>CM033720.1:22842982-24042982 GCA_019671005.1 Hibiscus mutabilis
TAAGGTGGCTCGCCAATGGTTGTAAGAGTCTTCAAAGTATCTCGGGGTTGATGGCCGAGTTGTCCGGGCATTAGGTGCTTGGGCTTTAGGGGTTGCCGAGGTGGCAGGGGTTGCAGCGGCAATTGGAGGCCTTGAGGATTTTACCGGTGCCTCTCTTATTAGTTTTTGGATTTGTGCTTGATTCCAACCGAACTTTGGTAGGGCCTTTTCATTGGTGGACTCACTTGGGACATGCATCTCCTTGCAAAGATTGGAAATTAAGCAAGGGAAGAAAAGAGAACCTTTGTCCTTTGAGCTACATACAAAAATCTCATCACAAATAATTTTTCCAATGTTAATGATGCGATTATGCAAGATAGAATGTATGAGCAAAAGACGTGGTATATCAACGGTAGTATTGTGTGTGGTAAGCATTAAAGAAGTTTTAACAAACTTATTTCATAATTTTGCCTCGGGTTTAAGCCAAAGGCGATTTACCGTGCCCTTTATTTACCGTCGTTCAATGAGTTCTCGGTAGAGTGAGTTCTTGAAGCACCTTGTCGAGTTGCTTGGGCGTGATTTGATCAACAAAGGCTTGATGCTCGTCCTTCTCAATGTAGAGCCCGTAAAAGTTGTTGACGTTTTCGGGTCTTATGAGTATGGCCTTGTCACGAACAAAAACATAAGGATTATCCAGGTTAGGTGAGTGTTGCGCGTAATAAGTGCTACGCAATTGTGCAAGTATACACGTTGCAAGTTATAGTATAAAAGATATCGTCTCCACAGGGATTGGTCCCACTTCAAGAATCTAGTCTCTTGCACTGTAAAAAGTAAAAGAAAACACAAGTAGAAGATTATAGGAGTTTTAACTAATAACTAATCTAGAAAGCAAAAAAGTAAAAGGCGATGTAATTAAATGAGAGAGATAGGCCAGGTTATCATGAGTTGAGGTGTGATACCAATTGGATCGTCTTGGTAAAAGAGTGCAAGGGCAACTCAATTGCCGTGGCAACTTGCACAATGGGGTTGCTTTGGCAACTAATCGATGGTTGCCTGGGCGACTAGTTGGGCAACTACTTGGGCGTCTGGGCAGCAACCTTCAAGGTTCGACAGAGCGTTCTTCAATGGTTTCTTCTTATCCCTAATTCAAACTCTAGCTACTTGTGCATGCCTTGATAATACACCCTTGCGTGAATCAAGGGTGAACAACAACCAATCTTGCGCTCCTCTTAGCCGTTGAAATCCTTAACTTATTCCTAAGCCGGATTAATCTTAACCGTCAATAGATTGAATAAAGATCATATTCATTCATTTCTTGAATATAACTTTCCGATATTAGATAAATAGATGAAGTTACGAGATCCTCTCCCAATTCACTCAAAACAAGAATAAGAACCAAGAATGAATAAACGTTGAATAAAAAAGTGCAAACTCTTATTACCTAAAATAAATCCAATAGTTTCTCACAACCACAAGACACAATAACCTTAGCCAAATAGATTTAGTTCATGGCTAAGTTCCAAAGAAACACAAGATAAAGAATCCCTAGCATGAACCTAATTGAACAAGAAAGAAAAAAATGGAGGATGAAGCTTGTAGAAATCCTCCTTGCGCTTGATGCTTGTCGAAAATTCTCTCCTCTCTCTCCACTTTGGAGTTGACGGCATGGCCTCTAATTTATAGGGCTAGGTCAAAGTCCTTCTTTGAGGAGGAAGTTAGGTTGGAATTAAATTATCTTTAAAGAATGTAATTCTTTATTATAATTATATTCCTTCTAGAACCTCTCCTATCTTCTTGGAATTTAATTCTTCTTTAATCTTCTCATGGAAATCACACTCCTTTGGGATTTATCGTTGCTCCACATCATCTTGGGCTTGTCTAGTCATCAATTTTGACTACCATATCACCTTATTCTTTGTTGACAATTGCCATGGCAACTAGCTCGGCCTCTCCTTCATGCATTGCCCTGGCAACTAGCTCGGCATCTCCTTCATGCATTGCCCTGGAAACTAGCTCTAGCCTTGCTTTGGCAAGTGATCCTGCACATACACACAAAACACACCAAAGCAGCATCTTTTCCCACAAAAACTACCAAGTTATGTAATCAAGCTCAACGATGGAAGGAAACATGGATTAATGCATGAATGGCTAATTATGCAAACAATATGAGCCTAAGTCTAACAATAATATGAGTAAAAAAGGGTAAGAAAAATAGTACTTTTGAACACTTATCACACCACCAAACTTGAACTATTGCTTGTCCTCAAGCAATGCAAACTAATAATTACCTGCCAAGACTTCAATTCTCACAAACTTAGCTTTGAAGTTGATTTCAATTCTCAGAACCGGGGCACAAAGTATGATTGGCTTTTCATTTTTCGGAAAACTTAGGAGTTACTTGGAATCAAACTATAATGCTTGCAAGTGTGTGTGGAGTTGTGTGCAAGTTGATTTTTCAGATTCTATGCAAACAAGAGGTTTTCAAATTACTTCATCGGGTTCTTTTTAACATGTTTTGACTAGAGCCAGTTTTGGGCACCTCTAGTGCTTTGTTTTTAGTTTTCTTAAGTTAATTAATTTATTCGACTAGAGCCGGTTTCGGGCACCTCTAGAGATCAATTTTTTAGCTCATACTAGAGCCAGTTTTGGGCACCTCTAGCGATCAATTTTTTAGCACATGCTAGAGCCAATTTTGGGCATCTCTAGCGATCAATTTTTTAGCACATGCTAGAGCCAATTTCGGGCACCTCTAGCATTCATCCAATTTTTATTCTAATCCCCCAATTTATTTAATTATCAACCTAAGTTCACTAGAATTCCTTAAATCAATCAAACCACAATAGTGTTTCTTCAAATTTAGCATCATAGTAAAATTCTAAGTTTTTCGATGGTTATCCTAGAATAAAAATTCTATCAATTAAGTGCATTGGCAAAGTCATCATCAGATATTCATCAAATCTAGGCAATTCTTGTTCCAACTAAAGGCATGGCAAGCAATTTATGTATCCTAAATGTAATACTTAAGATGAATGTAACTAAACATGGTAACTACTAATAACAATCCCCCCCAAACTCGAGTGAGGCATTGTCCTCAAAGCATGTATTAAATAAAAATAACGAAAAATAAAATGCAAACGAGGACTTACTCCGAGAGTTTGTCATCGTGGATGATTAGTTTCCTTTTGGTCGGTGTCTTGATTCTCTTGCTTGGACGCGATGGTTGTTTTCTTGTTGCCGGTGGTAGAATCGATCCTCGTACGAGGTTGTCCTCATCGTCCTCTTCATCAATGTCATTGGCTTTTCGCTTGGAGGATTCAATTGGTGCGGTCTTTGTTGGTGCAATGGAGGACTCGTCTGGATCTGAAAAATCAGACAATGATTCCGTAGGAGTTGATTCGGACATAGGTGTTTTACCTTTGGCTTTTGCAGTGGTTGCCGGGATGTCTTTAGCTTTGGTTGTTGTGGCATCTTCAGGGTTGGTTGCCGTGGCATCTACTTGTGTAGGCACGATGTAGGTTGTCACGGCATCATCTATTGCGGTTACCGTGGTGACTACTTTATTTGTTGTCGGGGCAAGGATCTCGTCAGGAAAGATTGGGAACGGCACGCGATTGTCGGGGTACTTTTCTAGGATGACTTGGGTGATGGCTTTGTTGTGCTCCTTCATGTACCGCATGAACATTAGTTGTCGGTCTTCAATTTGCCTTAGGTGGATCGCCAATGGTTACAAGAGTACTTCAAAGTGTCCCGGGGTTGATGGCCGAGTTGCCCGGGCGTTAGGTGCTTGGGCATTAGGGATTACCAGGGCGGCAGGAGTTGCTGCGGCAATTGGAGGCCTTGAGGATTTTTTTCGGTGCCTCTCCCATTAGTTTTCGGATTGGTGCTTGATTCTAACCGGACTTTGTTAGGGCCTTTTCATCAGTTGACTCACTTGGAACCTGCATCTCCTTGCAAAGGTTAAAAATGAAGCAAGGGAAGAAAATAGAACCCTTATCTTTTGAGCTACATACAAAAATCTCATCACAAATAATTTTTCCAATGTTAATGATACTATTATGCAAAATAGAATGTATGAGAAAAAGACGTGGTATATCAATGGTAGTATTGTGTGTGGTGGGCATTAAAGAAGTTTTAACAAACTTATTCCATAGTTTTGCCTCGGGTTTAAGCCGAAGGCGATTTACCGTGCCCTTGTATTTACCGTCGTTCCAATGAGTTCCCGGTTAAGTGAGTTCTTGAAACAACTTGTCGAGTTGCTTGAGCGTGATTTGATCAACAAAGGCTTGATGCTCGTCATTCTCAATGTAGAGCCCGTAAAAGGTGTTGACGTTTTCGGGGCTTATGAGTATGACCTTGCCAGGAACAAAAACATAAGGATTATCCGGGTTAGGTGAGTGAGCATAGAATTCTCTTACCCATGAGATGTTACCCGGTTCCGATTGATGGCAAAAGATTTGCCACTTTTGATGTGTAATCCTCTTGAAGATGAATGGTTCAAAGCCGAAATCTTGATGAGAGTTTGAGTATTCAAAACCTTGTTCTTCGTAAATCTTTTGGCTTTCGAACTTGGAGTGAAATCTTTCTTGAACCACCAGTGTTGCAAACTTCTTGTATCTTGGTTCTTTGGAGGAACTTGAATAAACTAAAAATTTAATTTTGGATGCCATAGATGATCTTGGTTGTGAGTTTTGTAAAAAAAAATAAAAGAAACTAAAGAGTTGCAAGATGAAAAGTGGGAATAGGTTAAGGGTGATGAGTTTTATAGAAAAGATAGGCAGTAAATATGGTGGGCGGGATTAATTTTTGGAAAGACGAAAAAGTGGGTTTCGGTTTAGGGGAAGGGTGACGGCAAGGGGGTTTAATTAGGTTAAGTTGGAGGCTTTATATAAGCCTTAGATTCAGCCCATTAATTTCCTTGTTGAAGATGTTTTCCTTCTTGGATTAAAACTCCTCTTTATCTTGAACTCTTTTCCTACAATTCAAAGACAAATCAAATAAGGATTAAAATTAAAGATAAACTAATAAAATAAAATAAATAAAAATGTGTAAAGGGATTCTTAAACTTAAAAAGATAAAAAAAAATCTATCCTAAAAATATAATACTAATCGAAAGAAAAAAATAATTAGTTCAAAAAAACTAAAAAAAATAAAATAAAGAAAATAATCGAAAATAATAAAAATAAAAATAAAATATCAAAGGGAGAGCATGCTCATGCATCTCATAAGTTGACCACTTCTTTGTTACGTTCCACATGGGCACCATTATAGTGCTTCAATCTTTGTCCATTAACTTTGAATTCATGTTTGTCAGTGATGGACTTGATTATCAAGGCACCATGGGAGAATGGTTTGACAACTTCGAATGGTCCCAACCATCTTGATTTCAGCTTTCCCGGGAAAAGTTTTAGCCGAGAATTGAATAAGAGAACTAGTCGCCCTGGCATGAATTGCCGCGACAATAGTTTCATGTCATGTCATTGCTTTGTTTTCTCCTTGTAGATTCGTGCATTGTTATAGGCATGTGCACGGAATTATTCTATCTCGTTGAGGTCCAACAAACGCTTTTGTCCGGCACTTTCCCAATCCATATTCACGATCTTGATTGCCCAATATACCTTGTGTTCGATTTCCACCGGTAGATGGCATGTTTTGCCATAGACAAGTCGGCAGGGGGACATACCTAAGGGTGTTTTGAATGCAGTACGATATGCCCAAAGTGCGTCATCTAGTCTTAACGACCAATCCTTCCTAGAGGGATTTACAACTTTCTCGTGTATACCCTTCAATTCCCGGTTGGAAATTTCTGCTTGCTCGTTGGTTTGTGGGTGATATGCCGTGGTGATCTTGTGTAATATGCCGAAACGTTGCAACATCTTGGCAATAAGTCTGTTGTCAAAATGCTTGCCTTTGTCACTGATAATTGCTCTCGGCATCCAAAACCGTGTAAATATGTTTTTCTGCAAGAATCGTTGCACGGTTTGTTGGGAACTGCAGCTGCCTCAACCCATTTAGAAGTAGAATGTAGAGGTTGCCGAATGAAGATGGGAAAGGTCCCATAAAATCGATCCCTCATACATCGAACAATTCCACCTCGATGATGTTCTGGAGCGGCATCTCGTTCGTCTAGAGATATTGCTCGTCCTCTAGCAACGATCACATTGCTTGTAAAAGTTTTGGGCATCTTTGTACAATGTTGGCCAATACAAATCGGATTGTAAAACTTTGGCCGCGGTACGAGTTCCTCCAAAATGTCCTCCATAAGGTGAAGAATGGCATTGCCGGAGTATATTCTGTTGCTCTTCTTCAGGGACACATCGGCGTATAACCTGATCTGCATATTGTTTAAACAAAAGAGGCTCGTCCCAAAAGTAATGCTTAGCATCATGGCAGAACCGCTTCTTCCCTTGGTGAGTAAGACCATAAGGTAATATACCACAAACAAGGAAATTAACTAAATCTGCGTGCGGTATTTGCCGAGGCATGTCTTTGCCGTGGCGATCGCTCCCAAAATTGCCGAGGCGTGCCCGTCAAGGGCTCTTTGCGTGTCGAGTTACTTGAGGCGTCGAGGGTTGCCGAGGCATGCACGCCCATGGTTGCCGAGGCAACTAAAACTTGTTCATCCGAGAATGTATCGCATATCTCTAGATCTGCGTCCTCCTCCCTATTGCGTTCTAAACGT
Organism: Hibiscus mutabilis; assembly: GCA_019671005.1. Classification (NCBI taxonomy): domain Eukaryota; kingdom Viridiplantae; phylum Streptophyta; class Magnoliopsida; order Malvales; family Malvaceae; genus Hibiscus; species Hibiscus mutabilis. The sequence continues at coordinate 22,849,641 of CM033720.1, forward strand.
GATAAGTGATCGCCACTTGATTTTCTATTCCTTTCTGTCCTTAATTTCAATATCAAATTCTTGTAAAAGTAATATCCAACGAATCAACCGAGGTCCGCATCCTTTTAGCAAATAGATATTTGACTCGCCGAATGGTCCGTATGAACAATTACCTTTGTACCAATCAAATAGGATCGAACTTGTCAAATGCGAAAACTACAACTAGTAACTCTTTCTCCGTTGTTGTGTAATTCACTTGAGCACTATTAACAGTTTTACTAGCGTAGTATATAACATGGAAGTTCTTACCTATGCGTTGGCCTAGGACTGCTCCTACCGCGAAATCACTTGCAACACACATGAGCTCAAAAGGTAGCGTCCAATCTGGTGGAACGACAATGGGTGCTGAGGCAAGCTTTTTCTTTGGGGTTTCGAATGCTTGGGTGCAAGAATCATCAAAATCGAGGACTTTATCCTGTTCAAGCAAATTGCACAAGGGTTTAGTAATTTTAGAAAAATTATGAATGAACCTCCTATAAAAACCTGCATGTCCAAGAAACTTCGAATTCCTTTAACCGAACTTGGTGGGGGTAATCTCTCGATCAAGTCCACCTTGTCTTTGTCTACTTCAATTCCCTTGGATGAAATCTTGTGGTCGAGCACTATTCCTTCATCTACCATAAAATGGCACTTCTTTCAATTGAAGACTAAATCAGTTTCTTCACATCTTGCCAACACCTTCTCTAAATTGTCGAGGCAGTTGTCGAAGTCATTACCAAAAACAGATAAATCATCCATGAAGATCTCAAGGAAGTCTTCGACCATGTCCGAAAAGAGTGCCATCATGCATCTTTGGAAGGTTGCCGGGGTGTTACACAATTCGAACAGCATCCTTCGGAAAGCATAAATACCATATGAGCTTGTGAAGGTTGTGTTTTCTTGATCTTCTGGTGCTATGGCAATTTGATTGTAACCTGAATAACCATCAAGAAAATAATAAAAGGGTTTACCTGCAAGACAGTCAAGCATTTGATCAATAAAGGGTAATGGGAAGTGATCTTTCCTACTGGCTTTGTTTAGCTTTCGATAATCCATACAAACACTCCAACCGATCACAGTCCTGGTTGGAATGAGTTCATTGTTTTCATTACTTACCACCGTTATACCTCTCTTTTTCGGTACACATTGTACTGGACTTACCCATGTACTATCAGAGATAGGGTATATAATGCTGGCATCAAGCCACTTGATGATTTCTTTCATTACAACCCGTTTCATGGCATGATTCAGTCTCCTCTTGGCCTCAATTGAAGGTTTGTGATCATCTTCCAACAAAATCTTATGCATGCACACTGTCGGGCTAATTCCCTTCAAGTCGGCAATTGTTCACCCTATTGCCTTCTTGTGTAGCATCAACATTTTGATCAGCTTCTTTTCCTGCTCAGGCTGTAGCTTAGAAGAAATAATTACAGGTAATGTATTATCGGTTCCTAAGTATGCATATTTTAGTTGCTTTGGCAACTGTTTCAACTCAAGAATCGGTGGTTGTTCAATAGAGGGCTTTTCGAGCTTACCTTCCTTACCTGAGTAATCTAGTGGTTCAAAGTATGTACCTGGTCGATTGACTAGCCAATTTTCCTCTTCTTGTTGTTCCTCATCGATCAGTTCTTCATACTCCTCGTGTTCCTTTTGATCGGCAATGTAGTTGCCGAGGCAACTAAATTCCTCGCCAAAGTTAAACTCATGTGGCATGAAGAAGTTAGCATTCTTCGGATCATCGCGTGCCTTAGTGTTTGGAACACATTTAGTTTAACTTGCTGGTCATTCACCTCATTGTGAGTTCTCCCTTTCAACATCGATCAAGGTTCTCCTGTTGCTAGGAATGGTCTCCCAAGAATGATAGGTGCATGCTCATCCGCTTTCACAATCCAAAATAATAAAGTCAGCGGGAAAAATAAATTTATCGACCCAAAAGTAATGCTTAGCATCATGGTAGAACCGCTTCTTCCCTTGGTGAGTAAGAACATAAGGTAAAATACCACAAACAAGGAAATTAACTAAATCTGCGCACTAGGGTATTGCCGAGGCATGTCTTTGCCGTGGCGATCGCTCCCAAAATTGTCGAGGTGTGCTCTTCAAGGGCTCTTTGCTGTGTCGAGTTTCTTGAGGCATCGAGGGTTGCCGAGGCAACTAAAACTTGTTCATCCGGGAATGTATCGCATATCTCTAGATCTGTGTCCTCCTCCCTATTGCATTCTAAACGTGATAAGTGATCGGCCACTTGATTTTTTATTCCTTTCCTGTCCTTAATTTCAATATCAAATTCTAGTAAAAGTAATATCCAACGAATCAAACGAGGTTTGGCATCCCTTTTAGCAAATAGATATTTGACTGTCGAATGGTCCGTATGAACAATTACCTTTGTACCAATCAAATAGGATCGGAACTTGTCAAATGCGAAAACTACAGCTAGTAACTCTTTCTCCGTTGTTGTGTAATTCACTTGAGCACTATTAATGCTTTACTAGCGTAGTATATAACATGGAAGTTCTTACCTATGCGTTGGCCTAGGACTGCTCCTACCGCGAAATCACTTGCAACACACATGAGCTCAAAAGGTAACGTCCAATCTAGTGGAACGACAATGGGTGCTGAGGCAAGCTTTTCCTTTGGGGTTTCAAATGCTTGGGTGCAAGAATCATCAAAATCGAAGACTTTATCCTGTTCAAGCAAATTGCACAAGGGTTTAGTGATTTTAGAAAAATTATGAATGAACCTCCTGTTAAAAACCAGCATGTCCAAGAAAGCTTGAATTCCTTTAACCGAACTTGGTGGGGGTAATCTCTCGATCACGTCCACCTTGGCTTTGTCTACTTCAATTCCCTTGGATGAAATCTTGTGGCCGAGCACTATTCCTTCATCTACCATAAAATGTCACTTCTCCCAATTGAGGACTAAATCAATTTCTTCACATCTTGCCAACACCTTCTCTAAATTGCCGAGGCACCGTCGGGTTATTACCAAAAACAGAAAAATTATCCATGAAGATCTCAAGCAAGTCTTGACCATGTCCGAAAAGATTGCCATCATGCATCTTTGGAAGGTTGCTTTGGGCGTTACAAATCCAGTGGTTCAAAGTATGTACCGGGTCGATTGACTAGCCAATTTGCCTCTTCTTGTTGTTCCTCATCGACCGGTTCTTCATACTCCTCGATTTCCTCTTTATCGGCAATGTAGTTGCCAAGGTAACTAAATTCCTCGTCAAAAGTTAAACTCTCTTTGTGGCATGAAGAAGTTGGAATTCTTCCGGATCATCGGCATGCCTTAGTGTTTGGAACACATTTAGTTTAACTTGCTGGTCATTCACCCTCATTGTGAGTTCTCCTTTTTCAACATCGATCAAGGTTCTCCCTGTTGCTAGGAATGGTCTCCCGAGAATGATAGGTGCATGCCCATCTGCTTCACAATCCAAAACAATAAAGTCAGTGGGAAAAATAAATTTATCAACTTTTACCAGTATGTCTTCGATTTTTTCCTCTAGATGCACGTAGGATCTGTCAGCTAGCTGTAGCATAACTGTTGTAGGTCTTGCCTTCCCGATTCCTAGTTTCTGGAAAATCGATTTAGGCATCAAATTTATGCTAGTCCCAAGGTCGCATAATGCTTTCCCGACATAGTGGTTTCCAATGGAATAGGGTATTGTGAAACTTTCGGGATCCTTCAAGTTAGGTGGCATACGATTGTGCAACATGGTCATGCATCCCTCTGTTGCGACAACTGTTTCAAACTCTCCTAGCCTTGTTCTCTTGGACACAATGTCTTTAAGAAACTTGGCATGGTTTGGCATTTGTTCAATTGCTTCGACCAATGGCAAGTTGATGTGGACTTGCTTTAGGATATCAAGAAACTTCTTGAATTGATATTCTTGCTTTTGTCACTTCAACCTTTGTGGGAATGGTGGTGGAAGTCGGATATCTTCGATCCTTTCATTGGTTTGGAACCTAATTGACGGCATTGCCGGGACAACTGGAGTTGCCGAGGCATTATCAACTGGGGTTGCCGAGGCATGCTTATCACAAGTTGCCGAAGCATCCTTATCGACAGATGCTGAGGCATGCTTATTGCCGGTTGCCGCGGCAATTCTTGGTTCAGCATTTGAGGCTTTGTCGCTAGGTTCGTCTTGATCTTTTTGTGGAGTTTTGTTTAATGAGTGGGCTTGAGCCTCTGTAAGTTGTTGGCCACTTCTAGTGGTGATCGCCTTACATTGCTCATAGCTAGTTCCTCTTGCGACTTTAGTATCGCTAGGTAAACCTCCTTGCGGTCTAGTATTCAGGTTTTGAGCAAACTGTCCGACTTAATTTTCTAATGATTTGATTGCCGCCTCTTGGTTTTGCAATCTCATCTCAGTCCTGATAATAAAAGCATCAGTTCTTTTTATAAATTTACTATTCTCAACCATATAAGATTCATTTTCATCATAAAAGCATTTAGAGAATTTTCCAAAGAACTAGATGTTGTCGGTTGTTGCTGCGACAACTGTTACCGTGGCATATTCTGCTGGAATCCCGATGCTTGTGCATTCTAATTGTTCTAGTTTAGAGCATGGTTGGGATTACTCCATGAAAAATCTGGGTGCTTCTTCCAAGCTAGATTGTATGTATTGGACATCACATTATTGTTCCGATTGTAATTCCCCACATAGAAGCTGGATTCCGGATTCTGCATACATTCAGAAGAATCATGGTTATCACCACATAACTCACACAAAGAATCCATTACCTTGACCTCATGTGTGTTGTTTGGTTTTTGCATGTTCTGGACCATCTTGGTTAAAGTGGCCAATTGTGCCGAAATTGAATCTGATGATCCTAGTTCATGTATTGTGGCATGGCGTCTAACTCCTACTCTTCTAGTAGAGGGGAATTGGTAATCATTCTTGGCCATCCTGTTTAGAATTTGCATTGCTTCCTCCAGCGATTTATCTAGGAGTATGCCGTTTGCCGAGGTATCTAGCATCATCCTTGTTGGTGTATTCACGGCGTTGTAAAACATTGTTACTTGAGTCCACACCAGGAATCCGTGTAGGGGGCATTTCTGTAGAAGTTCTCTATATCGCTCTCAAGCCTCGTACATGGATTCATCATCTGCCTGCCGAAAAGAAGTAATGCTGTTACGGAGCTTATCAGTCAAATTTGTAGGATTAAACCGAGAAAGGAAATCATGACAAAGATCGGTCCAAGATCCTATTGATCCGGCAGGAATGCTATTCAACCATGCTTTTGCCCTATCCCTCAGTGAATAGGGGAATAATCTTAATCGTAAAACATCGGGGGTGACTCCGTGTATTTTGAACGAGATGCAAATCTTGAGGAAAGATTTAAGATGTTGTCGTGCATCTTCAGTTGCTGAGCCGCCAAATTGACCAATTGTGTTGATCATATTAAACATTACCGGTTTCAACTCAAAGTGGTCGGCTTCAATTTCAGGTGCGACAACTCCTGGATTAAGTCCATCAAGATCTTCTTCCAGATAGTCTCGAATAGTTCTGTTTCATGCAAGAATCACTCCTCCTCCTACTGGAACAACTTGATTCATATTGCCGTCTTGATTTGCCATTGCTACTCTTATCCTTCGTCTAAGTGTTTGTAAGGTTCGTTCGATTTCTGAATCAAAGGGATATTCTGGTGTAATCGGTCTCACCCTGGTCATATACCAATGCAAAACCAAAGTTTGTTAGCCCTTTGAATCTTAAACAAGAAAAGTAAAAAGAATGTGCAAGAAAATAAAAACAAAGTCGCTATTGCCAATCCCCGGAAACGGCGCCAAAAACTTGTTGTGCGTAATAAGTGCTACGCAATTGTACAAGTATACACATTGCAAGTTATAGTATAAAAGATATCGTCTCCACAAGGATTGGTGCCACTTCAAGAATCTAGTCTCTTGCACTGTAAAAAGTAAAAGAAAACACAAGTAGAAGATTATAGGAGTTTTAACTAATAACTAATCTAGAAAGCAAAAAAGTAAAAGGTGATGTAATTAAATGAGAGAGATAGGCCAGGTTATCGTGAGTTGAGGTGTGATAGCCGATTGGATCGTCTTGGTAAAAGAGTGCAAGGGAAACTCAATTGTCGTGGCAACTTGCACAACGGGGTTGCCTTGGCAACTAATCGATGGTTGCCTGGGTGACTAGTTGGGCAACTGCTTGGGCGTCTGGGCAACAACCTTCAAGGTTCAACAGAGCGTTCTTCAATGGTTTCTTCTTATCCCTAAGTCGAAACTCTAGCTACTTGTGCATGCCTTGATAATACATCCCTGCGTGAATCAAGGGTGAACAACAACCAATCTTGCGCTCCTCTTAGCCGTTGAAATCCTTAACTTATTCCTAAGCTGGATTAATCTTCACCATCAATAGATTGAATAAAGATCATATCCATTCATTTCTTGAATCTAACTCTCCCGATATTAGATAAATAGATGAAGTTACGAGATCCTCTCCCAATTCACTCGCAAACAAGAATAAGAACCAAGAATGAATAAACCTTGAATAGAAAAGTGCAAACTCTTATTACCTAAACAAAATCCAATAGTTTCTCACAACCACAAGACACAATAACCTTAGCCAAATAGATTTAGTTCATGGCTAGGTTCCAAAGAAACACAAGATAAAGAATCCCTAGCATGAACCTAATTGAACAAGAAAGAAAAAGTTGAAGGATGAAGCTTGTCGAAATCCTCCTTGCCCTTGATGCTTGTCAAAAATTCTCTCCTCTCTCTCTCCTTTGGAGTTGACGGCATGGCCTCTAATTTATAGGGCTAGGTCAAAGTCCTTCTTTGAGGAGGAAGTTAAGTTGGAATTAAATTATCTCTAAATAATATAATTCTTTATTATAATTATATTCCTTCTAGAACTTCTCCTATCTTTTTTGGAATTTAATTCTTCTTTAATCTCTTCATGGAAATCAAACTCCTTTGGGATTTAGCTTTGCTCCACATCATCTTGGGCTTGTCTAGTCATCAATTTTGACTACCATATCACCTTATTCGTTGTCGACAATTGCCCTGGCAACTGGCTAGGCGTCTCCTTCATGCATTGCCTTGGCAACTAGCTCGGCATCTCCTTCATGCATTCCCCTAGCAACTAGCTCTAGCCTTGCTTTGGCAAGTGATCCTGCACATACACACAAAACACACCAAAGCAGCATCTTTTCCCACAAAAACTACCAAGTTATGTAATCAAGCAAAATGATGGAAGGAAACATGGATTAATGCATGAATGGCTAATTATGCAACTAATATGAGCCTAAGTCTAACAATAATATGAGTAAAAAGGGTTAGAAAAATAGTACTTTTGAACACTTATCAGTGAGTGAGCATAGAATTCTCTTACCCATGAGATGTTACCCGGTTCCGATTGATGGCAAAAGATTTGCCACTTTTGATGTCCAATCCTCTCGAAGATGAATGGTTCAAGGCCGAAATCTTGATGAGAGTTAGAGTATTCAAAGCCTTGTTCTTCGCAAATCTTCCGGCTTTCAAACTTGAAGTGAAATCTTTCTTGAACCACCTGTGTAGCAAATTTCTTGTATCTTAGTTCTTCGGAGGAACTTGGATGAACCAAAAATTTAATTTTGGATTCCATGGATGATCTTGGTTGTGAGTTTTGTAAAAAAACAAAGAAAAGAAAATAAAAGAAACTAAAGAGTTTCAAGATGAAAAGTAGGAATAGGTTTCTTGGAAGTTAAGGGTGATGGGTTATATAGAAAAGATAGGTAGTAAATATGGTGGGTGGGATTAATTTTGGAAAGAAGAAAAAGAGGGTTTCGGTTTAGGGGAAGGGTGACAGCTAGGGGTTTTATTTAGGGTAAGTTGGAGGCTTTATATAAGCCTTAGATTCAGCCCATTAATTTCCATGTTGAAGAAGTTTCCTTCTTGAATCAAAATTCCTCTTTATCTTGAACTCTTTTCCTACAATTCAAAGACAAATTAAATAAGGATTAAAATTAAAGATAAACTAATAAAAGAAAATAAATAAAGATGTGTAAAGGGATTCTTAAACTTAAAAAAGATAAATATGAAAGATGTAGTTTTAATCTTAAAGAAAATAAATCTTTCCTAAAAGAGCAAATAATCGAAAATAATAAAAAATAAAAAAAATAGTTTGAAAAAATTAAAAATAAAAATAAAATATCGAAAGGAGAGCATGCTCATGCATCTCCTAAGGTGACCACTTCTTTGTTACGTTCCACATGGGCACCATTGTAGTGCTTTAATCTTTGTCTATTAACTTTGAATTCATGTTTGTCAGTGATGGACTTGATTATCACGGCCCCATGGGAGAATGGTTTGACAACTTCAAATGGTCTCGACCATCTTGATTTCAATTTTCCCGGGAAAAGTTTTAGCCGAGAATTGAATAAAAGAACTAGTTGCCCTGGTATGAATTGCCGCGGCAATAGTTTCTTGTCATGCCATTACTTTGTTTTCTCCTTGTAGATTCGTGCATTGTTATAAGGGAGTGCACGGAATTCTTCTATCTCGTTGAGGTCCAACAAACGTTTTTGTCTGGCGCTTTCCCAATCCATATTCACGGTCTTGATTGCCCAATATGCCTTGTGTTCGATTTCCACCGGTAGATGGCATGTTTTGCCATAGACAAGTCGGAAGGGGGACATACCTAAGGGTGTTTTGAATGAAGTGCGATATGCCCAATGTGTGTCATCTAGAATTAATGACCAATCCTTCCTAGAGGGATTTACAGTTTTCTCGAGTATACCCTTCAATTCTCAGTTGGAAATTTTTGCTTGCCCATTGGTTTGTGGGTGATATGCCGTGGCAATCTTCTGTGATACACCAAAACGTTGCAGCATCTTGGCAATAAGTCTGTTTTCAAAATGCTTACCTTCGTCACTAATAATTGCTCTCAACATCCCAAACCGTGTAAATATGTTTTTCTGCAAGAATCATTGCACGGTCTTGGAATCGTTGTTGGGAACTGCAGCTGCCTCAACCCATTTAGACACGTAGTCAATGGCAAGTAGAATGTAGAGGTTGTCGAATGAAGATGGGAAAGGTCCCATAAAATCGATCCCCCACACATCGAACAATTCCACCTCGATGATGTTTTGAAGCGGCATCTCATGTCGTCTAGAGATATTGCTCGTCCTCTGGCAATGATCACATTGCTTGTAAAAGTCTTGGGCATCTTTGTACAGTGTTGGCCAATACAAACCGGATTGCAAAACTTTGGCCGCGGTACGAGTTCCTCCAAAATGTCCTCCATAGGGTGAAGAATGGCATTGCCGGAGTACATTCTGCTGCTCTTCTTCAGGGACACATCGGCGTATAACCTGATTTGCACATTGTTTAAACAAAAGAGGCTCGTCTCAAAAGTAATGCTTAGCATCATGGCGGAACTGCTTCTTCCGCGGTGAGTAAGGCCATAAGGTAAAATACCACAAACAAGGAAATTAACTAAATCCGCGTACTAGGGTATTGCTGATTTATGTACTGTCGTGTCGACTGCTTCCAAAATTGCTAAGGCGTATGCGTCTAGAGTTGTCGAGGCATGCGAATCCATGGTTTTCGAGGCGTCGAGGGTTGCCGCGGCATGCGCATCCATGGTTGTCAAGGTGTGCGCGTCAAGAGCTGCTGCGGCGTTAAGGGTTACCGAGGCATGCATATCCGTGGTTACCGAGGCATGCGCGTCAAGGGCTACCGAGGCGTCGAGGGTTACTGAGGCATGCGGACCCATGGTTGCCGAGGCAACAAAAAGTTGCTCATCCGGGAATGCATCACATATCTCTAAATCCGCGTCCTCCTCCCTATTGTCTTCTAAACGTGATAAGTGATCGGCCACTTGATTTTATGTTCCTTTCTTGTCCTTAATTTCAATATCAAATTCTTGTAAAAGTAATATCCAATGAATCAAATGAGGTTTGGCATCCTTTTTAGCAAATAGATATTTAATTACCTAGTGGTCTATATGAACAATTACCTTTGTATCAATCAAATAGGATCGGAACTTGTCAAATGTGAAAACTACAGCTAGTAATTCTTTCTCCGCTGTTGTGTAATTCATTTGAGCACTATTAAGAGTTTTACTAGCGTAGTATATCACATGGAAGGTCTTACCTGTACGTTGGCCTAGGACTGCTCCTACCGCAAAATCACTTGCATCATACATGAGCTCAAAAGGTAGTGTCCAATCTGGTGGAATGACAATGGGTGTCGTGGCAAGCTTTTCCTTTAGGGTTTCGAATGCTTTGGCGCAAGAATCATCAAAATCGAAGACTTTATCCTGTTCAAGCAAATTGCACAAGGGTTTAGTGATTTTAGAAAAATTATGAATGAACCTCCTGTAAAAACCTACATGTCCAAGAAAGCTTCGAATTCCTTTAACCGAACTTGGTGGGGGTAATCTCTCGATCAAGTCCACCTTGGCTTTGTCTACTTCAATTCCCTTGGATGAAATCTTGTGGCCGAGCATTATTCCTTCATCTACCATAAAATGACACTTCTTTCAATTGAGGACTAAATCAGTTTCTTCACATCTTGCCAACACCTTCTCTAAATTGTCGAGGCAGTTGTCGAAGTCATTACCAAAAACAGATAAATCATCCATGAAGATCTCAAGGAAGTCTTCGACCATGTCCGAAAAGAGTGCCACCATGCATCTTTGGAAGGTTGTCGGGGCGTTACACAATTCGAACGGCATCCTTTGGAAAGCATAAATACCATATGAGCATGTGAAGGTTGTCTTTTCTTGATCTTCTGGTGCTATGGAAATTTGATTGTAACCTGAATAACCATCAAGAAAACAATAAAAGGGTTTACCTGCAAGACAGTCAAGCATTTGATCAATAAAGGGTAATGGGAAGTGATCTTTCCTACTGGCTTTGTTTAGCTTTCTATAATCCATACAAACCCTCCAACCGATCACAGTCCTGGTTGGAATGAGTTCATTGTTTTCATTACTTACCACCGTTATACCTCTCTTTTTCGGTACACATTGTACTAGACTTACCCATGTACTATCAGAGATAGGGTATATAATGCTGGCATCAAGCCACTTGATGATTTCTTTCATTACAACCCGTTTCATGGCATGATCCAGTCTCCTCTTGGCCTCAATTGAAGGTTTGCGATCATCTTCCAACAAAATCTTGTGCATGCACACTGTCGGGTTAATTCCCTTCAAGTCGGCAATTGTTCACCCTATTGCCTTCTTGTGTAGCATCAACTTTTTGATCAGTTTTTTTTCCTGCTCAGGCTGTAACTTAGAAGAAATAATTACAGGTAATGTATTATCGGTTCCTAAGTATGCATATTTTAGTTGCTTTGGCAACTGTTTCAACTCAAGAATCGGTGGTTGTTCAATAGAGGGCTTTTCGAGCTTACCTTCCTTACCTGAGTAATCTAGTGGTTCAAAGTATGTACCTGATCGATTGACTAGCCAATTTGCCTCTTCTTGTTGTTCCTCATCGATCAGTTCTTCATACTCCTCGTGTTCCTTTTGATCGGCAATGTAGTTGCCGAGGCAACTAAATTCCTCGTTGAAGTTAAACTCTGCTGTGGCATGAAGAAGTTAGCATTCTTCTGGATCATCGGCGTGCCTTAGTGTTTGGAACACATTTAGTTTAACTTGCTGGTCATTCACCTCATTATGAGTTCTCCCTGTTGCTAGGAATGGTCTCCCAAGAATGATAGGTGCATGCTCATCTGCTTCACAATCCAAAATAATAAAGTCAGCGGGAAAAATAAATTTATCAACTTTTACCAGTATGTCTTCGATTTTTCCCTCTGGATGCATATAGGATCTGTCGGCTAGTTATAGCATAACTGTTGTAGGTCTTGCCTTCCCGATTCCTAGTTTTTGGAAAACTAATTTAGGCATCAAGTTTATGCTAGCCCCAAGGTCGCATAATGCTTTCCCGACATAGTGGTTTCCAATGGAACAGGGTATTGTGAAACTTCCAGGATCCTTCAACTTGGGTGGCATACGATTGTGCAACATGGCCATGCATCCCTCTGTTGCGGCAACTGTTTCAAACTCTTCTAGCCTTGTTCTCTTGGACACAATGTCTTTAAGGAACTTGGCATAGTTCGGCATTTGTTCAATTTCTTCCACCAATGGCAGGTTGATGTGGACTTGCTTTAGGATATCAAGAAACTTCTTGAATTGATATTCTTGCTTTTGTCGCTTCAACCTTTGTGGGAATGGTGGTGGAATTCGGATATCTTCGATCCTTTCATTGGTCTGGAATCTGATTGATGGCATTGCTGGAACAACTGGAGTTGTCGGGGCATCATCAACTGGGGTTTTTGTGGCGTGGCTATCGTTGGTTGCCGAGGCATGCTTATTTCCTGTTTCCGCAACAATTCATGTTTCATCCTCTGAGGTTTTGCCGCTGGGTTCGTCTTGATCTTTTTGTGCAAAATGAAAGAAAATAAAAACAAAGTCGCTATTGCCAATCCCTGGCAACGGCGCCAAAAACTTGTTGCGCGTAATAAGTGCTCCGCAATTGTGCAAGTGTACACGTCGCAAGTTATAGTATAAAAGATATCGTCTCCACAGGGATTGGTGCCACTTCAAGAATCTAATCTCTTGCACTGTAAAAAGTAAAAGAACACAAGTAGAAGATTGTAGGAGTTTTACTAATAACTAAACTAGAAAGCAATAAACTAAAAGAAGATGTAATTAAATGAGAGAGAATAGGCCAGGTTATCGTGAGTTGAGGTGTGATAGCCGATTGGATCATCTTGGTAAAAGAGTGCAAGCAACTTAGTTGTCGTGGCAACTTGCACAATGGGGTTGCCTTGGCAACTAATCGATGGTTGCCTGGGCGACTAGTTGGGCAACTACTTGGGCATATGGGCAGCAACTTCAAGGTTCGGCAGAGCATTCTTCAATGGTTTCTTCTTATCCCAAAGTAGAAACTCTAGCTATTTGTGCATGCCTTGATAATACATCTATGTGTGAATCAAGGATGAACCACAACCAATCTTGCTCTTACCCGTTGAAATCCTTAACTTATTCCTAAGCCAAATTAATCTTCACCATCAATAGATTGAATAAGATCATACTCATTCGTTTCTTGAATCTAACTCTCCCGATATTAGATAAATAGATGAAGTTACAAGATCCTCTCCCAATTCACTCGCAAACAAGAATAAGAACCAATAATGAGTAAACCTTGAATAGAAGTGCAAACTCTTATTACCTAAACAAAATCCAATTGTTTCTCACAACCACAAAACACAATAACCTTAGCCAAATAGATTTAGTTCATGGCTAGATTCCAAAGAAACACAAGATAAAGAATTCCTAGCATGAACCTAATTGAACAAGAAAGATGAAGGATGGATGAAGCCTTCTTGTTGAGATCTTCCCCTTGAAGCTTGTCGAAAATTCTCTCTTCTCTCCCCCTAGAGTTGACGGCTTGGTGATCTATTTATAGAGCTAGGTCAAAGTCCTTCTTTGAGGAGGAAGTTAAGTTGGAATTAAATTATCTTTAAAGAATATAATTCTTTATTATATTTATATTCCTTCTAGAAATTCTCCTATCTTCTTGGGATTTAATTCTTCTTTAACCTCTTCATGGATATCGAACTCCTTTGGGATTTAGCTTTGCTCCATGTCATCTTGGGCTTGTCTAGTCATCAATTTCGACTACCATATCACCTTATTCTTTGTCGACAATTGCCCTAGCAACTGGCTCGGCATCTCCTTCATGCATTGCCTTGGAAACTAGCTCGGCATCTCATTCATGCATTGCCCTTGCAACTAGTTCTAGCCTTGCTTTGGCAAGTGATTCTGCACATACACACAAAACACACCAAAGCAGCATCTTTTCCCACAAAAACTACCAAGTTATGTAATCAAGCTCAACGATGGAAGGAAACATGGATTAATGCATGAATGGCTAATTATGAAACTAATATGAGCCTAAGTCTAACAATAATATGAGTAAAAAGGGTAAGAAAAATAGTACTTTTGAACACTTATCACTTATTCAAAACAATCCAATGCACACTCAAATCTATACTAAACAGTCCCTAATATGTATTTTCACATATATAACCACAAAATAGTCCACTAGTTCCATATCAATGTAAAACATTCCTTACATTGGCATACATAATTAAACATATCAAAACAACCCTTCATATATATATGTATGTATGTATGTATGTATGTATGTATACATTCAAAACTGTCCTTATAGAGCATTAAGAACCTACCATGTTTTGTATCGTTCTAAAAGAGTCCACAAAATTTTCTATAAGTCCAAATAGTCCCAATTCACATATATTATTTTTTTAAAGATATTCAAATAGTGTATTAACATTTAAATCTATAGCAAAACAGTCTCTATGCTCCACATAACAATCCCCCTACTTTTAAAATACTCAAAACAACCCTCATACCTTTCATATCTATTCAATTCTGTCACAATTGAAAATGTTTTCATAAGTACATATATTAAAACAGTCTCTCACACTTTAATAACTATTCTAAGCAGTCCATTTTTCATGTTTAATCACCTATACTCATAACAGGGCATTCTACACTTATCATCAATTTAATCATTCGAACAATTCTTCAATTCTTATGTATAAACAAAAAGACCCTTAACTAGAAGCTTAGCAATTAATTATAACTACATTCAATTTAAACACCAATTCAAAAGGATCTATTCAAACATTCAATCAATTTCATCCAAAATAATACTCATTCTAAAACAAGTTCGGCACTTTAGCTATGCAACAAATTCACCAACATAAGGGTTTAACATACATGATTTTGATTAATCTATAATAATTCATGGCATCAAAATTTACTTCCAACAACCTAATCAATCAAAGATCATAAGAACAAATTACTTTAATTGTCAAGCTATAACATCCTTCTAAAGGTGGGAAAGATAAGTTCTTACCACCTACAATTTGCTATTCAAAAGATTCCACCAAAATTCCCAAAATAAAGATCATAAAAAGCTTTGTTAACACTCTCAAGCTCTCTCCCTCTCATTCAAGCATGGTTCGGCTCTTTTGGGGAGAAAGAAGAAGATGATGCATGCATTCCCACTTAACTGAAAAGAAATTTGTCCTCGAATTTACCTGAGTTAAACAGACGAGGATACTGATCTTTCATTGTAGCCTCAGGTTCCCAAGTTGCTTCTTCAGTTTTATGATTTCTCCATAGAACCTTTACAAGAGGAATAGATTTATTTCAAAGCCTTCTAATTTCACGATCTAGAATTTGTATTGGCTCCTCATCGTATGATAAATTCAGATTGAGCTCAACTTCTTCGGGTTCAAGAACATGAGAAGGATTAGATCGATATTTACGGAGCATAGATACATGGAATACATTGTGAATCTTGTCAAATTCTTTTAGAAGAGCTAAACGATATGCTACAGGACCAATTCTTTCAATAACCTCAAAAGGCCCTATAAAATGGGGACTAAGCTTTCCTTTCTTTTCAAATCTGAAGACTTTCTTCCAGGGTGATACTTTCAAAAGCACTTGATCCCCCACAACATATTGAATGTCTCTTATTTTCCTATCAGCATAAGCTTTTTGTTTGTCAAAGGCTTCTCTTAGTCTATTGTGAATTACACGTACTTGTTATTTAGTTTCTCTAAGCAATTCAGGCCCTAAAACTTTGTTTTCTCCCAATTCTGACCAACACAAATGAGTTCTACATTTTCTTCCATACAAGGCTTCAAACGGGGCCATTTGAATAGATACTTGGTAACTGTTGTTGTACGCAAATTCTGCCAAAGATAAGGTTTTCTCCTAGTTCTTTCCAAAATCAATTACATAGGCTCGAAGCATGTCTTCAAGTATTTGAATCTCCCTTTAAGATTGTCCATCTGATTGAGGATGAAAGATTGTGCTGAGATTTGTTTTGGTTCCCAAAGCTTTTTGTAAGGACTTCCAAAATCTAGAAGTGAATCGAGGATCTCGATCCGAGAATATAGAAGTAGGAACATCGTGAAGTTGTACCACTTCTTTTATATAAAGTTCATCTAACTGATCCAAGCTCATACTCATTCGAATAGGAATAAAATGAGATAACTTAGAAAACCTATCAATAATTACCCAAATAGCATCATTCTTTCACAGAGATAAAGGTAAGCCACTTAAAAAATCCATCGCTATGCGATCCCATTTCCACTGGGAAATTCAATTGGTTGCAAGAGTCTCTTAGGAACTTGGTTTTCCGCTTTCACCCTTTGACAAGTTAGGCATCTTGATACGAAATCTGCGATAGCCGACTTTATCCCTGGCCACCAATACAAATCTTTCATACCTTGTACATTTTAACTGATCCAGGATGAATGGAAAGGGAACTATTATGTGCTTCATGTAACATTTCCCTCTTGAGGTTTTCATCATTGGGCACACAAACCCTATTTCAGAAATAAAGTAATCCTTTGGGTTTCAAAGAAAAGTCTGGATTGGTTTCAACTTTGAGCTTAAGTAAGATGTCCTAAAGTTTAGGATCTGACTGTTGAAGGGTTTTGATTCTTGAGATTAAGTCAGCTTGAACTTGAAGTTGCAATTGTATTCAATTGGATATCAATTTGATGCCCAATTGAGTTGAGGTATCACTTGTTGTCAGTATGAACATATAGAGATTTAATTATGCATCTAGACAAGATAAAAAGAAAAAAATAGATGCGTTTTGGGTTGTATCTTCACGGTTTACTTTGGTAAACCTAATATAGCTCGCTCGGTTCGGTCTTGCAACTAGGCTAGGTCGAAGGGGTTACACTAATAATAGGAAGTGACATACCTACCTTACAGTCTGTAAAAACTTGGTTAGGAAAATGTTTTTCTATGAAAGACTTGGGTGAAGCAACCTGCATATTAGGAGTCAAGATCTATAGAGATAGATCAAGACGACTCCTAGGACTAAGTCAAAATACAATCATAGATAAAGTACTGAAAAGATTCAGTATGGAAGAATTTAAAAGAGGATTCTTACCTATGAGACGTGGTATTTCACTCTCAAATGAAATGTGTCCTTCAATGCCTCAATAAAGAGAGCGCATGAGTAAGGTTCCATATGCTTCGGCTATTGGATCTATCATATATGCCATGCTATGTACACATCCATATGTATCATATACATTAAGTATGGCAAGTCAATACCAAGTGGATCCCTGTGAAGGTCATTGGGTTGTAGTCAAAAACATCCTTAAGTACTTAAAAAAACTAAAGATACATTCCTTATGAATAGAGGTGAGGAAGATCTAAGTATAAAAGTTTATACTGACGCAAGCTTCCAAACTGATAAGGATGATTCTCAATCACAATCGGGGTTTGTGTTTTTCCTTAATGGAGGTGATGTAAGTTGGAAAAGTTCAAAGAAAGATACTGTAGCAGATTCTACAATAGAAGCCGAGTATATTGCAGCAAGCGATGTTGCAAAAGAGGTTGTTTGGATCAAAAAGTTCATATTTGAACTAGGGGTTGTGCCTAGCATATCAAATGCTATAGATCTATGTTGTGACAACAATAGAGCCATCGCACAAGCAAAAAAACCCAGATCTCACCAGCGATCCAAACACATACTTAGGCGTTACCATCTCATTCGAGAAATCATTGATCGAAGGGACGTAGAAATATGCAGAGTACCAACGGATGACAATATCGTCGATCCACTAGCAAAGCCTCTGACACAGTAGAAGCATGATTGTCACACTAAGTCTCTTGGTATTAGATACATAAGTGATTGGTCTTAGTGCTACTGGGATATTGTTGGAGTATGCCCAAAGACCAATCATGAGATGGTTGTAAAAGACATACTTATTTTATCATTTTATTAATATAGAGCCATTATTATTTTTTAGTCTTATTCTATGCATTTATAAATAAACTTAATTATAATAAAGTCCTTAGAATAATATAGTTATTCTTGAATGAGTTTAGTCGAGTATTATTGTGGGCATGGACAACAATAATATATTGAAACTAATATGTAGTTGATTGATGACAAAGCGTTGTCATTGACATGAAGATGTCAAAATCAATACGTAAGTATGTGCTAGAGAACGACATATTGGACTGACCTTCTATGAGCATGTTTCTTGGATTATTATGTGACAGTCACAACATTGCTCATAGTGATAACTACATGTATGATCCTCAAACTTGAGATCATCATTATTTCAACATCGTGAGCGACATATTTTGATGCGGTCAAATGTGTGTCGTAACTGACTAAACTATAACGAATAATATTGGATATATGGCAATCTATGTAGCGGAATATGGTTTATCAAGATAGGATTTATCCCTCCTACATAATAAGAGTAATATCATAGGCCACTTGATTTAGTGAGACTAAAAGGCCATGCTCGAATAAATTGATATGAGATATCATAGTTATTCGTTTATAATAGTCTACTCAAGATATCAAGAAATATTAGATGGACTATACAAGTGTGACTATTCCATGACTTGTGTCCGATCTAGATATGAGGACAAAAGGAAGTAATACATGAAAAGAGTCAATCACAAAAAAGGTTATGTCGAACCACGACTTCTTGTAACTTAGGTAGCAATGATGCATTGCTAGATGCCACTCATTGCTTGTAATATTAGAATTGTTCTAGATTTTACTCCTAACGTTACATGAACCTACAAGGGTCACACCCTATGATTGAAACGAACAAATATCGACTAGATAGCATGTGTACAAACTTGTTGTACACGTAATAAGTCAAAATCGAAATTATTATAATTATTGTAATTATAGATAATCTTGTTTTTATATATATATATATATGTTAATACTAGATAATTATTGTAATTATCAAATACTATTAAAATATATATCTAAAGAAACCTAATTAAAGTCGGATCAGATTCTACATATTTAATTATATTCGGCTAAATATATTGTATATTTAATGAATCTGAATTTAATTAAAATTAGGTTTTTGAATGCTATATAAATGCATAAGGTCTAGCAGTCGAGATATGCCTTTTGTGAAAAACCTCTCTAACAGTTAGAGAAGTAAAATATTGTTCTTTTCATTTGGGTAGACTGTGTAGAGGTCGAAACGCTGTTGTGACGACTTGGATTCGATATCGTGCTAGAAGAATTGGATTTTCCTAACTCCCTACATCTTTTCAGATTTATTTAAGGTAACATTTCATCCCTTTTCACCCCGGAATCTTTCTTCGGACATGGATCACTGGCAAAATACGCCGGATACTTTTTCTGTTACGCCATTGGGTGTACCTGCGTTTCCCAACAATTTATGCAAGTGTTTTGAGATTATGGGAAATACATGGCTTAATGTATTTGTGTTGAAATGATTTGATGCATATGTAAGACAGTGAAGTAATGTTGGTTATTAAATATATTGGCAAGTGGTTGTGTTTAAAATGTTATCAGATATAGTTGATCGGTCATAGGATTGAAAGTGCACTATAAAAACTCACCTCATGTGTGTCAAGGGGTGTTAAAGTGTTTGTAATCTCCACCATGAGAGACACAGCAGTTGAGGTGGGTAAATGTTCCATTTTCTCCTGTTGGTGGATTAATACATCCAAATCGTGGAGGTGGGTAAATGTTTCGTTACTCATGTTTGAACCGTTGAGGTGGGCAAGTATGTCGTTACTCGGGTTGAGGTATGTATGTGAAGTGGTTGTGTGAACTACTTGAGAATCCGTGTATTTAATGTGTTTTATGAAACGTAAGGTTGCTGGTTTTGAGTCACTTGAAAGCCAATATATGAGATAATGTATCATGAGAAATGGATTATCTTGTATAATGTGATTTATACATGTGTTGCTCTTAAGCTTGTTATAAAGGAGTTGTGGTGTGAAGCTTAAATTGAGGTAGAGATTGAATCCATGATACATGTGTTGAAAATGATTTAAATGTGCATATTTTGAGATGACTTGAGAAGAATGAGATGTTTACCAAGAGATGTGTACATGTGATTTGTGCTAAACGGTTTTAAATGCATTGATGAGTGTTTTGTGGTTTCCCTCACTAAGCTTAATGCTTACGCTCTCTTTTCCTCATCAATGCAGAGAAATAGCTTTCTCGGGCAGCACACGAGTGAGGAAGGATCCAAGGATTTGATACAATTCAAAGTATGATTTTTAATGCATTCTAAGTAGTAATAAGAAAGCAATGTGACCGGGTTGTTTTGGGAGATGTGTTTTGATATACTCCCTGATGTAATAGTTTATATTATTTTTTTGGACTTGTATGATGCTCTTTACTTGTGTTTGAGGGGTGTGGGAAACATTAAGCATGCTGAGGTAGAGATCATGCTCTTAGGTGAATGCTTGAGTATGCCATGTTTGGTGTAACCTCTTGATATGTTTCTATGAGTGATGGATGTATGTTTATGATGCTATATGATGTTTATAGGTTGAATTAAGGGTGTTAGATTAAGCCAAAGTGCCATAGGGTGGACCTATAGGTCATTACAAGTCTCCTTGTACCAGTACAATACCTCAGGGTGTCGGTACGCGATGACCTATATAGGCTCAAATTGTGCAATTTTTCCTTACTGTACCGATACGCCTGGTAACCGTATCGGTACGAGTAGTTGTGAAATAGGGAGGGTTTCGGTACGCGGGTCACTATTTCGCTACGGTACTTAGCTACTGGAATCTGGTCTTTTGAAATTATACAAGCCATACCAATACACTTGAGGACCATATCAGTATACAAATGCTCTTTAGAACTGTATCGATATGGTGGACACCTGTACCGAAACACTAGACGTTATTTTAGTTAGAAATGCTACTTGATGTTTGAATCTTTGCATTTTGGTCCCTGTTTCATATTTATGCAATTAAATAAGAATGGATGATCATTTTGAGTTGTGATTTAATAAGAAGGCATGTAATACGACTAATTGATGACCGGTAACCTTAATTTTGTGAAAGCTCATATAAATATCAAAAATTATGCTTTAGTCCTTAGGGTGCGAATTCGAGCAATTGGATGTCAAAATGACGCCCAATTGAGTTGAGATTTTAACCATGACATGTATGCATACCATAGAACCTAAAAATGAATCTAGAGAAGATAAAAGAAAAAATATCGGTTCGAATGTATTTTCATTGGGGTTTATTTTGGAAAACCCTAATGTAGCTCGCTAGATTCGGTCTTGCAACTAGACCGGGTCAAGGGGGTTACACTTTTTCTTCCATTTAGAGGTATTGCTCCTCAAACTTATTTTCAAACTCCCTTTTTAGTCTCTTCTCTATCTCATTTATCAGATTCAAGTACGGGATATCTGCATCAACATCATTCTCAAAACTATGCCCTACGTCGACTGGGTTGTTAGTGTAACCCCCTTAGCTCGACCTAGCCGAAAGATCGAACCTAGCGAGCTGCATTAGGGTTTACCAAAATAAACCCCGAAAAAGATTCAACTAAAATGGTCCATTTTTTTCCTTTTTTCTTGTCTAAATGCATTATTAGGTCCTAACGTGTTCATACAAGTCATGGTTCAATTTACAACTCAATCGGGCGTCATATTGACATCAAATTGCTCAAAAACCCATTACAGGGACTAAAGCATAATTTCCAATTTTATAAGGACTCATATGATTTTAAATTTACCAATCCTCAATTAGTCATGTTACATGCCTTCATGTTAAACCTCGGCCCAAAATAATCACTTATATACATTTAATTGCACATTCATGAAACTGGGACCAAATTACAAGGATTTCAAACTACATATGCTTATACAACTGAAATAACGGTCTATGTACCGGTAAATAACGATCTGTGTATCGGTACGGGTTACAAGCGTTTCGATACAGTGTAAAAGACAAGGGCGTACCGATACAGTCCCTAGGCATATCGGTACGGGATTACATAATTTGAAAATTAGGATTCCAGTAGCTAAACACTGTATCGATACGGTAACCCGTGTACAGGAACTAGCATTGTTTTCTCTCTATGCGTACCGATATGGTTACTGGGCGTATCAGTACGACTAGGCTATTTTGAACACTTTGAGCCTGGACAAGCCCCCGCGTACCGAAACCTGAGGGGTTTGTACTAGTACGGGAAGACCTGTAATGACCTCTAGGTCCAACATATGACACGTTGGCTCACTTCAATCGTCATTAACACTTAAGAAAACATTACATAACATCAATAACATGCTGGAGCATCAACATATCAATCATATAAGCCAACCTAGTTCAAATAGCATACTCAAACACCAAAAACTAGAGGCATGCTTCCTAGACCACATTCAAATCATCAAACCAACCGTATCTCAAGCACTTAAAACATCTAAAATAGTAATTAAAACTTGTAACAACATGGAGTTATTCAAAAACCCTCCCAAAACCTCAATGGACACATTGCCATTATTATTACTCTTTAATAACCAAACCATACTTTGAGTTCAAGTCTTGGTATTTCCTTCCTCGCTTCTTTGCTGCCTCAAACCTTAGTGTTCTGCATTGATGGAAAAGAGAGCGTAAGAACACTAGGCTCAGTGAGGAATGCTCAACAACAACCATCATCAATGCATTTAAAAACTATTCCATAATACATTTGTAAGATTAGTTTCAAAGCTCTTTTGAATCATCGTCACATTATCAATCCTCATCAAAACCATGCACATAACATTTCAAAATAGCATATTAAACCATATGCAACATGTATCATGGATCCCACAAAAAAATCCTATTTGCTACCCTCAATTTAAGCTTTCCCATGCATACTACCAATGTAAGGCTTAAAGAGTAAAACATCTTTAAATCACATTAAACAGCATAATCCATCTCATGATACATAAACAATTATATTGGCTTCCAAGTGATCATTTACCAAGTTCCATTTACCAACATCAGATACACGAATTCCATAAGTGTTCCCTCAACACTTAACAAACAATCTACTAGTAACCCATGGTTAACACACGGGAGTATTCGGTACATATAAACCCCTCCACCATTGTGACACCCGTGGTGGAGTATTCGGTACTCATAAACCCCTCAACACCACTCATCGGTACGATGTTTAATCCACTAACGAGAGTCTTCGATACTCATAAATCCCTCGACTGTTAGGGTACTTGGATGGAGTATTCGATAATCGTATTAAGCCCCTCAACATCCAAGGCACCTTTCATAGTGCACTATCAATCCTATGGCCGGCCAACTATATCCGATTTCATTTTCAAACCATTTCATAACATCACTTGCCAATATAATTCATTTCAATATCAACAACTCACTGTTTTCATATGCATCTACCATAACCATTAAACCAATACTCAACCTTTGCATTAAACAATGTTTATGAACATTAACAAACCGTGCATTATTCCCAAATGTATTAACATCATTTCAAGACCAATTTCCAGCATTAAACCATGCTCAATATATGCATAAACAGTGAGTAATCAAAACATATAAACAAGTGCATCAAACTATTGCCAAAAACGAGTTCGAGAGAGAATTCATCCTTTACTTACTTTTGAGCTTAGATCAGCATTTCAAGCTCAATCTAAACTCCCAAACACAACTTTCAAACATTTGCAAAGTTGAAAACACGTTTCCACTCAACGACTCGCAATGCCTCACTTGCCGATGCGACAAACGCACCTTTAAAGCTTTCGAAACTCACGTTCAACCTTGAGGTTTAGACTCCCTTGCTTTTAATCACACAAAAACAGAGGTACATTGCATCAAAATGCAATCAACATCACAGCAACTCAACATCCTCAACATCCTTAACCCAAATCCACTCCACAACTCCCAAAATTAATAACAAACCTCTTCCAAACTTAACCCAGCCATAGTCAAGCGTTTCAACACTTCAATTATCATCAACTAACATCTAAAAACACTTTTCAAACATCCTTATATCTCCAGCATTCAATTAACCACCACAACTCCTCAAAAACACAAAGCTAGCAACCTAGAAAATTAGAGATTCATATAGCTTCGGGATTCTAATATTAAAACCAACTTATCAACATTATAAAACATCAAAATTATGATTATAACTCATCAAGAACCCATCAAAGTAGATCCAAAATGGAAATCACTCAATCTTATCAATTAAATCTTGATTTACTAAATTTCCACAATTAACTCATCAAAACTCATTAGAAAACATTAAACAATGATCAAATACTTGGGAATTTCACTAAAGAATCAATCATTAGAGAAAAAGACTGGACCTTACCTCTAATGGATGAATTTCCTCTCAATTGGATGTTTTACTCTTGGAAACAAAGGAAAATCAATGAGATTTTTGGAAAACAAAATTGAAGAATCTGTTAGAAATCAATTGTTAATTAACTCAAGAGCATTACCTTCAATCTTTGATGAAAAAGTGAGTGTTTGGATGAAGAAAAATTGAGAGAAAGTTGAGAGAAAGAAAGTTATGTCAAAAGTAGGTTTAGAAAAATAACTTCCCTTTTATAAATTAAATCCCTTTAATCATTAATTCAAAACTCATTAAAATAAACCAAATTGAGAGAAAATTCTGGTAAAAACATTTAGGTCAAATAGCTCCTTAAAGATTCTAAGTTTTGCTCCTTTTTAAAACAGTCACTAAAAATAGTTTTCAATCTTTACATTTTGGTCGCTAGCCAAAATTTCCAATTTCCAAAATCCATTTTTCAAAATTGACTTTACCAAAAATATCCATATATTAAATAATGATTTTTAGATATTTTTCCCATATTTTTCTCACACCAAAATTATTTGTTTGGAATCCCGAATTCGACTCGAATATCTAATCTGGACCGTCTAACCCACTAGGAAAACTCCTAGGTCCAAAACCGAGGTGTTACAGTTAGCAGATGCCCCGGCTATATGGACACTCTTCAGAACTGATCCTTCCGATTGAACCTTCGTGTGAGATGTGTTTCCACCTAGGTCTTCCATATTGGAACAGTCATCGACAATGTAGGCTTTTCCAACATCCCTCTTTTCTAGCAGAGCAGTGACGCGGGATATGATCTCCTCTGAAATCTTTCGATCCTTGACTCGATATTGTTCAAGCGTTCCTCGATGTCCTTTTGCGACTTCTCAACACTAGCCAATCTATCTTCCATAATTCTGGTATGAGAACGTGTGCCGTACGAGTGCATAATAGTTGCAATTTGAACTTACTACCATGAGACTCCCACTATTAGTCCCATGGTTTAATTAATTCATGCAAAATATATGCTATGAGATGAAAGAAACAATACAATGCAATGATGTATGCAAACAAAGGTGTTGATTCCTCCAGTGGTCACCCTTGAGCAATTTTCATGGGATTGGAAAGATTCTCGCTACAAAAGAGGTAGACGATCTTCCAAGCCTCGAACCTATCTTTGAATTCTTCGAGGGCTCTGAATAGCTAAGGCGGGTCTGATGCCTGGACCGTCGAAAATGTGTTATAATGATCATGATCTTGAATGAGTTTTCTAGGATCACGAAGGCGTCTAAATGATCTTGAACCGTAGCTTCGAATCTAATTCCTACTAGCTTCAAAACAATATCAAATTCCTGAGCGAGTCTCCTCCTTTTTGAGAAAACTCTCATCCGTGATGAAAGATCTCTAATTGGGCAAACCACCCGAACCAACACCTTTATGTCATGCAATGTTGATGCGAGAATAAAATGAAACACAAAATAAAATAATTAGTGTCGGATAATAAAATAGAGAAACAAAGCATCAAGTAGGAGAAAACCTATTTACCCGATCTAAAGCACCTAGGTTATCTGCATGGCTCTAAAAGTGGTGGGCTTACTATGTTCTCTACATGCAGTTTCGGTGCTAAAAAGGGTACTCGAATTGTCCTCGTTGTCCTCTTCTAAGGGTAGCAAGGCCCCCGATCATCACCCATTATAGGCTCCTTTCAATCGAGTTCAATTCAAGGGAACCCATTCGTTATGTCCATACGGAGAAACAATATTCCCACGAAAACATAGGGTACTCGAGCCCCGAAGGTACTTACTAGGCCCATATGAAGGAAAATATCCTTACGAAAGCACTAGCATTTCCCCATAAAGAAACAGGTTTTAATGCCATATTTTAAATGCGTTAAAATGAACTCGCATTTATAAAAAATATTTATTGAATTGTCACTTTAATTCACAACTTCCGATATTAATGAGGAGGTAATCATTTTTAAAAAAAGGCCTGAACCTCTTTTGATTAAAAAACAAAATCGGTCCCCAACGAGTCGCCAACTGTAGCGACCCAAAAATTTAAGGAATTAAAATTCAAGTAGCTAAGGGGTTTGAAAAACAAAATTGATTTAAAACATTTGATTTTAAAAAAAATGAGGAAAATAGCTAATACCTAAAAAAATTTGAAAATGTGGAATTTATTGTATTTTGAAAATAAAATATGGGAGTCGCCACCGGTTGTTTTAAAAGGGGTAGACCAAACACCAAAAAAAGAAACCAGAGATAAAAATAGTTTCGACAGTCGATTACGGATTGGGAAGGATTAGCACCCGCACTTCGCCCAAAAATTGGTACCAAGAAATTACTGCTTTTTTAATACTGGATTTTTCAAATTAAAGTGACATTTAAATCAAAATTTGGTTATACATGCGAGTAAATTTTAAGAGGCTCGTTATTCGAGAATAAACCGAAAGGTCACCACCACTACACTTGGTACTAGCCCCGTTTACTCTCGAATGACAAAAGCATCGCATTAACAGTTTATACGTCATACATGCGAGCTTAAACAATATATGAATTAAACAATGCGCGTCTAAATATACATATTAAAAACGAAAGACACCATATGAATATGTAAACTAAATTAAATATCAGTATATGTACATACTATATTGAGTACTATACGTATGTGTAATATGTTATTGAAACAATATGTATATATAATATATGATTAAAGACAATATATATATATACATATTATGGAACATATATTACGTGTACCTTAGAAAACCTTAATATACTACTATGTATAATATAATAATACATATATTAATATATATATGAACAAACCACACATTTAACAAAAAATAACATAAGAGCATAAAAGTAAATACTGAACATAAATTGAAATAAAAACTGGAAATTAAATATGTAAATGCAGAAGGGCTAAACGGGCATTTTACCACCGGAAAAAGGGGAAAGATGAAACAAATCAAAACCTTCGGGGCTAAATCGAGAATCAATCCCTCAAAAAATGTTTTCATCGAAAAATAGGACAAAATTGAAAACATTTCAAAACACAAGGACTGGGGAGGGGATTTAAAAACATGGAATGGCTTTAAAAAACATTTTGAAAACACAAAAGGGCCAAAAAATAAATAAACCATTTTAAAAAAATTGAATTGATTCGAAATCAGTGGCGAAATTGTAAAGCCTTGAAAAGCTTGAGGGACTACGGAAGGGGTTTTGAAATGGGGAATGGCTTCCGTGCTTAAATAAAAAGGGCGGAGGGGTTAAAGGGTTATTAACTAATTTTTTATTTTTAAAATGGTATATAAGATACCCTTCGATCAAACTTTGAACTCCTTTAGCCATTTTGGTAAAAAAACAAATTTTAAAAACCAGAAAACCTCTGCCCCAAAATAAGAACGTATTCTTTATTCCAACCAAAAATCGGTGGCTCGGCTACTTTGACCACCGCAAACCACCATGTCGACAGCCTCTAGTCGACGCTGAAAATCCAAAAAAAAAACTCTTTCAAACGCTCTTCTCGTTTTACAACCAAAAACCAGACCAGATTTAGAAAATACAAAACCAAAACCCTTTCTTTTCTTTGAAAAATGAAACATCGAAACCTTTCCCTCCTTACATCGGTTCACCCTTCTCTTTTCCAGAGGAAACCAGTATGGGCTTATCACCGGAGGAGGCCTTCCCTCGTCAGGCAGAGCCCTCAGATGGCCGAGAGCCGAAACGACGAAGGTAAAACCGACCAAAACCCTAGCCCTTTTTGCCCTTTCTTTTTTATTCTAAAATGCATGCAATGGAAAACTCAAAGAAATACCTCGGGAATTGCTTTTTTCTGCTGATGCTGAAAAGAAACCCCCCGGTTCGGGTTACACTTGACTGTTGGGTTTCCTTTATACCCGAAGGTAATACATAAAAAATTTAAAAAGAAAAAAAACATATTGGTTCCTAATTGTTTATTTTGGCCAAAGTCATGTGTTGCTCTGTAGTTGTCATCTGATTTTGATCTATTGTTGTCTCTGATTTCTATGAATTTTGTATGTTGGTATTGCCTCTGACACTCGTCATTCTTGTCTCTTTGCATATAGAGGTTGAATGACAACGAGGAGGGGACCAGGGAGGGGAAAGATGGAGGCAGCTGAATCGTGCTTGGAGATCTAAAATGTCAGGGCGTATGGCGCACGCGCGCATGAAGAAGACAAAGGGCCAGGAGGTGCATCACACGCGTGCGGGGCTTGATCTTGGCCATCCAATATGAGCCTGATCAAACGGCCATGAAGATGCGGCGTTGGGGCAGAAGCGTGCCTCCTAGGGTTTTCTTCTTGTGCTTGATCTGCACCGTCAGATCTATTCAAGATATGACGGTGGAAAACTGGCTACGCATGGAAACAAAGAGATGGGTTATTAGGGTTTTAAGTTAGGGTATCGGTTTGGGCTCCAAGCGTGTATATGTAAAAAAATTGGGTTTTGAATATGTTGTAAATGGACTTTATTATTTAATAAAACTTGGGTTTATTTATTAATTAATTATATTATTTAATTTTTGTTTTTCTAGTTTTGTTTAATAATAATAATATAATAATAATGATAATAATAATAATAATATAATAATGATAATAATAATATAATAGTAATAATAATAGCATAATAATAATATTAGTGACAATAACTGAAACTAAAAGACAATAATAATAATTATTATTATTAATAACTTCGAACAATAAATAATAAAAGCAATAACAATAAGTAATAATAATAATATCTTATAGTAACTAAAGCCCAAGTTATAAATTTGAAAAAAAGGCCAGGACAAAATTAGTGATTACAGCTAGCTCACTAGGAAAAGTATGTCTAATGCATTCATCTTTCATGCATTTCAGGTTAAGGAAATTTAGAGATCGAGATCGGGATTGGAGAAGGTTTTGGCAAGTCACCTCATTGTTAAAGTAAAGTATTTGTTAAAGTAAAGTATATCAACTATATAAACTCCTAGTATGGTGGCATAAGTGTTGCACAAATCACTTTTACCTTTTTTGATGTGTATGTAACATGGTAGGCTTGTGTAAGTTAATAGACTAAATTTGACCTTTTAAAAAATGGTTAAAAAGGACCAAATATGCATAATAGGCATAAAAGAGGGAAAACGTAGCAAATGGATTCATTTAGCTTTGAAACTTTGCATGCCCATAGAATAGGACTATATAAACTTGCTGGTAAAATTTCATTAAATTTGGACAAGTTTTGAGTAGGTAAATTGCTAATAAACCAGATAAAAATATGTATTACAGACCCTTCCGTACAGATACGGGTGATGGCGTATCGGTACGGGCTTGCATAATTAGAGCTGGATTAAAGGGCGTACTGATACGATTTTAGTTATACCGGTATAGGATTTTGAATTTGGAAAATTCCTATAGCTTGGTACCGATATGGTACCGATACTCCTTACCGAAACCTAAAAATATTAAATAAATATCTAATGCGTACTGATACCCAGTATCAGTATGGGCACAGTGTAGTTAACCATTTTAATGGTCTTAGCCAAGGCATATCGATATAGTTGTGGACGTATCGGTATGGCCTTTTGAAATTGTAAATCATTAAGTCTTTCTAAGCATAGCATATCAATGCGATAGAGCCCGTATCGATACGACTACCCTTAAATTGTAACTAAATTACCAAACCGCATAGAGGTGTATTGATACACCCCCATGGTGTATCGATACCCGTAGCTTTAAAACTGTTATAAAGTTTAAAATGAATTTGAAATTGTACAGACTAATCCAGGCGTTCATATGGCTATGTCGTATCATTTTATTAGTAATAAGGTGTTAATCATTGTTTCATATATATCACTGTCTTATCGTCTATCAACTAAAATACTGTATCAATCATCATTTAGTCACCGGTAACACATCCCGACCTAGATTCCTACCAGACTGGGAAGGGGTACTACATTTGTGGTGTCAGAGGTAGAGTTTAGTCGATTCTAGGACTAAATTGAAGTTTATTGTACTGTTATTGCATTGCATTGTGCCATCTAGGAGTTATTTATTGTGTATTGCGACTTGTTGACTAAACTGATCTCTTTATTTATAGATGTCTAACTCTAATAAAGCTCATATAGTTGAGCATGTAACCGGCTCCTCCACTCATGGTGAGGAGATTAGGGGGAGACCCACCAATTCTGTAAAATCCTCTGGCACAGGACCCTGAGCCTGGGGTGCAGTCTGCTCAAGCCGAATGCTATAGGAACATGGCTGACATGTTTAAAATTTTTATGACCTCGATGAAGGCTGAGCAGACCTTTCAACCTCCTACCGTTGTTGTCCTGAATGCCCAAGCTCCCATTGATAAGCTACCTCAGCATCGGCCCTACTATTTTATCAGTCATGATGATGATCCTAAAATTACTGAGTATTGGCTGAACAGTCCCCTAAGAATTCTGACTAAGCTGATGAGGCACTTTATTGGTGGGAGACTACCATTCTCGCAGTTCCTGAAGAAGCTATGACTTGGGAGTTCGTCCTTCGTGAATTTCGAAAAAAAATATCAGATAGTATTACCTCGCTGAGAGGCATGGCATCTTCCTTCATTTGAAGCAAGGTGGATGACCTGTGGAACAGTACATCCATGATTTCTGCAAGTACTGCAGGTATGGAATTGAAAATATCAAGAAAGAGGAAGGGAAGTGTAGAATATTCATCAATGGGCTGAATGATGACCTATGCCCTATGTTTACGGCATTAGGCATCACCGATTTCCAAAATTTGGTGAACATGGTTAAAGCTACTAAAGTTGCCCAGAAGGCTGGTGGATCAGGCAAGTTCGAGAAGAGATATCGAGAAGATTCTCGTACTTTAAAGTCTTTTAAAAAAGAAAAGTATTAGGGTCCGAAGCAGAATGTGTATTCACGGTATCCCATTTTGGATATATTTCTAGGCCTCAAGCAGTAACCCAGTCCTTCACTAGGACAAATTCTATTGACAGCACTGGTGGCTCTAGGTGAGAGACACAATTCCCCTTCTACAATTTTTGCCAGCATAGGCATCCTGTGGGGCAATGTCATAAGAAGTCTAGAGCATGCTTTTTCTGTAGCGAGATGGAACATCTCATTCGTGATTTCCACAAGAATACTACCAAGTCTACTTATGCACCGGGTAATCCTTCATCTCTTGCTCAGTCATTCTGAGGCAAGGGAGCAAAGCAAGGATCTTTAGGGAGGCCTAGTGGCTCTTCCAAGGCATCATACAGACCAAAAATCAAGGGTCATGTACAACTGTATCACGTGAAGAGCAAGGGATCATATAGACATCATTGCAGGTACCATTAAATTATATTCACGTCTTGTCTATGCAGTGTTTGATTCTGGATCTACCCATTCCTTTATAAGTACCATGTTAATAAAGCATTACAAACAATCTTATGAACCTATTGTATCAAAAATCACCATAACCAATCTCTTGGGTGACTATGTCACCATAAGTATAGTGTGTAAACTTTTTCCCTTGATGATTCAAGGGATTCTTTTTTCAGCAAACATGTTGGCGTTACTAATTCATGAATTTGATGTTATACTAGGTATGGATTGGCTCAGTAAACATCAAGCTTGGGTAGACTGTTGCAAGAAGAAATTATACCTTTGGGGTCTGTGGAAAGAGAGCATCACTTTGATGAATTTGAAAACTCCATTGTTGTATGCTCAATCTTTGGAGGCTAAGAAAGAACCTCAATTGTAAAATATTGATACCGTATGTGAATACCCTGACGCTTTTCTAGAGAAACTTCTGGGTTTACCTCCTACCCGTGAAGTAGAGTTTTTCATCAAAGTGAAACCTGGAACAACCCTAGTTTCTATTGCACCCTATCGTATGTCAGCAGTTGAGCTTAAGGAGCTGAAGGCTCAGATTCAAGAGTTGTTAGATAAGGGTTTCATTCGACCGAGTTCTTACCCCTGGGTAGCTCTGGTTCTCTTTGTAAAGAAAAAAGAGGGTTCCATAAGATTGTGTATTGATTACCAATAGTTGAATAAGCTAACCATCAAGAATAAAAATCTTTTGCCTAGAATTAATGATCTATTCGATCAACTTAAGGATGCCTTTGTCTTCTCCAAGATTGATTTAAGGTTAGGGTACTATTAGATGAGAGTTAAAGAATGTGATGTACCTAAAACAGCCTTCTGTACTAGATACAGCCACTACGAATTCTTAGCAATGCCCTTTGGGCTAACTAATACACCAACGGCTTTTATGGATTTGATGAACCGGGTTTTTAGACCCTGCTTGGTAAATTCGTAGTGGTGTTTATTGATGATATATTGATCTACTCTAAGAATACTGCAGAGTATCGAGATCACCTCCGTATTGTGCTTTAAATCCTTCGAAAGAAGCAGTTGTATGCCAAGTTTTCCAAGTGTGAATTATGGCTATCTGAAGTTGCCTTCCTTGGGCATATCGTCTCTACCTCGGGAATCCAGGTAGATTCAAAGAAAATCCCAGCTATCTTAGATTGAAAGCTACCGAGAAATGTTTGTGAGGTCAGAAGTTTCCTTGGGCTAGCTAGCTGGCTATTATAGAAGATTCATTAAAGGATTCTCTACATTAGCAACTCCTCTAACTAAGTTGTTGAGAAAAGAAACTTCATTCAACTAGACTGAGGTCCAGCAAAGAAGCTTCAACCAGTTAAAGCAAGTTTTAACTCATGCTCCAGTCCTAACCCAACCCGAGTTTGGAAAAGACTACACAGTGTACAGTGATGCCTCGCATCTCGGGTTAGGATGTGTTCTGATGTAGAGAGGTAAGGTCATTGCTTATGCTTCGAGGCAACTCAAGCCACATGAGATGAATTACCCTACCCATGATTTAGAGTTGGTTGCAGTTGTCTTCACACTAAAAATTTGGAGACATTATCTCTACGGAGAAAAATGTTACCTCTTTACATATCATAAAAGCCTCAAATATCTCCTGACTCAAAAGGAGTTGAATCTCCGACAAAGGATATAAATGGAAATCCTAACATATTACAATCCTGTCATTGACTACCATCCGGGAAAGGCCAACTTTGTAATTGATGCACTCAGACGCAATCTTCTGCTTGGTAATTATCGTTATTGACTATTGAATTTTGAACAATGTCATTATTCTAACTCAACGTAAAACATTTTCATTGTAGCCCCTCGAGCCATTAACGCTCATCTCCGTTTAAGGAAACATTAGTGTCGTGTAGCTAAACTTCAAGTTCAGTCTATTATCGTAACAAGAATTAAGGCGTTGCAGAATCAAGATCCTGAGCTTCAAGCTATTGTGTCCAAATTACAGGATGAAGAAAATTTTGACTTTAAGAAAGGGCTACTGTATTTTCGTGACCGGGTCTGTGTACCCAATAATGAATCCCTTCATATCGACATTCTAAAATAGGCTCATTCAAGTCCCTTCTCTACACACTCGGGCTCTTTAAAGATGTATAAAGATTTCTGGGAATTATATTGGTGGCCAGGCATGAAACAAGCCATAGTTGACTTTGTGTCTAAATGCCTCACATGCCAACGTGTCAAAGCTGAGCATCATAGCCCCACTGGGTTATTGCAACCTATCAATTTACCACAATGAAAGTGGAAGATGATCACCATGGATTTTGTTAGTGGTCTGTCTCTAACTACTGCAAAACACGATGCTATTTAGGTCATTGTAGACCACTTCACCAAGTCAACACATTTCTTACCGGTCAGAATGGGTTACATGGTTCCTAAATTAGCTGACTTGTACATCATAGAAGTTATTCGACTCCATAGAGTACCAAAGTCTATCATCTCCGATCGAGACCCTCACTTTGCATCTCAATTCTGAAGGACTTTATAGGAGGCTTTGGGTACCAAAGTTAATCTTATTATGGCCTTCCACCTTCAATCTGACGGCCAGTCAAAAAGAGTAATTCAAATTCTTGAAGATATGTTACGTGCATATGTTATTGATTTTGGGGGATCTTGGGAAAAGTCCCTACCTCTTATTGAGTTTGTAAGGTGTTGGGCCCTAACCTACTTCGGGAAACTGAAGAATGAGTTACCATCATTCATGATCGTTTAAAGGCTGCCTTCGACCGTTAAAAAGCCTATGCTAATCTTAAGCGAAGGGACATCCAGTTTGAGGTGGGAGAAAAAGCCCTCATCAAGGTTTAACCATGGAAGAAGATTCTAAGGTTTGGTAAAATGGGGAAGTTGAGTCCCCGATTCATTGGCCCCTTCAAAATTAGAGAAAGAGTTGGCCCTATGGCATATCATCTGGCTTTACCTTTAGATTGAGCAAAATCCATGATGTATTCCATGTTTCAATGCTTCAAAAATATCGTTCCAACCCTTCGCATGTTATCGTGCCAGAATCTATACAGATTCAACCGGATTTGACCTACGAAGAAAAATCGGTCCAGATTCTTGCAAGAGAAGTTAAAAGGCTTTGCAACAAATCTGTACCATTGTTAAAGTCCTCTAGAGAAGTCACACCGTTGAAGAGGCCACGTGGGAACTAGAAGAGATGATGAAGTAGCAATACCCTCATCTCTTCAATTCAGGTAAAATTCGAGGATGAATTTTCTTAAAGGGAAAGTTGTAACAACCCAAAAACCGGTCTAGTCAGAATTAGGTTTCGGTGATCAGAAAATCTATATCAGAAAGGTCCAAATCTCGTATCAATCCTAATTGTGAAATAATTTATAACATATTGGACACTAATTGAGTCTAATTTATAGACTTTGGACCCAATTGAACTCCTTGAAGACAATTTAGTGACTAAATTGTAAAAACTGAAAGTTTAGGGGTAAAAATATAAAGAATGGAAAGTTGAGGGACTCCCCTCATAATTATCCCAAATTGAGAGTGATTCACCTACTTGCTTGAGACATCTTCACTTGAAACCCTTGTGAAGTAAGATGAAATAATAGTTATCATTTTGCCTAAAAGATGTAAAAAGTAAGAAAAGGAAATATATATATATATATATATATATATATACATTATTAATGTTTCCTCTTAGAGAATGAAAACTATTGGATAGCCTTGTAAATATAGTTAAGTGTTTAAAACACTTTCCCCTGACACAACTCACCACCGAGACTTTACCTCCCTATGTTCTCATCTTTTTTTCAAGCAAGCACCTCTATTGTCATCCCCTACCTCTAGCTCAAGCAAGCACCTCTCTCATTTGTGCAAGTTTTCCTTGATTACTCTACACTATTGAATAGCCATTGATTTGATAAGTAAAAGCTCCCAAACGATTCGTTGATTCCATGGATAGTTGTTGAGTAATTTCAAGTTAAAGCTATTGAACACTTAAATCGAGCCCATATTCTTTAAGGCTTCAATCCATGGAAAATCTAGTAGCTAAAAGCTATTCCGAGTTTGATTAATTAGTATTGATATTGCTATATGGAATCTAACATTTCCCTATTGTTTTACCTAGCTCGGGAATTAGAGAATGAAGGTCCACCATCTCCTTCAAAAGCTAGGGACAAGGGAAACGTTATCCAAGAGCTTTGAGAGCTTTTAAGGTTAAGGTGAGTGTAGTCGGAGTCTCGAGAGTAGGCTAGGTGCCTTTCCCGAACCTTTGAATATTGATTATTGCATTACTAACCTTGTGTATTAAGGATATTGCATAAAAACATTGTTGGTGGCTATATTGGTAAGTACTTCATCGATTCATTATCCGTAACATCATTGTTATTGTCACCGAAATCATTGAAGCATTGACATGTAGAATCATTGGTCATTGAGCATTGAATATTGCTAATGAAATATTGAAATGGAAATGTTGTCATTGAATATTGTATAAAAAATTGTATTGCTCATTGGCTTTAAGACATGACTATTGAACTATTGTTATTGATCTATTGTTATTGAAATAATGCTATCGACTCATTGCTACTGAAATTATTGTTACCGGACTATTGTTATTCAACCTTGGATTCGAGTAAGATTGGATACAATTGGCATGCCATAGAATTCATGAGGTCATTGGTACGAGTGGACTACGGTTCTTAGGCTACGGTCTTTATTTTGGTGCGACGGAGGTATGATGTGTTTTGGTCATATTAGTGCGGCGGAGGGACTAGACCACTATTGTTTTTGGTGCGGCATAAGAATTCGTGTATCCAAACACCTTACATCGATCCAAGGGAATCTGTTAAAACACAATATGATTTAATATTGAACATTGCTATTACATCGATTATTGATGTTGCATTAGTCATTGATATTGAGTTAACTTGCCATGGAAATATATGTTCATGATCATACGGTTATTGATAATATAAAAGCATGACAGAAGGTATACTTTGGTTAATTTAATGTTTATGGCTACCTCACTAGGTAAAGTGTGCCTAATGCATTCATCTTTCATGCATTTTAGGTTAAGGAGATTTAGAGATTGAGATCGGGATTGGAGAAGGTTTTGGAAAGTCACCTCGTTGTTAAAGTAAAGTATATCAACTCTATAGACTCCTAGTATTGTGGCATAAGCGTTGCACAAGTCACTTTTACCCTTTTTTATGTGTATGTAACATGGTAGGCTTGAATAAGTTAATAGACTAAATTTGACCATTTAAAAAATGATTAAGATGACCAAATATGCATAATAGGCCTAAAAGACAGAAAAACGTAGCAAACGGATTCATTTAGCTTTGAAACTTTGCACATAGAATGGGACTATATAAACTTGCTGGTAAAATTTCATTAAATTTGGACAAGTTTTGAATGGGTAAATTGCTAATAAACCAGATAAAAATATGCATTACAGACCTTTCCATACTGATACGGGTGATGGCATATCTTTACAGGCTTACATAATTGGAGCTGGATTAAAGGGCATACCGATACAGTTTTAGTTGTACCAGTACGGGATTTTGAATCTGGAAAATTACTGAAGCTTGGTACCGATACGCCTTATTGAAACCCAAAAATATTAAATAAATATCTAATGTGTACAGATACCCAGTATCGGTACGGGCACAGTGTAGTTAATCGTTTTAACAGTTTTACCCAAGGCATATCCATATGGTTGTAGACGTATCGGTACGACCTTTTGAAACTATAAATCATTAAGTCTTACTATGCATAGCGTATCGATACGATAGAGCCCGTATCGGTACAACTACCCTTAAATTGTAACCGAATTATCGAACCGCATAGAGGTGTATCGATACACCACCATGGTGTATCGATACATGTAGCTTTAAAACTGTTATAAAGTTTAAAATGAATTTGAAATTGAACAGACCAATCCAGAAGTTGATATGGCTATGTCGTATCATTTTATCAGTAATGAGGTGATAATCATTGCTTTA
The DNA here is from genome assembly GCA_019671005.1 of Hibiscus mutabilis. NCBI lineage: Eukaryota > Viridiplantae > Streptophyta > Magnoliopsida > Malvales > Malvaceae > Hibiscus > Hibiscus mutabilis. Next base: position 22,887,124 of record CM033720.1, read on the forward strand.
TATCGATCTCTGTCTTACCATCTATCAACTACAATAATGTATCAAGCATCGTTTAGTCACCGATAACACATCCAGACTTGGATTCCTACCAAACTGAGAAGGGGGTGCTACAAGCCGTATCGTTACGTATAGTAGAGAAATAAGCCTGGTGTCGGTACACTGGCAACCGTATCGGTATGCCCTTTAGCCACTAGAATTCATTGTTTTGAAAATTCAATACATGTATCGGTATGCTTAAGGACCGTACCAATATCCCTTTGTAATTTATACTCGATTCGATACGGGGAGGTCGAGTACTGGTACACAGGTTGTTATTTCTAGTATTATGCTATCTGAAGTTTGAATCTTTCCAATTTAGTCTCTGTTTCTTGATCATGCAATTAAATGAGTTTGTATGATTATTTTAAGTTGAAACTTAACCAATATGTATGAAATCTGACTAATTAAAGATTGTTAACTTCAATTTTAAAGAAGTCCTCATAATTTTAGAAATTGCAATTTGGTCCCTGAAGTGCAAACTCGTGCAATTGGATGTTAATTTGACGCCCGATTGAGTTGTAAATTTCACTGTTGCTAGCATGATCACCTTAGGACTTATCTATGTATTTAGATAAGATAAAATAAAAAATGGATCGTCTTCTAAGTAAATCTTTCAGGTTTGTCTCGACAAACCCAATGTAGCTCACTCGATTCGGTCTGGCGACTTGACCAGGTCAAGAGGGTTACAACTTTACACACTCTTTCATATTCTCTCTCGACCAAGAACGTAAGAAAGCACTGATTTCTTCTTCTTTTTCTTCAAGACCATTCGAATCCACCAAAAGATTTCAATGTCTTCATCTTCGACACCATTCAAAACTTTCTTCAATGAAGAAATACGCAAGAAGTACGAGAAAAATTTTACACCAAGAGCATTATGTTATGAAAAAGGATTCAAGTTTAAAAACGAATCTAATCTGGGCTACTTACCATAGTTTATTGTGGTGGTAAAAAAGCACAAATGGGAGAAGTTTTGCCAGCCACCAAGTGACGTTCATGCCTATGCCCACTTGACGACTAAAGACTCGCCTTTCTTGGTGTTACGAGGTAAGTGCGTACGATTTGATGAAGGTTATATTAACGAGATGTTTGATTTGGATGGTACTGAGAAAGAGCATTCTGAATCTGAGGATTCTTTGGATGATGCCAAGAGAAAGATACTGCTAAAAGGCTTATGCGAAACGGAACCAAGTAGAATATTTCATCAAAGGGTCACCAAACTGTAAAGAGGCTGGCATTGAAATCCCAGCTTAGAGGGTGGAATCATTTTTTGAAGGCAAACCTTATGCCAACCACCCACAACGAGACCGTTTTGGAAGAGAGAATGGCCCTGGTACATTCAATCATCCTTGGATGCAAGATCAACATCGAATGTCTCATCATGGATGATATCTATAAATGCGTTGGTAAGAGCAATGGGAGTTTAGTTTTTCCTTCTCTAATCTCTACTATTTGCTTACAGCATAGAGTGCCATAACTTGACTCAGATTGTGTCTAAAAGAGTAAGGGAACCACTATTACCCTTGCCTTGTGGAGGTAGCTTACTACCACAGAAGTAAAGGACAAGGGCAATGGAAAGGCCGTTGAGCCAGTATCTATTTCCAGACCTACTAAAGCAAAATCTAAGACAACAATGCTAGTGACGATGCCAGTCGATAGCTTGGCATTACTTTCCTAGATCTTCTAGCGACAATAACCCATTCTCTAAAAGTTAGAGAAGAATGAAGAACAAAGTTTCATGCTCTAGCAATATGTTGGTTTTCGAGACCAAGCCCTCAAGGCTACTTTGGAGGATATTGCCACTGAGCCATCACCCAAGTTTCCAAAATTTCTAGCTGAGTTCGCTGCCCAAGAAAGTATGACAACAAGCCCTTACTTTGTCCACACGTCGACACAATGTGATGCCACTATTCTAGTGTCCACAATCCAAGTTGAATCTGCCAAGACAGATACACCCCCTGAATTAGAAGAAAAAGTTTAGACAAAACCTGTCACAAAATCTGCCACACACGTATCCTCCATTGCCATTGAAGTTTTGGCCACCTCTGAGCTAGCGAAGATTGTTGAGGAAGTTCTCCATAACCTCAGAGCTTCCACGGCTGCTTCAAATCCATGGCTCTCAGCTGAGGGAGCTTCATCAAAAGAAAGACAGGCGGTTCAATGCCAGAACCCTCCGAAGAGGAGTCCTCCTCCATCTAAACTCCTTGCATTTTATTTCATTGCATCTCACATGTTCATGCATTTTAAATTTCATTTGTATATATGTGTTGTTTTCATGCATTAAGGACAATGCACATCTTAGGTTTGGGGGTGTGGGTTGCCTTACATTTATTGTCATGACATTCATGTTTATATTTCAGTTTACATTATGTTTTCCATGTAGGATTTAAAACATGCAAACCAAACCGCTAAATATATATATATATATGTAACTCTGAGTTTGGATAGCAAAGTTAGCTAAGAGGGTTAATGGATACTTGATGCATATTGCCTGCACTTTTTTACACACTTCATGAATTTAGACTAGAGATAAAATTGTTGTTCTATTTGGCATTAAAATACTGGATATTCGAGGACATACCTAGGGTCATAATTTTGCTAGATGGTAGATGGTGGAATTTATTACAATTTTGCCAAGGTACTCTTCCATTTTCTTTTTCTATTTTTTGCATTACCTGAGGACAACAATGAGCTAGATTTGGGGGTTTTAACTCCTCAACAATACTGATTTTCATGCTTATTTAACAAGAACAATGCTTGCTGCTTGCCTTTGAATACATTTGTTGCATTTAGTTGTTAAAATCATACAATTGTATAAGGAATTAGGAGAATTTCTTTTGCCAGTTTGAAGATTCGTTTTGCTAGAATTTATGCAGGTCGGAGGTAGGCAGACATGGCAGAACAGAGCAGAAGCAGAAAGCAGGAATGGAAGAAAAGAATTGTCGAGTGCAGTTGGCAAAGTTGGACCAGATATTGCCAAGCTCGGCTGGCAAAGGATTAGAGTCTGATGAACGGTCAAATTAGCCATTGAACCCAGTACACGTCAGCCCTAATATTTGAATTGAACATAAAGAGGTAACGCGCTTATCTTATCGCGTAACCATATTTCAAATTCAAAACCCAACCTAAGGTTTCTACGAGGGCCTATATAAAGAAGTTCGATCATTGAGCCAAGGAGGCTGCACCGTGGTGAAAGTAGAAGCTAGGGTGGACGTGATTCGACCGACTGAGACTAAAAGCTCTAGAGCATTCGATGGGTTGCATCGACAGATCTCCTTCTTGCCTATTCTCTTCATTTTATTCTTTTTAATTGAATGATGATGTTAAGGTACGATGATATTTTATGGATGGACCCCCAACCATGATCTAAGATTTTATAGTTGGTTGGGGAATGTTTGCGAGGAACGCTCAATTTATGTTTAGTTTTTAATAATTTAATTACCCCGGAATTATTTTCTATTTAGCAAGTACTTCGTTTTCTTAAATTCTTTTCCATATGACAGTTCGCATTGTTTGCTTATTACACCTTAATATCTTAACAGACTTAGGGAGTAACGATCGATTGTCAAATACTAGGACAGAAGCTTCGACAAAAGATGTTACAGTAGATGAGCTTACTTCAAAAGTGAATCTACCCCTTAGAAGTAAAGATTGACACTTAATCAAGTTAATTAATGAAAGCTTCGCTGTAGACATATAGGGGTTTCTATCATAGTTAACTTAGGGCATTGCCATCGATAGAGGCAACACTACTTTAAAATCTACTCGGCAATAAAACCAAGGCATGACATTATTAAAAGCTAACATACTTAGCGTGAAATCTAGACATCCCTTGCCAACATCCATTATTCTTTTGAAATATCTTTTCGTTGCCAAGTTGTTTCCATTTTGATTACTTTATTTTCTCTATCTTCTTAATCCATAATCCAATTTAAGTTCAACACATTTATTTTCTTTAACAAGTAAACATTGAAGCAATTAAGTTCTTGGTCAATCCCTGTGGATTCAATACTCAGCTTATTGTTGTATTACTTGCTGACCGTGTATACTTGTACGCATAAAGACTCACCCTTGGCATTATTTTCTTGCACTCTTTTACTAAATATTCAATCGTTTACCAAGTGTTAGCAAAGTCGACAATGGGTATCGGTACAATAGTGCTCGTATTAGTACCTACCTAAAGAAGAAATTGATGTTAGTATTACAGGGCGTACCGGTATATGGGGCTACGTATTGTTACGGATTAAGGGGTATTTATATACTAAGGCTAGAATTTTAATGGAGATTTGATTATCGGTATGCTCGAGGCCACACCGGTACTCAAAGTAAAAAGCATCTGAGTATAGAGCATACTGTATTGGTACGGGGTTCAATGTATCAGTAATCACTATGTTTGAAAAATATTTAAACTCCTAGGCATATTAGTATGGGGTTCACCATACTGATACTAACAAGCCATTCGTAAAGTAAAATTTTAAAGCTCGTAACATTATGTTAAGGACCGTATCAATACTCGTTTACCATTTTGGATTCCAATAATGCAAAAGTGTATCGGTACGCTAAGGGCCCTACTGATAATCACTGACCAAAATGGTCTTTTAAAGTACCAAAACACTTATAAAAATATTTACTTTGAAAATATTAAATTATATAAAATATTTTCTTCAAAGTTAGTTAATTTTTGTAACACCCCCTTCCCAGCCTAGTCGAGAATCTGGTCAGAGTATGTTACGAAGTTCAATACGATGAATGGTTCAATATTTTAATCTTTATTCAGTAATTTAGTGAGTTAAAAGCAATACGATATTAATTTTGATGTCTCAATGCATTACTAACTGTATACAGTGGAGTAGTGATTTGACACAAGTTTATAATCTCAAATTAGGGCCAATTTTAAACTTTTGCAAGTTTTAGAGACTATTCTATAATTTCGATAAATTAGAGGTTCTTTACTAAAATTAACCTTACCACATTGAAATGCGACCTATAAATAATGTACATACAAATTTCGATGAATCGGGGACTTAGCTTTCATTTCTTGCTAAACCTCAAAACTTTTTCCACGGTGAAACCTTAAAGAAGGCTTCCTTACAAACCTCATATTATAGATCTCTTCGCTTAAGATCAGCATAGGCCTTCTGTCGGTCAAAAATAGCTTTCGAATGGTCATGGATGATGGTAACATGTTATTCAGTTTCGGAAGTAGGTCAGGGCCCAACATCTTGTCTTCACCGAGTTTAGACCAACACAAAGGAGTTTTGCAATGTCTGCCATATAATGCCTCATACAGTGTCATTTTGATGGAAGCTTGATAACTATTATTGTAGGCAAACTCGATGAGAGGTAGGGATTTCTCCCAAGATCCCATGAGATCGATAATACATGCATGTAGCATATCTTCCAAAATCTGTATGAAAGAGTTCGATAATGATACATACTTTTCAATGATTCGATGTGAGGAGTTTTTAATAATTACCTAAATTACCCTTTCTGACTGACCATCAGATTGAGGGTGAAAAGTAGTACTAAGGTTAACTCTAGTGCCTAGAGCTTCTTGTAATGATCTCTAAAATCAATATGTAAATCGTGGATACCAATTGGAGATGATAGATTTTGGTACTCCGTGGAGTTGAATAACTTTCTTGATGTACAAGTTAGCTAGTTTAGGAAGACCGTAGTTCATTCTAACTGGTAGAAAGTGAGCTAACTTGGTAAAACGGTCTACAATGACCCAAGTAGCATCGTGCTTAGCGGGAGTTAGAGGTAAACCACTAACAAAGTCTATGGTGATTCTCTCCCACTTCCACTGTGGTAGATCGATATGTTGCAATAAGCCAGTAGGAACACGATGTTCAGTTTTAACATACAACATGTAAGGCATTTGGACACGAAGTCAACTATAGCTTGTTTCATGCCCAACCACCAATAAAGTTCTCAGAGATCCTTGTACATTTTTACAAAACCCGGGTGAATAGAAAGAGAACTCAAATGAGCTTCCTAGAGAATATCGGTGTAAAAAAGTTTATCATTGGGTACACAGACCCGATCACAAAAACATAGCAATCCTTTAGAATTAAATTTGAAGTCAGGATCATCATGATCTATCAACTTAGAATATATATATTGGAGTTCGGGGTCTTGATTCTACAATGCTTTAATTCTCAGTATAATAGTAGACTGAACTTGAATTTTATCTACAAGACAATGGTGCTTCCGAAGTCGGAAGTGAGCATTAATAGCCCGAGGAGCTACAATACAATGATTTTATAATAAGTTCAATGCAATAAGTGATATATAGGATTCGATGATCAATGACAATACTTACTAGGCAGAGGTTTGTGGTTGAGTGCATCGGCAGCAACATTGGCCTTGCCTAGATGATAATTAATGACAAGATCGTAATCTTTGAGGAGTTCCATCCATCTTCGTTGCTGAAGATTTAACCCTTTTTGTGTCAATAGATATTTGAGGCTTTTATGATCGGCAAAGATTAGCATTTTTATCCGTAGAGATAATGCCTCCAAAATTTTAATGCGAAGACAACCGTAGCCTGCTCTAAGTCATAAGTGGGGTAATTCATCTCATGCGTCTTTAGCTATCTCGAAGCATAAGCAATGAATTTGCCTTCTTGCATCAATACACATCCTAACCTAAGATGTGAAGCATCACTGTAAACCATATAGTTCTTTACAGACTCAGGTTGGATTAGAATTGGTGTGTGAGTCAAGACTTGTTTCAAATGATAAAAGTTTTTTTATTGTTCCTCGTTCCAAACAAATGAAGTTTCTTTCCTCAATAACTTAGTCAAGCGGACTACTATCATAGAAAATCATTTAACGAATCTTTTATAATAACCAACAAGACCAAGAAAACTTCTCACTTCACCAAATTTCTTTGGTGGATGCCAATCAAGGATGGCCTGAATTTTCTTTGGGTCTACTTGGATGCCCGAAGCCAATATAATGTGTCCAAGAAAGGCAACTTTGATAAGCCAAAACTCACACTTAGAGAATTTAGCAAGCAAGTGCTTCTCTCAAAGAGTTCAAAGTACAATACGAAGGTGGTCTCAATGTTCAGCAGTACAATAGGTCAGGATGTCATCAATGAATACCACTACGAACTTGTCAAGATAAGGCCTGAAAACCCGATTCATCAAATCCATAAAGGTTGTCAGTGCATTAGTTAGCCCAAAGGGCATCACTAAGAACTCGTAGTGTCTGTATCTTATATAGAAAGCAATTTTGGGTACATCATATTCATTAACTCTCATTTGATAATATCCAGACCTTAAATCGATCTTGGAAAACATAGAGGCATTCTTAAGCTGATCGAATAGGTCATCGATTCTTGGCAAAGGGTACTTGTTCTTGATGGTTACCTTATTTAATTATCGGTAATCAATACACAACCTCATGGAACCATCTTTCTTCTTGACGAAGAGAACTGGTGCTTCCCATGGTGAGGATATATGTTGGATGAAGCCTTTATTCAATAGGTCTTGGATTTGAGCCTTCAGCTCTTTAAGCTTAAATGTGGTTATGCGATAAGGTGCAATAGAAACCGGGGCTGTTCTAAGTTGCACCTCGATGCTAAATTCCATTTCATGGGTGGGTTAGAGGTAAGCCCAAAAGTTCATCTGGAAACTCACACACGGTGTTAATATCTTGCAATTGAGGTTCATTCTTAGCTTACAATGTCAAAGCATATAACGAAGGGTTCCTTGAACTTATAACAGTGATGATTTCCTTGCCAAGGCCTTGGAGATACAATGTTTTCTTACTACAATCCACCCAAGCTTGATGTTCAACGAGTCAATCCAACCCCAGTATAACATCGAATTCGTCAATTGAAAGTGCCAATAGATTGGCCGAAAATAGAATCTCTTGGATTAATAAGGGAAAGTTCTTAAATATTAAACTTATGGTGATACAATCACCCAAAGGGTTGGTTACGGTGATCTTTGATGCTATGGGTTTATAAGACAACCTATATTGCTCAAGAAGCACGATGCTTATAAAGGAATGTATGAAGTCGGGATCAACCAATGCATATATAGGATGAGAATACAATTCAATGGTACCTACAATGATGTCGGGATCATCCTTCTCTTCCTTTCTCCTTACATGATAAATCTGGGCAGTGGCCTTCAATTCCTGCATGTTCGATCTCTTTCCTGAGCCACTAGGTCTCCCTGTAGCTCCCGATAATCCTTGTCTTGCTCCATTGCCTTGAAAAGATTGAGCATGGGAAACAATGTTAGTCGATGTAACAGTGGGCTTAGTGGCATTGAGAGGGCAATCTCGAATGAAGTGGCCTTACTCGCGCGCAATAGAAGCAAGCTCCAGACTGCTTGCGACACTGTCCTGTTGGGTGTCAATTCTGGCAATAGTTGCAGGTAGGATACTACGAATCTCAGCCCGAGCCTCCCGTACTATCAAACGATACTGCTTTCGAAAAAGATTGGGTTGCAAGAAGATGAAAGATTATATTAAATCACCTATGGCTGTGGACATCCAAATTATGATGATATTCATAACATAAATAAAATAATTAAAAGCCACAATATCTTTCAGTTAAAAAAAACAAGTCGCGTGATCTTTAAATTAGGATATATTTATGAAAATTTTGGCATGGGTTAAAAAATATCCCCAACGTTTGATTGAATAGTCACTTTGGTCCTTATTATTTTTTTGAAGTAATTTAGCCATCAACGTTCCATTTTGAGTCAAATGGCCCATATGTGGACGAAACTATTAGTCAACTAACGATAATGGCTTAAAATAACGTGACAAACCTACATGACAATATCATATAGACAAAGGCATTGACTTAAAAGAATGTCACATCAGTTAAAAATAATTATATAAAATATAAGATTATTTTTTCTGCTGACGTATCATTCTGTCAAGTCATTTCAAGCAGTTTATCGTTAGTTGACTCACACTTTTTATCTGCAAATGAGCCATTTTGACCCAAAATGAAACGTTGAGGGTTAAATTGCTTCAAAAAAAGAATATGGGCCAAAGTGACTTTTTAGTTAAATGTTAGGGGTATTTTTTGCTCTATGCCTAAAATTTTAATGTAAATATTTAATACATCATCCATAAATCTTTATTAATTAAATTTTAAAAAATAGATTTTACATTTTATTTGTTCACTAGTATCACACGATGTGCTAAAATATTTTTTTAAAATATATTATTATAATTACATAGTAGTACATGTTGATATTTTTTTCTTTAATCGTTGACACTTAAATTTTTTAATGTGAACATCATTTGTTAGATTCAAATGTAATAAAATCTCAAAATTTTAAAAAATTTAATATAAATAAAAACTTTCTCAATTTTATTTTAAACCCAATTACGACATTACGCACATTATGAAATTTCTAGAGCATTGGAATATGGGTCAAAGTTGAGTGAGAGAATTAATGGATCAAATATCTAATGGTATGTTCGCGGAAGTTGTTGCGCTCCACCAAACATGCTGAACCAGCAGATACCTCCACACAATGCTACTGTTTCCCGGTCTCACCTTACGCTGTCGATACTACTTTTGTTGTGTTTATTTTACGTAATATTTGATTTATTAATTAATTAATTTAAATTATTTTTTAAAAAAATTTAATATAAAAACAATTTTTTAATTCGGTTTTTTTAATACACAATATTATTATTCAAATTTCTAGCATCATTTAGAAGGTCTAACATTTTAGTCTATTAAATTAACTGATTACGAGTTAGTTTTTTATTAAATAAATAAACAAAAGCCACAATTTTAATGTGTGGCAAAGAAAAGTCAAGGCCCAAAGGCATCATTACGGCATCATTACATTCGTGCAGCAATCAGCTTACTTCTCTAGCCACGTGTCCCAAAGAATAAAAAATGTTAAACGGAGTAGGATAATTAATTGCGTATTGTGATTTTAATTTTATAACTATAAATTTTACTTCTATATATTTTATAATTAATCATAATTGAAATTTAAATATATAAAAATAAATGTAAATGTTAAAAAACTTAATTACAAAAGATTATATAAAGAACATGATTTAGAATATAAATTAAAAATATAAAACATTTAATTCCGACGAAAATATTATGTAATTTGAGGTAATTGTCCCCTAATTTTTTTATTAAAAATATATTAGGGATAATTACTAATTTAGGCTTAAATTTTAATTTATTTTGATTTTATCCCTTCATTTTTATGATAATTATCTTAAATTTGATTTTTGAATTTGTTCTTGATTAAATGAGTTCAGATTTACATGATTTTAAATATAAAAAAATGTTGAATTCATATTTTAAATAAAATATATATAGATATAAATGTTAGTATCATATACAAACTCGAGTTAATTACACCACACGTCCTCAAACTATGACACTCATTTTAAATTGGTCCCTAAACTTTAAAGCATTCTAATTTCATCCTCAAACTATGACTTCATACTAAATTGGTCCACAAACTTTTGAGCATTCTAGTTTCATCCTTAAACTTTGGCTCTCGTTCTAAATTGGTCATGAAACTTTTTGAACATTCTAATTTCATCCCCAAGTTATCAATATATGCTAATCATATCTTTTGTTAATAAAACCGTTACAAAAATTGTTAATTTTCATGAAACACTTACGTGTATTATGTAATAATATGCCGTGATATAAACGATAATTTGAAGATGAAATTAGAACATTCAAAAAGTTTGAGGATTAATTTAGAATGAGAATTATAGTTTGAGGATAAAACTGGAATGCTCAAAAGTTTGGAGACCAATTTAGAATGAAAGCCATAGTTTAAGGATAAAATTAGAATATTTTAAAATTTAAGGACTAATTTAAAATAAAATTTATAATTTAAGGACGTGTGGTGTAATTAACTCTACAAACTCTTAAGGGCAAATAAAGATGCCGCAGTAAAAATAGATGGTCACACGTAACGTAACGCGCTGGCTTGAATCCCAAGCGCCTCCTTTGTAAATAGACTTGAAATACCAACCCCCAGCATCAAAATAAACACCACAAAAATTCTAGATTCTCTCTTCTTTCAAAGTTTTAATTTCCATGGCTGGTCTTCAATACAACTTTTTCCCAACCGATTTCTTCTACCCTCGTCCGCCGCAGCCTACTAACTCTACTCCTCCTCCATCAACGCCTCTGATCCAAAAGAGAGAGGCGGGTGACGGCAGTAAGCAGCCCGAATCTCCGGTTCAACGCCGCAACAACAGGTCTAGCGTTTCCGTGAGAAGGAAGCAAGGCCAGAAGGTGGGTAGGATTTACATTCAAAATTGAGGCGATGAAGTCAAGTTGCCGCGGAATTCGGTTTCTTGGTTGATGTTGATTCCCGACGAAGAAGAGCAGTCTTGAATTATCCGAGTTTAGTGGATATTGTAATTAGGTATTACGATACTGTTCCGAATCCAATCCCATGCTTTCAGGAGTTTTATCACCTGAACTGAAACAACTATATTGGGAGACTGCTTTGTTATACTAATAATAAATCTGTTTTGATTCATGATATATATTTTCCTCCAAGTTGTTTTTAGTTTTTAACTTAATGGAATCCTGATCACTACAATTTGTTTTCTTTGTTTCTCTGTACCTTTGTTGAACATAAAGTTTGAATTTCTATTTGCAAAAAGTTTGGTAAAAATAATAAAGAAAATATGAACACTTCTATAATTAGACTTGTTCAACTTATCATAATAGTTGTCGACACAACTTGAAGTACATAGTTAAAGATTGTTGTTAGCATTTAATTTTTTTTAGGTTTTGTGTTCTAATCTTAGTAGGAGTAATTCTCTCTTTCTCCCTCTCTTAGGTAGAATTTATTTAAAAAAAAACTTATGATAATATTTTTTTATTGTTTTCGATAAAGTTTTAATATAACCCATGTGATTTATTCTTTTTTAAAATATGTGATTCAAATTTTTACCAATTCTTTTAATTAAGTTTTATTTGTTTTTAATTAAGAGTAAACTACACTGACAGATTTAATTTTTAAGGTTCTTATAATTTTAGTCAATAATTTTTAAAACTTATATTACAACCACTAAATTTTTATTTCATTTTCATTATTATCAGTATTATTAAAAAACGTTGATGTAACATGTTATTTTCTCTTTTTCCTTCATGGTTTGAACCTTCATCTCCTTTGTAGAGAAGTTATTGTGCTAATAAGAGAGTTGGCGTTGTACCTTACTCTAGTCACAAAACTTATTTATTTTCCTAAAAAAATCAGAGGAAAAACAAATATATAAAAATATATATGAGGAACTTTATGAAGGAGAGTTGGCACGTTCTTCTTCTAAATTGTTCTTTATTCCTTTTATCTTTCTCTAAAGACCCAATACTTCAATACCAAAAAATAAATCAAACAAAAATATAGAGAAAAAATAATAAATAATTCAGAAAAAATTGAAATTAAACTTTTGCTCATTTCTTTCACTTATCTCTTTAATTTTTAATTTTGTAATTTAATTTTTTATTAATTCGAGAGCAAGAAAAATTGATCTTGTTCCTTCCTACACTACTCACTCTGTTGCGAGCAAGGTAATAATTTAATCTTCCCAATTGCCTTTAAATCTTGTTCCTTCCTACACTACTAACTCTGTTGCGAGCAAGAAAAAGTTTCTTTTTTTAAAAATCTTTTTAGGGTTTTTATTTAATTATTGGATTAAATTAGGGTTTTCTCAAAGTTTTCACTTGCACTACACATCCCCAAACTATAATTTCATTTTAAATTGGTCCATAAATTTTTAAAAGTTTCAAATTCATCCCTAAACTATATCTCTCATTTTAAATTGGTCCCTAGACTTTTGAACATTCACTTTTCATCCCCAAACTATGACCCTCATTCTAAATTTGTCCCCAAACATTTTAAATATTCCAATTTCATCCTTATATTATCATTTATACCACGTTATATTATTACATAATACACATAAGTATTTCATGACAATTAACAATTTTTAGATCAATTTTATCAACATAATATATAATTAGCATATACTGATAATTTGAGGATGAAATTAGAACGTTAAAAAAGTTTAAGGACTAATTCAAAATGAAGATCATAGTTTAAGGATGAAATTGGAGTGTTTAAGAGTTTAGGGACCAATTAAAATGAGTATCATAATTTGGGGACGTGTGGTACAATTAACTCTTTTATTTAATGTGTGCTTGGTATTTGCGTAGTTGAAATTTTTGTTTGATTGATTTTTTTTCTTTTTAGGATTTTCATCTCGAACAACAAATTGGGGGATTTCTCAAATTGATAATTGATTAGAGTGTAAATGAGTTAAACCCCTCTTTTTTGTAGTATCATATTGGAGAAGTATTTCTGTCGAGCTTTAGTTTTTAAAGAAATTGGACATGGTGATCGAAAAGCTTTTGGACATGTAAGAAGATTGCTTTCATAATTAATTTCGTAGATAGTGATTCAAAAGCTTGAGGATACAAATGCTCTTCCTTACTATCCTAACTAGGGTGTTAATTGAGTTGAGCATCTCGCAAATAGCTCGAGCTCGACTCGAATTCGAGACCTTAACGAGTCGAGTCGAGCAAGGTCTAACATGAGTTAATACATTTGCGAACAACTCATTTCTTATATAATTGTTTATAATTGTTTAAAGTAACCACAAAAAAATTATGGTCCAAGAAGTTTAAATGCTAGTTAAAAACTCTAGAAAATTTAGTGACTTGTTAGGTAATTTACCCATAAAATATTTGGTTCTAAATTTTCAAAAAGTTATGTATTTCCCGAGAATTCAAAAAAGTTAGTTTGTATCAATAAGAAATTGAATTATAATAATTAGCCCTTCCTACTTGTTTATATTAAAATATTTCTCTTTTCTTTTATTATTATTTCGTGTATAAAAGTAGAAAAAGTAAAAAGTCTTCAGTTCTCATATAAAAAATTACGATTGAAAGTTAAAACTCCGAAATTCCTAAGACATTCTCTCATTTGTTGTTCCTTGAATATTGTTGAGAAACTGCAAAAGAGTCTCACACTCGAATATCGACTTCATCTCTAACTCGGTCAAGACAAATTCGTATGTTTATATTAAGCTCTAATAGTATCACTAGATTTTACCTATATTTTTAAAAAAGCAAGTTAAAAATTCGGGTGAGCTTAACGAGCAACGGGATTTTTTAACGAGCTTGAGTCGAGCAAATTTTATCGATCTTAACGAGCAATGAGTCGAGTCGAGCAAATTTTATCGATCTTAACGAGCACGAGTCGAGCACTACTCAACTCGCGATCGACTCGCTCGATAAGCACTCCTAAGCCCAACCTTGTTGGATAATGCTCAAGTCAAGTATTCCACATTGTAATACCAATTTTTGTCCGGACCCCAAATTATATTCGAACCACTTATCCTAATTAAACTAAAAAAATCAATCAAACCAAAAAAAAGGGGGCATACCGCCCATACCCTGCCTCACATTTCCCCCATGCCCTGATATTTCCCACTCCCACACTCCACTCAACCTTTTTTTATTATTTGATTTCCCCATCACCCATTTTATAATTCACACTACAAATTGAACAAATGGGGGGCAAAAAACAGGGAGAGGCTGGCGGCAATTTGAAGAAAGAATTAGGGGAGGAGCCAGCCATTTCAAAACAAAATGAAAAATTGAAGGGGGCTCTCGGCTATTGAAGAAAAATAGGGGGAAGAGCCGGCATTCACCCTTTATTTTATTTTGGGTATCCTTTTTATGTATGTTTATGGTGTAATTATTTTTAATCTAATAATGTTTTATTAGTAATCTCTTATTTATTTTTAGTTATTACGTTTTTATATGTTTTTATGTTCATATCTTTCTATATGTTGTTAGGATGTTTAGATTAATTCTTGATGGTTGTTTAATATTTGTTTTTTAATTTTCTCATATGTAAATATGTGTGTTTATTTTTATCATGATGTGTAGTTGTTTATGGCTTTTATTTGTGTATATGTTTTCAGTATGCATCTATGTACATTACGTTATATATATGTGTATTAAGTTGTGTATTACCTATATATGTTAAGTAATATATGAGAGTATATACTATGTTTCTTTTAGTATATGTTTATATAATACTATATTTATATTTATTGTTTTTTGCCATATTTTTTGTATATGTATGTGTTATATATTTTAGTATGTGTTATTTTAGATTCCTTGTTATATTAGTTTTATTATTATTGTTATTATTATATTTATACAAAATAATCTATTTTCTATATGTTATATATATTAAGATTATATTTTTATTATTATGTATATATATGTATAGTATTCTAATATGTATTTATTACGTATATGTTTTTTGGTATGTGAAACATGTTTTATATTATTATGTATATATAATTTTTTCTACAACCCATATTTTACGTATAACTTTTTATATTTTCTATATTTTTATATCAGATATATATATATATATATATATAAGATTTCATGTATATATTGTTGTTTGTACATATTATTATTTTATTACGTTAATTAATATTTGTGAATAAGTTAGATTAATATTTATGTATGTATGTTTTGAATGTTGCATTGTGGTTTTTGTTTAGGTTTTATTACATGTATATATGTGGTTAATTATTTCTTGAAGTAAGTTTTTTCTCCTTTTTCACATGTTTTTTATGATTTGTTATTGTGATATATCGTGTTTATGTTTTTATTTGTGTTTAATATCGTGATAGTGTTATATGTATATCATGCATTTGTTGCATTTGTATTTTTTTTCTTATGTGTTTAAGCATGTTAAAATTAATTAGTTTAGTTTTGGAAGTATGTCTTTTGCATGTTTATATTTATATTTTATCTTATTATTGTAACATGTCATGTTATTTTCGTTCATGCATTTCATTTAATATTATTTATTTATTTACGTTAGATTAGTAGGTTATAATGTTAGTATTTATCTTGATTATTGCATCATATTTATTTATGTTTGTCGTGTTTTTTAAGTTAGCATTACGGATATATTTTGTCAATGCGGTGCCCTTTTATTTGAGCGTAAACGGGGCCAGTATCAGGCGTAGTGATAGTGGTTGGGCGTTTACTCTCGGATAAAGGGGCCTTTAAAATTTACTCGCACATATAACCAAATTTTAATTTAATCGTCACTTTAATCCGGAAAGTTTAATATTAATAAAGCGATAATTATTAAAGTACCAATTTTGGGCGGTGTGGGGGTGCTAATCCTTCCCCATCCGTAGCCGACTCCCGAACCCGAATTTTTTAAATCTCTGGTTTTTACGGTGTCCGGTCCACCTTGAGTGGCCGGTGGCGACTCCATTTTTAAGTAAAACACGGGTTTCTTCTAAAATCCCACGCGGAAGAAAATATTTTCAAACAAAAATATAAAAAAAACATTCTTTTTTAGCGAATAGGATATCGCTACAGATGGCGACTCCGCTGGGGAAATTTTTGTTTTTCAAAATTAAATGAGAGTCGAGCTTTTTTCAAATAATTACCGCTTTATTAATATCGGAAATTTCGGATTAAAGTGACTATTAAACTAACATTCGGTTATAATTGCGCGTTTGTTTTAATGCATTTAAAATATGACATATAAACCCATTTTTTTAAGTGGGGGGAAAATGCTAATGCTTTCGTGGAGATATCGTTCTCCCGTATGGGCCTAGCAAGTACCTTCGGGGCTCGAGTACCTTATACTTTCGTGAGGATATCGTTCCTTCGTATGGGTATAAGCGAATGGGTCCCCTGAATTGAACCTGGTTGAAAGGAGCCTATAATGGGTGATGGTCGGGGGCCTTGCTACTCTTAGTAGGGGACAACAAGGACAATTTGGGTACCTCTTAACACAAAAACTACATGTAGAGAACATATAGAAACCCACCTTTTAGAGCCATGCGGATAACCTAGGTGTTTTAGACGGGATGTAAATAGGGTTGTTTTGTTTGTTTACCTTATCTAAATTATCCTTCTATTTATATGTTGTTGATCTTATTCGGTACTGACTCATTTTCTTTTTTGTTTTACCCTTTTTTGCATACATCATTGCATTTGCATTACATTGGGGTATTGGTTCAAGTGGTTTACCCGATCAAAATTTTTTCATTTTTACCCTAATTTTAAATTGACCCATTTTTGTGATAACATCATATCGGTTCATTTTGACATTCACTGCATGGCATATCATAACACTTTAATTTTTTCACTTTTACCAGCATGAAATGCTGATTCACGAATGGCTCTCAATTTGAAAAATTATCATCGGGAGAAAATCTAGCACTCTAGATATCAAGACAATATTCAAAGTTGCAAATAAATCCCGTGAGTTCAGAAGTTGAGCCACGAGAACCATTTTTGAATAAGTACTTTCGCATCTAAGACATGCATTTTGCATTTACGCATATATTTTGAAAATTTTAAAGTCGGTCCCCAAGTTACCCCATTAGATACAACAAAGTTGGTAAACCTAGCACTTTGCAGAACCTCTACAAGAGTCTGATATTGGGGCATGTCCAAAAGCACCTTCCACATCTTTTACAAATATTGTGCCTCTAATAAGGCCTCAGTCTAGGGGCATTCTTTGCCAAGGTCCAACCTTCATTGTCGAATCAAACTCTTGCATCCTTGACCACAGTTTGCAAAACTGCACCTAATCCAATAGTAATAATAATAATAATGAGCTGTCATGAACCAACACACAATTTATGAACCCAACTTAGGGGGCAAAAGAATCAGCACTCAAAGTGTCAACTTCAAGAGCAATTTCAGATGATGGCATAAGAACGAACAAAATTTTGGGGCATCAACTCAGATAAAAGCTGATCGAACCCGAGACAAGGTTGGGGCACATACAAAAAACTAAGATCCTGACGGGACCAGTGAGGAGTCAGGGGCATCCCTTTGAGGATCGAAAAAATTATGCCACATTCATGCATGTAGTTGCATTCATCTTGCATTAAACCATTTTTGCAAACGTCATACATTTAGATTAAGTGCATACACCAAAGTCACCATGCATTTAGGGTAGACACATGCATTAGATACATTCATGTAATCTTACTTGTACATAACAGGTCTAGGAAAAAGACCGAGTACCCTCGACATGGGGGCAATGACGAGAAGGCCAACCCTAGTCTTGAAGGAGGCCAAACACGAAGAAGATGGAAACACCCAAAATAAAATATATCAACGACAAAATCTTTGACAATTACTGACCAATGTTTTTTCTTTTGTAGGATTTGATTCCTCCGACAATGGTGTGACGGTTGCCAACAAAAATTCTTTCTAGATCATGCCCTCTGTCGATAGAAAAGCCGGGCAAATTTTTCCAAAAAAATTATTATTATCTCGCTGTCAGTGGGGCAGCCACTCAAAATCTTGCAAATCATGCCTCGTCGGTGGTGGTACGCAAACTTAATGAAGATCTTGCCTCCGCTGGTGGTGTTGCAGATCAAATTTTCCATCCAGATTCTATCTCTCCGCCAGTGGTGTAATGGATCTCACTTTTTGCTGATCTAGTCTCTTCGGCAGTGGTGTAGCAGATCAAATCCTATCCAGATCAAATCACGTAAAACATCAGAAAACTTATAATAATTTCGCTCAAAGGAAAAAAAAAGAAAAGTTGTAAGAATTTATGTAATCAAGTAATGTTTTGTATAATTAAGTAATGTTTTATGTAATTAGATAATTACACAAAGGAATTACAAATTTATAATCATTGAAGTAATTTCATAATCATATATAAGGGTTCTGTCGGTAGTTCTAGGATGAGGCACCCTTACAGTGCGGTTAAAATGAGGCGATCTTACATAAATTCTTACTCAATTGGCAAAAATCCTTACAATCTAAACAAATTCTTATCCAAATAATAAGAATTTATGTTAGAATATATAAGAATTTTTATAGTTACACAAATTCTTACCTAACGTAAAATCTATATAAATTCTTACCCGGTTGGTAAGATTTTTTGTAGTTACACAAATTCTTATCCAATTGGTAAGAATTTCGGTTCTACCGAAATTTTTACCCATACCTACATAAATTCTTACAAAAAATAATAAGAATTTATGTTAGTCGTATTTCAAATGCATTTTAGGCGGGTTTTTTAGACTTCTCAGGTTCCGTAGCCTATAACTACTCAAACAATGGTGACAGAGAATGTAACACCCTTAACATATACTCGTAGACCGAATATACGTTAAAGATGTTATAGAATTATTCAAATAAAACTTGTCTTGAAATATTTTTTTATTTTTTATATACCAAAATTTCAAACCATTTCTCTAAGTCCATACTTCAATAACAATACATAAATACGTTGTAAAATCAAACTTATAAAACAATTCACCTTTAGAAATACTATATGCCCACTAGTCTATCAAATTACGATAAAGATGTACTTACTGAGTTTAATGTGGTAACTTGATTTTTTTTCAAAGTTTCTGCTCCTCCTTGCTAGACAAGTCCGGATAACTTACGTGTGACATAAGACACACGCTAAGTACGAACTTAGTGAGGCATTCAAAACAGTTTATCAAAACATGAAGTAATATAATTTAGTATGTCATGTATAAAGTACAATACATTTTTTTTCCTATAAATGACAATCATGTCACAATATCAATGTTTCATGTATCATCACTATCATGTGAATCATGAATCAGAAATATCATGTAAATCATAAATCATCATTATCATGTATATCATGAATCATCTCTATCATATATCATATAACATATGTAGCAAGTAACATGTAACATCTGAATCATGTATCTTCTTGTTATTATTATCATTGTGTCTGGCTAGAGGCCCATGGAAACCTCGTAGCCTATCTGCACCGTAGTGCCATGTAGAGTACGTACTCGAGAAGACACTCTTTGCTCCTCATATAAGGACGTTCTTTGCTCCTTATATAAACACCTTGTTAGTGCATTTGCACTATGGGCGTGGATCCCCAGATGTATCTTATTTCATTTTAATCTTGTTATTTTCTTATGTGAACATGATTCATCATTATTTATGTAACCAGTAGTACGTACCTTGTACTCCGTCAAGCTTGCCATGTTGAATCATGCATCATATCACGTATTATGAAGAAATGCAATGTAAATTTTAAATTAGGGTCGACTTATCTCAAGTCTTCCCTTTTTCAACATAATGCAAACATATAGAAATGCACTCACCTTGGCCATTTATTAATATGCCTCACTAAGCTCTAATGATCCTTTCCTTTATAGTACCTCGAACCTTCTTTTGATTCGGATCCAACTTCATTTATCACATGAATATAAATAAACATTTGTTAGATTCACTTCTAACAATATTTCAATTAAGCTATTTAATCATTCAACATAAAAATTTTCCATAAATTTCTTTTATTCCTTATACTGTCCACAAACTCATTTTTGGTCCCTAATTACCATTTTGATCTACAAATAATTCCTCCAAGCTTGCTAACCAACATTAGACACAAATTGTCTCAATTTCCATTTTCTGTCAACTTGCACTACCATCAAAGATTTACTTCTACATGGCAAAATACATACTGAATCTTAATCTCCTTTATACCGTAGAAACTAGATTCGATAATGGTTCTAACGGTATAAGCCACATAATTTAATAAAATCTACAAAAAATATGAAAATTCATGAAACTCCCGTTTATAGGGTTATCCTGACAGAAACTGTTTTGTAATTTTTCTGACCTTCATTCGATTAAAAATTAATATCTTTTAACCTGAAACTCAAAATCAGTTTTCGTTTGTTGGAAACGAACTAGACGAATAAATATTTGCATCGATATCCATTTTTTTATAATTTATGGGGAATTTTCAAACTTACTGCCAAATCCAGTTTTCCTACACAACTTCCATAAATAACTTCAAACTTTATACTAATTTCTCCTTACTTTGCTATTTGTCAATTTGGTCCCCTTACTTGATTCAAACCACTAATGTATCACTTTCTTCATCAAATAAATATTCAAAAATAATTTCCTCTAATTTTTCATTCTTTTCGAAATAGTCACTAAAAATGCAAAGATAAGGATTCAAGCTTCTTAACTTTGCAAATTAGTCCTCAAATCAACATTACTACTTAAATTATATTATTTAAACTAAAATTGAATTTAGTCTTTCTCTAAAACCTCATTTCTGAATTGGTCTCTTAATTTTGACAATTTGTCAAAATGGTCACTAACTCGATTTAACATCGGTTTTGCATTCTAACTTCAATTTCACATCTCCAACATCAATAATAACATAAATACACTTTAAAATCATAAAAATCAGATTTGGTCCTCTAACTTTTAAGATTTCTGAAATGATCCATATCTAATAAATTTAGGGTTTTGCTTCCAAATAACAATTCAAGCTTACTAAATCATTAATCTAACATCACAAACCCAAATTAAACTTGAATCCATAAACCCTAATTATCTTCATAATAATCAAAACATGTAGAGTTTAAATCCTAACTCAATAACATGATTTTAAAATCACAAAAGCTTGATTTCAACTTGAATTTCAACATGGAATCATAAAATCTCAAAACCCCCAATTGAGTCCATAAAGCCTAATTTCTTCTCATACAAAATTATCATCAATCAAGCATGTTTTCCACGAATTATTTACACCAAAAGATAGAGCTTGATGAGTAGAACAACTTTGTAGTTCAAAAGATTACCTAAAAATCGAGTTTCGGGGCTTGAATCGAACTTGGAAAATTTCTCCTTTCTTCCCCCCTCATTTTCAAAATATAAAGATGAAGGAGACTTCATATTTTGGCTCCTTTCTTTTTCCATTCCATCCAATTATGCCACTTGTAAATATAAATGAATTTTAAATTCATTTAGGTAGTGAAATTACTAAAATACCCTTTTAATCCAACGGTTGAGATTGATCTTATCATTAATCAAGGGCCAAGATTTAATCTTCCATTTCCTTCTTCCAAAATTATCCCTGTAACTTTTTAAATATTTCAAAAATGTCATTTGGGCAAAATGACCATTGCCCTCCAACTAGTTTTTATTTACTAGTTTGCCATTCTTGTAAAAATTCAACTAAGTCTAGTTGGAATCCAACCAACTATAATAAAATATTCATAAACATGGCTTTTGGATCAATCTCTGAAATTATAGTTCGATCTGATTTCCCGATATTTGTAAAAAACTTCTACTGCGATTTTACCTTTTCCGATCTATCGAATTTATTCTAAAAATTCTATATTTCCATATTCGGGAAATAAACACGATCATCTCATAAAAACTTCCTTTCTAAAGGACTTGGACGGGAATTCTTTTAACTCAGTCTATTATCCCGATAATTATCGAAAATCTTCATAGAATAAAATTTATCTTAGAAATCCTTTATTGATAATTCATTCGAATATTCTTTACTCTTACTGAGTCCAAAATATCGATCAGAAACAATTTTATGGGACCTTCCCGAAGGCCACCCATCCTTGTATTTCTCTAGCCTGAGCACGCTTAATAATTTCATTCGATCCAAATTCGGTACCTTTTTTTGCATATTAATTCTCAAAACCGATATCAAGGTACCTATTTCGATCCGATTCACTCTTATACTGAATAAAATTATTTGTTGGGGAAATTTATACTTTAGTCCCCAAACTTTTCCAAAGTTTATACTTTAACCCCCAAAACTTTCAAAATTTACAATTTAGTCACTAGCCAAAATTTAGGATATTATAGAGAACGCCAAGCTGCTCATGAAGTTATCAATGTTTTTTTGGTAATTTATATTTTAAATCACTAGACTTAACATTCATTTTCATTTACATCACAAACCTTTAATTTAATCAAAGGCATAATACCAAAAATATGCCCCTAACGTTTAACTAAATAGTCAGTTTGACCCATATTCTTTTTTTGAAGTAATTTAACCCTCAACGTTTCATTTTGGGTCAAAATAGACCCTCTACGGATAGAAACTGTTAGTCAACTAACGATAAATGACTTAAAATGACGTGACAAACTTACATGGCAGTGCACGCCATGATAGCAGTGTCATATAGGTAAATATGCCGACTTTACAGAATGACACGACAGCCATAAAAATAATTTTATAAAATTGTATAAAATATAAAGTATTTTTCTTTTGACGTGTCATTCTGTCAAGTCATTTCAAGTTGTTTAACACAAGTTGATTAACAGTTTTCATTCACAGAGGAGGCATTTTACCCAAAATGAAACGTTGAGGGCTAAATTGCTTCAAAATAAAGAATAGGGGTCAAAGTGACTATCCAGTCAAACATTAGGATATTTTGGCATTATGCCTTAATCAAATTAGACCATTCAAATTTTATTATTTATAAATTAAGTCACTTATATTGACACTATTAAATAATTATACTGGAAATAACTAAAATTGACACTTTTATTTAACATGTTTTTCACATATCATCAATAAATAATGTTTAATTGGTAATTTAAATATTTTTTGTTATAATTTATAAAAAAAATAGTTTTTTTCCTTTGAATTTATTTCAATGAAACGTATCAAAAAATTCTTACAGAAAAATTATAAAAATTATCAAATAAACATTATTTGATGATAATATGTAAAAATATGTTATATAAAAGTGTTAACTTTAGTTTTTCGTTAGAATTATTTAACACTGTTAATATAAGTGACTTAGTTTATTAAGAATAAAAGTTAAATGATGTGATTTGATTTGATTAAATTAAATATTTGTGATGTAAATGAAAGTAGATGTTAAGCTCAATGATCTAAAATGTAAATTACCCCTTTTTATAAGAGCCGCTAGTTTTATTAAAAAGAGGAAATATCCAAGATTACAATGAGGGTTTACAACCACATTCGTAAACTAAACATATAATTTTGGACATTTTCCTATAACTCAAAAGAAACTAGCCACGTGAGATCATATAAGGACCATACAATGAAAAGGTTACAAAACTTAACCAAAAGACTCGAACAAAAAAATAGATATGAACAGATCTGACTGCATCGAAAAACGAACCACAAAAAGGATCAAACTACTGAAAGACCACATACAATCGCAAATCAGAGCCGAGCGTGGTGAGAAAGCTATCCACAAACTTGAACTATTTATCCAAATCTAATATGAGGGTCTAAAGAAGGAAAGATCAACAGGATAACAAATCAACGCCATCTTGATCAGTCGATGAGACGTCAAATCTAACCTTAAAAAAGAAATTAAGAAAAGACATCAAATGACCGATAACATAGAACAGAAATATGCCACAAAAACAGAGAAAAACATACCATAAAGGTAGAGTTATTCTTATGAAAAAAAAAAAGCAAAGGAGAAAAATAAGCAAACAAAGGAAAACAAGAAGTACCGACTATCGACAACTAGCATTAAAACTGGTACTGCCGACGGCCAAATAAAATGAAAAAAAATGTTGGATAGAGAAAAGAAGGTAGGATATTAAGCTGTCGATGTTATTGATTTTGTATTTTTTTTGTACTTTCTTATTTTGTACTTTATTGTTTAACCTTTTTTGTTTCTGTTATTAAACTTAATTTCATACCATTAATCAGTGGTTATCCATTTGGGTATTCGTTTGTAATTAAATTTCCATGGTTAAATTTTACATATCAAATGGTTGGTGAGTTTTCGATTATTGTCCAAAGACGATTATGCTTTCTTCTGCTCGTATTTATTTTATTTACTTTTATTAATTAAAAAAGTGATATAGCGATGGTTGTCAGCGTTCGGGTGGTTCATCCTTTATGATTTGCGATAGAAAGCCGCGTTAAGTGGTAGTCGAAGAGAATAAAAAACAGAAAAAGGGTTTTAGCTCGACCTTTGGCCTGGATCTCAGCTTAGGGAAGCTAAATGCTCCCCTTGTGGTTATATTAGGGGATGTCTGACGGGCTTGTTAAATTTAGGCTTTGTAGGAAATGATGAATGATGCAGTATAGCAATGTTTTTCAGTTAATAGGCTTAGCTGGTAGGTCACACTGATTCGGCATTTGTCTTATCAGGGAAGATACAACCTCTTAGAGATGTTAGTCTGGAGAGCTTCAATATATCCTACTAAGGATGATCATTTGTTTGCTATGGATATGGTCAGGGGTGATGACGAAGAAATACTCTTATAAGACTAATTGTGCGGAGATATGTTGTGCGGGAAAAATAACGTGTTGTGTGGGGGAAGACATTGATAGATAATGTGAGGAAATTTATTGGGTATAACAATTGCCCCTAGTCGAGAGAATTTCATAAAGTGATATGAGTCGAGGCTTACGAAAGAAATCTCGTTGTGTTCTTTTATGTTGGCGCTTGAGTTCTCAACGCTCCTGAAAAAATAATGTTCTAGAACAGAGGTGACTCGACACTCTTTTTGGGAAATGAGTGAGCTAGAGCGGAGATAACTCAGAGCTCTTATGAAAATTAATAAGTTGGAGTGGAGGTTACTCGACGGTTTTGGTGAGAATAAACCATAGCCGAGGTAATTTGACACTTTTGTGAAACTTGATATGTTTGGAGCAAAGATAACTCGATACTCTTGTGAAACTTGATATGTTTGAAGCAAAGATATCTCGACACTCTTATGAAATGAATGAGTTGAAGCAAAGGTTACTCGTGGTGAGAATGAACCATAGTCGAGGTAACTTGATGCTCTTGGGAAAAGAATTTTTTGAAGCAGAGGTGACTCGACGCTTCTTTGGGAAATGCTGAGATGGGGCAGAGATAACTTGACATTCTTATGAAAATGAATGAGTTGGAGTGGAGGTTATTCGGCGTTCTTTTTGATTTCTTTAGAGCAGAGATAACTCAATGTTTTTTATGTATCGTCAACTAAGATATTTACGATGAGATTTTTTCAATGCTCTTGTAAATTCTTTGATTTTTTATTTTTGTTAGTGAGGATATCTCAACGCTCTTAGTGGTGACGCGGAGACATCTTGACGCCTCTTAGGGTGGAGGATCTTGACACTCGTCACTTTATAGAGTGAAGGGATATAGAACAATAGAAGTATAGTGGAGGTTCTCGATACTCTACATGGTATTTCTTCAATAGAACATAGGTGTCTACAAAACTAGAACTATAGTTGTGGATCTTGATGAAGTTACTCCGAAGAGCTTCCGTATTTCCTACTTAGGAGGATTATTTGTCTGTTATGGATATGATCAGGGGTGATGACAGAGAAGTGCCAGTAGAAGACTAATTGTGCAGAAAAAAATAGCGTGTTGCGCGAGAAAGCCATTTCCGGCGAATGTAAAGGAATATATTAGGTGTAACAACTTTCAAACTATGATGGCTTCGGGGTTTGCTTGTTTATACATCAAATATTGCTCTGGGAATTGCCTTCTATCAACATATATGATATACAATCAAGATATTGAAACAACACGGTAATAATGCATAGAAAACTTCACTTATAGCATGATTTGGAATCTCCTGAGTTCTATATAATCCATTTAAACCCCATATTTTCTCCATCTATTGTTATATATGAAATGTATATCAAGAAACTTAGGCCAAGTCATTGATCTTGGGTAAAAAACTTACATTCATAGGAAAAAATGTTATGGGGGAGAATAAATATTTTGTTCTCCGTTTTTCTTTAAGGGAGATGAAAAAGAGAGGGAGAATATGGGAGAAGAAGAAGGAAAAGAGTGATCTAAGGTTAAATTGATATTTTATCTAAAATTTAAAATTAAATTTAAAATAAATCCTTCTTACTATATGTTATGTCTTAAACTAACTCCTACTGCCTAATGACCAAAACATAATAAATCGACTGCGTAAGTAATTGAAACATATTTTTTTTTTTCAAAATCAATAACTGAAATAAGACAAACCCAAAACAAACGTGATCTTGGGGGCAATTTATCCTTAAATTTTATTGTTATGGTAACTTAATCATTCCAAATTAGACTCACTCATGGACTGCACTACTCATCTGATATGGTCTTAATATAATTTAAGTAAATTGAAAGTATATTTTTATTTAAATTTAATCATAAAATATATAAATATTAATGAAATATATTTTATTATTTTAAAATTAAAAATAAATAATTTGAATGGGACGGGCTATATACACCTATATTCAAATAATATATATATATATACTAACTCATATATCTATATATATTGTTATATGTATAATATTTTGTATTAATGATAGATACATTTGTTTTTTAAAATATTAATAATAGAGTTAGAATCATTTACACAATGTAAAATTATTTAGTGTCATGTTGATTTGGTATCAATATATGAACTGAGTTTAACAATAATAATATGTTAAATGTAAATTTTAGATAGATTTCAATGGAAAGAGTTTTATGAGCTTTAGCTTTTTCTCCAACCCAGTCACACTCAACATTTCTCTTAACAATCCTACTTTATCTCTCTCAGTAGAATTCCTTTAACTTTTAATTATTGGTGTAGGTGAATTATGAATAAGTAGGATAACATTTATTCAACAAAAAATATTATTATTATCGAAAATACTAGTAGCTTTAAAAATATACTACTAAAAAAGAAAAGATGGGTCAACACCAATCGGATAAGAGATGTCATCAAATGATTATAATCCAATTAAACCTTCTACAAAAGAAGCATGTTCAAGAATCAAACGAGGTCAAAAATCAAATATGTGGAATCACTATAAGGGACAAAAAATTGGTGAGAAGTGAAAGACAAAATGTACCTATTGTTAAAAGAAGCTTGATGGAGAGTTAAGAGATGAAATCAGTTATTATTTGCGTAACCCTTTTAAAATATGTCCATTAATAAAAAAAAGGCATAAAATAAAGTTTATTAGGAGCTAAAATAGATGATAAAAGGGAAAACACTTGCAAATTAGAACTTTGATCTAAAACTTCTAAGAAAAGAGATTATTTGTATGATAATCTTCCGTGAATACCCACTGACCATGGTGAAACATTATTGATTTTGTAGAGTTTGTGAAAATAGCTTATCCAAAATTTAAGGAATATACTCAGAATGCAGCTAAAAGTAACATATTCAAAGTTGATGAGAATGAGAAGAAAAGGATAATCAATACACTTCAAAATAATGATAGCAACTTTGCTATCACCATTAACATGTGGACATCAACACACTAAAAGAAAGGATTTATGGTGATAACATCACATTTCATTGATGATTTATGAATTTAATGAAGGCGAATTATTAGGTAACTTTGTAACACCTTACCTTAAATTGTTTCTTAAAATGTGTAGCTAAATTGTCAACTATGTAATTATTTAATAACTACATTTAGGACTTCAATTTTATTTTATTCAACTAGGTTGATATATGTGTCATGTATGCATATTGTTGAAGTAATTTATGATATTTTTTCTGAAAGCTTGATGGACTAAAATATTGATAGTAAGATATCTACACTGACTTTAGATAATTGCTCAACAAATAATGTCAAAACGATTCTTAAACTCGATGAAGTTTTATCCTTTTAAAAAAGGAGTTGTCACCAATCATATTGGGTGTGATTGAGTCACCAAAAATGTTTAGTCAACAAAAATAAAAGTTGAGTTCAGGGACACAGTTACGCGTGAGAAAGAATTAATACCCCACAACGTCCATAAAACGACGCTCACTTGATCACTAATATTTTGTTTCAATGTATGGATATGTGCACGTGATTAATGTTTTCTAGATTAATATGAAATTCTTAAATGATGCAAAACAACCTCAATTCTCTAACAGCTAAGAGAATCAAAACCAAATTCGAGCACTTTAAGAATTAATGCATTAATCTATTTAAATGTGAAAACATAGTGTTTAGTGGGAAATTTCGAGCATTTTTCCAACGACTATGGGAACGTCGAGAATTAATCATACTCAAGAAAAATGTCTTATTTTATGGAAATGCTAAAAAGTGGAAATCCAAAACTCTTTAAAATAATCACGAATTCTCTATTTGCTAGGAGAATTAGAATATATTCTTCAAAGTCCGAAGAATTCCATAAAAATATGATTTTAAAATACCGAGATAGAATCTCGTGTAAAATAATCTTAATACCCTTCAACAGTTAGAAGAATAATAAGAACTCATTTTACAAGAGACAATATCTCGTTTAGCATGATGCCATGAAAATGACAAAATGTGTGTAATGCTAATAAATTAAAATAATAAGAAATGAAATAAATTCATAAACACTACATAATTCTAAAATCTAAACTTCTCTAATCATAATACAAACACTAGAGTTCCCAACAACTCTAATAGACTTTATCTAATACTATAAATGTTAATAATAATAAATAAATCTGGGGTAATTTGAGAGATTTTGATTTATCCGATGGCTAGGAAAAGTCAAATTCTCCTCAAATATCCCAATTTTAATATTAAAAAATAGTATTTGGCACTAAATATGAACTAAGAATAATTCAAGATATAATTATCTCAATTGAATAAAACTTACCCCAAACAATAACATTTTAAGTTTAAATCTAAAAACTTATCAGATTTACATTATTTATTATTGAGAACATATTATTTTCAGTTCAAACCGTAAATGTTACCCTCTCCATTCTAAAAAGTTATACAATTGGTAAGAATTCCGATTAGAATCGAGAATGTTACATAATTTTCTCAATCGAATAAAACTTATCTCTAATGGTAACTTTTTAGATTGCAACCTGAATAGTTACCCAATGTACATGATTTGGTATGAACAACGTAATATTATCGGTTCCAACCTCAAATTTTACCCAGCTTACTCTAAAAAGTTCCACACTTGTTAAGCCTTTCGTAATGTTACATGAGTTTCTCAATTGAATAAAAACTTACCCATGATGGTAACATTTTAGGTTTTAACCTGAAAAGTTATCGAATTTACATGATATGGTATGGGCAACATAATATTCTCGGTTTTAACCTAAAATATTACATTGTCCACTCTAAAATCTTACACAATTGGTAATAATTCTGCTTACAACCGAGAATGTTACATGAGTTTCTCGATTGAATAAAACTTATTCATAATTGTAACTTTTTAGGTTGTAACCTGAATAGGATTTGTTATGGAAAGCATAATATTTATGTTTTGAACCTAAAATGTTACGCAACACACTCTAAGAAGTTATACAATTGGTAATAACCGGTATTACAAAGTTTCTCAATTGAATAAAACTTATCTCTGATGGTAACTTTTTAGGTTTTAGCCTGAAAAGTTATCTTATTTACATGATAGGGTATGAACACTACAATATTCTCAATTTTAACCTAAAATCTTATGTCTACTCTAAAAAGTTATACAATTGGTAATGATTTCTCTTACAATTGAGAATGCTACAAGAGTTTCTCTATTGGATAAAACTTATCCCTGACTATAAATTTTTACTTTGCAACCTGAAATGTTACGCAATACAATCTAAAAAGTTACACAATTGGTAATAATTCTAATTACAACTGAGAATGTTACATGAGTTTCTTAGTTGAATAAAACTTATCCCTAATGGTAACTTTTTAGGTTTTAGCTGGAAAAGTTATTTGATTTACATGATTTGGTACGAAGAATATAATATTTGCGGGTTTAACTTAAAATTTTACATTGCACACTACAAGAAGTTACACTATTAGTAAGAATTTTGGTTACAATCGAGAATATTACATGAGTTTCTCAATTGAATAAAACCTACTCCTGATGATAAGGTTTTAGGGTTGAATCTGAAAAGTTATCTAATTTATATAATTTGGTTTGGAGAAAATAATAATTTCGGGTCCAATATGAAATTTTACACTATACGCTTTAAGAAGTTACACTATTAGTAAGAATCCTAGTTACAACCGGTAATGTTACCTAAGTTTCTCAATTGAATAAAAGCTACCATGATAATAAGTTTTTAGGTTTCAACTTGACAAGTTATTGGATTTACATGATTTGGCATGGATAACGTAATATTTTGGGTTTTAACCTAAAATGTTACCATGTCTATTCTAAAAAGTTACACAATTGATAATAATTTTGCTTACAACTGAGAATGTTACATGAGTTTCCTGATTGAATAAAACTTATCATTGACTCTAACATCTTTGGTTGCTGCCATAATAGTTATGCAATTCACATATTTTTTTATGAAGAACATAATATTTTCGGCTTCAACCTAAAATTTTATTCAGTTTACTCTAAAGAGTTGCACACTTGGTAATTTTTTCAGTTACAACTAATTACAACCTTTTTTACCCTTATATTTACATGTTTTATTTTAGACTCTCCCAACTTTTCAATCATAACTGTGTACATTAAATAACAGTTAGTAGTTATGTTTTAGTTAATATATATCAATAGCTTAAATTAGTATTTAATTTATAATTTAAGAGATAATTTTGTTCATGTATCAATCACAAATAAACAATATGGTCCCTCTTTTTAATTGCATTAATTTAGTCCTTGTAATCTTTCAAAATAAACAATGACCCTTCTTAATTTCATCAATTTAGCCATCAAACTCATGAATTGTATAAATCTTTCCCTTTGATAGTAGTTGACTAATATAGCCATTAAATTTTCTGCTTTTGTTCGTGATCTTTTAACGACCCAAATTTCTAAGTCAATGATTGGGCGTTGACCCGGGTTATGGACCTTTGCATTGGTTTGAGTAATTTGACCAATGGGGCCAAGCCCAATTTGGATGAGATTTAGGTTGTTTGGGCTTGGTAGGTGACCTTTTTGGAAAATAGGAAAACCTTGGGACTTATGTTGTAATTTGACCCCATTTTAAAATAAAGAGCTGATCACCCTTTATGGCCTTTGTTTTATACGTGGGAATGTGGGAACAAGATGAGGTCACCCATTTTTCCTTCATCTTTTCCCTTTTTTACTCCTACACCATTTCATCATTCTCAAAGCTTGGGTTTCTATACCAGAGATCAAATATTTACCTTCCAAGAGTTGATTTCGGGATTTATGAGCGAAGAAGAAATTAATCACCGTTCCAAGAGCTTCATTTGTTATTTATGGATTTCTTTAGGGTTAAGCGTTTGGGGCTTCTTCCATGTTTTCAAGGTTGTTAATATGTGGCTAGACCTCTCATTAGTACTTGGTTTAAGTCTTGATTTGTTTCCTTGTTGTGAGATAAAAATGAGGTGTTTTGGGGTTTATTCAAGTTGGAGCCAAAGAGAAGACGCTGAGGATTGTAAGTGAGTGAGTGAAACAAATCTGGGTTAGTTGCTAAAAGGTCAGTACATCTCTGACTCTCACTCTTCTTGAAGATATAAAATGATTGCCTTGCTCGATTTTATGATTAAAATTGCTAGTTTTGGTGTTAAGGTAGCTTAAAGCCTTGTTAATGGTAAATCTCGGATTAAATGTTAGTAAGGTGTAAAGGGTAGCAAACCACCCTAATTAACTCCCATAAGATTTCGAATTGAGTTAATGGGGTTAAAGGTTACATTTTTGGGGCTTGAAAGGTGCTTTCTCGAGCCACAAAATCTATTTATGGGCTTCGGTATTGGTATATAGGGAGCCCGTACCTATATCCTATGTTCTAAATGATAAACACATGCAAAATTTAAAGGGAGTATTGACGAGTGTGTAAATGTTCTATTTTGCTTACCCTATTTACTTGACTTTTGCATGTTTTCAAGCTTATTTAGTTGCATTTAGGTTAGATCACATATAGTTTGCATGTAGATAGAGAGTTACATTGCATGTGCTAAAATGTTATATATTTTGGTGCTTTTATAAGAAATGTTGTGCTTTGTGGTGTATGTTCAGGATGCTGAAAGAATGCTAGAGCGGATGAGTAGCAAATATCGTGGCTAGAGCTGACTAAGCAAAGAAGAGTTGGAGACAAATCTACTTTGACCCACATAGACTTTCTCCTAGAAACAGAATATTAAAATATAGTGAGAAATCAATGGCCCTCACGCTTTAGGGTTATGAAACCCTAGTTTCACCACCTATATAAGGAAGACTTGGACAACAATTCAAGAGAGCTCGATTTTCGGCAACAGTACTTACCGAAGAACCACCAGAGTAAAAGCTAGAGAAATATCTACATGATAGGCAACATCGAAAGAGGTCAAAGGAGTGGGAGACCTCCAGCAATAGTTGGACAACACGAAGAAAGATCATCAATGACGCTTGGCCGTTTTCTATCCCTTGCTTGATAAACTGTCATACTTTTATTATTTTATGGATGTTTTAGGCTCAGGCATGAGCTAAATACTTTAGTTGGGTTTATTGCTTCTCATAATTTTATGTTTTGATTATTTTATTTTAACGCTATATTTTGTTTCCCTTTATCTATTCTGTTCATTGTTTTTCATGCGTAGTTATTGTAAAAGCTATCAAGATAGGCCTTTTAACTATAGATTTGTGGCTTATTATCAAGAGAGTTAGGTTAAAACAAACGTGAACAATGAGGCTAAGCTGTTAACTTAGTCTGAATCTAGCTTAGACATAAGTTTAGGGTTTCAAAGATTAAAAGGAAGTTCTTAAAAAATAATAAAGTTTATAGGGTTCATGCAGACATATATTACCTCAGCTTCAATGTTATTAACTTCTAGGCATCGAGAGAGTCACAAGTTCATTAAAAAATACTGTCGAATAGATTAAGATCTTAATGGTTGAAACATACATGTATTACCAGTCGCTATAGCATTAAAATAAGTAATCAAACATATATCCTTAGCAATAAACCCAACTTCCATAATTATTTGTTATTTGTTGCATCATCTATTTGTCTTAATCATAGCTACCTTTAATTGTTTTTAGTTTTGATAATTCAACAACAACCATTACTGGCACATCCATTATTAAGTTTGATAACTTCGTAGTTATTAATCCAATCCTCGTGGGTTCGACACTCTACTCTATCACTTTTTACTTGATTCTGCGTGTATATTTGCTTTAAAGTGCATCACTATTCGAAAAGCATCAAGTTCTTAGTGCCGTTGCCGGAGATTGGCAATTGATAGTTACGTTGTAATTGCGCTTAAGATTTTATTTTCTTTTCATTTTAGTTTTGCTCATGTTTTTATTTCTCAGGTACATTTCAGTGCATTACCAGCAGGTCCAACTCTGAACCTATTCTTCCATTAAATCCAGAGATCGAGAAAACTTTACGGGAGATACGCAAAAAAAAGAATATGGTGAACGAGAACGAAGAGAACATCTATGACAACGAGTGTCACAATGGCATACCATTGGTAGATGGTCAGGGAATTGTTGAAAACGTAGCCCATAATGTAGCCCAGAATGGACGACAAGAGGTTCCACCACCTGCCAGACCTAGAAGGCCCATCAGAATGAACATCAAACCCATTATCAACAACCTCAACCCACCTATTGTTGTGCCTAATCTAGGGACAACTCACTTTGAGTTTAAGCCCGTTATGTTCAGCATGCTCAACTTCATTGAATAATTTGGAGGATTAGCAAGAGAAAATGCTTGAGAACACATTCAAGCTTTCTTTGAAGTTTGTGTAACACCCCCTTCCCGTATTCGTTACTAAACACGGTCGGTGATGTTACAAAATAAAGTTAAATCAATTTCCATTATTGAAACTTAAACTGGCAGCCTACACTGTTCTTGAACAAAAAAATTTATAAATTTTTATAGACATCAAAAATTCATTCCGTAAAATTTTAATTAAACTAGATTCACTAAGATCTTTAACCATATAAATTAATAAAAGCGATTCAATATACAAAAATTATGAAAATTCTTCAAAGTCACGAAACGGTGCAGAATTTTAAGAAAATCTGCTGCCCTGTTTTTCTGACCTTCCATCGATTAAAAATTCATATCTTTCAGTACATACATCAAAATCAGTTATCGTTTGTTTTAAAAGGATCTAGACTTAATTTATAGTCCATTCATATAAGATTAACCTTCTAATTCGATTTATGAAATTTATGACAATTTTTCAAACTTACTACCTAATGCAGATTTTCAGGACTGTTTTTATCTATTCCAATTATAAGCCCACTAACTACTCATAAATCATTCCAAATCACATAGTGAATATATTAAACCATACATCATTTATAGATATCATAAACTAAAGCGATATTTAAGAGTGATTTATATAAAATAAGCAGGTTTATCATTATACATGCCACTAAAACAAAAACACAAAATATTACTGCGATAACATGTAACATATCATTGT
Source organism: Hibiscus mutabilis (assembly GCA_019671005.1). Taxonomy (NCBI): domain Eukaryota; kingdom Viridiplantae; phylum Streptophyta; class Magnoliopsida; order Malvales; family Malvaceae; genus Hibiscus; species Hibiscus mutabilis. Next base: position 22,922,261 of record CM033720.1, read on the forward strand.
CCATGAGGTGATGCAAAACGCTGTTGCTTACGAATCAGATCTATCAATCTATGTGTGCACATGCAAAACACACGCTAAGTATACCTTAGTGATGCAAAAACAATATCATATAATCAAATAGCATAACAAGATAACACAATTCCTGCAAAATGGCAAGCGAGTGACAGAACAATTTATATCAACTTATCATATCACTGAAGTACAAACAGAATAAATATAATTATGTTTCTAAACATACCAGATCATATCAAGTATCTGATTTTATTCACATGCAGATTAGTATTTTTAAGATAATAGCCCAATGTATACTGCATAAGGTCAAGGTACGCGAGTCATCTGAAATAGACACCATAGTGTCAAACTGAACAGACAGATGAGTACGTACTCGAGAACGCTCTTTGCTCCTCATATAAACATCTCTTTAGTGCAATTAGCACCATGGGCTTAGATCCCCAAGGTGGATATGACACCATAGTAATCAAAATAATAGACAAATATCAGAACTGAAAATGCAGCTGCTAAGACTCTATGGCATGCCAACTATACCCGACTCTTATGATGTAATACTTGGGCAACAAAAATAATATGATCAAATGTTATCAGATAATTAGAATGGGCAGTTCATACCCTAAATAAATCAAATATAATGTATCAGGTAAACATACCGTCTTAAGGACATAATAGTACACATATCACTTGTCATACCATTTCAATAAATTATAATATAAAATTTTTAGACAAATAATATCGTTACTAATTTTAAGGTCAATTTATAGGAAGTCTTCCTTTTAGTAACATCACATACATATAAACATTGCACTCACCTGAGTAGCACAAAACCGGCCTCACTAAGCTTAATTATGTTCTTTTTCTTTGCCTCTAGTACTAGTACCTCCTTTAGAATTCTCAGGAACTGCAGAGAATTAATCGAACACATGCATAATACTTGTTAGATTCATATCTAACATTCTTAAATATATTACGGAACATTCTTAATAAAAAATAATATATTTTCAAAATTTTCTTTTATTCTTTAGTGATTGCCAAAATAGTCCTTAAGGTCCTTAGTGACCATTTTGGACAATAAACCAATTATTCAAGTTTGAATAATAATTTCCCCATATTTCCATTATTATTCATCTACTTTGAACCTTTAATCTTCAATCACTAAACTTTGCTAAAGTGACATTTTTAGTCACTAATATTACAAATACTTGCAAACATGTACCAAATACTTAATCCAACATTCCTATAAATTTTTACAAATTACTCCAACATTTCTTCATTTGACTGAATTGGTCACTAACCTTCCAAAGGTTTGATTTTCACTCAAATAACACCCTAACATGTTTAAATTAATTTTTTGATCATATATTCTTCATTTCCATCATCAAACCAAAATTCAAGAATGAACCATTCTATGGTCCTTTATTATTCAAGGACTTATTTTTGATCTAATTGACAAATTTAAGCTTGTATAATCTTAATCTCTTCAATTCCATCTCTAGAATAAAATTCAAAACAAAACACTTAATTCTTCCTCCAAGTCAAAATGATCACTTTGAAATCTAATAAAGGATTTTGCATTCCAACTTCATATTCATACTCCATGTTTCATAAATCATACAAATTCATCCTTAATTCAAACCCCTAAATAAAATCCCAAATTCTAGGGTTAGGGTTTATAACTTTGAACATGAAATTAAATTAAATTCAAGCTTGTTTTCATCTCTACAACACATGATTTATTTAAATCAAGCCTTAATCCTAACATGGTTCATGAAACTCCAATTTATCTTTCTTCAAAAACATGAACTACTCTTCATAACCATATGTAAAATTACTATCAGAATGTAGAAAATTGAACATAGATCAATTTTTCCTAAATAACCATACCTTGAATCTTACTTTAACCCTTCTAAAAATGCCTTGAAAATTTTTGTTTTTCCTTCTCTTCTTTCTTTTGGAAGCTCATGGTTTGCACAAGGAAAAGATGAACAAATTTCCTTCAATTTTTGACTTTTAATTTTGCTTTATGACTAAACTTGCCACTTGTTCCATAATGGGTTTTCCATTTATTTGATTAAATCTAACTTTGTAATCCAATGGCCATAATTCATCTTATCAAGATTCAAGGGGTAGGATTTAATCTTGACTTGAGAAATTACTAAAATGCCAATGTCACTTCCAAAATATTTCAAAATTGCCATTGGAGGCAAAATGACTAATTTGTCATCAACTATTCACAATTTCATATAGTCTGCCATTTTGTAAAAATTCAACTAAATCTAGTTGGATTCTAACTAGACATATTAAAATATTCATAAAATAATATTTTATGAATTTTTCATAACTTTTGGAATTGTCTTTAAAATTTCAGTTGGATCTGATGTATTGATAATTACCAAAAAAAATTTATCGGATACAATTCCTCTTAGAAATCTTATAACAATAATCCATTACGAATATTATTGACTCATACTGAATCCTTTTTATCAATCAAAAATACTAACATAGGACCTTCCCAGTAGGTCACCCATCCAAATTGTTCGATCAAAAATAGATTTTCACATAAACTCAGTACCAAAAATCTGATTCCCACCAAAATTCTTATACCAGGATAAACAATTCATTTATGGAATATAAAATAATATATGGGAAAATATCTATTTTAGTCCCTGAACTTTTCTAAAATGTTCACTTTAGCTACCAAACTTTAAAAGTTTACATTTTAGTCACTGGACTAAAACCACCAACTTTTAATTTTTTATGTTTTGGACACTAACCGAATATTGGGGTATTACAGTTTGTGACTATTTTAGACAACCAAGGATTCCTGATGATACATTGCGACTCAAACTGTTTCCCTACTCCTTGCGGGATCGGGCCAGGGCATGGTTGAAGACTGGTTCCTTAGGATCTACTACATCCTAGAATGACTTGTGCAATACAATCAAAAGTAGAGCGACATCATCTCATTCACACAGCATGATAATGAATCCATGTATGAATGTTGGGATAGATGAAAAAAGGATATGCTACGCAAGTGCTCGATCCTTGGATTCCATGATTGGCTACAAATCGTGATGTTCTATAATGCATCAATGCACCTACCAAGATGATGATTGACTCTCCAGCCAATGATATTTTTCTTGACAAAGATCCTGAAGAAGCTTTCGAGATACCTGACCATATAGCCAATAACGAGTACCATTTTCCAAGGGAGAGATTGAAGCTCGGCCCTAAATCTTTTGCAATGATCGAGTTGGATGATTCCCAGTGTTTAGCGGCTCAGCTCTCCACCATCACTAACCTGCTCAAGAACATGTAGCCGACATCCAATATTTGAGAGGGTAAGGCAATTCAATACACGTGTGAGCACTGTGATGGGGAACACCCATCGAATGAATTCCCCCAACAACAAGAATTTAGATGCTATGTAGGGAACACCAACCGCAACAACAATCCCTAATCCAACACCTACAACCCAGGGTGGCGGTAACATCCAAATTTTGGTTGGAAAAGCAACACGGATAATTCAGGAGCGCAATAGAATGCTACAAAAAAACCTCATGGATTCCAACAAAAGACTAAGAGGCAGAACTAGGGAGCTTCTAACTCTAATTCGAATTCTCTTGATAATACTTATCAAAATTTTATGGGAACTGCCCGAGTTATTATGCACGATCAGACAGCTCACTTAAAGAATCATAACGACATGCTCACAACGCAAGCTACTATATTGCAAAACCAGTAATTGATCATGCAAAACAATATCGTCTCTTTACGGTCCTTGGAAATACTAGTTGGGTAGATTGCCCAAGTATTGAAGATGTGACCATAGGGAGGATTACCTAGTGATACTAAAGTCACTAAAGCCTTTAATGAGAAGCAATGCAATGCCATCACCCTAAGTAGTTTCACCCAATTGAAGAACGATTACAAATTTAGGGAGGTTTTCCTGGTTGATTTCACTCCAAGCAAGCTATCAGCCGACGCTCCTGCACCTAAGGAAACAACTCATGTGCTTGACACAATGAGTGACCCTGCTACTGATGGCAAGGATGAGAAAGCTCAGGATGCTCATACATATAGTAAACCACACGATGAGCCCAAACCACCACCTCCATTCCCACCGTGATTGAAGGCTAAAAAATAAGATGTCTAGTTCTAGAAGTTTCTGGATATGCTCAAACATATGTACATCAATGTCCCATTGTTGAGGCCATTGATCAAATGGCAATATATGCTAAGTTTTTGAAAGAAATCGTGACAAAGAAGAAGATGGTGGGTGAAGTTGAAACTATTGTTATTACTATTGCGAGCGAGTGTGTGGCTGTGCTAAGTGATTTACCACTCAAGATGAAGGAAACTGGAAGTTTTACCATTCCATGCTCCATAGGCTATTATTACGCTGGCCGTCCTATATGATCTCGGTGCAAGTGTTAATTTGATGCTGAAATCTTTGTTTACACAACTAGTGATGGGAAAAGCTAAGGCAACATCGGTGATCCTTTAATTGGTCGATCTTTCTCAAATTAGACCCGAGGGCAGAATTGAAGATGTGTTAGTCAAGGCGGATAGGTTTGTCTTCTCGAAAAATTTTATCATCCTTGATTGTGAAGCTGATGAGAATGCTCCCATCATTCTCGGGAGACCATTCCTAGCCATCGGGTGTATTGTGATTGATTATGAGAAGTGTGAATTTACTATGATGATGAATGACGAAAAGATCACACTTAATGTCTTCAACACTCTCAAGTACGTGGATGATTATAAAGAATGTCAGCTTGTGCAAAGTGAAGAAACCCTAATTGAAGAAAGCTTGCAAGAGATATGTTGCAACAATGTGCTTAACGCTGTGGAGCAAGCTGACTTTGATGAGGCCATGCATAGAGCCGAAGAAGAAGGTAAGGTTGAGATTGAGCAATCCAATATTGTGCTTATAAGACTAGGTATAACTTTTGAACCTTTGAATTATGTTGAGTTCAAATCTCCTAAGCCATCGCTAGAGCATACACCGATACTTGATCTTAAACCTCTTCCCCCATAATTAAAATATACATATTTAGGGGAGAATAATACGCATATTGTCATATCTGCTAGCTTAACATATGACCAAGAAATTAAATTGTTGCATGTCTTATCTCAACATAAGAATGCTATTGGTTTGGTTTTGCTGACTTGGAGCGTATAAGCTCTAATTTGTGTGTGCCTTACTATAAAGTGCATCACTATTTGAAAAGCATCAAGTATCGGTACAAGCTCAAGCCGTATCAGTACCCCCTATTCCATTGCTTTTCTGTAATACCTCAAAATTTTGGCTAGTGACCAAAATAAATAAAATGAAAGTTTGGCGACTAAAGTATAAACTTAGGAAAAGTTCAGGGATTAAATTGTAATTTTTGAAAGTTATGTATTTTAGTCCCATAAATGAATAGTTTACTGTCCAAGAATGATGTTTTCGTGTTACTCGAATTTTTGGTACATGAATTGTGTTAAACGTTATAAAGAGTTAAACTACAAAAAATCTGGATAATCAGATCGAATCGAATAAGTGAGATATTTTGTAAGACAAGGTTAATTATATCATTTCCCTTAATTAGGAAGAATTTAACATGGACCATTGGATTTAAGTTGATTTCTATGTAAAATATGAGTCGTTAGATGAATAATTGGAAGATTGTAATTTTGAAAAATTACAAGGGTAAAGTTGGTAATCACTAACTTATTGGTTTATTTTTGACCCTTGGATGAATATATTGACATGTGGCAAGATAATAGGCATTGTATTACAAGGGTAAAATAGTCATTTTGTCATAAAATAGATTTTTATTTAAATTGCTATAAATAAATGACAAATGCCCTAAATTGAAAAAAAGAGAAAATTCAAGACTTTTCTTCATATTTCTTCATCTTGTTGCGAACTTCTCTTAAGATCGTGATCAAAAACGAGATCAAGCTAGCAACCAAACAAAGGAAAAGGATCAAAAATTAAAGCTTAGTGATGATTTAAATTTTGACCCATATAAAGTGTCAAGGTGAGTGCAATGCATACAAAACATGATACATGGATGTTTTATACATCATTAGGAAGACTCGCGATGAGTCTACCTTGTTTATATTGGCATGATATTTATGTCATTAATCATATATTTGACATGTTCTAAATATGTCAAAAGTTGAATATAGATGCATGGATCACTAGTTATATATGATGTTATATTATGGATGTTATTTAAGGTATGAACTGCCCAAAGTTAAATTATATTGATATACATTGCCATGGATGAAATAAATATAGAATATATGCCCAAGTATATTATTGAGGGACAAGGTATAGTTGGCATGCCATAGAGTCCAGCAACACGCTGCATACTCGGTTTAGCACTATAGTACATATAAAAGACACTTAGTGCATACGGTAGGCACGACCTTATGTATATTATGGTGGGCACAACCTTATGTGTATTATGGTGGGCACGACCTTATGTGTATTAGCACTTCGGTGCATATTTGACTCGTGTACCCAAGGTCCTCATAGGTTTATATTTGGGCTATGGTTTATTGGTTAATAAAAGATAAACATGTGAATAAGCTTATGAGCTTTTGGAATAAATGGCATGTATATTGGTAAGAAATTTACATCCGTTGTATATTATGTTAATATATGATTAACATGATGGTAATACATATTTAGTGATCATGATGCATTAGTATGGTTACATCTTTATATTTATATTTTTAGACATGTTGTATTGTATTGGATATTATTATTATTGCCTCACTAAGTGTAAACTTAGCGTGTGATGATTTTCACGTGTAGGTAAACAACAGAAATCGGAGTAAGGAGCTTTTGGCATCCTATTAGCAAGAAGTATAATTATGATATCAGTAATAACTTCTTTTGATGTATTTTGATATTACTAGATGACATGTATATGTTAATATTAGTTAGTTTTTAAACTAGTCTAGATATGGTTTGTAATAATTTATAATTTAGTTTATGTTGATAATGAATGGTGAGTAGTTACATTAACATCGAAAATGGTTAGATGAATTACTAGTTTAATAATCAGGTAAGTAGTAGAAAAAATAGAGTAATCAATTAGATTTTTAATTTAGGCAGTTTTTAGGTATTTATGTTGTTTATAGGTCATAAATGTGAATTGCTAAATTGCTGCCTGAAAATGGAATTTAATTTGGTTGATTAAAATTTGAAAACTGATATTACACAATAAATAGACAATTAGATTAATTGTGATTTTCAAATAAACACTACTATGAAATATTAGCAATTCATTATGTGACACTCTGACTAGTATTAGATATTAATTACTGGTAAGGGTGTTACATTTATTGGTATCAAAGCTACATGTTTAGCCGACTCTAGATACGAATCGGTCCTGTAGAGAGTTAGGATTATATACATGCCACTAGAATGTGAAAATTACTAATATTTGTATAAATATAGTTTGATGCCTACTAATTAGTAATGTTGCTTCTTACTTATAGAAGATGATTGTGACTTTAACAGATGTCAGATCATCAGGAATCCCGTCAGGCAACTTATCGTAATCCTCCTGCACAGAGCGGGAGTAATGAGGTGAATCAGAATCCGCCTCTTGCTCAGCAGAATGTAGAGCCACCGGCTCAAGGTCATCAAAATATGCATGTGCAAGATCAAGGCTTATTTCTTCAGGCTTTGGATGCTATTATAAATCGTCGAGCACCAGTATCAGTTCAAAAATAATTAAGGAAAATGAGTGCACCAGAATTTTGAGGTGATACTGATGAAGATCCAATGGCTGCTAATTATTGGTTAAATGATAACAAAATCATGTTGAACATAATACCTTGTGATGATCAAGGAAGGTTGGAGGGAGTTGTATCTTTACTGATAGAGCAATCTAGTGTGTGGTGGAGTGTAATCACTGTACAAGTCCTTCCAGAGCAGATTACTTGGGAATTCTTTCTAAAAGAATTCAAAGAAAAATATATTGGAGATATGTTTGTTAATGAAATGAGACAACAGTTCATGGATCTAAAAGTCTGGCAGGTCAGTCTATGAATATGAATGTGAGTTTAATAGGCTAAGCTGATTTGCAACAGAGTCCGAAAAATCCAGAATTGACAAATTCATAGCTGGGTTGGATCCTCAGTATAAAATGATATTGGTCTTTCACAATTTCACTACTTTTTAAGAGGCAGTAAATCGAGCAAAGGCTAAGGAAAAAGTAAACCTCGAGGATAAAGTGGGGAAACAGGCTCAGATCGAAAAAAGGTTCGAAAATTCTCTTACTGCATCATCATTTAAATGCAATAAAAGATTCCCACAGTAAATTCCAGTAGCATCAACTTTTTGAGCCAAAAAGGATATCCTGGAGGAAAGTCAAAGCAGGCTCAGACTGTTACTGCAGGTACTCGAGGCTCCAGATTTCGTCCTATCCCAGAATGTGAACATTGTGGAAAGAGGCATTCTGGTCAGTGCTGGTTTGCTGGTGGAGCATGCTACCATTGTGGGTAAGCTGGTCGTTTCAAAAAAAATTGTCCAGAGCTTCACCTAGATCAGTTAGTTGCAGCATCTCAGAAAAGCAGAGGAAACAAAGGTGGCAAACCAGGAGTATCTGTGACCACATCTAATCGAGAAAGCAAGATTGTTGTTCGAGTATATAATATCAAGACTACTAATGATCGAGATGATTCAGAAATCGTAGCATGTATAATCAAACTCTTTGGCAGACCTATTTTTGCATTGATTGATCCAGGCTCTACCCATTCTTATATTAGTTCTAAAGTAGTACTTGAAAGAAATATTCTGGTAGAACCAATTTCGAGTGAGGCAGTTGCTATTAATCCAATAGGACAAAGCACCAAAGTAAGCCAGATATGTAAAAAGTGTCCTATAAAGATTCAAGAAAATGAATTTCCAGCTGACCTTATGGAATTATCCTTCCAAGAATTTGAAGTCATTCTTGGAATGGATTGGTTATCGACATATGATGCTACGGTTGAATGTCGATTGAAAATGGTAATTTTAAAGGGACCAGGTGGCTCAGAAATAATACTTGTAGGTGAAAGGTTGAATATCTGAGTAATGTGATATCAGTTGTAACAGAAAAAAAGTTATTATCACATGGATGCAAAGTATATTTAGCTCATGTGATAATTACTCAGGAAACAAAGACAAATCTGGAAAATATACCAACGGTACGAGAATTTCCAGATGTTTTTCCAGATGAATTGTCAGGATTACCTCTAGATCGAGATGTAGAATTTAGTATGGATGTGCTTCCTGGAACAACACCAAAATCAATGGTACCTTACATGATGGCTCCTACAGAACTTAGAGAGCTGAAGGCTCAATTGCAAGAGTTGTTAGTTTGAGGTTTTATACGACCTAGTATATCACCTTGAGGGAGCTCCAGACCTGTTTGTGAAAAAGAAAGATGGATCAATGAGGTTATGTGTACGTAATAAAGTGACGGTGAAGAATAAATATCATTTGCCAAGGATTGATGATCTCTTTGATCAACTTAAAGGAGCAACCGTGTTTTCTAAAATTGATCTTCGATCAAGGTATCATCAATTGAAGATCAAAGAAACATATATACCAAAGACATCTTTCAAAACTAGATACAGGCATTATGAGTTTGTAGTAATGCATTTTGGACATACAAATGCACCAGTGGCTTTTATGGATCTAATGAATCGGATATTTCAGCCATATTTAGACCAATTTGTGGTGGTATTAATAGATGATATATTGGTTTATTCTAAAACCAAAGAGGATTATGATACTCACCTCCGAGTAGTTCTTTAGATCCTCCGAGAAAAGAAATTATATGCAAGCTGTCAAAGTGTGAATTTTGATTGTCTGAAGTAACTTTCCTTGGACATATAGTTTCAGCTGAAGGGATTCGAGTCGATCCTAAAAAGGTTCAAGCAATCCTAGAATGGAAAACTCCTCAAAATGTCTCTTAGGTGAGAAGTTTCTTGGGATTAGCTAGTTATTATCGACAGTTTGTAAAGACTTTTCAATGATTGCCGCTCCAATAACTAAGTTATTAAGAAAGGATATGCCATTTGTTTGGACATATAAATGTCAGGAAAGCTTTGACAAATTAAAGAGGGTATTAACAGAAGCTCCTATTTTAGTACAACCAAAATCTGTAAAGGATTTTATAATATATAATGATGCATCTCATAATGGTTTGGGATGTGTATTAATGCAAGAGGGGAAGGTTGTAGCATATGCCTCTCGACTACTCAAAACTCATGAAAGAAATTATCCTACTCATGATTTAGAGTTGGCTGCAATAGTGTTTGCTTTAAAGATTTGGCGTCTCTATTTATATGGTGAAAAGTGCTACATCTTCACGGATCATAAAAGTTTGAAATATTTGTTATCCCAAAAGGAGCTTAATTTGAGGCGAAAAAGGTGGATATAACTGATCAAAAACTATGATGTATTATTGATTATCATCCGGGAAAGGCTAATGTGATAGCAGATGCACTTAGTCGAAAAATATTTTCTGCTTTGAGAGTATTAAATGCTCAGTTGAAATTATAGGAAAATGGTACAATAGTGAGTGAACATCAAATTAAGTCTACCTTGATAGAAAGAATTAAAGAGTTATAAGTAAAGGATGAAAAATGCTTGGAAAAGAAGAAGCAAGTTGAACGTGGTTAATCTAAAGACTTTGAAATAAAATCAAATAGATGCCTATACTATAAGGGATGTGCATACATTCCTAAAGATGAGGAACTAAAGATGGAAATACTTTCGGAAGCACACTACAGTCCTTTAACTATACATCCAGGAAGCAATAAAATGTATCAAGATATAAAGAGTCGATTTTGGTGGCCTCGCATGAAATGAGCTATCACCGAGTTCGTTGCTAAATGTTTAACTTTCCAACAAGTAAAGGCAGAACATCAAGTTCCATCAGGATTACTTCAACCAATTTTAATTCCACAATGGAAATGGGAAAAGGTTACTATGGATTTTGTAACAGGTTTACCACTAACGCCAAGTAAGAAGGATTCGATTTGGGTGATTGTAGATCGATTGACTAAAACGGCACATTTTATACCAGTTAGAATAGACTACTCCTTGAATAAGTTAGCGGAGTTATATATTAAGGAAATTGTTAGATTACATGGTGTTCCTATGTCTATTATATTCGATAGAGATCCAAGGTCCACTTCAAGGTTTTGGAGTGCATTACATGAAGCATTGGGAACTTGGCTACACTTTAGTACTGCTTTCTATCCTCAAACGGATGGACAATCAAAAAGACTATCAAATACTCGAAGATATGCTCAGAGTATGTATAATGAATTTTGTCGGTTGAGTTTGCCTATAACAATAGTTACCAATCAAGTATAAAGATGGCACCATATGAGGCATTATATGGAAGAAAATGCCAAACACCATTGAATTGGTTCGAGCTAGAGGATCAGAAAATTATTGGACTAGATCTTGTTCAAGAAATGGATGACAAGGTAAAGATAATTCAAGATAATCTCAAGGATGCTTCTGAAAGACAAAAGTCGTACTCAGATCTTAAAATAAAAGATATCGACTTTGAAGTTGGAGACAAAGTATTTTTTAAAGGTTTCACCTTGGAAAAAGATATTACGATTTGGGCGAAAAGGCAAACTTAGTCCAAGATTCATTGGCCCTTATAAAATTTTGAAAAGGGTTGGTCCTGTGGCATATCAACTAGCATTACCACCGAAAATAAGTAATATCCATGATGAGTTTCATGTGTCCATGCTTCAAAAATATTGATCATATCCTTCTCATGTCATTACATCAGAAGAAATTGAAATTCAACCGGATTTGACATACGATGAAGAATCTGTAAGAATTTTAGCTCGAGGAGAAAAATAATTAAGGAACAAAAAGATTCCTTTAGTTAAAACTCTGTGGAGAAACCACAAAGTGGAAGAAGCTACATGGGAAACAGAGGAAGCAATGAAAGAGCAGTATCCGTATCTTTTTGAAGCAATTACGTAAAGAAAATTCGAGGACGAATTTTCTTAAGAGGGAGAATTGTAATACCTCAAAATTTTGGCTAGTGACCAAAATAATTAAATTAAAGTTTGGTGATTAAAGTATAAACTTAGGAAAAGTTTAGGGATTATATTGTAATTTTTGAAAGTTGTGTATTTTAGTCCCGCAAATGAATAGTTTACCCCCAAGAATGATGTTTTCCTGTTACTCGGATTTTTGGTATAGGAATTATGTTAAAAACTATAAAGAGTTAAATTCAAGAAAAATCTGGATAATCAGATCGAATCGAATAAGTAAGATATTTTGTAAAAAGGTTAATAGTGCCATTTCCATGCCTTAATTTGGAAGGATTTTACATGGACCATTGGATTTAAGTTGATTTCCATGTTAAATATGAGCTGTTGATGAATAATGGCAAGATTGTAATTTTAAAAGATTACAAGGGTAAAGTTGGTAATCACTAACTTATTGGTTTATTTTTGACCCTTGGATGAATAAATTAACATGTGGCAAGATAATAGGCATTGGATTACAGGGTAAAATGGTCATTTTATCATAAAATAGATTTTTATTTAAATTGCTATAAATAAATGACAAATGGCCTAAATTGAAAAAAGAGAAAATTCAAGACTTTTCTTCATATTTCTTCATCTTGTTGTGAACTTCTCTTAAGATCATGATCAAAACCAGGATCAAGCTAGCAACCAAGGAAAGGAAAAGGATCAAAATTCAAGCTTAGTGAAGATTTAAATTTTGACCTATATAAAGTGTCAAGGTGAGTGCAATAAATACATAACAGGATACATGAATGTTTTATACATCATTAGGAAGACTCGCGATGAGTCTACCTTGTTTATATTGGCATGATATTTATGTCAATAATCATATAGTTAACATGTTCTAAATATGTCAAAAGTTGAATATAAATGCATGGATCACTAGTTATATATGATGCTATATTATGAATGTTATTTCGGGTATGAACTGCCCAATGTTAAATTATGTTGATATACATTGCTATGGGTGAAATAAATATAGAATATATGCCCAAGTACAATATTGAGAGACAGGGTATAGTTGGCATGCCATAGAGTCTAGCAGCACGTGCATACTCGGTTTAGCGCTATAGTGTATATAAAGGACACTTAGTGCATACGGTGGGCACGACCTTATGTATATTATGGTGGGCACGACCTTATGTGTATTATGGTGGGCACGACCTTATGTGTATTAGCACTTCGGTGCATATTTGACTCGTGTACCCAAGGTCCTCATAGGTTTATATTTGGACTATGATTTATTGATTAATAAAAGATAAACATGTGAATAAGCTTATGAGCTTTTGAAATAAATAGCAAGTATATTGGTAAGAAATTTACATCATGTTTATATTATGTTAATATATGATTAACATAATGGTAATACATATTTAGTGATCATGATGCATGAGTATGGTTACATCTTTATGTTTATATTTATAAACATGTATTGCATTGAATATTATTATTATAGCCTCGCTAAGTGTAAACTTAGCTTGTGATGATTTTCACGCGTAGGTAAACAATAGAAATCAGAGTAAAGAGCGTTTGGCATCCTATTAGCAAGGAGTATAATTACGGTATCAGTAATAACATCTTTTGATGCATTTTGATATTACTAGATGACATGTATATGTTAATATTAGTTGATTTTTAAACTAGTCTAGATATGATTTGTAATAACTTATAATTTAGTTTATGTTGATAATGAATGGTGAGTAGTTATATTAAAATCGAAAATAGTTAGATGAATTAGTAGTTTAAAAATCAGGTAACTAGTAGAAAAAATAAAGTAATCAATTAGATTTTTAATCTAGGCAATTTTTAGGTATTTATGTTGTTTATAGGTCATAAATGTGAACTGGTAAATTGCTGCATGAAACTGGAATTTAATTTGGTTGATTAAAATTTGAAAACTGATATTACGCGATAAATAGACAATTCGATTAATTGTGATTTTCAAATAAATACTACTATAAAATATTAGCAATTCATTATGTGACACTTTGACTAGTATTGGATATTAATTACTGGTAAGGATGTTATATTTTCCAATAGAGAGGTTCCGTACCGGTAAGCTTAAGGGTGTATCGATACTGAAGGGGTATCAGAATATAGAGTCCGTGTACCGGTACAGGGTCAACAATCAACCCCTTCCGAGTGAAGCTATCAGTATGCATAAGGTGGGTATCGATACCCAAAGAAGCGTATCGGTACTCGATGTTGGGTATCAGTACCCAATGGACAATCTGTCTGTAAAAGTTGAAAATGAGTTCGAGGGGTTGATAATTTAAGGACTATGGTCCAAGAGACTTCTAATATAGTAAAATAAGTTGTAAAACTAAAAACCAAGATTTAACCCTCGTGGATGGGTGTAACGTGTAATAGATTGATTAGTGATGAATTGAGATAATCATGTTGGTCAGTGTCATGCCTTGGGGAATATGCTTGGTAGCTTGGCTTGGTGCCATTTACCTCTTGGTCAGGTGTACGAATGCTTGAGAGTATGTATTGCTTTATGATTGTTGAAAAGGAATTTAGATGTCCTAGAGTCAGTACTATGGTACTTATATAAGGGGATGCGTACTTCGAGCTGAGTGAACAAGTACATCCGACGTACCCATGAGTTGAGTACTCTGGGTGCGATTAAAAACCTATTCGTGGCTAAGGTGATCTGATAAAGTAATAAATTCAATAGGCTGAGTGAGCTCGAGTAACCTGATAGGCTAAGTGACCTCAAGTAAAGACTACTTGTGGCTAATCTGATCCAAGTACGTTTAAGACGTATCCGTGGCTATGGTGATCCATATACAGTCATTTTAACCTAACGATTGTGTAAGAACGAATAACCTGACAACTGTGTGAGCACAATTAAAGTAAGGCTTCGTTAGCCATTTATGTAGATGATGTATTATTGTATGTTGTGTGAATGCTAAATGATAACTTATGTACCTGATGGCTAAGTGATCAAGGTATGGTATGAAACCTACTCGATAGGCTGAGTGATCTCAAGTATGGTTAAGCTTTGTGGGTTATATGAAACTTCTTGTAGACTTGTTGTGCCTTGAGATAGGTGATTTAAAAGCTCTAGCTAGTGTAGGCTAGATGATAAATCTAGATAATTTTCAAGTTTTACAAAACATAAACAAAATCCCAAAGTTTTAAAAAGCGGAACGAAACCGCTATAGCGGCCGCAATAGCGGCCGCAATCTCTCAGTATCGCCGCCCACGAAAAATGCTATTACAAAAAATTACGGTAAGAATCGAATCCACACCGATTGCGGTGGTTAACGGCCGTTATTTAACTGATAACGGCAAATTGCGGCTATAGCGATCGCTATTCCCGTTAATGAACCGTGAATACTTAAACTACATTCAAAGACCCTATAGCAACAAATACTGAGATGAGCATTCACCATTAAAATATAAATTTAATATCGTACGCAACGATGGCCCACAGATGAATTATAAAACTGAGAAAAACTATTATTGTACCAACGAAACTCCATTTTCTTTCAACTCCCAAAACCTTCGAACTTTCTCTCAAGTTCGGTTTTGGTTAAGTGTTGCACTTGTCCCATCAAAATACCAGTCGACCAATTGATCCACCATTGGTGGGTGAGAGACTAGAGCTTGAGTACAAGGCCGATAGGGCAGTGATCACTACCGACAACATCAGGGATAATGTAGGAATCATGAACGTCATCAGCTATGGCTTCTGAGACTAGGAAGTAGTCAAGCCTCCATCCTGTTCCGAGAAATAAATATTTTAACTAAGTAGGTGATGGAAGCCGATCACTGGTAACAGTTGCATTAATCGCCCTAAAATATATTTGTAATATGTCTAGATGCAACTTCAAAACTTCCAGCACAAAATGAATAAATAAATAAATACTAGATGATTAGAGGTATAATACGTACATTCAAGTCCTAAATACTTGAAATGGTCTCTTATTGGTGAAAAAAATGACACAAAAATGATCTTATAAATGAAGAAAGATAAAAGAATATGAGGTTAATATAGGATGTCTCACCTTTGTTAGTTTTACGCCCACCATGCCGATAACCCCAATAAGTATACCCAACAACACCTGGATGCTGCTTTCTAAAGGTGTCAACAAAGCCCCTGGATAAGAAGTTTGTGCCAAAGGATTGCCTTTCTTCAATTGTAAACCCAGCACTTCTTTTGTTTCCCTATGTTCAAAATTTTCAAACAGTTATTACGACACTTCTATGAAAAAATTAGATGCAGCTCTGATTTGCAATAGGCATAGCAAGCATCGTGATACAGTTATAGATGAGCCAGAATTTAGAATATTTCACTCATGAATCCTGATGCATTGAGGAACCTTCCTATACTATCATGATCACCAATATCAAGCGGTTTAGACAGAAAAGCTCTTTTGTATTGCATTGTTTTTTCTCTTGTAAATGAATTACTTAATAATTTGAAGGTAAGAGATGGCTTGTCACACCCTAAGTGTTTCTGGGTTTGGAAAACTCCGAATTAAATGTAAAATCAAGGAAAAGAGAGGTAATTTCATAATCTTAGACAAGTCCGTTGTCCCCTGGATAAGGGGTATCAAATCAACCTTATTAATCAACACCGGCTCTGTAGTCATAAGACAGAAGGAACTTGTAATGCTTGTCAATGAAATATTGCGGTGGTTGCTTAACATATATTTGTGGTTGCTTAACATATATTTGCTTACATTGGTTAAGCTACAAGTCAAATAAAATACAAGGATCACGGAAACATCAAAATCTTGATTGACTTACAGCCGGATTATAAATGTCTATCTCTTCGTGTGCACAATTCAAATCCCCCGTCAAAATGACTGGCTTTGACTTTTCTAGTTCCTGCATCGTACAAGGGAAGTAGCTGAAGCTTCAAACCTCCTAACAAGGGAAAGCAAAAAAAATGTCGCAAAAACAATTTTGGTTCTATCATGAAAGAATTACAGAAACTCCCTTAAAAGATAGTTACAAATTTACTATAGCTACAGTACGGTAATAAGGAGCTGTCCTATTACATAGAATCTTTGTCATACAAAACAGAAGGAGGGACTGAATAAGCAGGGAGAAAGGCAAGGCAAAGAGAGAATGGAGATTCGAGAGAAATCACAGGGAAATAGGGATGCTACTGGAAAGAGAATTAAGAAGAGGAATAATAGTGAGAAAGATATGGAAATAAGTCTCAGCAGTATACAATTTGGTGTTGGCATATGCCAAACCAAAGTAATCTTAAATTAGCTTAACTACAATATAAAGCAACTTTATTCAATATAAAGACCTAAAATACCTAGAGAACTAATAAAATTAAATGGATTTTAAAAACTACAAAAATGAATCATAATTTAACTAAAGCACAGACAAGCTTGGAAAAGGTGATAGGATACAGCTGAAAACAGGGACAGAACTATGTTAATAGTGAGAGGGGCCACTCCCCCCCCCCCCCCCCACACACCAATATTTTTTACCTTTTATTAATATATTTAAAAAAAAAATGGATTAATAATGAATTTCCCCCCTAACTCTGGCTCCGTCACTGGCTGAAAGACTTCGGTATAATTACCTAATGAACAAAATACAATTACTAACAAGAAAAAAACAAGGAAAAATACAACAATTTGTTCCATATGTATCCAAATGTACAAGTAATATGTCGAATATTATTATAATTAGGGAGAAGGGAGGCATGAACTCAACTCCCTGAGCAGGGGAAGATACATGCATGCACCAACTTCTGAGCCAAATGCTCGGGTGCTCCATTTCCTTAAATCAAAATATGCAGATCAAATGTATCCCATAAATTCACAAGACAAATTTTACCTAATCTGAATCACAAGCTAAAAGGTGTAAAGGAGAAAGCAAGACCGGGGAGGGGGTGTCATTGAACTTGCCAGCATAGAGCACAAATTGGAAAACAAAAATAATTAAATAAGTCAAAGAAAAATTAAGGGTAAATGAAATAGGGAAACGTAGACATGCTTACTTTTATGTAATTGCTAAGCGATGGATCCCATTCTGTAGTCCTGTATGTCTGGAATTGAAATAAAATGCTTCAGTCTAAAAGTTGAAAAATCAAATACAAAAATGAAAAACTTCGACAAAGTTGGCTAGTAACATAGGAAAGGTGATTAAGCCCTGTACCAGCCTTCTCAAGCCATCCCCAGAATTGGGAACATAGACGCTTAACAAATAAAAAGATTCGAACTCTGCTGTCACAACCCGTCCTTCACTATCATGATCTGATATGCCTAGGCCATATCTGACTGAAAGTGGCTTTATCTGTCAGAAAACCGATAATTTTAACAGCAAGGAAATGAAAACGGCAAACTTGATAGTTGATACTTGAATTTCGAAAGGTCAAGCTCCTCACAACTGTACAGTAAACATGGACAAACAAAATTTCCAGTAACCAAGGAAAGCATAAGATTGAAATGAATTCTATTGATGAAGGCTTGCTAAATTGATAAAATCAAGTTTGATTACTCTTCACCTTCCAGATAGTTTCCTGTATCATGTTTTAAAGTCCCATTTCATCATTAGAATCTGAAGGCTTGCTTATAAACAAAAAATTGATATTGTGTTCTTTAAAGTAATAATCTGCTAATTCCATTGGCAATATTTCAGTTTTAATGTACAAGACAATCAATCAAACTTAAGGAATAGGTTGCAAACCTATGAAACTAGCAAATAAGAGTATTACGTTAACAGATATAAAATCCAGCTGAAGCTATTGTAAGAATAAACCTCAATGACATAAAAATAGTGATTACTTGTTTGACAAAGCGCCACTAGGTCCTAATGTAATACAAGATAGGTATATAAAATGATGGCATAATTTATATCCGGAAGTGAAAAATATTCTAAGGACCACATCTACGATAAGCCTCTCAAATCCCCAAAAGAACAGGCATACCCGAGATATTATTGCAGTGCCAGAATAACCAAGTTTTGCATTGCTGCAAGTCCAGAAGCTATTCTCGTATCCTTCTATGAGAGACTGTTTGATTGAATCAACATCTTTCTCCTGTTCCAAGATTAAATCGCACTCAGTATATCAAGAAATTTAACACATCATTTGCTCAAATTTCTATGTAAAAAATTAAATAAATAATCTCAAAAAGACACAAATTCATAGTCAATCAAGCAGTCTCAAACACACAAACACAATGCAAAAATATTTAATGGCTAAATCAATGGGCTGAATTTTCCCTCCGAAAGAAATAATATGTTCTCCCACTTATCTTGGAAGCTAGTGCATCCATGACTAACTCAACCTTTCTCAACTTGTCATCATAGGAACAATCAAAGAAGAAAGTATTACCAGGCCAGAGTGGATTAATGAGAGAAATTAGAGGAGAAAAATAGAAGTACTTAACTATTTAGTTGAGAAGGTTGCTCACTCTATGTTTCTAATGCTTTTATCCAATGCGTATGAAAATGAGTATTAGGTGTCAAACAGAATCAATGGGCCATAAAATGCCAACAGGTCACAACTTAAGTCAAAGGGGAAAAAAACAGTATCTAACATAACAATCAGAAATGGATAACGTCTTCAAAAGGAATAATGTCTTAGCAACCGCTTTATAATTTCTCCGCTATTGCTATAACCATGTTTGGACATAGCAATTAACGGTGCAACTTGCAAGTGGTGAATCAAGTGCTATCGTAAAAAAAAAATCTAGTTAAAAAATAATCAGAGATCATGGTAACAAAGAGATTTCTAACGGAACTACTGATAACATATTGAAATTTTCTTAGCTACAGAATGATAAATTTATATACATGCCTGAAGTTTAGTTTCTTGCAAACACAATATGTCGAAGTTTTCCCTTTTGGCAAGTTCCAGTGCAGAAAATCCCTCTAGTTTCAGCAATGCTCTAAGCCCGTTGACATTCCAAGACAGGATCTTCACAAAATTTGTATTCCCCATAGGAGGTGTTCGTCTCATAGTTCTAGGATTATATGCTATCCACCCTTTTTGCAGCTTCTTATGGGCTAAAATAGTCCATGGTTCACTTTGATTCACAGGAGTAACTCCATTTTCGGCACTAACATCTTTGCCATCAACGTCTAAAGGTTCTTTCCTCTTTTTTAGAGATGTCTTCCTACCTAGCCAAATCAAGGTTCAGACATAATAACCCCTCCACTCAAATTAAATAAACATATAAAGAAAATTAAAGTGAGAAAGGAATAGTTCGGTAAATCAAAACAGTACAAGTACTACCGCTATTCATATGTCTAAATTTTCTGCAGTACCTGAAGCACAAGCAGTTTTCTTCTGCTCGGTGGCAACAATTTTAGCATCAACATCAACAGTTTTGCCCTTAGTTTGCAACTGTTTTACAGTTTTCCTGCTCTGTTGAACCTTGGAAACCTGAGAAATACTGTTAACATCTTGGACTTGGTCCTCTACTGATTTTGTCTCCATCATCATAGATATTTTTTTATCAGAATCGGAGGGATCTAGTTTCTCGGCCAAAAGAGAACTTTCACCTGCATTTGTAAAGAATTTCTGAGATAAGGAAAGGAGGCATGGAAAAAAATCTAATTGTCTTAACATTAAAAAATAATGATAATTTTGTTATGCATGATGTTGGCATCTTTCATACGAAGATTTGAACATTGAAATACATATCAAATCTCAACTTCCATAGAAAATTGCATACCATCTATTCTGTTGGCCAAATAAGACTGTAAAGCAGATACCAGCTCATGTTTCAAACCTTTGGAAGGGATCCCGGCAGTCCTATCAATTAAAAGTAGTTATAACAAGTTTCAATAAAACAAATATAAATTACTGTTTTCAATGATCATTAAAACCCCCTAAACAGGTTTCAAACCAAAAGGTCAAAATTACATATTTCACAAGTAGTTTTGCATGAAAAGAACAATAAGATTAAAAACAAAAGCAACGAGTTCGAGTTTTTCACATGAGCTGTTTCAGCAGATAGCTTCATTTTTGGAAAAATGGTAGCAGATAAAACAAGAATTTTCTTTCCTAAATGAAACATGCATAACCAACTGAAGTAGATACATAATTTAAAGTGCAAGAACATCAATCAGAGGCATAATATGCTCTTATATGTTATACCCTTGAAATTTGTTCTTTACCTCAATGCGGTTCTGAGTTGTTGAACTGTCATTACCTCGATTTTGCCTGGATCATCCTTGATATCCTGCAACTCGACCAAATTTGCATCTACCTTCTTTAATTGCCATCCAAAAATATATAACAGAAAAGCATAAAATTAATAACTTTTAAACAAAATATGACATTGTATTAAGGATTAGAGTACCCATTAATCCTTTTGACTAGTTTATCTTTCTTATACTTGCTAATTTAGTTTTTTAACCACTTTTATTCAAACCCACATAGAAAGTTAAGCAATGCAAATTCGTATGAAGTTAAAAGAAGAAACCTTGAGAAGCGGGCTATTAGAAATGGGGTTGTCGTTGTCGATCGTTTCTTTGAGCTTTCTATCAAAGTTCTGGTCGGTGATGGAGGATGAATTCGAAAAGCATCTTGCCTTAGAACCCATTACTTTGCCTCTTAAGGGAACCAATCTTCCAATACCCAAATTCCTAGGGAACACTGCAAAGCTACACCATGTTCTGTCAGTTTAAAATTCTAAAAGGGGAAATTAATCGAAGAGAGAGAGAAGAAAAAACCTTGAAAGATTGATGATAGGTCTAAAACCCAGTTGCAATGCTTGGTTCATCTATGGAACCCAATCTCAGAGGATGGGAAGTGTGGCGTAGGTTAAGCAGGCGAGAAGCGCAGGTTAGCAGTAAAACGTCCAAAATAAGCTTTTGCCTTTTCTTGCTTGATCCTCCAAAAATATGTAGTACAGTAGTATTTATAAACTTAGAAAAATTGTCCCGGTTAACTACACTATTAATCACTCAACTTTTGGTCAGTTTTATTTTGATCACCAAACTAAAACTCCTGCAAATCTAGTCACTAACATTACAGATTACTATCAATTAAGTCCTATGTCCTTAAGTTGGTAATGAAATAATTGATGTGCATAAATCAGTATCATAACACATTTAGTCATCAACATTTATACATTATATTAATTTAATTCTAATTCAACAAATTAATCCTCTACAACGGTAAATCTTATCAACTTGCCCGAAAAACTCCTTCACATGTACAAATTTGTTTCCTATATTTTTCACTTCAACTATTTTTTCCTAAACTTATCAATATTTTATAAGAAGTTGAGTTTCCTCCCTCTTATTTGTATAGTTCAAATTTTTTTTTATGCATAAATATATATTTGGTACCTGAGTTAGACACTTTCTCTCAGGATGGTACTTAAAGAATTTTTACTCCCATGTTAGTACCTGTACTAGACACTTTTTTCCAAATTGGTACCTAAAGAATTTTTTCTCTCAAGTTGTTGCCACACTTTAATTTCATTCATTGTTTTGGTCTTTTATTAACAGTTTTTGTCCGCAAAACTTATACATTATATCAATTTGATCATAATTCAAAATAATTTAATAAATAACCCTTCATATTTAAAAATTACATCAATTTACTAAAAAAGTATGATACTGTCAAACCAAGCGAGTCTATAGGATCAAAGAAACAATTGGACAATTGCATTTTACAATAAAACAACAAGTTATTGTTAAACTTTCATTATAACATGAAAGTAATATAACATTCTTGGGAGAATAACAAACAATTTAGGAGAATCACACAAAAAAATAAATTGATAGAATTTTTAAATATAAAGGGTTAAATTTATTGATTTGTTTCGAATTAAGACCAAATTGATAGAATATATTAGTTTTGGTACCAATTTGGAAGAATGTGTATAGTTAAAGTGTCAACTTGGGAGCAAAAATCTTTAAGTACCTACTTAGGAGAATGTGCCTAGTTCAAGTACTAATTTAGGAGTAAAAATTCTTTAGGTACCAACTTGAGAGGATGTGTCTGTTTCAAGTCCTAATTTAAGAGAAAAATATTCTAAGTACCAATTTGGAGAATGTGCCTAGTTTAAGTACTAAATGTATATTTAAGCGTTAAAAAATAGTGAATCAAATATTTTCCCTAGAAAAGAAAAAAAATAGTTTGCTCTTCCGATTCTTCCTGCCTTGATTTCTCAAGTTTCATGGGTTTTTAGTTTCCCTCTTGAAAATTGAATTGCAATTTTGTTGGTATTTTTTTTTCAATTCTCAACTAATTGAAAAAGAATTATACTAAGTGCAAAACAAAATTGAAAGCTAAATAATTAGAATCTAATGAACCAATTACAAGAAACATGAGAAAATGTTAGGAATCAGTAAATTATAATACACAATTTCTTGAACCAATTAGGCCAATATGGAGTCGGTAAGGAACTAAAATGAATAAGGGAAAACGCAAAAACGCAGTAGTTTTTACTTAATTAATTTCCTCGCTTAAATGAAAAATAAATACTTAAACTATACATTTTTTAAATTTTAGGTGCTTAAAGTATTTTTTTTGTAAAAATAGGTACTTAAAGTTTCAACCGTTATAATTTTAGGTGCATCGGTGTTAATTGCCGTTAAAAAAATTATTACCAATTATAATGTGACACATGGTAAGTTTTATTTTTTAAAAATTTTAATTATTTTTTAAAAAATGAAATTTTCAAAAAAGTCCCCAAATTTTTGAAATTCCAAAAAGCCCCAAATTCATAAATTCCTAAATCCCAAAATACCTAATCCCCCAATTCGGCCACTCCCGCCATCGTTGGCCACGATACCGTCGAAGGAATGGAACGTCCTCCCCTCACCCCAAACACCCATACACCATTCGTCGTCGTTCAGTCACCGCTTGTCGCAAATCGTTCGAATGAATTTTTCGAATATTTCGGCCTTCGTCCGGCGTTTTGCACGACTTCGGTCGATTTTCGACGACAGGGTGGTAGGGTAAACGATCGTGGTGGTCTGACGACGGATATGGTAGGCGGCGTAGCCATCGGTGACAGAATTGACTCAAATTGTAGTTTGAGTTTTGGTGAGTTAGGGATTTTGAATTTGGGGGCTATTTTGTGAATTTTGGAAATTTAGGGGTTTTTAAAAAATAAGTTAAAAATAAAAGAAATAAAAAAATATATTTTTTAAAAAAATTAATGGTAGTTAACACGAGGCACCTAAAATTAGAACGGTTGAAACTTTGGGCACCTATTTTTATAAAAAAAAATACTTTATACACCTAAAGTTCAAAAGTGGTATAGTTTAAGCACCTATTTTTCATTTAAGCCTTAATTTCTTTGTTGTTTTAATTTTAATGAAACGAGTTGTTTCTTTGGCCCAGTATGTTTGGTTAAACATTGATTTTATGTTTGTAGGGTTAAAAATGATAAATACCTTGCAAAAAAAAGTTATCAAATGAATGATTATTATCTTGTCTTCCACTAAAACTTTCTTCTCTTATTCTACCTTTACTTTTCCCATTCCTTATCTCTTTAAAAATTCTTTTCTTTGATTTGTATTGTTATAAAGGTATCAGGAGATATCGATCTCGGATATGACTAACGATCACATATTGTTTTAGTTTGAGTTCCTTGAGGAACTAAAATCTTTTTTCGACAGATATTTGGCGAATCGAACCTTCCTAGTTACAATCCACCATACGATATGCCCTATTACTCAAGAAGTGCTACTTTTAAGTTTTCTCACCTTATGTCAGTGGAAAAGATTATTTTGTCTTAGAAGTCGATTGGTGTTCATTTCTGAATCTAATATCAAAATCATGGTGTTATCTCATCTAAAAATTCTCTTCATGGTCGTAATATATATGACAGATGTTGTCAGCTTGACATTCACTTTTGGAATGACGCAGGGGTAACTAATTTTGTTCATGTGAAACTTGAAACTTGGTTGGTGTAACACCTTCAACATATATTCGATATTCGAATACACATTAAAGATGTTACTAGCTGATTTGCACTGATTTTCAGACTTGTAAATTTTTCTTGATTCTTAACAAAGTAGTTCAGTGGTTGACCATTTCTCAGTTTTCAAACAAAACTATTTCTAGCAACCGTAGCTAGTTTTGTTCCTGAATTGGTTTGTAAAATACTTTAAGCAGTTATTAAAATGAGAATATAATTCAGGGTGAAAACTATGTATGCTGCCTAGACCCTTTATTGATTTCAAAATCACTACGTGATAAATGACCAACAAAGTTTAAAATCCTTTAAAGCATCTTTTCTAATATTTTTAATTCTTCAAACTAAGTCATGATGCTAGATCATACGGAATAGCTACTTATTTAATATCTATACATGCCCCACTAGACTAGGATGTGGTGATTGTAATGCCCCGATTTTGGGCCTAGCGGTTTTGAGGTTTGTTAGACGATCCGGTGGACTAGGTTAGAGATTCAAGTTGGATTCGAGACTGTATATTTTTTGGTGAGATAAAAATATGGAAAAATGGTTAAAAATCATGTTTTAATATATGATTAATATTGGTGGAATCAATTTTGGAAAATGAGATTTGGAGGTATGACATTTTGGCTAGTGACCAAAATGCAATTTTGAAAACTATTTTTAATGTGACTAAAATGAAAAGGGTCAAATTCTTAGAATCCTTAAGGAGCTATTTTACCAAGTTTTTGCTGGTGATTTCTCCCTTCAATTAAATTATTTTAACATGTGTTTTAAAAGTTAATTAAAAGGGATTTTAGATATTAAAGTTAGTTATTTGGTTTTAATGAAAATTGACGTAACTTTTCTCTCCACTTCTTTTCTGCCAAACACTCAAGTTTTCATCAAAAACCAGAGGTGAGAGATACTTTTTACTTAGATTCTTGATCTACAATTGATTATTTAACTTTGATTTACAAAACCTTATTGAAATCTTGTGTTTTCCTAGCTTTAAACAAGCCAATTGAGGGAGAAATCACACAATAGGGCTAAGGTCTGTGATCTCCTCTATTGAATGGTTCTTTATTGATATTCCCAAGTATTTGATCCTTGACTTATGGTTTATATCTGATTTTGTGTTTTATATTGAATTAATTGATTTAATTGGGTAAAATTGATGAAATAGCAAAATATCCAAATTGGATCTGTTTTCCAGTGATGTAGATTGATTTTAAACATATTATGGATGTATAATAATGTTGATAATTCGTTTTTAACAATGGAATCCTGAAACTCTTGAATATCTAATTGTTTAGGTTGTTAGAATTGTGTTTTTGTGGAGTTGTGGTGGTTGTTTGGTTGCTGGAGGTGTTAGGTTGTTTTGATTCTGCTTTTAGATGTTATTTGATGATACAAGTGGTGTTAGATTGATAGATTGTGGTTGGGTTGTGTTTGGAAAGGATTAGATGGTATTTTCGGTTGTTGTGATTGGGTAATTGTGAGGTGAATGTGTGAATCCGTGAGGATCTGTTGTTGCAGTGTTTTAAATGCATGGAGATGCATTAATCCTCTATTGTAATGTGGTTAAAATAGGGGAGATGGATCCAAAAGTGATCGGAGAAGCTTTGAAGGCTTCAAACGCTTGTTTTCGCATCTGCAAATTGAGGTTTTGCGTATCGGTGAGTGAAAACGTGGTTTAAAACATTTTGATGTTTTGGAAACAGAGTTTTGGGAGTTATGGTAGAGCTTGAAACGCTTACCTAGACTCGGAGGTAAGTTCAAAATGGATATCTCTCTCGGTCATACTAGTTTGAAATGGTTTTATGTACTTGTTTTAATTTACATGTTACCTACTATTTAAGCATGTTTTAAAGTATTTGATACACTGGTTTTAAGCATGAAATGCTGAAGGATGCACACGGTAAGTGATCCTTGTAAGTATGTGGTTTATACTTGTGGTTTAAAGCATGGTTGTTGCTTTGGAGAGTGTTTTGGTTAATGCTTGTTTAAAACAGTGAGGTAAATGTTAAATGGTTAATTATATTGGCAAGTGATGTGGTTTTAAAATTGTTATCGGATATAGTTGGCCGGCCATAGGATTGAGTGTACTGTAAAATAAGTCACATTGGATGTTGAGGGGTTTATATTGTGTACCGAATACTCCATCCAAGTACAATAATGGTAGAGGGTTTTAATGGTACCGAATACTCCCGTTAGTGGGGTTAAGCATCTAACCGATGAAAGGGACGTGTTTCCCCGTAGGTTGAAAGTGTACCCGGTTGTTATTGTACCGCGATTGTGATTGTATCGCTATTCCGGTTGAGATGGCTTGAAGTGTTGGGTTAACACTTGTTGAATCCATGTATCCGATGAACACTTTTGTTAACGGACTTGATACTGATCACTTGTAAGCCAATATAATTGTTAATGTATCATTGAAATGTTTTATGTTGTATAATGTGATTTATACATGTTTCTCCTTAAGCTATGCATTTGGTAGTAATGCATGGGAAGACTTAAGTGGAGGGTTAGCAATGGGATTTGCTGTTGATTAATGATATATGTAGCATATGGTTTATTATGTTGGTTTTAATGATATAAAGTGCATGTTTTCAAAAGGGCATGATGATGATGTTTTTTTTAAAGGATGGTGTTAAATAAATGGTTTTAAATGCATTGATGGTGCTTGTTTGGAGCATTCCTCACTAAGCCTTGTGTGCTTACGCTCTTGTTGTCCATCAATGCAGATAATTGAGGTCTTGGAAGGCAGCAAGAAGCAAGGGGATATTGGAAAAACTTGTTTCCAAAGTATGTCTTGGTTTGGACTATAATGAATAAGGGCAATGGGGCACCTATTGTGTTTTGGGAGATGTTTTGTGGAACTCCCTGTTTGAGCACGTTTCTTTAGTTGCTTTTGGGTTGTAAATGCCCTTTAAAGTTTGTTTTGATGCTGGTTTACCATTTTGACATTTTGCTTGGACGGAAATTAGGAAGCATGCTTATAGAATCTATTTGTTGGACGATGTCATATTGTGACATTGAATTTGAGAAGCCTGAATCATTGTGGTATGCTTGGTATGCTAGGGTTATGTTATGAGTATGTTAGAATGGTTTGAGAATGCTTTTAGAATGAGAAACCTGGAGTTTGTGACATTACAGGTCCAGGCGTACCGATACGCGGGGGATCGTATTGGTACAATTGGACATTTTCTGGTATGGGGAATTGGTACACGCTAGGACGTATCGGTATGCCAGGGCATTTTTGGCTTGGCATATCGATACGGGCAATGGTGTATCGGTACATATTCTAGCCTCTGGAATTTTACTTTTTAAATCCAAACCCGTGTACCGATACCCATGTAAGCGTACCGATACGTATGTTAAAAAAATTCAAAAGTTAGGTAAGTTCGTTATGGTGTATCGATACCTGCCTTGGCGTATCGGTACGGGAAAGTTCTATGCGTATAGGTACGGTGACTCACGTACCGATACCCGATGCCGTTTTCTGTAATTTAGCTTGGCAATTTTTCTTTCATTGCATTTTAGTCCTCGAAACTTGTCCATAAGATTGTATGAGCATGAATGATCAAATTGAGATGAAATTTGAGATGAAGGTTTGAGATTCGACTAATTAAAGATTGGTAACTTAAAAATGAGTTTTAATCTAGAAATTTGTTGTATTTACGATTTGGTCCCTAACTTGCAAATGTGATCAATTGGATGTCAAATTGATGCCCGATTGAGTTGGGGTTGTACCTAATGTTTGTATGAACATGTAGGGTTAATAATTGGCATCTAAAAAGGATAAAAAGAAAAAATGGACCGGGTTTGGTTGTATCTATTCAGTTTGCTACGGCAAACCTAATGTAGCCTTCTTGATTCGGTTAGGTGTCTGGACCAGGTCGAAGGGGTTACATTTGGTGGTATCAAAGCCAGGTTTGGTTCATTTGTGAGGTTGCTATGTTGTTACCATGTTTGATTTGCACAGTGATTGTTATATGTACGCTGATTGTTATGCACGGTGATTGATATATGAATGTTGATGGTCGTATGCTATGTTGGGGATGTTTTGGGGTACCCATTGCCTTATTATTATAGTCTGGAAAGTTTTGATTTTTGAAATAAAAGTCTTAGATCCTTGCTTGAAACTGACCTGATTTAATTTTGTTTTGAAATGATTATCATGCCTTAGAAAATGTGTTATGTTACGGCCGAGAGGAGAAATGAGATCTAGCGAGATGTTGTTGCCTTTGGGCAGTGAGTTGAGAAAAGTGTTGTGTTTCCTGGGGGTTTGTCACCTTGAAGTACGTACAACCTGTGCCAGAGTTGGGTGATCTGATGCCTTGTTATAGGCGATGTTTTGAGCTTGTAAACTGTTGTTGCTGGAGTGCGTGTGTTTGTACCAGCCATTGGGCAAACGAGGTTGCCGTTGGAATATCTTCATAGTTTGGGAGAAGTTAAGTACTGTGGGTTGTCACCTGAGGCATCCGAGACATAGATGTCCAGTGTTGTTCAGGTTTTGGATCAAATAGGGTGTATTGGTTCCCGTAAGTTGGGATGTGTTGAATCCCTGTTGCAAGGTGATATTTTTAGCTGGTGGACAACTATATCTACGGGCGTGGAACCCAATGATATGGATTGGGAGTTTTTTTCATGTTGTTCTTAAGAAGAAGTATCTGGGGTTTAGATACTTGGATGAAAGAGAGTTGCGAAATCTAGTTTTGGCTATGTTCAGTTAAAAGGAATTGTGATAAAAGATATCGCCTTGAGTTGAGGCGAGGTAATGATGGTGCTGGGTGAGGACCGCGGGGCTAGTGTATCTAAACTAAAACAATATTTAATACACGTTGAGTATGTAGATTGTGTGATCTCATCAGGTGGGATTATCTACATTTGTTATGTGGAGTGTAAAATCCTATGATTGTCGTTGATAAAGTTTGTGGGAGCTGTGGTTTGAACGATCGTCTCGTAAGTGTTGGTTGCAGGAATACAGGTGGCTAGTTCTTCTGGTGAGACGGTTGTTGTGAGAAGGATGTTTGGTAATGATCATCGATGCTTTAAGATCTTGAGGTTATGATTGTCTTGTTGGAGTTGCCCCTCTACAGTTTTTGATGTAATCCTAGGTTTGGATAAGTGGCTAGATCACAGAGCAGTGGTTGATTTTGAATCCTAGCGAGTTGTCTTAAAACTTGCTGATAGTTACAAGGTGGTAATCACGGGTGAGAATGTTAAATTCTTGTCTAATACTATTCTGGCAATAGAAGCGGGTTGTTTGATAGATTTTGGTTGCAAGGCACCCCTAGCCTATGTTATGAATCCAGGATCATAGGAAGTGCAAGCTCAAGATAGTCGTGTGGTATGTGAGTTTCTGGGTGTTTTGAGGGAATAGTTGGGTTTGCCATTAGATTGAGAGGTTGAGTTTGGCATTGAGTTGTATGAAAACACAGCTCCGGTGTCTATTGCTCTTTGTGCATGGCTCGAGGGAGTTGAAGAGGTTAAAGACGCAACTTTAGGAGTTACGCGATAAAGGGTTTATCAGGCTTAGTGTTTCGTCGGGGGTTACGTCGGGGGTTGTGCTAGTGTCATTGTAAAAAAGAAGGATAGTAGGATGCGAGTGTGCTTTTGGTTATAGGTAGCTAAACAAGTTGATGTTTTGTTGATCAGTTCGGGGGTACTTCTGTGGTTGTAAGTATGAGCTGAGGTTCAGATGGTATCTGTGTAGGTAAAGGATGTGGTTGTGTTTAGATTTGCCTTTGGTAAGGGGGACGACGATGTGAGTTCTTGTTGATGTCGTTTGGTTTGATCGATGCATAGGTTGCGTTCATATTTTTGTTGAATCGGGTAGTTTGCGTTTTTGGGGCAGTTGGTTGTTGTGTTTATTGATGGTTTTTTGTGTGCAGAAGCACCGAGAAGGGCTTTGATCGATAAGTATTGTTGGTTTAGTAGATTTTTGGGGAGAGGTGAATGATGCTCTTTGTTTGGGAGGTGTGAGTTCTGGGTATGTTGCTAAGAATTCTGGTTCTGATGATGTTATTAGTAAGTGTGAACGGATAAACATGCCCAGTGCAAAAACACTTATATGTATATGTAAATATGTAAGTACATGCATACATTCGGGAATAACATTAGAGGTTTTTCATACATACACATAGACATCTATGAGGGCATATAAGTGATCATGCATATATATGTTCAGACTTACGGATGACTAATCAGAAATTAATGGTGTGATGGTATAAGTAAGGTAGCGTATGAAGGTGGTTTTGGTGTCATGGTTATTGGGAGTTTGGCTGGTGCTAGTTTTTGAGCGACTAAAGTTAGAGTTGGCAGGTTGTGGGTTTGCTAGATCCAGTTCTTAGCATCAAGGTTTGTTGAGGCTGTAGTGTTGCAAGTGAAGTTGTGGCTTATGCATCTAGATAGTTAAAGGTGCACGAGCGCTTTTGTCCTACGCATGATGTGAAGCTTGCCACATTGGTGGATGTTTAAATGTTTTAGAGACATCAATTCTATGATAAGGAGTGTGTTGTGTACACGGATCGCACGTTGTTAAAAAATGAAAAGATTGATGTTTTGAGTTTTTGATAACCTGGATGGTTGGAGTTGTTTAGAAGTTATAGTTTGGTGATTGAATATCGTTCGAGCTAAGCTTATAGCCAATGCTTGGGTTGTGAGAATTGCGGCGAAGCTGAGGATATTGTTTACGCGGTGGGTGTGATGCGTGATGGAGACTTGATGTCAAGTTACAAGTGAATTCATTCAGGCCACATTTGATTAGAGGAAGGTAACGGTGTGATTATGCATCAGTATCGCATGTTTAGGTTATTGGGAGGAGGAAATTCGGTGGACCGTATCGGTACGGTTGGACAGTTTTTGGTATGAGGAATCGGTACACGCTAAGGCGTATCGGTACGCTAGGGTTTGGTTTGGCGTATCGATACGGGCAATGGTGTATCGGTACACATTCTAGCCTCTGGAATTTCACTTTTTCAATCCAAACCCCGTGTACCGAAACTCATGTAAGTGTACCGGTAAGTATTTAAAAAAATTCAAAAGTTAGGTAAGTTCGTTATGGCATATCGATACCTGCTTTGGCATATCGGTACGAGATAGTTCTATGAATATAGGTATGGTGACTCACGTATCGATACCCGAGGCCGTTTTCTGTAATTTAGCTTAGCAGTTTTGCTTTCATTGTATTTTTGTCCCCGAAACTTGTCCATGAGATTGTATGAGCATGAATGATCAAATTGAGATGAAATTTGAGATGAAGGTTTGAAATTCGACTAATTAAAGATTGGTAACTTAAAAATGAGTTTTAATCTAGAAATTTTCTGTATGTGCAATTTGGTCCCTAATTTGCAAATGCGATCAATTGGATGTCAAATTGATGCCCGATTGAGTTGGGGTTGTACCTAATGTTTGTATGAACATGTAGGGTTAATAATTGGCATCTAGAAAGGATAAAAAGAAAAAAAATGGACCGGGTTTGGTTGTATCTATTCAGTTTGCTACGGCAAACCTAATGTAGCCTTCTTGATTCGGTTGAGCATCTAGACCAAGTCGAAGGGGTTACAGTGATACTTACTGATAATACCGGCTATCTTGATCCAATGATGTGCAGCTCCTCTTCTGCTATCTATTTGAAAGTACCTATGTGTGATACAAAACACATGTTAAAATATAACTTAATGAGGCATAATCATAATAATGTAAAACAATGATTATAATAACACAGCTCTGTAGATTGGCAAGCAATTTCCAATTGCAGTTGATAACATTTTAATCATGTATAGAACTACCTTGCATGTATAATTTATTTAACCAATATAATATTCAAATCATAGAATTTCATCTATCTTATCAGCCTTGTGTACATTAAGCTTTTTAGCTTAACTAATTGCATACATGCATTTCAAGTATTATAGCCAAAGTATAAAATCATGCCATCTGCAATGCAGGAATAATCATATATCATGACTATCTTATGAATGCTGATATCAATGGTTCATGATCATCAAGTAGTCGTGCTTTCATTACGTAATCATTTGCATATCATATTCTCTAATATAGTCATACTTTCATCATGCAATCATTTGTATATCATATTCTCTAATATAGTCATACTTTCATCATGCAATCATTTGCATATCATATTCTCTAATATAGTCATACTTTCATCATGCAACCATTTGCATATCATATTCTCTAATATAGTCATACTTTCATCATGCAATCATTTGTATATCATATTCTCTAATATAGTTATACTTTCATCATGCAATAATTTGCATATCATATTCTCTAATATAGTCATACTTTCATCATGCATTTGCATATCATATTCTCTAATATAGCCCAAACTACAAAATCATGTAATGCCATAGTACGTGAGTCATCACGACACCGTAGTGTCTACAACATGGTAGCATCTGCATCGCCGAAGCGATTGAGATGAGTACGTACTTAAGGACGCCCTTTTGTTCCTCGCACAACACTTTAGTGTCTATCTCAGCATCGTATTGCCTACATTATCTTAGCACCGTAGTGCCTACATTGTCTCAGCACCGCAGTGCCTACATTGTCTCAGCACCGTAGTGCATACATTGTCTCAGCACCGAAGTGCTTACATTATCTCAGCACTGTAGTGCCTACATTTTCCCAACACCATAGTGCATACATTGTCTCAGCACCGAAGTGCCTACATTATCTCAGCACTGTAGTGCCTAAATTGTCTCAGCACCGAAGTGCCTACATTGTCTCACTAGTACTTGGGCATAACAATATAATACTTTCACCTTCAATATCCAATTCATCAATATTATCAACCATAATTCGATAATGAACATTTCATACCCAAAATCTGTAATCCGATCTATCTCAAATGAATTATTATGCTAAATCCATGTATCACTTATGTTATTTAATATTTCTTTGATCAACATACATTTTTATTATTATCAAATTTGACTGATTGCAAACCCTCTTCACATCATATATATATAAACAAATAAAAATGCATTCATTCATCTCGCATATATAATAAATAAATAAAAATTACTCTCACCTGGGCCATTTATTAGCATGGCTCACTAAATTCTAGTCGATCATTTCCTTCATAGTACCTCGAATCTTCTTTGATTCGAATTTGATTTCATTAACCACATAAATATAAATAATCATTTGTTAGATTCATTTCTAACAATATTTCAATCAAGCTATCTAATCATTTAACATAAAAAAATTTCCAAAATTAACTTCTAATTTATACTAACTTCTTCTTAATTTTCTACTTGTCAATTTAGTCCCATTACTTACTTCAAACCACCAATTCATCATCTTCTTCATCAAATAGTTATTCAAAATAATTCTCTCTAATTTTCTTTCTTTGCTAAAATAGTCACTAAAATGCAAAGGTAAGGATTCAAACTTCTTAACTTTGCAATTTAATCCTCAAATCAACATTGCTACCTTAATTCTATTATTTTATCTAAAAAAATCAGATTTAGCCCTCATCCAAGAATTCATTTTTGACAAATTGTCAAAATGGTCACTAATTCAATTCAACATCGGTTTAGCATTCTAACATCAATTTCACATCTCCATCATCGTTAATTACATAAATACACTCCAATTTTATAAAATTCAAATTCGATCTCTTAAGTTTGAAGTTTGCCGAATTGGTCCCTATGTATTCTAATTTTAATTCTAACTTCATACAACATATTCGATTCATAAAATCCCATAATCATAATTTTCATAAAATTTTCCCATTATTCTTCCAAGTGCCTGAATTGGTCACTTGGCTTCTCTAGGCTCATTTTTCATCCAAACAACATTCTAACATACTTCAATAAAATTTTCAGCATATATTCTTTATTTCCAAGAATTAACAATTAAAATCCCAATTTATTCCTACATGCCAAATTGGGTGTCTAAGCTTTTAAAGGACTCTATTTTATTCCAAATGCCATAATCAAACTTCTAAGTTCATAATCTCTTCAAATCCATCACTAGGATAAATTTTCACAATATTTTCCCTAATTTACCAAACAAGCCAAAATAGTCACTTAAAGGACTAGTTGAGGATTTTTCAATCTAACATCAAAATTAAGCTTCTAATATCATCAATCTTTCATTTTCATTATCAATTTCAAAATCCTAAATAAAATCCCAAATTCTAGGATTAGAGTTTCTAATCCTTAAACATGAAATTAATCACAATCTAAGCTTGATTTCATCTCTACAACACTAAATTTGCATAGTTCAAGCTTCAATCTAAACATGGAACATGAAATCGTATTTTCTCTCTCTTCAAGAACATAATCAAATATTCATAACTCTTGATAAAATTATTATCAAATGAAAGAGAATTAAAAATAGATCAACTTTCTACCAAAAACATACCTTGAATCTTGTTCGGGAGCCTTAAAAATGCTTGGAGAAAATTTTGTGTATTTCCCCCATATTTTTTCTTGTATTTCCTTATTCGTCCACACCAATAGGTGCTCTATCTATTTATGAAATAAAACACCTAACTTTTGGGAAATTCCAACTTGGGTCCTTTAACTTTTCATATTTCAAATTGTACCACCCAAGTTTTAAAAGCTTATCATTTTGGTCACTAAACTTTAACCTTGAATTCTCTTTCCAATTTTCCTTGGATTTTAACCAAATTTTGTGAGTGTCATATTTTACTCGTTCTCCATCACATGACACCTTAAAGCCTCGAAATTTCTTTTCTACAATCCATAATTGAGAAAATCCTAACTTTTACATTTTTGTCATTTTAGTCACTAAGTAAGCTTTTAAGAAATTATCTTAGCACTAAATGACCCTTAAACAGTACTATAAATTTTGGGGCATTACAATTCCCTCCCCGTTAAGAAAATTCGTCCTTAAATTTTCAAAACGTACATGGTTCAAAAAGTTGCGAATCTTTGCTCTTTCGTTTTCTTTTGATTTCTCATGTAGCTATTTCTACTTTATAATTCCTCTAATTGATTTTTACCAATGAAAATTTCTTATTCCTTTTAATCCTACATGCTAAGATTTTCTTGATTCTTCTTCATTTCACCATAGACTGGTCCAAGTAGGGTTGAAACACTTTATTTATCAAATCCTTATATGACTGGGGCATTTGTAAGTCCAAACGGCATCACTAAGAACTCTTAGTGTCCAACGAGTCTTGGGTGCTGTCAAACAAATCCCCAAATCCTTGGTAACAGATTATTTATTCTTTATTTTTTCCTATTTTACTTGTCGATGATCTATACTTAATCGTAAAGAATCATCTTTCTTCTTTACGAATAATACTTGAGCACTTCATAGTATCTCACTCAATCGAAAATAACTCCAATATAATAGCTCATACAACTACTTATTTAATATCTCACCCATTTAAAGAATCTTTTCTAATATTTTTAATTCTTCAAACTAAGTCATGATGCTAGATCGTACGGAATAGCTACTTATTTAATATCTATACATGCCCCACTAGACTAGGGGTGATACTTACTGATAATACCAACTATCTTGATCCAATGATGTGCAGCTCCTCCTCTTCTATCTATTCGAAAGTACCTACGTGTGATACAAAACACACATTAAATATAACTTAATGAGGCATAATCATAATAATGTAAAATAATGATTATAATAACACAACTCTGCAGATTGGTAAGCGATTTCCAATTGCAGTTGATAACATTTTAATCATGTATAATTTATTTAACCAATATAATATTCAAATCATAGAATTCCATCTATCTTATTAGTCTTGTGTACATTAAGCTTTTTAGCTTAACTAATTGCATACATGCATTTCAAGTATTATAGCCAAAGTATAAAATCATGCCATCTGTAATGCATGAATAATCATATATCATGACTATCTTAATAATCCTGATATCAATGGTTCATGATCATCAAGTAGTCGTGCTTTCATTATGTAATCATTTGCATATCATATTCTCTAATATAGTCATACTTTCATCATGCAATCATTTGCATATCATATTCTCTAATATAGTTATACTTTCATCATGCAATCATTTGCATATAATATTCTCTAACATAGTCATACTTTCATCATGCAACCATTTGCATATCTTATTCTATAATATAGTCAAACTTTCATCAAGCAATCATTTGTATATCATATTCTCTAATATAGTCATACTTTCATCATGCAATCATTTGCATATCATAATCTCTAATATAGTCATACTTTCATCATGCATTTGCATATCATATTCTCTAATATAGCCCAAAGTACAAAATCATGTGATGCCATAGTACGTGAGTCATCGCGACACCATAGTGTCTACAACACCGTAGCATCTGCATTGCCGAAGCGATTGAGATGAGTACGTACTTAAGGACGCCCTTTTGTTCCTCGCACAACACTTTAGTGTCTATCTCAGTACCGTATTGCCTACATTATCTTAGCACCGTAGTGCCTACATTGTCTCAGCACCGAAGTGCCTACATTATCTCAGCACCATAGTTCCTACATTGTCTTAGCACCAAAGTTCCTACATTATCTCAGTACCGTAGTGCCTACATTGTCTCAGCAATGTAGTGCCTACATTGTCTCAGCACCGAAGTGCCTACATTATCTGAGCACCGAACCGGTGCCTACATTATCTCACTAGTACTTGGGCATAATAATATAATACTTTCACCTTCAATATCCAATTCATCAATACTATCAACCATAATTCGATAATGAACATTTCATACCCAAAATCTGTAATCCGATCTAACTCAAATAAATTATTATGCTAAATCCATGTATCACATATGCTATTTAATATTTCTTTGATCAACATACATTTTCGTTATTATCAAAGTTGAAAGATTTCAGGTCTTCTTCACATCATATATATATAAACAGATAAAAATGCATTCATTCATCTCGCATATATAATAAAAAATAAAAATTACACTCACCTGGGCCATTTATTAGCATGCCTCACTAAATTCTACTTGTTCCTTTCCTTCATAGTACCTCGAATCTTCTTTGATTCGAATTTGATTTCATTAACCACATAAATATAAATAAAAATTTGTTAGATTCATTTCTAACAATATTTCAATCAAGCTATCTAATCATTTAACATAAAAAATTTCCATAATTAACTTCTAATTTATACTAACTTCTTCTTAATTTTCTACTTGTCAATTTAGTCTCATTACTTACTTCAAACCACCAATTCATCATCTTCATCATCAAATAGTTATTCAAAATAATTCTCTCTAATTTTCTTTCTTTGCTAAAATAGTCACTAAAATGCAAAGGTAAGGATTCAAACTTCTTAACTTTGCAATTTAATCCTCAAATCAACATTACTACCTTAATTCTATTATTTTATCTAAAAAAATCAGATTTAACCCCATCCAATAATTTATTTTCCTATTTGGTCTCTTGATTTTGACAAATTGTCAAAATGGTCACTAATTCGATTCGACATCGGTTTAGCATTCTAACATCAAATTCACATCTCCAACATCATTAATTACATAAATACACTCTAATTTCATAAAATTTAGATTCGGTCTCTTAAATTTGAAGTTTACAAATTGGTCCCTATGTATTTTAATTTTAATTATAACTTCATACAACATATTCGATTCATAAAATCCCATAATCATAATTTTCATAAAATTTTCCAATTATTCTTCCATGTGGCCGAATTGGTCACTTGGCTTCTCCAGGCTCATTTTTCATCCAAACAACATTCTAACATACTTAAATAAATTTTCCAGCATATATTCCTCATTTCCAAGAATTAACACTTAAAACCCCAATTTATTCCTACATGCCAAATTGGGTGTCTGAGCTTTTCAAGGACTTTAATTTTGTCCAAATGCCATAATCCAACTTCTAAGTTCATAATCACTTCAAATCCATCGCAAGGATAAATTTTCACAATATTTTCCCTAATTTACCAAACATGCCAAAATAGTCACTTAAAGGACTAGTTAAGGATTTTTTAATTTAACATCAAAATTAAGCTTCTAATATCATCAATATTTCATTTTCATCATCAATTTCAAAACCCTAAACAAAATACTAAATTCTAGGGTTAGGGCTTTTAATCCTTAAACATGAAATTAATCACAATCTAAGCTTGATTTCATCTCTACAACACTAAATTTGCATAGTTCAAGCTTCAATCTAAACATAGAACATGAAACCCTATTTTCTCTATCTTCAAGAACATAATCAAATCTTCATAACTCTTGATAAAATTACTATCAAATGAAAGAGAATTGAAAATAGATCAACTTTCTACCAAAAACATACCTTGAATCATGTTCGGGAGCCTTAAAAATGCTTGGAGAAAATTTTGTGTATTTTCCCCCTATTTTTCTCTTGTATTTCCTTATTCGGTCCACACGAATAGGTGCTCTATCTATTTATGAAATAAAACACCTACCTTTTGGGAAATTACAACTTTGGTCCTTCAACTTTTCATATTTCAACTTGTACCACCCAAGTTTTAAAAACTTATCATTTTGGTCACTAAACTTTAACCTTGAATTCTCTTTCCAATTTTCCTTGGATTTTAGCCCAATTTTGTGAGTATCCTATTTTACTCGTTCTCCATCACATGACACCTGAAAGCCTCAGAAATTTGTTTTCTACAATCCATAATTGAGAAAATCATATAACTTTTACATTTTTATCATTTTAGTCACTAAGTAAGCTTTTAAGCAATTACCTTAGCACTAAATGACCCTTAAACATTACTATAAATTTTGGGGTATTACAGTTTGGATGGCTCATGTGACCTAAAAAGGTATTTGATAAAATGGGTTTGAGAGAGAATGAAGTTAAAGATGTTGTCCTTAAATATGGTGAAGTGATGATGGAGGATGAATCAATGGATACTATTGGAGGTTTGCGAGGGATGATAAAGTGATAAGGACACTCTCTTCTCCTTTAGTAGCTATTTTGTAAGTGGAATATCCTATCTCATTGTTGTCTCCACCGATTATGGTGGAAACAAGAAATGACATAAAATTTCAATGAACCTATTTAAGGTCTATTTGGGTAGTCGAGGCTACAACTCATGATGATATGGAAAATGATGACATGAACCAGAGATTTTTTATGTTTACTCGAATATGACGATTCTGTGTGTTGACCCGATTAGGGATGTTTTAGGACTGGATTATGTGGATATTGTTGATCCAAGTAAGTTCATAGGTATGATCTTGAGGATGTTCAACTTGAGAAGCTATAAATTTCGATTGTTATAATTATAACATCCTTAACGTATATTCGATATTTGAATACACATTAAAGATATTACTAACTGATTTTACACTGATTTTCAAACTTGTAAATTTTTTCTATGCAAAACTAATTTGATTAAACAACCCTTTCACGGTTTTCATTAAATTAAAAATTTGTCTAGACCCTTCCTTGATTTTAAAATTGCTACGCGATAATCAACCAACTAAGTTTAAAATCATTTGAAACATCTTTTTCTAATATTCTTAATTTCTCAAACTTAGTCATATTTATAGATCATATATTCACATTAACTTATAAGCAGCGTATAAAAATCTAGATATACAAAATAGCTACTTATTCAAATTCTATACATGCCCCACTAAACTAGGATGTGGTGATACTTACTGAAGTCTAACTTGATTCAACGATGTGCAGCTCCTCCTTTACTATCTAGTTCGAAGTACCTACGTGTGATATGAAAGACACGTTAAGTATAACTTAATGAGGCATAATCATAATAATGTAAAACAATGATTATAAATAACACAACTCTGCAAATTGGCAAGCGATTTCCAATTGCAGTTGATAACATTTTAATCATATATAGAACTACCTTGCATGTATAATTTATTTAACCAATATAATATTCAAATAATAGAATTTCATCTATCTTATCAGCCTTGTGTACATTAAGCTTTTTAGCTTAACTAATTGCATACATGCATTTCAAGTATTATAGCCAAAGTATAAAATCATGCCATTTGTAATGCATGAATAATCATATATCATGACTATCTTATGAATCATGATATCAATGGTTCTATGATCATCAAGTAGTCGTTCATATGCATTATAATTTCATTTGCATATCATATTTCTAATATAGATTAATAACATCTCATCATGCAATCATTTGTATATCATATTCTCTCATATAGTCAACTTTCAACATGCAATCATTTGCATATCATATTCTCTAATATAGTCATACTTTCATCATGCAATAATTTGCATATCATATTCTCTAATATAGTCATACTTTCATCATGCAATCATTTGTATATCATATTCTTTAATATAGTTATACTTTCATTCATGCAATCATTGTATATCATTTTCTCTAATATAGTCATACTTTCATCATGCATTTTGTATATCATATTCTCTAATATAGCCCAAACTACAAAATCATGTAATGCCAAGGTACGCGAGTCATCACGACACCGTAGTGTCTACAACATGGTAGCATCTGCATCGCCAGGCGATTGAGATGAGTACGTGCTTTAGGATGCCCTTTTGTTCCTTGCACAACACTTTAGTGTCTATCTCAAAGATCGTATTGCCTACATTATCTTAACATTGTAGTGCCTACATTGTCTCAAAGACCGTAGTGCCTACATTGTCTCAAAGACCGTAATGCATACATTGTCTCAACACCGTAGTGCCTACATTATCTCACTAGTACTTGGGCATAACAATACATTTTCCCAACACCATAGTGCATATCATTGTCTCAAAGAATGAACATTTCATAATCAAAAGATCAGAATCTAAATTGTCTATAAATTATTATGCTAAATCCATGTATCACTAGTACTTGGGCATAACAATATAATCTTTGACCAACAATATTTTCAATTCATCAATATTATCAACCATAATTCGATAATGAACATTTCATACCCAAAATCAGAATCCGAAAGATCTCAAATGAATTATTATGCTAAATCCATGTATCACTTATGTTATTTAATATTTCTTTGATCAACATACATTTTTATTATTATCAAATTTGACTGATTGAAACCCTTTTTTTCATTTATATATATAAACAAATAAAAATGCATTCATTCATCTCGCATATATAATAAATAAATAAAAATTACTCTCACCTGGGCCATTTATTAGCATGGCTCACTAAATTCTAGTCGATCATTTCCTTCATAGTACCTCGAATCTTCTTTGATTCGAATTTGATTTCATTAACCACATAAATATAAATAATCATTTGTTAGATTCATTTCTAACAATATTTCAATCAAGCTATCTAATCATTTAACATAAAAAATTTCCAAAATTAACTTCTAATTTATACTAACTTCTTCTTAATTTTCTACTTGTCAATTTAGTCCCATTACTTACTTCAAACCACCAATTCATCATCTTCTTCATCAAATAGTTATTCAAAATAATTCTCTCTAATTTTCTTTCTTTGCTAAAATAGTCACTAAAATGCAAAGGTAAGGATTCAAACTTCTTAACTTTGCAATTTAATCCTCAAATCAACATTGCTACCTTAATTCTATTATTTTATCTAAAAAAATCAGATTTAGCCCTCATCCAAGAATTCATTTTTGACAAATTGTCAAAATGGTCACTAATTCAATTCAACATCGGTTTAGCATTCTAACATCAATTTCACATCTCCATCATCATTAATTACATAAATACACTCCAATTTTATAAAATTCAAATTCGATCTCTTAAGTTTGAAGTTTGCCAAATTGGTCCCTATGTATTCTAATTTTAATTCTAACTTCATACAACATATTCGATTCATAAAATCCCATAATCATAATTTTCATAAAATTTTCCAATTATTCTTCCAAGTGCCCAATTGGTCACTTGGCTTCTCTAGGCTCATTTTTCATCCAAACAACATTCTAACATACTTCAATAAAATTTTCAACATATATTCTTTATTTCAAGAATTAACAATTAAAATCCCAATTTATTCCTACATGCCAAATTTGGGTGTCTAAGCTTTTAAAGGACTCTATTTTATTCCAAATGCCATAATCAAACTTCTAAGTTCATAATCTCTTCAAATCCATCACTAGGATAAATTTTCACAATATTTTCCCTAATTTACCAAACAAGCCAAAATAGTCACTTAAAGGACTAGTTGAGGATTTTTCAATCTAACATCAAAATTAAGCTTCTAATATCATCAATCTTTCATTTTCATTATCAATTTCAAAATCCTAAATAAAATCCCAAATTCTAGGATTAGAGTTTCTAATCCTTAAACATGAAATTAATCACAATCTAAGCTTGATTTCATCTCTACAACACTAAATTTGCATAGTTCAAGCTTCAATCTAAACATGGAACATGAAATCGTATTTTCTCTCTTTCAAGAACATAATCAAATATTCATAACTCTTGATAAAATTATTATCAAATGAAAGAGAATTAAAAATAGATCAACTTTCTACCAAAAACATACCTTGAATCTTGTTCGGGAGCCTTAAAAATGCTTGGAGAAAATTTTGTGTATTTCCCCCATATTTTTTCTTGTATTTCCTTATTCGTCCACA
Organism: Hibiscus mutabilis; assembly: GCA_019671005.1. NCBI lineage: Eukaryota > Viridiplantae > Streptophyta > Magnoliopsida > Malvales > Malvaceae > Hibiscus > Hibiscus mutabilis. The sequence continues at coordinate 22,965,751 of CM033720.1, forward strand.
CCAATAGGTGCTCTATCTATTTATGAAATAAAACACCTAACTTTTGGGAAATTCCAACTTGGGTCCTTTAACTTTTCATATTTCAAATTGTACCACCCAAGTTTTAAAAGCTTATCATTTTGGTCACTAAACTTTAACCTTGAATTCTCTTTCCAATTTTCCTTGGATTTTAACCAAATTTTGTGAGTGTCATATTTTACTCGTTCTCCATCACATGACACCTTAAAGCCTCAGAAATTTCTTTTCTACAATCCATAATTGAGAAAATCCTAACTTTTACATTTTTGTCATTTTAGTCACTAAGTAAGCTTTTAAGAAATTATCTTAGCACTAAATGACCCTTAAACAGTACTATAAATTTTGGGGCATTACAATTCCCTCCCCGTTAAGAAAATTCGTCCTTAAATTTTCAAAACGTACATGGTTCAAAAAGTTGCAGATACTGCTCTTTCGTTTTCTTTTTGATTTCTCATGTAGCTATTTCTACTTTATAATTCCTCTAATTGATTTTTACCAATGAAAATTTCTTATTCCTTTTAATCCTACATGCTAAGATTTTCTTCGATTCTTCTTCATTTCACCATAGACTGGTCCAAGTAGGGTTGAAACACTTTATTTATCAAATCCTTATATGTGACGGGGCATTTGTAAGTCCAAACGGCATCACTAAGAACTCTTAGTGTCCATAACGAGTCTTGGGTGCTGTCAAACAAATCCCCAAATCCTTGGTAACAGATTATTTATTCTTTATTTTTTCCTATTTTACTGTCGATGATCTATACTTAATCGTAAAGAATCATCTTTCTTCTTTACGAATAATACTTGAGCACTTCATAGTATCTCACTCAATCGAAAATAACTCCAATATAATAGCTCATACAACTACTTATTTAATATCTCACCCATTTAAAGAATCTTTTCTAATATTTTTAATTCTTCAAACTAAGTCATGATGCTAGATCGTACGGAATAGCTACTTATTTAATATCTATACATGCCCCACTAGACTAGGGGTGATACTTACTGATAATACCAACTATCTTGATCCAATGATGTGCAGCTCCTCCTCTTCTATCTATTCGAAAGTACCTACGTGTGATACAAAACACACATTAAATATAACTTAATGAGGCATAATCATAATAATGTAAAATAATGATTATAATAACACAACTCAGAGATTGGTAAGCGATTTCCAATTGCGCTTGATAACATTTTAATCATGTATAATTTATTTAACCAATATAATATTCAAATCATAGAATTCCATCTATCTTATTAGTCTTGTGTACATTAAGCTTTTTAGCTTAACTAATTGCATACATGCATTTCAAGTATTATAGCCAAAGTATAAAATCATGCCATCTGTAATGCATGAATAATCATATATCATGACTATCTTAATAATCCCGATATCAATGGTTCATGATCATCAAGTAGTCGTGCTTTCATTATGTAATCATTTGCATATCATATTCTCTAATATAGTCATACTTTCATCATGCAATCATTTGCATATCATATTCTCTAATATAGTTATACTTTCATCATGCAATCATTTGCATATAATATTCTCTAACATAGTCATACTTTCATCATGCAACCATTTGCATATCTTATTCTATAATATAGTCAAACTTTCATCAAGCAATCATTTGTATATCATATTCTCTAATATAGTCATACTTTCATCATGCAATCATTTGCATATCATAATCTCTAATATAGTCATACTTTCATCATGCATTTGCATATCATATTCTCTAATATAGCCCAAAGTACAAAATCATGTGATGCCATAGTACGTGAGTCATCGCGACACCATAGTGTCTACAACACCGTAGCATCTGCATTGCCGAAGCGATTGAGATGAGTACGTACTTAAGGACGCCCTTTTGTTCCTCGCACAACACTTTAGTGTCTATCTCAGTACCGTATTGCCTACATTATCTTAGCACCGTAGTGCCTACATTGTCTCAGCACCGAAGTGCCTACATTATCTCAGCACCATAGTTCCTACATTGTCTTAGCACCAAAGTTCCTACATTATCTCAGTACCGTAGTGCCTACATTGTCTCAGCAATGTAGTGCCTACATTGTCTCAGCACCGAAGTGCCTACATTATCTGAGCACCGAAGTGCCTACATTATCTCACTAGTACTTGGGCATAATAATATAATACTTTCACCTTCAATATCCAATTCATCAATACTATCAACCATAATTCGATAATGAACATTTCATACCCAAAATCTGTAATCCGATCTAACTCAAATAAATTATTATGCTAAATCCATGTATCACATATGCTATTTAATATTTCTTTGATCAACATACATTTTCGTTATTATCAAAGTTGAAAGATTTCAGGTCTTCTTCACATCATATATATATAAACAGATAAAAATGCATTCATTCATCTCGCATATATAATAAAAAATAAAAATTACACTCACCTGGGCCATTTATTAGCATGCCTCACTAAATTCTACTTGTTCCTTTCCTTCATAGTACCTCGAATCTTCTTTGATTCGAATTTGATTTCATTAACCACATAAATATAAATAAAAATTTGTTAGATTCATTTCTAACAATATTTCAATCAAGCTATCTAATCATTTAACATAAAAATTTCCATAATTAACTTCTAATTTATACTAACTTCTTCTTAATTTTCTACTTGTCAATTTAGTCTCATTACTTACTTCAAACCACCAATTCATCATCTTCATCATCAAATAGTTATTCAAAATAATTCTCTCTAATTTTCTTTCTTTGCTAAAATAGTCACTAAAATGCAAAGGTAAGGATTCAAACTTCTTAACTTTGCAATTTAATCCTCAAATCAACATTACTACCTTAATTCTATTATTTTATCTAAAAAAATCAGATTTAACCCCATCCAATAATTTATTTTCCTATTTGGTCTCTTGATTTTGACAAATTGTCAAAATGGTCACTAATTCGATTCGACATCGGTTTAGCATTCTAACATCAAATTCACATCTCCAACATCATTAATTACATAAATACACTCTAATTTCATAAAATTTAGATTCGGTCTCTTAAATTTGAAGTTTACAAATTGGTCCCTATGTATTTTAATTTTAATTATAACTTCATACAACATATTCGATTCATAAAATCCCATAATCATAATTTTCATAAAATTTTCCAATTATTCTTCCATGTGGCGAATTGGTCACTTGGCTTCTCCAGCTCATTTTTCATCCAAACAACATTCTAACATACTTAAATAAATTTTCCAAAGATATATTCTCATTTCCAAGAATTAACACTTAAAACCCCAATTTATTCCTACATGCCAAATTGGGTGTCTGAGCTTTTCAAGGACTTTAATTTTGTCCAAATGCCATAATCCAACTTCTAAGTTCATAATCACTTCAAATCCATCGCAAGGATAAATTTTCACAATATTTTCCCTAATTTACCAAACATGCCAAAATAGTCACTTAAAGGACTAGTTAAGGATTTTTAATTTAACATCAAAATTAAGCTTCTAATATCATCAATATTTCATTTTCATCATCAATTTCAAAACCCTAAACAAAATACTAAATTCTAGGGTTAGGGCTTTTAATCCTTAAACATGAAATTAATCACAATCTAAGCTTGATTTCATCTCTACAACACTAAATTTGCATAGTTCAAGCTTCAATCTAAACATAGAACATGAAACCCTATTTTCTCTATCTTCAAGAACATAATCAAATCTTCATAACTCTTGATAAAATTACTATCAAATGAAAGAGAATTGAAAATAGATCAACTTTCTACCAAAAACATACCTTGAATCATGTTCGGGAGCCTTAAAAATGCTTGGAGAAAATTTTGTGTATTTTCCCCCTATTTTTCTCTTGTATTTCCTTATTCGGTCCACACGAATAGGTGCTCTATCTATTTATGAAATAAAACACCTACCTTTTGGGAAATTACAACTTTGGTCCTTCAACTTTTCATATTTCAACTTGTACCACCCAAGTTTTAAAAACTTATCATTTTGGTCACTAAACTTTAACCTTGAATTCTCTTTCCAATTTTCCTTGGATTTTAGCCCAATTTTGTGAGTATCCTATTTTACTCGTTCTCCATCACATGACACCTGAAAGCCTCAGAAATTTGTTTTCTACAATCCATAATTGAGAAAATCATAACTTTTACATTTTTATCATTTTAGTCACTAAGTAAGCTTTTAAGCAATTACCTTAGCACTAAATGACCCTTAAACATTACTATAAATTTTGGGGTATTACAGTTGGATGGCTCATGTGACCTAAAGGTATTTGATAAAATGGGTTTGAGAGAGAATGAAGTTAAAGATGTTGTCCTTAAATATGGTGAAGTGATGATGGAGGATGAATCAATGGATACTATTGGAGGTTTGCGAGGGGATGATAAAGTGATAAGGACACTCTCTTCTCCTTTAGTAGCTATTTTGTAAGTGGAATATCCTATCTCATTGTTGTCTCCACCGATTATGGTGGAAACAGTAATGACATAAAATTTCAATGAACCTATTTAAGGTCTATTTGGGTAGTCGAGGGCTACAACTCATGATGATATGGAAAATGATGACATGAACCAGGAGATTTTTTATGTTTACTCGAATATGACAGTTACAGGTGTTGACCCGATTAGGGATGTTTTAGGACTGGATTATGTGGATATTGTTGATCCAAGTAAGTTCATAGGTATGATCTTGAGGATGTTCAACTTGAGAAGCTATAAATTTCGATTGTTATAATTATAACATCCTTAACGTATATTCGATATTTGAATACACATTAAAGATATTACTAACTGATTTTACACTGATTTTCAAACTTGTAAATTTTTTCTATGCAAAACTAATTTGATTAAACAACCCTTTCACGGTTTTCATTAAATTAAAAATTTGTCTAGACCCTTCCTTGATTTTAAAATTGCTACGCGATAATCAACCAACTAAGTTTAAAATCATTTGAAACATCTTTTTCTAATATTCTTAATTTCTCAAACTTAGTCATATTTATAGATCATATATTCACATTAACTTATAAGCAGCGTATAAAAATCTAGATATACAAAATAGCTACTTATTCAAATTCTATACATGCCCCACTAAACTAGGATGTGGTGATACTTACTGAAGTCTAACTTGATTCAACGATGTGCAGCTCCTCCTTTACTATCTAGTTCGAAGTACCTACGTGTGATATGAAAGACACGTTAAGTATAACTTAATGAGGCATAATCATAATAATGTAAAACAATGATTATAAATAACACAACTCTGCAAATTGGCAAGCGATTTCCAATTGCAGTTGATAACATTTTAATCATATATAGAACTACCTTGCATGTATAATTTATTTAACCAATATAATATTCAAATAATAGGATTCCATCTATCTTATCAGTCCTGCGTACATTAAGCTTTTTAGCTTAACTAATTGCATACATGCATTTCAAGTATTATAGCCAAAGTATAAAATCATGCCATTTGTAATGCATGAATAATCATATATCATGACTATCTTCAGAATCATGTCATCATTGTTCTATGTTCATCAGATATTCATATGCCTTATAATTTCTTTAACATAAACATGCTTCCAATGTGATTAATAACATCTATCAATTATGTCACAAAATCATGATATCAATGGTTCATGATCATCAAGTAGTCAAGCTTTCAACATGTAATCATTTGCATATCATATTCTGTGTCATGATCATACTTTCATCATGCAATAATTTCCTTTATCATATTTTGTATCATGGTCACACTTTCATCATGCATGGTCACACTTTCATCATGCAATCATTTGCATATCATATCCTTTATCATAGTCACACTTTCATTCTTGCAATCATTGTATATCATTTCCTTTATCGTAGTCATGCTTTCATTCATGCAATTATTGTATATCATTTCCTTTATCATAGCCCAAAGTGTATTATATGAGACCAAGGTACGCGAGTCATCACGATACCGTAGTGTCTACGATACTGTAGCGTCTGCATCGCCGAAGCGACTGAGATGAGTACGTACTTTAGGATGCCCTTTGCTCCTTGCACAACACCTTAGTGTCTATCTCAGCACCGTAGTGCCGACATTATCTCAACATTGTAGTGCCTACATTGTCTCAGCACCGTAGTGCCTACATTGTCTCAGCACCGTAATGCCTACATTGTCTCAACACCGTAGTGCCTACATTGTCTCACTAGTACTTGGGCATAACAATATAATACTTTCCCCTTCAATATCCAATTCATCAATACTATCAACCATAATTCGATAATGAACATTTCATAATCAAAATCTGTAATCTGATTTATCTTATATAAATTATTATGCTAAATCCATGTATCACATATGCTATTTAATATTTCTTTGATCAACATACATTTTCATTATTATCAAAGTTGACTGATTGCAAGTCTTCTTCACATCATATATATATATATATATATATCAAATCCGAATCAAAGAAGATTCAAGGTACTATGAAGGAAAGGATCGAGTATAATTTAGTGAGGCATGCTAATAAATGGTCTAGGTGGGTGTATTTTTATTTATTTATTATATATGCGGGATGAATGAATGCATTTTTTTCTGTTTATATATATAATGCATTCATTCATCCCGCATATATAATAAATAAATAAAAATACACCCACCTAGACCATTTATTAGCATGCCTCACTAAATTATACTCGATCCTTTCCTTCATAGTACCTCGAATCTTCTTTGATTCGGATTTGATTTCATTAGCTACATAAATATAAACAAACATTTGTTAGATTTATTTCTAACAATATTTCAATCAAGCTATTTAATCATTTAACATAAAATTTTCCATAATTAGCTTCTAATTTATACCAACTTCTTCTTATTTTTTATACTTGTCAATTTAGTCTCATTACTTGATTCAAACCACCAATTCATCATCTTCTTCATCAAATAGTTATTAAAAATAATTCTCTCAAATTTTCTTTCTTTGCCAAAATAGTCACTAAAATGCAAAGGTAAGGATTCAAACTTCTTAACTTTGCAATTTAGTCCTCAAATCAACATTACTACCTTAATTCTATTATTTTATCTAAAAAAAATCAGATTTAATACCCATCCAAAAATTCATTTTCCTATTTGGTCTCTTGATTTTGACAAATTGTCAAAATGGTCACTAATTCGATTCAACATCGGTTTAGCATTCTAACATCATTTTCACATCTCCAACATCATTAATTACATAAATACACTCCAATTTCATAAAATTCAGATTCGGTTCCTTAACTTTGAAGCTTGCCAAATTGGTCCCTATGTATTCTAATTTTTAATTCTAGCTTCATACAACATATTCGATTCATAAAATCTCATAATTAAAATTTTCATAAAATTTTCCAATTATTCGTCCATGTGGCCGAATTGGTCACTTTGCTTCTCTAGTCTCATTTTTCATCCAAACAACATTCTAACATGCTTAAATAAATTTTCCAACATATATTCTTCATTTTCAAGAATTAACATTTAAGTCCCCCATTAGTCCTACTTGCCAAATTTGGGTGTCTAAACTTTTCAAGAACTTTATTTTAGTCCATATGTCATAATCAAGCTTCTAAATTCATAATCTCTTCAAATCCATCACTAGGATAATTTTCACAATATTTTCCCCAATTTACCAGCATGCCAAAATAGTCACTTAGAAAACTAGCTGAGAATTTTCCATTCTAACATCAAAATCAAGCTTCTAATATCATCAATCTTTCATTTTCATCATTAATTTCAAAACCCTAAATAAAATCCCAAATTCTAGGATTAGGGTTTTTAATCCTTAAACATGAAATTAATCATAATTTAAACTTGATTTCATCTCCACAACACTAAATTTGCATAGTTCAAGCTTCAATCTAAACATGGAACATGAAACCCTATTTTCTCTCTCTTCAAGAACATAATCAAATCTTCATAACTCTTGATAAAATTACTGTCAAATGAAAGATAATTGAAAATATATCAATTTTCTATCAAAAGCATACCTTGAATCTTGTTGGGGAGCCTTCAAAATGCCTAGGAAATTTTTGTGTATTTCCCCCTTTTTCTCTATTATCTTCGAATTGAGGAGGAGGAAGATGAACATTTTTGTTAATTTTTTTAAATTTATGCCACATGTAATAATAAATTGAATTTTTCATTCAATTTATCCTTTTTCCAAATTTAACCTCCAACTGAATCATAATTTACAAGTTACCATTCTAGTTCAATTACAACCAAATTCCATTCATCTCTAACCAAAATAGAGTAATGCTTTCACATGGGAAATTACCATATTACCCATGGTACTTTTAAAATATTTCAAAATTGTCATTGTGACCAAATTACCAAATTACCAAAACTAGTCACTTTAATCACTAAATTTGCTATTTTGTAAAAATCCAACTATTCTAGTTAGATCACAATCCGCCAAATAATAATTTATTCATAAAAAATATTTTATGAATTTTCCGTTACTTATGGTGAAGCCTCTGAAATTTTGATTCAATCCGATTTCCCGATATTCACTTACTACTTCTTCTGCGATTCCCCTTCACCGGGCTATCAAATAAGTTCTAAAAATTCCTTATTTCCATATATGAAAAATAAATAATATTATCAAATAAAATATTCCATATTTATGAAGTCAAACTTAAAATTTTGACTCGGTCCAATGTACTGATAATTTTACCTGAAATCTTTATCGGATAAAATTCTCTTAATAATCCTTTATCAAATATCCATACGAATAATACTAACTTGAACACATTCTTTTTTTTATATCAGTCCCAAATATTGACATAAGACCGCCCCAATAGGTCACCCATCCTATGCCCTGAGCACGCTTAACTTTGTAGTTCAATCAAAATTCGATATCTTATACTGCATTTTTCTCTATGATCTCTTTAATCCATGTACAGGATGAAATAATTACTATTAAATTTTCCAAATATCCATAAAATAATATGTTATAACCCTTCCAAAGTCTATGGAATCATCTCCGAAAGTTTAGCTTGATCCGATTTACCGATAAATGCCGAGAATTTTATGGGTTGCTAAATAAATTCCTTAATCGAAATAAATCATAGGATTCATCCTGAATCGAACTAAAATATTTCCAACACTTGGAAATGACTTTTTATAACCTTTCTCTATCATATGATAAAATTTCATAATTTTTCAATTCGATCCAGGTATCCGAATTCCACTTAAACTTTGACTGTGATTTTCCAATAATCGAAAAATGGGATCAAACCAGTATTTCCTTATTCGGTCGACACCAATAGGTGCTCTATCTATTTATGAAATAAAACACCTAAATTTTGGGAAATTACAACTTTAGTCCTTCAACTTTTCATATTTCAACTTGTACCACCCAAGTTTTAAAAACTTATCATTTTGGTCACTAAACTGTAACCTTGAATTACCATTCAATTTTTATTGGATTTTAACCAAATTTTGAGAGTATCCTATTTTACTTGTTCTCTATCACATGACACCTTAAAACCTCAGAAATTTCTTTTCTACAGTCCATAATTGAGAAAATCCTAACTTTTACATTTTTGTCATTTTAGTCACTAAGTAAGCTTTTAAGCAATTATCTTAGCACTAAATGACCCTTAAATAATACTATAAATTTTGGGGTATTACAATAATGGAGATAAGTTGTTAATGAGAGATGTTTGTCCTTTAAATGGGTATGTACAAAATTGAGAGAGTGTTAAGGGTTTAGAATATTTTCATGTTAAGCATAGAGTTGGTGGGGATGGTGAAACAAGGCCAAAATTTCAAACTATGGCAGTAAGTCTTCAAACTCGTGAAAAATTGTGTGCTGAACAAATGCGTGCAGTGATCTGTGACGGGGTAACTATTGTCAGACTCTTTAATCTCACTTTTGTTGTTTAGCAACTTGATAAGAAATCATTATGGGCTACAACTCGGAATGTGTGTAAAACGATGACATGAACCAAGTTTTTTTTATGTTTACTCGAATAGGACAATTATGAGTGTTGACCCAACTAGGGTGTAATGATTCAATTTTTGGGTTAGTAAATCGAGTCTCAGATCTAGATTTTGGATCTTTTAATTTGGTGATTAAATTAAGAAAAAATAATGTTGAAAACTTGATTTAAGGAAATTAAGGACTAAAATGAACAAGGGATAAAATTGGGAGCCTTAAGTGAAAATTTTCAAAATGGTTAATGACCATATGTTTGGTTTACCCATTTTGTCGGGAAAGGTGTTATTTAAATTAAAGTGGCTAAAAATGTGGGGGAAAGTAGGAGACTATATTATTGAAGAGAGAGAAAAGTGAGGGTAGGGGAGTTTTGACCCTGATCCATCGTCATCCAAACCACTGTGAGTGACACCGTCGTTGCCACCATCTTCGGTTCGGCGAGACGTGTAACACCCATAACGTAAACTCGTAGTTGAAAATACATTATAGATGTTACTTAAACATGCAACTGAAATCAAGCTTAATTTTTTTTTATCCATATACGATTCATCGTCTAGCTGATTATTTAGACTATCATTATAATTCAATTTAATGCATCACATACTATCAACAAGAAAATAGTTTATATGCCCACTAGAGATTGTCATAATTTAGAATGTCTTACTGATGTTCTGCAGATTGTAACTTGATCAGCACGCTTGACTCCCCTTCATGGTGCTCCAACATAACCTACGTGTGCAACAAACACACGTTAAGTACGAACTTAGTAAGGCATTTAATTTCAGTTTATCAAAACATGAAGTAATGCAAATTCAGTATATCATGTAAGAGTGCATTATATTTCTCTATAAATGGTAAACGTGTCATATTGACATGATATCATGTATTACCACTATCATATGAGCCATGTATTATCTAATGCTTAACTTATTTTTTTATCAAATGCATGCTTTCATCATGTAATTATTTGCATAACAGATGTTTTATCATGTTCATGCTTTTATTATGCAATCATTTGCATATCATGTACTATACCATGTTCATGCTTTTATCATGTAATCATTTACATAACCCATGATTTATCATGGTTATGCTTTTATCATGCAGTCATTTGCATATTATATGTTCTACCATGGTGATACTTTCATCATTTGATCATTCGCATAACACATGCTCTTTCATGGTTATGCTTTTATCATGCAATCATCTGCATATTCATAACTTTTTCAATTCATCTTATTACGATACCAAAGTATCTATTTCAATGTGGCATGATCAGTGCCTAATACGAGGCAAGTCCTTTAGGACTCTATAGCCTCTAATTCGATACCGTAGTATCTAAAATTGAGTACGTACTCGAGGACGCTCTTTGCTCCTTAGATTCGTACCTCTTTAGTGCTATCGACACTCAAGGTGTCCACTTGTTTCATTTTAATCATATCATTATTTATGTAATTCAAGTATCATATTGTCATATGAATCATGTATCATCACTATCATGTAATTCATGTTTCATATTATCATATGAATCATGTATCATCATTTATGCAAACAATAGTTCGTACTTGGTATTCCATCAAGCTTGTCATGTCGAGCAATGTATCCTATCATGTATTATAGAGAAATGCAATGCCATTTTCAATGTAATGAAAACATTTAGAAATGCACTCACCTGGGCCATTTATTAGTTTGCCTGACTAAATCCTATTTGATCCTTTTCTTTGTAGCACCTCAAACCTTTTTCGATTCGGATTTAACTTCATTTCTCACATGAATATAAATAAACATTTGTTAGATTCACTTCTAACATTATTTCAATTAAGCTATCTAATCATTCAACATAAAACTTTTCCATAAATTTCTTTCCTTATATTGTCTATAAACTCTTTTTTGGTCTCTAATGACCATTTTGATCTTCAAATAATTCTTATGAACTTGATAACCAACATTAGATACAAAATATCTCAATTTTTCATTTTCTGGCAGCTTTGTACAACCTTGAAATATTTATTTCTATAAAATAATCTAAAAATCAAAATTAAATTTCGTTTGTTCTGAAAGAAACTAGATTCAATAAGCTTTTTAATCATATAAATTAATAGCCCAAATTCAACTTGTACGATTTATGATGAATTTTCAAAGTCAATTTCCAGTGTTGATTTTGGTTCAAACCACTAATGTATCACTTTCTTCATCAAATAATTATTCAAAAATAATTCCCTCTAATTTTTCGTTCTTTCCGAAATAGTCACTAAAATGCAAAGATAAGGATTCAAGCTTCTTAACTTTGCAAATTAGTCCTCAAATCAACACTACTAATTGAATTCTATTATTTCAACTAAAATTCAGATTTAGTCATTCTCTAAAACCTCATTTCCGAATTGGTCACTTAGCTTTGACAATATGTCAAAATGGTCACTAACTTGATTCAACATCGGTTTAGCATTCTAACATTATTTTCTTGTCTCTAACATCATTAATAACATAAATACACTCCAAATTCTAAAAATTCAGATTTGATCCTTCAACTTTTCAATTTTCTGAAATTGTCCCTACACAATTTAACTTAGGGTTTTGCTTCCAAACAATAATTCAAGCTTACTAGGTCATTAGTTCAACATCACAAACCCTAAATTAAACTTGAATCCATAAACCATAATAATCTTCATAATAATCAAAACATGTAGAGTTTAAATCTCAACTCAATAACATGATTTTAAATCTCAACTCAATAACATGATTTTAACATCACTAAAGCTTGATTTCAACTTGAATTTCAACATGGAATCATAAAATATCAAAGCCCCCAATTTGATTCATAAACCCTACCTTCTTCTCATGTAAAATTCTCATCACTTAAGCATGAAATCCATGAATTATTTACATCAAAAGATAGAGCTTGAAGAGTAGACAACTTTACAGTTGAAAATATTACTTGAAAATCGAGTTTCAGGGCTTGAATCGAGCTTGAAAAATTTTCTCCCCTTTTTTCTCCCCTTAGTTCGAAATATTTCAAGAAAGATGAACAATTTGGTTCATCTTTTACTTATTTAAACCACATGTTAAAATTAAATGAGCTTAAAATTCCTTTAATTAGTGAAATTACTAATTTGCCCTTTTAATCCATTGGCCAAGACTTAATCTTATCAAAAATCAATGGCTATGATGAAATCCATGTGTAATTCAACTTCCAAAATTGCCCTCAATATTTCAAAATTGCCATCCTTGTCAAATGACCAATTTGCCCTCTAACTAGTCTTTATTTACTAGTTTGCTATTCTTGTAAAAATTCAACTAAGTCTAGTTGAAATCCAACCAACTATTGTAAAATATTCATAAAATAGTATTTTATGAATTTTCCATGGCCTTTGGATCAGCCTCTGAAATTTCGATTCGATCTGATTTCCCGAAATTCATAAAATACTTTTACTACGATTTCACATTTATCGAGCTTTCAGATTTATTCCAAAAATTCCATATTTCCATATTCGGAAAATGAACACTATCATCTTATAAAGATTTCCTTTCCTAAAGTCTTAGACTGAATTTTCTTAACTCAGTCTACTATTCCGATAATTATCAAAAATCTCCATAGAATAAAATTTCTCTTAGAATTCCTTTATCGATAATCCATTCGAATATTATTTACCTTTACTGAGTCCAAAATATCAATTAGAAACACTTTTATGGGACCTTCCCGAAGGTTACCCATCCTTGTATTTCTCTGGCCTAAGCACGCTTAACAATTTCATTCGATCCAAATTAAGTACCTTTTGTTGCATCTTAATTCTCAAAACTGATATCGAAGTACTTATTTCAGTCTGATTCACTCTTATACTGAATAAATCACTTGTTGGGGAAATTTACACTTTAGTCCCAGAACTTTTCCAAAGTTTATACTTTTAACCCCAAAACTTTAAAAATTTTCATTTTGCTCACTAGCCAAAATTTAGGATATTATAAGATGAGTCAGACGACGGTCCTATTGTCACCGTCGTCGATCACCAGGGTAAGAAAAAACAAGTTTTCAAATTTGTTGAATCGACGTGAACCGTCATACACCGTCGCAAGATGAGGCCACCACAAAGTTACCCAACTCGTGATGTGCAGATTTGGATCCTGCCATCACCGTCTAATCATCGGAGGCCATCACACTTGCCACCGCCTATGCGTGGGCATGTACCAGCTATAGGGGCAGGTGTACAGTGCTATATTGTACCGCACTGCACTAGATCACACCTCAAGTGCACTGTAGTTTTCCTACACTGTATTGCACCATATGCTTTGCACCTTTGACCAGCTTCGACTGACCTTTTGACTTTTTCTAGGGACCCTACTCTAGGGGTTTTCGACGTCCTAAGTTTGTTCCGCAGCTCTTTTCACCAAATTTGAATATGATAAGTTGTCTTCTCACGTTCGACTTTACAGACTAGTTAGATTACATGATTAATTAATATATATTGTATTCATAATTATATAAGGATTATTCGGGCTCGAATACCGAATCAAGAGGAATGATTGGGAAGCTTGAATAAGGATTTTTTGATGGCTCTTGAGGTCAGTACACTTCAAACTTTGATAGGTTTTAACTTCTCAAAAGTACTAATTTTTATGCTTATTTAACAATGGTTTTTGCTTGCCTTTAAGTAGATATGTTTGCATTTAGTTGTTAAAATTCATGCATTTGCATAAGGAGTTAGGTGCTATTTTGTTACCAGCGTGAAGGGTTGTTTTGCTGGTTTTGATGAGGACACAAGCAGACAAGCATGGCAGAGAGGTACTGGCAGAGATCGCAGGAAAAAGAGTAAGAGAATTGTCGAGTAGCAGTTGGCATAGATGGACCAAACAATGCCAAGCACGGCTGGCAAAGGATTGATGTTCGATGACCGGTCAAAGTAGATATTGGACCTTGTACACGTCAGCCTTAGGATTCAAATCGGGTTAAGAGGATACCACATCTTATCCCTTCATGCATTAAAAATTCAAACTCCAAAGCTTATCCTAGGGTTTCCACGCAAGCTTATTTAAAGGAGTTCAAGCCACCACATTATGGGGAGGGGAAGATAGGCTGCACCGTGGTGAACAGAGAGGCGACGTGGTCCAAATAGCTAAAATCGAGAGCTCTGAAGCAATCGAAAGGCTGCATCGACGGATCTCATTCTTGTCCATTCTCTTAGATTTAATTTTATTTGAATGGTGATGTTAAGATACGATAGTATTTTGTGGATGAAGGATGGAGGCAAAACCTAATTTTAGCTTGGGAAAATCAATGAGGTAATCAACACAATGCCCTGTGTTATAACAATGCCCTAGCGTCAGAATAACAATGTCCAACAAGGATTCCATCAGAATGCCATGCCACAAAGGGAGCAAAACAATTTTTATGTAGGACAAAGAAACAACCAGGGGACTTTGACAGAATATATGGGTAGGAATGATGCAACTGTTTAGAGTTTGGCAGCGTCTATGCAGAACTTCGAGATTCAGGTTGGACAGATTGCCAATGCACTTAGCAATCGACCCAGTGAGCATTGCCAAGTAATACCGAAGATGCTCGACAGAGAGGCAATGAATAGTGCAAAGTTGTAACTCTTGGGAGTGGCAATCAATGTGAGACTAAGATACCTATCAAGCAGTTAACCAATTGCCAAGAAAAATGACCATTAGATGAACCAAAAGAAGTAAAGAAGAAAGAAGTAGACATAAGCGATGCCAAACCTCTGTCCGATGCCAGACCTCAGTCGGATGCCAGCAAATCCTTGTCAAAGCCGACAGAGTTAGAATTTGCTTACCCACCTCCACCGTTTCCATAAAGACTACAGAAGCACAAGCATGATCAGCAATTTAAGTGCTTCTTGGAAGTTCTCAAGCAATCGCAGATCAATATTTAAGCAAATTCCCAATTATGTTAAATTCATGAAGGACATTTTGTCCAAAAAGAGGAAATTGGGTGATTTTGAGACTATAACTCTCACTGAGGGATGCATTGCAATGATACTCAATTGATTGCCACCTAAGCTGAAAGATCCGTGAAGTTTTACTATCCCTGGTACCATCGGCAACAGATTCATGGGTAAAGCACTGTGTGAGCTGGAAGCCAACATCAATTTGATGCCAATGTTTGTTTTCAAAAAGATCGACATCGAAGCAAGGCCTACCACCGTAACACTTCAGTTGGAGGACCAATATTTTGCACATCCTAAGGGTAGATTGAGGATGTGCTAGTAAAGGTAGATAAATTTATATTTCCAGCTGATTTTATCATTTTAGATTATAAGACAGACATGAATATCCCAATCATATTGGGCAGACCATTCCTTGCCACAAGTAGAGCCTTAATTGATCTTCACTATGCGCATGAATGACCAACATGTCACGTTTAATGTATTTCAAGCTCTTAAATGTGGAGATGAACCAGAGGAATGCCAAGCTGATGAGATAATGGAGTCCACTTTCACTATAGACGTGGCACAACTATGCCAAGACACGAATGATGACGCCAGAGAACTAGATTATGAAATTAAGATGAATGAAGACACTAAAGGACTAATGTTGTGCTCGATGAATCAACCGAAAAATGTCACCAAGTGGTGGAGAAGTGGTCTCTTGGGTGTTGGTGGTGGAAGCAAAAAGATAGAACAATGGCACAAGAATTTAGAGTGGTTCAGCTTTCTAACCTAAGCCTACATCCACTACCTTTGTAACGCCTCAATTTTTGGCCTAGCGGTTTCGTGGCTTATTAGACGGTCTAGTGGACCGGGTTAGAGATTCGAGTCAGATTCGGGAGCAAATATTTTTCGATAAGATAAAAATGTGGGAAAATGGTTAAAAATAATATTTTAATATATGGTTAATATTGGTGAAAACAATTTTGCAAAATGAGTTTTGGAAGTGCGACATTTTGGTTAGTGACCAAAATGCAATTTTTGAAAACTGGTTTTTAAAGGTGACTAAAATGAAAGGGATCAAACTCTTAGAATCCTTAAGGAGCTATTTTACCAAGTATTTGCTGGTGATTTCTCCTATCAATTAAACTGTAATACCCCAAAATTTATAGTGCTGTTTAAGGGTCATTTAATGCTAAGATAATTGCTTAAAAGCTTACTTAGTGACTAAAATGACAAAAATGTAAAAGTTAGGATTTTCTCAATTATGGACTGTAGAAAAAATGATTTATGAGGTTTTAAGGTGTCATGTGATAGAGAAAGAGTAAAATAGGATACTCACAAAATTTGGTTAAAATCCAAGAAAATTCGAATGCGAATTCAAGGTTACAGTTTAGTGACCAAAATGATAAGATTTTAAAACTTGGGTGGTACAAGTTGAAATATGAAAAGTTGAAGGACCAAAGTTGTAATTACCCAAAAGTTAGGTGTTTTATTTTATAAATAGATAGAGCACCTATTGGTGTGGATCGAATGAGGAATTACTGGTTTGATCCGATATTTTGATTATTGGGAAATCACAGTCAAAGTTTAAATGTAATTCGGATACCCGGATCGAACTGAAAAATTATGAAATTTTACCTTATGATAGATAAAGGTTATAAAAGTCATTTTCAGGTGTTGGAAATATTTTAGTTCGATTCAACCTATAATTATTTTGATTAAGGAATTTAATTAGTAACCGATAAAATTCTCGACATTTATCGATAAATAGGATCAAGATAAAATTTCAGAGATGATTCCAAAGACTTTGGAAGAGTTATAACATATTATTTTATATTTTGATTAAGGAAATATAACATATTCCTATACATAGATTAAACAGATCATGGAGAAAAATCTGATGTAGATCCCGGGAATAAAAATATAGTATAAGATATCGAATTTCGACTGAACTGCAAAGTTAAGCATGCTCAAGGCATAGGATGGGTGACCTATTGGGAAGGTCTTATGTCAGTACTTGAGACTGATAAAAAGAAATCAGTTCGAGTTAATATTATTCGTATGGATATTTGATAAAGGATTATTAAGAGAATTTTTATACTATAAAGATTTCAGATAAAATTATCAGTATATTGGACCGAGTCAAAATTTTAAGTTTGACTTCATAAATATGGAATATTTTATTTGATAATATTATTTATTTTTCAGATATGGAAAATAAAGAATTTTTAGAACTTATTTGATAGCCGGTGAAGGGGAATCACAGAAGTAGTAAGTGAATATTAGAAAATCAGATCGAAACAAAATTTCAAAGGATGTGTAACACCCCGGTTTTGGGCTTAGGGGTTTTGATGTTTATTAGACAGTCCAGTGGACCAGGTTAGAGATTCGAGTCGGATTCGGGACCACACATTTTTCGGTAAGATAAAAATATGGAAGAATAGTTAAAAATCATATTTTAATATATAATGATTTTTGGTGGAATCAATTTTAGGAAAAGGAATTTGGAAATATGACATTTCGGGTTAGTGACCAAAATGCGATTTTTGGAAAATTGTTTTTAAGTGACTAAAATCAAAGGGTCAAATCCTTAGAATCCTTAAGGAGCTAATCTACCAAGTGCTTGCTGGCGGTTTCTCTCTTCAATTAAATATATTTAAACATGTGTTTTAAATGGGTGTTAATAAGGATTAAATATCTGAAGTTAGTTATTAGCTTTTAAAAGATATTCACGTAACTTTTTCCTAAACCTTTTCTTGCAACTTCTTTTCTTCGAAACACTCAGAATTTCATCAAAATCTAGAGGTGATGGACTCTTTTCACTCAGATAATGATTTTAATTTGTTTCTTTATCTTTGTTTTGCAAAATCTCATTGAAATCTTGCACTTTCTTAGCTTTAAACAAGCCAATTGAGGGAGAAATCACATAGCAGGGGCAAGGTCCGTGATCTACTCTGTTAAATGGTTCTTTATTGACATTCCCAAGTATTTGATCCTTGATTTGTAAGTTGTAATGTGATTTTAATGTTTTATCAATCTTTAATTGAGTTATTTTGGAAATATTGATGAAACATGGTGATTTTCGAAGTGGATCTGATTTCCAGTATTTGAGATTGATTTAATATATATGTTTTGGATGTGTTTTGACGTTGATAAGTTGTTTTTATCAATAGAATCCCGGAACTATTGAATCTCTAATTATTTAGGTTGCTAATTTTGAGTTGTTGTGGAGATATTCGAGTTTAGTCTTTGCTAGAGGTAAAAGGAAGTTAAGAAGGGGCTTTTGGATGTAATTAGATGTTGGTTGGTGGCTTGAATTGTTGTTTTATGACTGGGTTAAGGTTCGGAAACGTTTGATGATGATTTCGGTATGTTTCGAATGGTTTTTGGGTGGATAACTTGGGAGTTGCTATTAGGCAATGGTTTGAATGCATTTTAATGCATTTATCCTCTGGTTTTATGTGTTGAAAATAGGGGATAGTGAAGGCGACGAAGCTTGACGTCGTTTGGTTGTTTATCGGGAGCTTGATTCACATTGTCAAGGAAGGCGAGGCGTTTTGGTGAGTGGAAACTAGTTTTATATGCTTTACAAAGGTTTGTAAAGGTTGTTGGGAGTTTAGGGTAAGTGTGAGACACTTACCTAAGCTCAGAAGTAAGTTTCCCTTATTTTGCTCTTGAATATCGGCTTAGATATGAGCATGATGTTTGCATGTTTTGGTGATAAACATGGTATGATTTACTTACTGATAATGCATGATTTTGAGTAAATATGCACGGGTTTGAAAGTATATTAAATGCTATTGAGCATTGGTTTTCATTCCGGCTAGGAATGGTGTTATTGCATGGGCAACGAGATTTACATATGTGGTGTTTTATGAAATGCATTGTAAAACAGTAAGTAAATGGTTTTGTGAATGATATATTGGCTATGTGACAAGGTGAGAAAACAATCGGATATATTTGGCATGCCATAGGATTAAAAGTGCACTATAAAATATGAACAAAATCGATCGTGGCCATGGGTCCTTGAGGTATGCCAGTATATGAGCATCATCACTAAGCATGTGTGCTTATGCTCTCTTTTTCCTAATGATGCAGAGCATTAAAGTTTAGGGCAGCAAGGGCAAGGTTTGCAAGGATCCAAGAGATAAACTACTTTTGAGTATGAACTCGGTTTATGTTTTCAGTTAATAAGGCAATGTGTTCGCCATGGTCTTTGGGATTTGTAAATCTATTGCATTGTGGTTCTTTTGAATGATTCTATGCTGGTTTTTGAGGATGGTTATATGTTGTTTAGCTTGATGTTATTACTTGCATGATTGAGGTTGAATGGATGATTAGGTATGTATCTAGAGTTCCTTGTGGAATGTCATGCTGTGTTGGTTTGACCAAGTTTAATATGTTATGTTGAGTGTGTTGGCATGTTGCTTATGCTGTGAATGGTCTAATTCTGCATTTTGGTATACTTGGCAAAGTGATCTAGGAAGCATGCCTCTAAAGTGATCATTTGGAAGTATGAGGTTGTTGTGATTGTTTAACCTTGGTATTAATGGTAGTTTATATGCATTCAAATGTTTATATGCATGTATGCAAGTTGTCGGGGGTCAATTGCATCTAGAATTGTATGAATAACGAGTTAAAAATGACATTACAGGCCCATGCGTACCGATACGCGGGGAACCGTATCGGTACGGCTAGGTATTTTCAGGCACCTGGGATAGGTACGAGTATGTGTGTACCGGTACGATTATACAATTTAAGCTTGCCGTATCGGTACGGGATAAGGCGCATCGGTACGAGATCTTAATACTAGAAAATTACTTTTTGGGAAGAAACCCGTGTACCGAAACTAAGAAGGCTCGTACCGGTACGACATTAGTATTCTAACCAGCTGACGTGGCATACCGATATGGTACATAGTGTACCGGTATGGTTGGGAACTTCGTATCAGTATGGATATGATCGTACCGGTACTTGTGGCCGTTTATTCAGTTAATGTCATGGTAATGGAGTTCTGTTTTCTTACGATTTAGTCCCTGAATGTTGTGGAAGCAATTGGCTGAGTTTGGTTGGGTGTTTTGAGCTTATTTTCGACGTATAAGCATGAAATGAACCTAATTAAAGGTTGGTCACTTAAAAAGTTGAAAATCCCATTTATATTGTTGAAATTACATTTTAGTCCGTAGATAGCATTGTGGCCAATTGGATGTCGTTACGATGCCCGATTAAGATGAGTGCTCATCTATGAACAATATGATCCTGTAGGAAAGCATTAATGCATCTAGACAAGATAAAAGAAAAAAAAATGGACGTGTTTTAGGTTTAATCTTCCCGGTTTACTTTGGTAAACCTAATGTAGCTTACATCGGTCTTACGACTAGGCCGGGTCGAGGGGGTTATAGGCTGCACCATAAGTCACAAAAAATTCATAAAATACTATTTTATGAATAAAATATTAATTGGTGGATTGTGATCTAACTAGAATAGTTGGATTTTTACAAAACGGCAAAATTAGTAATTTAATTGACTAGTTTTGGTAATTTGGTCACAATGGTAATTTTGAAATATTTTGAAAGTATCATGAGTAATATGGTAATTTCTCATGTGAAAGCATTGCTCTAGTTTGGTTAGAGTTGAATGGAATTTGGTTGGAATTGAACTAAAATGGAAACTTGTAAATTATGATTTAGTTGGAGGTTAATTTTGGAAAAAAGACTAAATTGAATAAAAATTTCAATTTATTATTACATGTGGCATAAATTAAAAAAAGATGAACAAAAATGTTCATCTTCCTCCTCTTCAATTCGAAATAATAGAGAAAAATGGGGGGGGAAATACACAAAAAAAATTTCTAGGCATTTTGAAGGCTCCCGAACAAGATTAAAGGTATGTTTCTGACAGAAAGTTGATCTATTTTCAATTCTCTTTCATTTGATATTAATTTTATCAAGAGTTATGAAGATTTGATTATGTTCCTGAAGAGAGAGAAAATAGGTCAAGTTTAGATTGTGACTAATTTCATGTTTAAGGATTAAAAACCCTAACCCTAGAATTTGGGATTTTATTTAGGGTTTTGAAATTGATGATGAAAATGAAAGATTGATGATATTAGAAGCTTGATTTGATGTTAGAATGGAAAATTCTCAACTAGTTTTCTAAGTGACTATTTTGGCATGCTGGGTAAATTAGGGAAAATATTGTGAAAATTATCCTGGTGATGGATTTGAAGAGATTATGAATTTAGAAGCTTGATTATGACATTTGGACTAAAATAAAGTCCTTGAAATGTTTAGACACCCAAATTTGGCAAGTATGAATAAATTGGGGATTTAAATGTTAATTCTTGGAAATGAAGAATATATGTTGGAAAATTTATTTAAGCATGTTAGAATGTTGTTTGGATGGAAAATGAGCCTAGAGAAGCCAAGTGACCAATTCGGCCACATGGAATAATAATGGGAAAATTTTATGAAAATTTTGATTATGAGATTTTATGAATCGAATATGTTGTATGAAGTTAGAATTAAAAATTAGAATACATAGAGACCAATTCGGCCAACTTCAAAGTTAAGGGACCTAATCTGAATTTTATGAAATTGGAGTGTATTTATGTAATTAATGATGTTGGAGATGTGAAATTGATGTTTGAGTGCTAAATCGATGTTGAATCAAATTAGTAACCATTTTGACAATTTGTCAAAATCAAGAGACCAAATAGGAAAATGAATTCTTGGATGAGGATTAAATTTGATATTTTTAGATAAAATAATAGAATTAAGGTAGTAATGTTAATTTGAGGTCTAAATTGCAAAGTTAAGAAGTTTGAATCCTTACCTTTGCATTTTAGTGACTATTTTAGCAAAGAAAGAAAATTTGAGAGAATTATTTTGAATAACTATTTGAAGAAGAAGATGATGAATTGGTGGTTTGAAGTAAGTAATGGCACTAAATTGACAAGTAGAAAAAAAACAAGAAGAAGTTAGTATAAATTAGAAGTTAATTATGGAAAAAATTTGTGTTAAATGATTAGATAGCTTGATTGAAATATTGTTAGAAATGAATCTAACAAATGTTTGTTTATATTTATGTGGCCAATGAAATTAAATCCGAATCAAAGAAGATTCGAGGTACTATAAAGTAAAGGATCGAGTAGAATTTAGTGAGGCATGCTAATAAATGGTCCAGGTGAGTGTATTTTTATTTATTTATTATATATGCGAGATGAATGAATGCATTTTTATCTGTTTATATATATATGATGTGAAGAAGGCTTGCAATCAGTCAACTTTAATAATAATGAAAATGTATTTTGATTAAAGAAATATTAAATAGCATATGTGATACATGGATTTAGCATAGTAATTTATCTAAGATAAATCGTCTTACAGATTTTGGGTATGAAATGTCCATTATCGAATTATGGTTGATAGTATTGATGAATTGGATATTGAAGGGGAAAGTATTATATTGTTATGCCCAAGTACTAGTGAGATAATGTAGGCACTACGGTGCTGAGACAATGTAGGCACTACGGTGTTGAGATAATGTAGGCACTACGATGCTGAGATAATGTAGGTACTTCGGTGCTGAGATAGACACTAAGGTGTTGTGCGAGGAGCAAAAGGGCGTCCTCAAGTACGTACTCATCTCAGTCGCTTTGATGATGCAGACACTACGGCATCGTAGACAGTACGGTATTGTGATGACTCGCGTACCTTGGTCTCATATAATACACTTTGGGCTATGATAAAGGAAATGATATAAAATAATTGCATTAATGAAAGTATGACTATGATAAAGGAATATACAATGATTGCATGAATGAAAGAGTGACTATGATAAATGATATGATATGCAAATGATTGCATGATGAAAGTGTGACCATGATACAGAATATGATTAAGGAAATGATTGCATGATAAAAGTATGATCATGACACAAAATATGATATGCAAATGATTACGTGCTGAAAGCATGACTACTTGATCATGAACCATTGATATCATGATTTTGTGACAGAATTGATAGATGATATGAATCACATTTGAAGCATGTTTATGTTAAAGAAATTATATGGCATATGAATATTTGATGAACATAGAACAATGATGACATGATTCTGAAGATAGTCATGATATATGATTATTCCTACATTATAGATGGAATGATTTTATACTTTGGCTATAATACTTGAAATGCATGTATGCAATTAGTTAAGCTGAAAAGCTTAATGTACACAAGACTGATAAGATAAATGAAATCCTATGATTTGAATATTATATTGGTTAAATAAATTATACATGCAAGGTAGTTCTATACATGATTAAAATGTTATCAACTGTAATTGGAAATCGCTTGCCAATTTGCGGAGCTGTGTTATTTAATGTTTTACATTATTATGATTATGTCTCATTAAGTTATACTCAGCGTGTGTTTTGCATCACACGTAGGTACTTAGGACTAGATAGCAAAGGGGGAGCTGCACATCGTTGAATCAAGTTAGCCTGTATTGTCAATAAGTATCACCACATCCTAGTCTAGTGGGGCATGCATAGAATTTGAATAAGTAGCTATTTTGTATGTCTAAATTTTTGTACGCTGCTTATAAGTTAATGTGAATTTATGATCTAGAAATATGACTAAGTTTGAGAAATTAAGAATATTATAAAAAGATGCTTCAAATGGTTTTAAACTTAGTTGGTTGATTATCGCGTAGCGATTTTAAAATCAAGGAAGGGTCTAGACAGCACACATAGTTTTTGCCCTGTATTATATTCTCATTTTACTAACTGCTTAAAGTATTTTTATAAACAAATTCAGGGTTGAAACTAGGCGACTCTAGACAGATTTGTAATTTAATAAAAACCGTGAAAGGTTTGTTTAATCAAATTAGTTTTGCATAGAAAAAATTACAAGTCTAAAAATCAGTTAGTAACATCTTTAATGTGTATTCGAATATCGAATATACGTTAAGGGTGTTACATAAAACTTTTCATATGTGTTTTAAAAGTTAATTAAAAGGGGATTTGGCTATTGAAAAGTTAGTTATCATTTTCAGGAAAATTGACATAACTTTTCTCTCCACTTCTCTTTTGCCAAACATTCAAGTTTTCATTAAAAATCAGAGGTGAGAGATCATTCTACCCAGATTATTGATTTGTAATTGATTCTTTAACTTTGATTTACAAAACCTCATTGAAATCTTGTGTTTTCTTAGCTTTAAACAAGCCAATTGAGGGAGAAATCACACAATAGGGGTAAGGTCTGTGATCTCCTCTATTGAATGGTTCTTTATTAATATTCCCAGGTTTTTGATCCTTGATTTATGGTTTATAATCTGATTTTGTGTTTTTATATTGAATTACTTGATTTAATTGGGTGAAATTGATAAAAAGAGAAAGATCCATATTGGATCTATTTTCCAGTGATGAAAATTGATTTTAATCATATTTTGGATGTATTATTATGTTGATAAGTTGTTTTTTAACAATAGAATCCCGAAACTCTTGAATCCCTAGTTGTTTAGGTTGTTAGATTTGTGTTTTTGTGAAGTTGTGGTGGCTGTTTAATTACTGGAAGCATATGAATGAATCAATCCTATTTTTGAGTGTTAATTGATGATTATGGAAGTGTTAGATTGTGGCTGGGTTGTGTTTGGAAATGTTTAGGTGATGATTTCGGTTATTGTGGTTGGGTAATTTTGAGAGGATTGTGGAAGTTCGTGAGGAATTGTTGTTGCAGTGTTTTGAAAGCATTGAGATGTATTAATCTTCTATTGTAATATGGTTAAAACTGGGGAGGTTGATCCAGAAGTAATCGATGAAGCTTTGGAGGCTTCAGACGCTTGATTTTGTTTCGGTGAATTGAGGTTTCGCGTATCGGTGAGCGAGAACGTGGATTCCAGCTTTGGAATATTTTAAAAGTGGTTTATGGGAGTTTAAACTTATCTTGATACGCTGGTTTAAACTCAGAAGTAAGTATAAAATGGTTTTCTCTCTCGACCGTGCTAGTGTGATATGGTTTAATGCACTTGTTTTGATTTATACAACACCTATTGTTAAAGCATGTTTTAAAGTATGTGAAATACTATTTTTAAGCATGAAATGCTGAATGATGCACATGGTAAGAGATCCTTGTAAGTATATGGTTTATACTTGTGTTTTTGAGCATGTTGTTGCCTTGGAAAATTGTTATTGGATATAGTTGGCCGACCATAGGATTGATAGTGCACTATAATAAGTCGCCTTGGATGTTGAGGGGTTTAGATCGTGTACCGAAAACTCCATCAAAGTACCCTAACGGTAGAGGGGTTTTACAGTATTGCATAATCTCGTTAGTGGATTAAGCATTTAATCGAGGTAAGGGGTTGGTGTCCCCATGGGCGTACCCAATTTTTAAGCATGAAATGCTGAAAGGTTTTGCTGTATAATGTGATTTATACATGTTTACTCTTTAAGCTTTGCCTATGGTTGTTATGCTTGGGAAGGCTTAAATTGAGGCTAGCAATGGGACTTGCTGTTGGTTAATGATACATGTTGCATATGGTTTAAGATGCTGGTTTTAAAAATGTTAAGTGCATGTTTTAAAGGCATGATAATGTTTTAAAGGATGTTTGAAATGAGATTTCAATGTAATGTTGAGAAATCATTTTAATGCATTGATGGTGTATTGTTTTTGAGCACTCTTCACTAAGCCTAGTGTGCTTACGCTCTCTTTGTCCATCAATGTAGAGAATTAAAAGCTTGGAAGGCAGTGAGAAGCAAGGGATCGGTACAAGACTTGGTAACTGAAGTATGTTTTGAATTAGACTATAAGTAATAAGGGCAATGGGGGTTTCCGTTGTTGTTTGGGAGATATTTTGTTGAACTCCTTATTGGGCAAGTTTGTCTAGCTACTATTGAGTTGTAAATGTCCTTTATGGTTTGATTTTGGTGATGGTTTGGAGTTTCAAGTTTTACTTGAATGGTCTTCTAGGTTGCATGCCTATAGATTTACTTTTGATGCAAGATGTCATGAATGGATGTTAAATCTGTGATGTTATGTTGTGGTCTGATTCTAAATTGTGTTGGTTGTGTGTTAGGAGCATGTTAGGATGTTTTGGTATGGTTAAAAGCACGTTAAACCAACTAAATGTGACATTATAGGCCCATGCGTACCGATACGCTGGGGACCGTATCGGTACGGTTGGGAAAATGTAGGCTTTGGGTTTTGGTACGGGATAAGGCGTATCGGTACAGTTCTATGCCACTAGAATGTTACTTTTTGAGTTGAAACCCGCGTACCGAAACACCTATAAGCCGTATCGGTATAGGTATTAAACATTTGTAAATGAAACCTATTTTCTAGGTAGACGTACCGGTACGGTACATGGTGTATCAAAGAACGACTAAGCAAAATTGAACACCGTACCGATACGGTTACCTGAGTATCGATATTGTGATCGTTAATTCTGTTAATGTCATGGGAGTGAAGTTCTGTTTTCTTACGTTTTAGTCCTTGAATATTATGGATGCAATTGAATAAGTTTGAATGATTGTTTTGAGCTGATTTTTGATGTGTAAGCATGGAACCTATCTAATTAAAGGTTGGTAATGTAAAAATGAGTTAAGACCCTGCAATTTTCTAAATTTGCAA
Organism: Hibiscus mutabilis; assembly: GCA_019671005.1. Lineage (NCBI taxonomy): Eukaryota > Viridiplantae > Streptophyta > Magnoliopsida > Malvales > Malvaceae > Hibiscus > Hibiscus mutabilis. The sequence continues at coordinate 22,993,268 of CM033720.1, forward strand.
ATTGGTCCCTAAATCGTATATATGATCAATTGGTTGTCAATTCGACGCCCGATTGAGTTGGGTGTCACCAGAAATCAGTATGTACACATAGGCTAATAATTTTGCATCTAGACAAGATAAAAGGAAAAAAATTGTCGGGTTTCAGGCTTAATTCTTTACAGTTTACTTCGGTAAACCTAATATAGCTCGCTTGGTTCGGTCTTGCATCTAGACCGGGTCAAGGGGTTACATTTGGTGGTATCAGAGCCAGGTTTACGATAGTTGGGAGTCAATTTGATTGTAGTGATGTTATTGTGAGTTGTTATCTGATGTTTGATATGCACAGTGATTGTAATATGTACGGTGGTTGCTTTATGGGGGAAATTTGGAAAACCTATTACCTTATTACTATAGTCTGAAATGTTATGATTTTGAAATTGAAGTCTTGGATCCTTGCTTAAAGCTAGCCTAATTGTTTTGTATTTGAATAATTATCATGCCCTAGATATATTGTTAGCACGATGGGATCGAGGAGAGAGTTATGATCTGGTATGATTGCTACTGCCACTGGGTAGGAAATCGAGGAGAATGTTATACCTCCTAGAGGGTTACCACCACCCCCACCTAATCCACCTGAGGTAGTGGAGCAAGTACCACCTGCGCCAGCTGGGCCAAGGATGGGTGATATGGCACCGTTGATTCAGGCCATGACCGGTGCTTTTTAGGCAATAATTACGGGTGTTCATGTACCGGCACCACCAGTAGTTGGGCAGGGATTACTGCTAGAGCGTCTTCGTAGTTTGGGCGGAGTTGAGTTCTGAGGTTTGTCACCTGAGGCTTCTGAGGGATGGTTGGCCATTACTGTGAGGATACTGGGCCAGATGGGTTGTTCTGATGCCCGTAAGCTGGGTTGTGTTGTGTCCCTATTACAGGGTAATGCGTACACATGGTGGACTACCATGATATCCGATATGGTGACCGAGGATGTAACCTGAAAATTCTTTTGTGGTGTTTTCCAAAAGAAGTACCTAGGAGTCTAATATCAGGACAATAGGAAGCATAAGTTTATGGCTTTGGTGCATGATAGTATGTCTGTTGCAGAGTACGAGGTGTAGTTCGTAAGGTTGAGTCAGTATGCACATGAGTTAGTTTTTGACAAGCGTATGCGATGTGACTGTTTCCATTACGGGCTTGTGTAGGAGGTTAAGACATACATGCTTACTGCTGATTACAAGCAAAATTTGGGTATGGCTTCTGGGTCTCGGGGCTTTAGCTCTGGTAAGAGAGCGACTGATTCTGGTAGTGGTGGTGGTCAGACCAAGGGACATCATGATCGGAGGTTTCGCCCAGAGCTGAGGCATGGCGAAGGTGTTGTTGGACGTGGAGTCTAGGGGCATAGAGCCCAGGTTAGAGCTCCATTTAACACATGTTGGGTTTGTGGATATCGAGATCATCTGAGGCGAGATTGTCTGTGTTTGGCTAGGGAGGGCCAGGCCCCTACGCCTGTTGTGGCCAGTGCTTGTTGGAGTTATGGATCTGGCAACCATTTGAGGCGTGATTGTCCTTTTTTGGCTGGAGGTGGGTAGGGTGCTACACATGTTGTTGCTCCATAGAGAGGCCATGGTCATGGCCGTGGACCGTTTCAGCGGGAGATGGTGGGTAGAGGACTGTGGCTCATACGGTTGCTATCTAGCCTGAGGGAGGTGGACCGACTAGGGTGTATACGCACCGAGAGAGTCGTAATGACACTGATATGATTGCAGGTACATTCTTTTTACAGTCTTTTCCATTGTATTCGTTGGTTGACTCTGGTTCTACCAATTCATACATCTTAGGTGAGCATGCACAGTTGCTTGATATACCTGTTAAAATTCTTAATGTGGGTGTTAGAGTGACTAGTTCTCTTAGGGAGACAGTTGTGGTCAGGAGGTTGTATCGTAGGTGTCCGCTGATGGTTCAGGGATATGAGTTTGCCGTGGACTTGATGGAGTTTCCATTCCATGGTTTTGGTGTGATTCTAGGTATGGATTGGTTAACTGAACATAGGGCTATGGTGGACTTTGAGACCAAACGAATATCCTTGAGGTTATCAGATGATTTTGAGGTGGTAGTTATTGGTGAGAATGCTAAGTTTTTGTCTAATGATGTTTTGGCTTTGGAAGCAAGTCGAATGTTTGATTCTGGATGCCAAGCTTTCTTGGCTTATGTTATGAATCCTGTTCGAAAGAGTTGAGGGTGCAAGATATTCACACCATATGTGAGTTTTTGGGTGTTTTTTCAAAAGAGTGGTTGGGGTGGCCACCAAACCGTGAGGCTGAGTTTGGTATCGAGGTCTTTACAGATACGACACCAGTGTCCATTGCTCTGTATCGCATGGCCCCGAAGGAGTTAAAGGAGTTGAAGATGCAACTGCAAGAGTTGCTTGATCGAGGCTTTATTAGACCTAGTATTTTATCATGGGGATGCACTGGTGTTGTTTGTAAAGAAAAAGGATGGTACGTTACAGATATGTATAGACTATCTGCAACTGAACAAGTTGACGATAAAGAATAAGTATCCTTTGCCACGGATAGATGATCTGTTTGATCAGTTTAGAGGTGCCTCAGTGTTTTCTAAGATAGATTTGAGGTCTGGGTACTATTAATTGAATGTGAAGGATGTAGATGTTTCCAAGATAGCTTTTTGTATGAGGTACGAGTATTACGAGTTTTTAGTGATGCCGTTTGGTTTGACCAATGTACCGGCTGCTTTCATAGACATGATGAATCGTGTGTTCTATGAGTTTTTAGACCAGTTTGTGGTTGTGTTTGTCAACGATATCCTTGTGTACTCTCATACCGAGGAGGATCATGATAGATATCTATGGATTGTGCTTCAGACGTTGTTGGCTAATCAGTTGTATGGCAAGTTAAGCAAATGTGAGTTTTTGCATAGGGAGGTTGTTTTCCTTGGGCATGCTGTGTCGACCGAGGGAATACGTGTTGATCCATATAAGGTTGAGGCTGTGATGAGTTAGAAGGTGCCTAAATCTGTGATAGAAGTTCGGAGTTTCCAGTTTGGCGGCTCTTTTAACGAAGTTGTTGCAGAAGATTGTTCGCTTTGAGTGGATGGATGATAGGCAGCGAGCTTTTAAAAGATTGAAGGAATATTTGACATGAGCTTCAGTCTTGGTTCAACCTGAATCGGGAAAGGAGTTCGTTGTTTATAGTGATGCGTTATATGTTGGGCTTGGTTGCATGTTGATGCAGGAAGGTAAGGTAGTTACGTATGCATCTAGGAAGTTGAAGGTGCATGAGAGTAATTACCCTACTCATGATCTTGAGCTTGCCGCAGTTGTGTTTGCCTTGAAAATCTAGAGGCATTACCTTTATGGCGAGAAATGTGTGGTTTATACAGATCATAAAAGTCTGAAGTATTTGATGTCCCAGAAGGAGCTAAATCTTACGCAACGGAGGTGGTTAGAGTTGCTTAAAGATTATGATTTGTCTATTGAGTATCACACGGGCAAAGCTAACGTGGTGGCAGATGCTTTGTGTAGGAAGGCTACTGTAGAGTTGAGAGCTTTGTTTGCTCAGCTGAGTGTGACGTGTAATAGTGGGTTGATAGCTGAGTTGCAAGTAAAACCATCATTGTCACAGTTGATTAAGGAAAGACAATCGCGTGATGAGAGTTTGGTTCCGCATGTGAAGGATATCATGGATGGGAATCCTACGGATTTTTATTTTAATGATGATGGGGTGTTATGTTTTAAAGGTCGAATTGTGGTGCCTGAAGATGATGAGTTGAGGCGTACCATTCTGACTGAAGCGCATGCTAGTCCTTTTGCTATGCATCCCGGTAGTACTAAGATGTATCATGGTTTGAAGGAAGAGTACTATTGGGTTGGCTTGAAGAAAGATGTGGTTGATTTTGTTTCTCGATGCATGGTATGTCAGCGGGTGAAAGCTAAGCACCAGTTTCCATCCGGGTTGTTGCAACCGTTAAGGATACCAGAATGGAAGTGGGAGAGAATCACCATGGATTTTGTGTCTGGGTTGCCTTTGACGTCGACCAAAAAATATTTTATTTGGGTAATTGTTGATCAGCTTACGAAGTGTGCGCATTTTACGCCAGTGCATACTACGTATACCTTAGATAGGTTGGCTGATCTTTACATCTTCGAGATTGTGCGTTTGCATGGGGTGCCTAAATCCATAGTTTTGGATAGAGATCCGCGTTTCACGGCAAGGTTTTGGGTGTGCTTGCATCGTGCTCTGGGAACTCGGCTGAATTTTAGCACTTCATATCATCCTCAAACGGATGGTCAGTCGGAGCGCATGATTCAGGTTCTCTAGGATATGTTGAGATGCTATATTATTGAGTTCTAGGGAACGCGGGAGAAGCAATTTCCATTAGTGGAGTTTGCTTATAATAATAGTTATCAGGCTAGTATACAGATGGCACCGTATGAGGCGTTGTATGGAAGGAAGTACCGTACGCCTATGTGTTGGGTTGAAGTTGGGGAAAAACAACTTTTCTTGCCTGATGTATTGAAAGGCACAAACGAGAAAGTGAAGTTGATACGTGAGCGCCTGAAAGCAGCTTCGTATCGTTAGAAATCCTGCGCGGATTTGAAGTATAGGGATGTTGAGTATGATGTTGGTGATTAAGTGCTTTTGAAGGTATCGCCTTGGAAGAATGTGATCGTTTCGGCCAAAAAGGGAAGCTTAGCCTGAGGTTTATTGGACCATACGAGGTTGTTGAGCGTGTGGGGTCCTATTGCGTACCGTTTGAGGTTACCTCCTGAGTTGGAGAGGATTCATGATGTGTTTCATGTTTCGATGGTGCGGAGGTATCAGTCGGATCCCTCGCACGTTATGCTAGTAAAGGATATTGAGTTGAGGCCGGATATATCTTATGATGAAGAACCGTAGAGGTTATTGATTCCAGTAGTAAGGTTCTGTGTGGCAAGGAATTCGAGCTTGTTAAGGTGTCATGGAGGCACTGCGGTGTTAAGGAGGCCACGTGGGAACGCAAGTCGGATATGTTGGAACAGTTTCTGCAGCTACTTCCTCCAAGTAAAATTTTGAGGATGAATTTTTTAAGTTGGGGAGAGTTGTAACACCCTGATTTTGGGCCTAGCAGTTTTGTGGCTTGTTAGACGGTCTAGTGGACCGGGTTAGAGATTTGAGTCGAATTCGAGAGCAAATATTTTTTTGTAAGATAAAAATGTGGAAAATGGTTACAAATTATATTTTAATATATGGTTAATATTGGTGAAAACAATTTTGGAAAATGATTTTTGGAAGCGTGACATTTTGGTTAGTGACCAAAATGCAATTATTGAAAACTTGTTTTTAAAGGTGACTAAAATGAAAGGGATCAAACTTTTAGAATCCTTAAGGAGCTATTTTACCAAGTATTTGCTGGTGATTATCCTATCAATTAAACCTTTTTAACATGTGTTTTAAAAGTTAATTAAAAGAGGATTTGGTTATTAAAAAGTTAGTTATCATTTTCAAGAAAACTGACGCAACATTTCTCTCAACTTATCTCTCCACTTCTCTTCTGCTAAACATTCAAGTTTTCATTAAAAATCAGAGGTGAGATATCATTCTACTCAGATTATTTATTTGTAATTGATTCTTTAACTTTTATTTACAAAACCTCATTGAAATCTTGTGTTTTCTTAGCTTTAAACAAGCCAATTGAGGGAGAAATCACACAATAGGGGTAAGGTCTGTGATCTCCTCTATTGAATGGTTCTTTATTAATATTCCCAGGTTTTTGATCCTTGATTTATGGTTTATAATCTGATTTTGTGTTTTTATATTGAATTACTTGATTTAATTGGGTGAAATTGATAAAAAGAGAAAGATCCATATTGGATCTATTTTTTAATGATGAAGATTGATTTTAATCACATTTTGGATGTATTGTTATGTTGATAAGTTGTTTTTAACAATAGAATCCCGAAACTCTTGAATCCCTAGTTGTTTAGGTTGTTAGATTTGTGTTTTTGTGAAGTTGTGGTGGCCGTTTAATTGCTGGAAGTATATGAATGAATCAATCCTATTTTTAAGTGTTAATTGATGATTATGGAAGTGTTAGATTGTTAGATTGTGGCTGGGTTATGTTTGGAAAGGTTTAGGTGATGATTTCGGTTGTTGTGGTTGGGTAATTTTGAGAGGATTGTGGAAGTTCATGAGGAATTGTTATTGTAGTGTTTTGAATGCATTGAGATGCATTAATCCTCTATTTTAATGTGGTTAAAATAGAGGAGGTTGATCTTGAAGTAATCGATGAAGCTTTGGAGGCTTCAGACACTTGATTTCGTGTCAGCGTATCAGGGTTTCGCGTATCGGTGAGTGAGAACCTGGATTCCAGCTTTGGAATGATTTAAAGGTGGTTTATGGGAGTTGAAACTTAGCTTGATATGCTGGTTTAAACTCGGAAGTAAGTATAAAGTGGTTTTCTCTCTCAGTCGTGCTAGTGTGATATGGTTTAATGCACTTGTTTTGATTTATACAACACCTAGTGTTAAAGCATGTTTTAAAGTACGTGAAATGCTGTTTTTAAGCATGAAATGCTGAAGGATGCACATGGTAAGTGATCATTGTAAGTATATGGTTTATACTTGTGTTTTTGAGCATGGTTGTTGCTTTGGAAAATTGGTTGGTTAATGCTTGTTGAGAACAGTGAGGCAAATGGTTAATATATTGGCAAGTGATGTGGTTTTAAAATTGTTATCGGATATAGTTGGTTGGCCATAGGATTGATAGTGCACTATAATAAGTCGCCTTGGATGTTGAGGGGTTTAGATCCGTGTACCGAAAACTTCATCCAAATTCCCTAACGGTAGAGGGGTTTACAGTACCGTATACTCCTGTTAGTGGATTAAGCATCTAACCGAGGTAAGAGGTTGGTGTCTCCGTGGGTTGAAAGTATACCCGGTTGTTAGGTATCGCGATTGTGATTATATCGCTATTTTCGGTTGAGATGGCTTGAAGTGTTGGGAGAACACTTGTTGAATCCGTGTATCATATGAACTCTTTTGTAAATGGAACTTGGTTAATTATCACTTGTGAGCCAATATAATTGTTGAGGTATCATTGAAAGGTTTATGTTGTATAATGTGATTTATACATGTTTACTCTTTAAGCTTTGCAAATGGTTGTTATGCATGAGAAGGCTTAAATTGAGGCTAGCAATGGGACTTGCTGTTGGTTAATGATACAAGTTGCATATGGTTTAATATGCTGGTTCTAAAGATGTTAAGTGCATGTTTTAAATGCATGATAATGTTTTAAAGGATGTTTGAAATGAAATTTCAATGTAATGTTGAGAAATGGTTTTAATGCATTGATGGTGTGTTGTTTTTGTGCACTCCTCACTAAGCCTAGTGTGCTTACGCTCTCTTTGTCCATCAATGCAAAGAATTAAAAGCTTGGAAGGCAGTGGGAAGTAAGAGATCGGTACAAGACTTGGTAACCAAAAGTATGTTTTGAATTAGACTATAAGTAATAAAGGGCAATGGGGGTTTTCGTTATTGTTTGGGAGATATTTTGCTGAACTCCCTGTTGGGCAAGTTTGTCTAGCTACTCTTGAGTGGTAAATGGCCTTTATGGTTTGATTTTGGTGATGGTTTGGAGTTTCATGTTTTACTTGAATGGTCTTCTAGGTTGCATGCCTATAGATTTACTTTTGATGCAAGATGCCGTGAATGGATGTTAAATCTGTGATGTTATGTTGTGGTCTGATTCTAAATTGTGTTGGTTGTGTGTTTGGAGCATGTTAGGATGTTTTGGTATGGTTAAAAGCGTGTTAAACCAGCTAAAAGTGGCATTACAGGCCCAGGCGTACCTATACGCTGGGGACCGTATCGGTACGGCTAGGAAAATTTAGGCTCTAGGTTTCGATACGGGATAAGGCGTACCGGTACGGTTCCACACCACTAGAATGTTACTTTTCGAGTTGAAACCCACGTACCGAAACACCTATAAGTCGTATCGGTACGAGTATTAAACATTTGTAAATGAAACCTATTTTCCAGCTAGGCGTACAGGTACGGTACATGGTGTACCAAAACAGGGTTCAGAAAAATTGAACACCGTATCTATACGGTGACCGTTAATTCTGTTAATGTCATGGGAGTGAAGTTTTGTTTTCTTACGTTTTAGTCCCTAAATATTGTGGATGTAATTGAATAAGTTCGGACGATCGTTTTGAGCTGATTTTTGACGTGTAAGCATGAAACCTGTCTAATTAAAGGTTGGTAATGTAAAAATGAGTTAAGACCCTACATTTTTCTAAATTTGCAAATTGGTCCCTAAATCGTATATATGATCAATTAATGTCAATTCGACGCCCGATTGAGTTGGTTTTTCACCAAAAATCAGTATGTACACGTAGGATAATAATTTGGCATCTGGAAAGGATAAAAGGAAAAAATGGTCAGGTTTCGACTTTAATTCTTTACGATTTACTTCGGTAAACCTAATGTAGCTCGCTCAGTTCGGTCTTGTGACTATGCCGAGTCGAGGGGGTTACAACCTTTGCTTCCCCACTAAGGATTTCCCAAATTCACTATGAATTTCTTCCCCTTTTACAAGGCTTAGGAGGCAACCTTTCCAACTTAGACTCAATTACCAAGCCTAGCATCTAAAGCTTACAACCCAAGTTTTAGGAATCCTCTCAAACAAGAGAAAACAAAACAAACAATAAATTCTTCTACAAGGTATGTGTTTGCACTCTTGCTCTCACCCAAAATCCTAATACACTTGAGCATACATAAACATTTTGGCTCACAAGTCTAGTATATACAAAGAATGGGAATTAAAGCACAAAAGACTTAAGTACAATCATAGACATGTTGGCATTTTGATCATTAGCTTCTTCGAATGCTTTTTGAGGCCTTTTATACTCCATTTGAGTTTCTAGCCGTTAGAGACCGTTGGGATTAAGTTGGAGCCGTTAGAGACTTTATTTCCCTCAATAAATATAGTTCTGGAGATATCCGTATCGGTACATGAGGTTGCCGTATTGGAACGCGTTTTTTAAAAACTAGCCGTTATGATCGCAGCAGCCTTAGCGTATCAATATGCCTTGGAGCTTATCGGTACTGTAGATCGGTATGCCACAGTCTGTATCGATACGATGGTTTGATATGGGGGTTCAGTACGCTGTAGGGAAATAGCCGTTGGCGGGTTTTGAACTAGCCATTGGGGATTTGAAAAGTAAGGATCGGTACACCTATACGCGTATCGATACGACCCATGTACATATTGTTATGCCTAAACCTGTACTGGTACGAGTTTTTGGTTCTAGAAAAATCCTGTAGCTAAAACCCTAAAGTGTATCAATACGAGTGGGACAGTATCGGTACGGGCCTTCAAAAACTTGAATTTGGCTACGTAAAAATATTTTAAAACCTTCCAAAACCTTTTGAAAAACTCCTTAAACATATTTTCAAGTTGTTTGGACTTAAAATCATTTTTGAAATCTTTTCAATTTAGTCCAAAACTAATTTTCAATTATTACATAAAAAATAAATATCCTAACAATCGGTACGGTCGAACATACTATTGACGTCTTCTTCTAGGTCCATCTTGAAGTTCTCATAGTTAAGGTTGAGTAGACCGATTTTTGTCTCCTTTACCTCGTTTTTCCCTTCGTATGTGACTTCAAGATTGTCCCATGCCTCCTTGGCACTCTCACAAGAAGAAACTTTGGCGTACTTATCCAGCCCCAATGCACAAAATAGAATGTGCAAGGCCTTGCAATTAAGCTCTATCTTCTTGAAATTATCTGCACTTCATTCCACCTTACTTCGTTGTGGCACGAACGGTCCATCGAGAACTATATCCCAAAGACGATAGTCTTTGGCTCTCATAAAAAATCATCCTATTCTTCCAATGGGCATAATGTTCACCGTTGAAGGAGGGTGGCTTGTCAATGGATTACGCCATGGAAACTGGTTGATTGAGCTAGCCAAAATCGCCTTAATAGGATGTTAATCCTTCTCGATTGAGCCTTGCTCTGATACTAATTGTTGTGTTCGATGAATCAACCGAAAAATGTCGCCAAGTAGTGGAGAGAAGTGGTTTCTTGGGTGTTGGAAGCAAAAAGATAGAACAATGGACACAATAATTTAGAGTGGTTCGGCTTTCTAACCAAAGCCTACATCCACTAACTTAGCTTCCCCACTAATGATTTCTCAAATTCACTATGAATTTCTTCCCCTTTTATAAATCTTAGGAGGCAACCTTTACAACCTAGACTCAATTAACAAGCCTAGCATCCAAAGCTTACAACCCAAGCTTTGGGAATCCTCTCAAACAAGAGAAAACAAAGCAAACAATAAATTCTTCTACAAGGTATGTGTTTGCACTCTTGCTCTCACCCAAAATCCTAATACACTTGAGCATACATAAATATTTTGGCTCACAAGTGTAGTCTATACAAAGAATGGGAATTAAAGCACAAAAGACTTAATTACAATCATAGACATGTTGGTATTTTGATCATTAGCTTCTTCAGATGCTTCTTGAGGCCTTTTATACTTCCAATTGAGTTTCTAGCCGTTGGACACCGTTGGGATTGAATTTGAGCCGTTGAAGACTTTATTTTCCGTGATAAATGTAGTTCTGGAGATGTTCGTATCGATACACGGGGTAGCCGTATCGATACGCGTTCTTCAGAAACTAGCCATTATGCTCGCAGCAGCCTTAGCATATCGATACGCCTTGGAGACTTTATTTCCCCATAAATTTCTTTTATTTTCATTTCAGTCCCTTTTTTATACGTGTTACGTTTTTATTGTATATTATGTTATATGCACTTTATATATTTTATATAGATATAGGTTATAATTTTTACATATATAAGTTATCTAGTATATATTATATATTACAAGTATTATATTATGCTTATATTATATATTATAATATTAATACTATAATATATTTTACATGTGACTATTATATTATAATATTATTCATGTTATAGTATACGTATGCTATTTATTTATTTTAGTTCATTTATTGTTCGTTTATTCAATTTTGTTCAAATCGACCTTACGGTGACCCGCAATGGGGAATGACCCGTATTATTCATGGCACGTTCAATTTAACTAACAACTAACATCTAACATTTAATTCCCGCAAATTACTTTTCCGCAATTTAATTCCCGCAAATTACCTTTCTCGCATTTAATTTCCGCTCTTTACTTTTCGCATCTTATCTTGTGCTTAATCTAGTCCTTTTCTGGATATTTCTATTTACACATTTCTTTTTATGTTCGATCCGGTCCTTTTTTTTATTTTTTCCTTTATTTACACTTTTATTGCGTATGTACATATATATATTTGTTTTGCTTCATTTTCTTGCATTCGACCTATATTAAATGTTAATGTGGTGCCCTTTTATTCGATAGTAAACATGACCAATACCAATTGAAGTGGTGGTGGTTCTTTTGTTTATTCTCAAATAACGAGGCCTTTAAAATTTACTTGCATTTTTAAAAGGATCTTAAATTAAATTAAATTTGAACTCGCAGATTTTCAATTAAGGCAAATTGTATTCGACTAGGTATCAATTTTTGGGCGGTGTAGGGGTGTTAATCCTTCCCCATCCGTAATTGACTCTCGGGCCCGTTTTCAAAAAGAATCTCTGGTTTCATTTTTAGTGTCTGGCCTACCTTTAAAAACAATTGGTGACAACTCCAGTCTTTAATTCCCAAAACCCCGAGATTTTTTTAGTGACTTTTAAAAACAGATTTTCAAATTTAAAAAGGTCGATACAAAAACATAACTTTTACAACTAGGGAGTATCCAAAATAAAACTCCCAAACACAACTTGGTCACATTGCCTCTTATTACTACTTAGTATTATTAAAACCATACTTTGAAAATGTCTCAACCCTTGGATCTCCACTTGAGCACTTTGCTGTCTGAAAATGTCTATTTCTCTACATTGATGAGAAATGAGAGCGTAAGCTATAAGCTTAGTGAGGGAATCTCAAAAACACTCATTAATGCAATTAAAATCATTTTAATTCAAATAAAGTGTATATGTCTCAGGGTAAAATCATCTCGTGCTTCTATAATCTCTCTCAAATGCACATTTAAATCATTTGAAACACATGTATCATGGATTTCTATCATAAACCTCAATTTAAGCTTCATATGCCAAAATCTCTAAATAACAAGCTTAAATAGCATCTCATGTATAAACCATATTATACAAAACATAATCTATTTCTCACGATACATCATCTCATATAATGGCGTTCAAGTGACTTAAAACAAGTTTCATTATATTTTATCAAAACCACATCGGATACACAGATTTTCCCAAGTGGTTCCTTCGACCACTTCACATACGTCTAAGAACTGGAACAACCCTCAACGGTTATAACATATAAATCCACCAGCGGGAGAATTGGCACACTCTTGACCCCTCGACTGCTGCGGTTCTCATGGTGGAGCATGGCACACCCTTGACCCCTCGACACACATAAGGCAACTTATTATAGTGCACTTTAAACACTATGGCTAGCCAACTATATTCGATAACATTTTAACTCAGCCACTTGCCAATATACTCAATAATAGCCTCATCAACTTACTGTTTACATATGTATCATTACAAACCATTTTCTAATACATAAAAGCTTGTATTCTAGCATCCTCAAAATACTTTTATAAATCATTTGCAATGCTCAAATCTCATTATGTATAATCATTTGTAAGATCTTTCATTTCTAAAACATGCATATAACAATAAGTAATCAAATCTATAAACATGTGCATGAGGTTGTATTTTGCAAAACCAAAAATGTGAGCGAGATCAACCAATACTTACTTCCGAGCATAGATAAGTGTTTCAAACTTATTCTAAACTCCCAACAACCTTCTTCAAACCTTTTAAAAGCAGTAAAATGCGTTTCACTCACCAACAAACCAAAGCTATCTTGTCATTCGTGAATCAAGCTTCTGAAGCTTTTGCACTTCTTCAAAAGCTATCAGGTTCAACTCCCCTGCTTTACCCAACCAAAAACAGAGGATTAATGCACTTCCATGCATCTCAAATCTCCAGCAACCAACAAACACAACTTTGCCTCATAAGAAACCATGAAACCCCTCTCTAAAAAAATCGAAATCATCATCAATCCTAAACTAAACAAAGCCCAACCAAAACCTATAGATTCTAACATCTTAATTACGTCCTTATACCTACAACACCTCTACAGCATCAAGATAACAACAAAATCCAACTATAAACAACCTAGAAAATTAGCAATTCACATAGTTTCGAGATTCCTTTAATTATTCACATCTTTTAACATTAAAATACATCTCATAAGTGATCTAAACCAATTAGATTCCATACAAAACAGATCCAAATCAATTTTTATCTAATTTCCACATAAAACTCAATTTAATAACCAAATCCATGTTTAAATCATAATTCCATAACATAAATCAGTTGTAAAGGATCAAGAACTTGGGAATTTCAATAAATAACCTTTAATTAGAGGAGACAAATGAAAATCACCTCTAAGTGCCGATTTCTCCCTTAATTGGCAAAGATTGGTTGAAATCCACGTAGATTTTGTTGCAAGAATCAAAGGAATCAAATAAGAAATCAAAAGGAAATCAAAAGAGATTGATTCCTGGAAATTTTGGAAAGATTTTGATAGTTTGGTTGCTGTGAAAGTTGAGAGAAAAAGTGATATCAAAGTTAGTTACGTAAGAAAGTGATTTTGTAAAATTAAAATCCTTTTATTAAATCTATTTCCTTTTAATATTAAAAACCAATTAAAACACTTTAAAAATAGCCTAAATTAAGGGAAAAGTCTAATGAAAAAGTTTGGTCAAATAGCTCCTTAAAGACTCTAAGTTTTGACCTTTTTACGATTTAGTCGCCAAAAACAGTTTTGAAAACTTTTCATTTTAGTCACTAGACCAAAATATCCCAAAATCATATTTAATTACTTCAAATTGAATTTACCAAAAATACTTAAAATATTGATTAAATATTTCTAGCATTTTTCCATATTTTATTTTTGCCAAAAATCAATTTATTAGAATTTAATTCCCAAAACTAACTTGAATTGCCTAATCCGGTTCTCCTAAACTGCCTACCTGATCTGATTAACATCTAGGCCTAATTTTAAGGGGTTACGACTCTCCCCCTCTTAAGAAATTTCATCCTCAAAATTTATCTGGTGGAAAAAGGTGAGGAAACTACTTCAACATGTCCTCCTTGCTTTCCCAAGTGGCTTCCTCAACACCACGATATCGCCACAACACCTTCACCAATTTTATGGTCTTTCCTCGAAGAACCATGCTGCTTGAATCCAAAATTCTCACCGGCTCCTCATCATACGAAAAATCCAGATTCAACTCAATTTCCTCAACATGCATCACATGAGAAGGATCTAATGTGTACCTCCGAAGCATCGACACATGGAAAACGTCATGTATCTTCTCCAATTCAGCAGGCAATCTCAACCTATATGCAACTGGACCAACTTGCTTCACCACCTCATAAGGCCAGTAAACCTAGGACTTAACTTGCCCTTTCGTCCAAACTTCATCACCTTCCTCCAAGGCGAAACATTCAAGAAAACGCGACCACCAACCGCATACTCATTCTCCCTTCACTCTAAATCCGCATATGACTTTTGTCAATCTGAAGCCGCCTTCAACCTATCACTTATAAGCTTCACTTTCTCATTGGCACTTTCAACACATCTGGCAAAGAAACATACTTTTCTACCGCCTCTACCCAACAAAGTGGCGTGCAACACCTTTTACCATACAAAGCCTCGTACAAAGCCATCTTGATACTATCCTGATAACTATTTTTATGTGCAAACTCTACCTAAGGTAACTGCTTCTCCCAAGATCCTTGGAAATCAATGATGCAACATCGCAACATATCCTTCAACACTTGGATAATGCGTTCAAACTGACCATCTGTTTGAGGATGATACGAAGTATTGAAGTTCAACCGCGTGCCAAAAGACCTATACAAACACTCCCAAAATCTCGCTGTAAAACACAAATCTCTATCTGATACAATAGACTTTGGAACTCCGTGCAACCTCACAATCTCAGTAATATACAACTCCGCCAAGTTGTCCAAAGTATATGTCTTATGTACAACCAGAAAATGTGCACATTTCGTAAACCTATCCACAATCACCCACACAAAATTCTTCTTTGATGGTGTCAATGGCAAACTGGACACAAAATCCATGGTAATTCTCTCCCACTTCCATTCTTGAATCCTTAACGGTTGCAACAACCCTAAAGGAAACTGATGCTCAGCCTTAACGCGTTGACAAACTGTGCAATGAGCAACAAAATCTGTGACATCCTTTTTCAAACCAACCCAGAAATACTCATTCTTCAAGTCCTGATACATCTTCGTACTCCATGAATGCATAGCAAAAGGACTCGAATGTGCCTCAGCCAAGATAATGTGCCCCAACTCTCCATCTTTTGGCACCACCACCCGATCCTTGTAACACAAAACACCTTCCTCACTAAAACAAAAATTCGTTTGATTTCCATCCATAATATCCTTAACATGCGGTACCAAAATATCATCAAACGGTTGCTTCTCCTTGATTAATTGCAACAACAATGGCTTCACTTGCAACTCAACCAGCAAACCACAATCATGCGTTATGCTCAACCGAGTAAACATCACCCTTAACTCAATCACCACCTTCCTACTCAAGGTGTCAGCCACAACATTAGCCTTTCCCGGATGATACTTGATTGTCAAATCATAATCCTTAAGCAACTCCAAGCATCTTCTTTTCCTAAGATTCAAATCCTTTTGCGACATCAGATATTTCAAACACTTGTGATTCATATACACAATACACTTCTCACCATAAAGGCAATGTCGCCAAATCTTCAATGCAAACACCACCGTAGCAAGCATGCATAGGGTAGTTACTCTCATGCACCTTCAACTGCCTAGATGCATAAGCTACACCCTTTCTTCTTGCATCAACACACACCCCAAACCAACATAGGATGCATCGCTATAAACCACAAACTCCTTCCGTAACTCAGGTTGAATCAAGATTGGAGCTTGCGTCAAAGCTTCCTTCAACTTATCAAAGGCTTGATGTCTACTCTCTGTCTACTCAAAATCCAAATTCTTTTGCAACAACTTCATAAAAGGAGCAGCAATCCTCGAGAATCTATCCACAAAGTATCGATAATATCTTGCCAACCCCAAGAAACTATGAACCTCCGACATCGACTTTGGTTGCTTCCAATTCACAACAACTTTAATTTTTTGAATACCCTAAGCCGAAACAACATGACCAAGAAAAGCCACTTGCTTGATCCAAAACTCATACTTACTTAGCTTAGCATAAACCTTATTATCCAACAAAACTTGCAACACAATTCGTAGGTGTCGATCGTGATCTTTCTCGGTATGAGAGTACACAAGGATGTCATCAATGAACACTACCATAAATTGATCCAAAAATTCATGAAACGTCAATTTATCATACCCATGAATGTTTCCGGTGTATTCGTCAACCCAAACGGCATCACTAAGAACTCATAATGCCCATAACGCATACAAAAAGCTGTCTTCGGTATGTCTTTATCCTTCACATTCAACTGATATACCCTTACCTCAGATCAATCTTGGAAAACCCCGTAGTACCCCAATATTGATCATACAAATCATCAATCCTCAGTAAAGGATACTTATTCTTAATCATCAACTTGTTTAGTTGCTGATAATTAATGCACATTCTCATTGTGCCATCTTTCTTTTTCACAAACAACACTGGTGCTCCCCACGGTGAGACACTTGGCTGAATGAACCCTCAATCCAACAACTCCTGTAGCTATGTCTTCAACTCCTTCAACTCTTTAGGTGCCATACGATACGATATAATCGACACTAGAGTCGTATCCGTATACGTCTCAATGCAAAATTCTACCTCCTTATCTGGCGACAAACCAGGTAACACTTTCAGAAAAACTCTTGTAAAATCGCGAACTGTGTGAATATCCTGGGCACACAGTTCCTTCATATTAGGATTCATAACATAATATAGGTATGCTTGACCCCTAAATTCCATCATCTTCCATGATTCCAAAGCCGAAACAATATTAGGCAAGAATTTGACATTTTCGCCCACAACCACCACTTCGTAATCCTCTACAAGTTTTAGCGAAACTCACTTGGTCTTAAAATCAACTACAACCCTATGTTCAGACAACCAATCCATCCCAAGATCACATCAAAACTGTAAAACAGCAACTCCATCAGGTCAGCCACAAAAACATGCCCTTGAACTATCAAAGGACACCACCTAAACAACCTCCAAGCAAATACTATCTCACCAAAGGAATTTGTTACCCTCATACCAACATCTAACACCACTACAGGTAAATCAAGGAAACAAGCATGTTCGTGCAAGATATATGAATGTGTAGAACCAGAATCAATCAAAGAAAACATTGGTATTGACTGCAAAGTAAATGTACCTGCAATTGCATCGGTATCATTCCTTCCCACACGGTGCGCAAAATACCTCGCCAGTCCACCACCCTCAGGCTGAACCACTACAATATGAGCCACCACCCTCTGATCATTATCCCTACACTAGAAATGTTCACGACCGCACCCCGACCTCTCTATAACACAATAGCTGGTGCAGAAGCCTGACCTTCCCTAGCTAAATGTGAACAATCATGCTTGATGTGATCCTATTATCTGTAGCTCAAAAAAGTACCAAGAGTACCCCAACACTCCTATGTATGTCATCTACCATATCTCCCACACTCAGGTGTTCAGGCAAAGGTATTCTGAACAGGCTGTCCAAGCCCAGCACCATTCCCTCAGCGTCTCTAATCCGGACAATACCTTCTATCTCTATGCTTCTTGTATCGATCTCTACCAACATCTGACTCAACACCCCTTTTTCCCACAAAAAACCCCAAAAAGAGCAAACAACCTCAAATTTTGTTCTATGTCCTTAGCTCGGAAAACCAGGACATCAAATTCTGTATAGTCCGTAGCCAGTGTATATGTCCTCACTTTATTGACCAACCCATAAGAGAACAATCGCATCACTGTCGCTCATCAGGAACCAATTTAGGAGCATACTAACTCAACCAGACAAACTAGATCTTATACTCAGAAACAGACATGTTTCCCTGCTCTAAAGCCATAAACTCCATATTCTTCTCATCTTGATATTGGGAACCCATATACTTCTTCTAAAAAGTGGCACAAAAGAACTCATGTATCACATCAGCAGGTGCCAAACCCGCGATAACAGTCATCCACTAGCTATAGGCATCACCCTAAAGCAACAACATTATACACCTAAGCTTACAGACATCTGTACACTCTATCTAGCCAAGTAACCTCTCTGTGCTAGCAAACCATTCCTCAGTTGCTTCAGGAGCCAAACCTATGAATCGGTACCATCCAAGCTACGTAGATGCTCCAAAGGTAATCCAATATTAACAGCTGTAGGAGCTGGTATAGGTACTTGCACTTCAGCTATGGCCGCCTGGAAAGCTCTCGTCATCACTTGGATTAACGATGTCATGTCACCAAAAATAGGTCCTTGTGGTGCCTGAGGTGCATCACCATCAACTCCAACACCAGCAGGGGAATCGGTGGAAGAAGAGGCAACTCATCATCTTGTCTATCTACCACACTCCCCATATGAGCTCTAGTCTCTCATCTTGGTATCATACGTAAAAATATGAGTTTAAAACATGATAATGCAACAAAATAAAATAATTAGGCTAGCTTGCAGCGAGAATCCAAGTCACTCTTATTTAAAAACAAAATCATTTAACTTTATTATTAATAAGTCAATGTGTCCCAAGCTAAACACCCCAAACATTTCACATATTGAACATAATTCTCACAAATTCAAGCACCGTGCAAGACAATCAACATATTCATGTAATAAAAATCAACCAACCAACCATAACCCACCTCCCAACAATCATAACCTGGCTCTAATATCAACAAATGCAACCTCTTTGACCCGGTCTAGTCGCAAGACCAAACTGAGCGAGCTATATTAGGGTTTGCTGAGACAAACCCAGAAGATTTACATTGAAAATGGTCTATTTTTTCCTCTTATCTTATTTAAATGCATTTTTAAGTCCTAAGGTGATCATGCTGGTTATGGTGAAAGTTACAACTCTATCAAGTGTCGTATTGACATCCAATTATATGAATTCGAAATTCAGGGACTAAAAAATAATTTCCAAAACTTAAGAGGACATTCATGAAATTAAAATTACCAACCCTTAATTAGTCAAATTTCATACCCTCAGGTTAAATCTCAACTTAAAATAACCATTCAAACTCATTTAATTGCATAATTATGGAGCATGGACTAAATTGCAAAAAATACAAACTTCAAAACGCATCTTAACTGAAATAACATCTAGCGTACCGGTACAGGAAACTATAGTACCGCAACAGGGTTGAAATACAGAGGCGTATCGATACGGTCCTCAGGCGTACCGATACGAGTATATGTTTTTGAAAATATTAGATTCTAGTAGCTAAAGGGCGTACTGATACGGTTGCCCGTGTACTGACACCAGGCTTATTTTTTAGCTATGCGTACCAATACGGTTACTAGACTTATCGGTATGCCTAGGCAATTTTTCCCAGATTGAGCCGAGACAGGTCCCCTCGTATTGATCCCTAAGGACCTGTACCGATACGGACAGACCTGTAATGACCTTTTGGTCTAACATATGACACTTTTGCTCTATCTAACATACTCCAATCAACTTCTAATCATCATAAGACTTCACAAACATCAATTTCTCAGACATAGAAGCATGGTAGAACATCATACTCAACATATCAAAACCATACATAAGTCCTATAGACATGATTTCTGCCCAAGCATGCATAATGTTTCCAACCCCTCAAAACCAAACATTAAGCCTCATACAAGTCCAAAACATCAAACATAACTTGTACAACTAGGGAGTATCCAAAATAAACCTCCCAAGCACAACTTGGCCACATTGCCTCTTATTACTACTTAGCATTATTAAAACCATAGTTTGAAAATGTCTCAACCCTTGGATCTTCACTTGTACAGTTGCTGTCCGAAAATGTCTATTTCTACTCACTGATGAGAAAGGAGAGTGTAATCAATAAGCTTAGTGAGGGAATCTCAAAAACACTCATCGATGCAATTAAAATTATTTTAATTCAAATCAAGTGTATATGTCTCATGGCAAAAATCATCTCGTGCTTCTATATTCTCTCTCAAATGCACATTTAAATCATTTGCAACACATGTATCATGGATTTCTATCATAAACCTCAATTTAAGCTTCATATGCCAAAATTTCTATATAGCAAGCTTAAATAGCATCTCATGTATAAACCATATTATACAAAACATAATCCATTTCTCATGATACATCATCTCATATATTGGCGTTCAAGTGACTCAAAACAAGTTTCATTCTATTTTATCAAAACCATATTGGATACACAGATTTTCCCAAGTGGTTCCTTCGACCACTTCACATACATCCTCGAACTCGAGCAACCCTCAATAGTTATAACGTTTATATCCACCAGTGGGAGAATTGGCACACTCTTGACCACTTGACCGCTGCGATTCTTGTGGTGGAGCATGGCACACTCTTGACCCCTCGACACACATGAGGTAACTTATTATAGTGCACTTTATACCCTATGGCTAGCCAACTATATCCAATAAAATTTTACCTAAGCCACTTGCCAATATACTCAAAATAACCTCATCAACTTACTGTTTTACATATGCATCATTACAAACCATTTTCGAATACATAAAAACATGTATTCTAGCATCCTCAAAATACTTTCATAAATCATTTGCTATGCTCAAATCTCATCATGTATAATCATTTGCAACATCTTTCATTTCTAAAACATGCATATAACAGTAAGTAATCAAATCTATAAACATGTGCATGAGATTGTATTTTGCAAAACTGAAAACGAGAGCGAGATCAACCAATACTTACTTTCGAGCTTAGATAAGTGTTCAAACTCATTCTAAACTCCCAACAACCTTTTTCAAACCTTTTAAAAGCAGTAAAATGAGTTTCCACTCACCAACAAACCAAAGCTATCTTGTTGTAGCGTGAACCAAGCTTCCGCACTTCTCCAAAAGCTATCAGGTTCAACTCCCCCTCTTTACCTAACCAAAAATAGAGGATTAATGCACTTCCATGCATCTCAAATATCCAGCAACAAACAAACACAACTTCGCCTCATAAAAAACCATCAAATTTTCTCTAAAACAACCGAAATCATCATCAATCCTCAACTAAACAAAGCCCATCCAAAACCTATAGATTCTAACATCTTAACAACATCAACTAACATCCAAAACATCTTAATTATGTCCTTATACCTGTAGCACATCTACAACATCAAGATCACACCAAAATCCAACTATAAACAACCTAAAAAATTAGCAATTCACATAGTTTCGGGATTCCTTTAGTTATTCACATCTTTCAACATTAAAATACATCTCATTAGAGATCTAAACCTATTAGATTCCATACAAAATAGATGCAAATCAGTTTTTATCTAATTTTCACATAAAACTCAATTTAATTACCAAATCCATGTTTAAATCATAACTCCATAACATAAATCAGTTATAAAGGATCAAGAACTTGGGAATTCCAATAAAGAACCTTTAATTAGAGGATAGAAATGAAAATCACCTCTAAGTGACAATTTCTCCATTAATTGGCAAAGATTGGTTGAAATCCAAGTAGTTTTTGTAGTGAGAATCAAAGGAATCAAATATGAAATCAAAAGGAAATCAAAAGAGATTGATTCCTGAAAATTTTGGAAAGATTTTGATAGTTTGGCTGCTGAGAAAGTTGAGAGAAAATTGATATCAAAGTTAGTTACGTAAGAAAGTGATTTTGTAAAATTAAAATCCTTTTCTTAAATCAATTTCCTTTTATTATTAAAAACCAATTAAAACACTTTAAAAATAGCCTAAATTAAGGGAAAATTTGATGGAAAAGTTTGGTCAAATAGCTCCTTAAAGACTAAGTTTTGACCCTTTTACGATTTAGTCACCAAAAATAGTTTGAAAACTTTTCATTTTAGTCACTAGACCAAAATATCCTAAAATCAGATTTAATTACTTCAAATTGAATTTACCAAAATACTTAAAATATTGATTAAATATTTTCTAGCATTTTTCCATATTTTATTTTAGCCAAAATTCAATTTATTAAAATTTCTGAAACGCCTCAGTTTTGGGTCTAGCAGTTTTAAGGCTAGTTAGACGGTCTGGTGGACCGAGTTAGAAATTCAAGTCAGATTCGGGAGAAGATATTTTCTGAAAGATAAAAATATGGAAAAATGTTTAAAAATCCTATTTTAATATATTAAAAATATTGGTGAAAGCAATTTTGGAAAATGAGCTTCGGAAGGGTAACATTTTGGCTACTGACCAAAATGCAATTTTTGAAAATTGTTTTTAAAGGTGACAATTTTGTAGAGAGTCAAAACTTTGAATCTTTAAGGAGCTATTTTACTATTTGGTCTAATCTGAGTTTTCTTTTAATTGGATTATTTTTAAAAGGGTTTTAATTAAGAGAAATTAAAAAGGTTTTAGTTAAAAGGTAGTTATTTTTCCAAATCATAATTTGACGTAACTTTCTTCTTCTCATATTTTCTCTCAAAATACTCTCAGCCAAACACTCTTTTTTCTTATAAGAGATTCAAGGTAATGATCTTGTTTCTTAATTGTTTGATTTTGCTAAATGATTCTTTAACTAGTTTTCCAAATATCTTATTGAATTTCATTGTTTTTCAAGAGGAAAACATCCAATTAAGGGGAAACTCACTCATTGGAGGTAGGTTTCGTTCTTCTCCTCTAATGAAAGGTTCTTTACTGAAATTTCCAAGTTCTTGACTCTTTACATATGTTTCTAATGGGTTTTAATTAATTATTTATGGAATTTTGCTTAATTGAGGCTTATTTGATGGAATCTTGTAATTTTCGAATTGGATCTGTTTTTCCAGTGTTGAGGATTGATTTTAATCTTATTTTGGATGCATTATAATGAGGATAAGTTGTTTTTATCAATGGAATCTCGTAATTGGTTGAATCTCTAATTATTTAGGTTGTTAACTAAAGGTTTTTGGGTTGTTTTTGGAGTTTAATCTTTGCTGAAAGTAAAAGGATGTTGTAAAAGGGTTTTTAGATGTTATTTGTTGAAGTTTGATGTATTGAATCGTCATATTATGGCTGGGTTAAGATTGAGAAGTGTTTGAGGTTGATTTCAGTAAGTTTTGGACGAGTTTTGAGTGGGCATCTTGAGTGCTACGGGATTTTGGTTTAAAACAGAGTTTTGGATGCATTTTAATGCATGTTTCCTCTGGTTTTGTGTGGCCAAAATAGGGGATAATCAAGGCGTAACATCTTATGGTGGTTTGAGGCTTGCTGTGAGTTTGTTTCGCGTTAGCAAGCAAGGCGAAGTGAAATCGGTGAGTGGAAACGTTCCTAAAAGTATTTCAAAGGTTTGAAAGTGGTTTTGGAAATTTAGGTTAAGTTTGAAACACTTACCTAAGCTTGGAAGCAAGTTTCCATCCTTTGCTCTTTAATATTGGTTCGGATATGAGCATGTGTAAGTCATGTTTTAGTCGTAAACATGGTTGGTTTTACTTACTATAAATGCATGATTTTTAAGTACATATGCAGTGGTTTAAAAGTACATTAAATTCTAGTGAGCATTGGTTTTATTCCGGTCGGGAATGTGATATTGCTATGGCAATGTGATTTGCATATGTTTGGATTTTGTGTGATGCATTGTAAAACAATGAGTAAATGGTTTTGTAAATGATATATTGGCTATGTGACAAGGTGACAAAACATTCAGATATAGTTGGTATGCCATAGGATAAAGTGCACTATAATATGTTTAAAAAATTGATCGTGGTTAAGGGTCCTTGAGGTATAGCGGTCGGCTACTCGGACTATGTTGTTATCACTTGGGTTGAGCGGTAGGTTCCCCTTTTTGATGTAAAGCTTGCGGTCGGCAAGGTTGTTAAATCATGCGGTCGACATGGTGTAGTTCTTGATGATGGTTGGTCATTAAGGGAGATCTGTGTATACGATGTGTAAAGTTAACGGTCGGTTAACTAAAGATTAGCGGTCGGCTAATCAAGGATAGTGGTCGACTATCCGGGGTCACTATAATTGCCAATATATGAGAATTCTAATGTTGAATCTATTTTTAATGCTTTGGGATTTAAGCATGGTTTTGTATAAAATGCTTTGGGGATTTAAGCATGTGGAATATATCGTTTTGCATATGGTCGATATGCATGTTTTGAATTGGAATCATTGGAAGTTGCTTATGCCGTAAGCATGGTTTGAAAACAAGTGTTGGTTTTCAAGGGATTATAATACATCATTGGTTTAAGAGTGTAACTCCCTCGACCCAGCCTAGACGCCCGACCAAACTGAGAGTTCTACATTAGGTTTGCCGAAGAAAACTGGAGAGAGGTTACAAAAAGTCGGTCCCTTTTTCCCCTTTTATCTTGTCTAAATGCAAATTAGTGTTCCTACATGTTCATACTCGCAGCAGTTAAGTTCTTGATGAAACAAGTCACAAAAGACAATCAATTGCATCGTATTCAAAATTGAGAACTAAAACATAAATACTTTAAATTACAGACCAAGATTGAATTTAAGGTTACCAATCCTCAATTAGTCCATTTACATGCCAACATGATAAATTCCAGGTCAATTTAATCATCCCAATTCATACAATTGCATTCCCAAAGATCAGGGACCAAAATGAAAGATCCATAAACTTCCAAGATTCCAAAATAACCAACTAATGGTACCCGTATCGATACGCATACTCGTGTTTTGATACGCCCTTGCGTTCTCGAAAACTCAGAATCCAGTAGCTAAAACTCGTATCGAAACACTTGTTCGCGTACCGGTATGCTGGGCAAAAATGCCTATGACCATATCAAAACACTTGCCCGTGTACCGAAACGTTAAGCCTGAAAAGGCAGGTTCATATCGCAACACCCTCCCGCGCACGGAAACGCTATGCGTAAAATGGCCTAGACATCTGTTTCGATACGCCTAGACCTGTAATGACATTTTTAGCTAGTTTTTCTTACAAAACTAGATGCATTTAGGTCCTACCAACTTGCATACATGCATATAAGCATCCAACATCACCTTTAACAACATTTGCACCAAGGTTTAACTACAACAGAAGATTATGCCACCAAAAGATTAATCTAGAGGCATGCTCCTATAACTCACCACCAACCATACCAAGATGCTAAACTAAGCATTTACCAGCAAGAACACCATACCAACAACACATCAATACCATACTCAACAGGATTAGCTCATCAAAGCATGTCATCCAAGCAAAACCATCTAGATGCCTACCTAGGTAACCATATAACATCAACCATAGGTAACGATGCACGATATGCGAAACATTAACAATCAAGCTCCAAAATCACAGTATTATACATGCTCAAAACCAGGGAAAATTGAATTAAAAATCCCAAAAATCCATGGCGAACACATTGCCTTATTAACAGGAAACTAAAACTGAGTTCATACTCAAATAGTCTTGTCTATGGACCACTTAATCCTTGCCTTTGCTGCCTCCAAGCTTTAATGCTCTGCATCATTAAAGAAAAGAGAGCATAAGCACACTTGCTTAGTGAGGATGCTCTTAAAACAATGATGCATTAAATCCTTTGAAAACCAACACTTGTTTTCATATCATGCTTATGACCTAAGCTAGTTCCAATAGTTTCAAAACAAAACATGCATATAAAATATGCAAAACAATATATACATATATATATTCCACATGCTTAATCCCAAAGCATCAAATACAAAACCATGCTTAAATCCCAAAGCATTATATACAAAACCATGCTTAAATCTTAAAGCATTATTTACAAAATCATGCTTAAATTCTGAAGCATAAATAAACAGGTTCAACAAAAAAACTTTCATATATTGGCAATTATAGTGACCCCGGATAGTCACCACTATACTTGATTAGCCGACCGCTAATCTATAGTTAACCGACCGTTAACTTTACACATCGGATACACGGATCTCCCTTAATGACAAATTGAAAATCACAAGATCCTTCAATTAAACCTCAATTAAGATAAAATCCATAACTAATTACTCAAAACCTATTGAAAATCATATGTAAAGAGCCAAGAACTTGGGAATTTTAGTAAAGAACCTTTCATTAGAGGAGAAGAACGAAACTTACCTCCAATGAATGAGTTTACCCTCAATTGGATGATTTTTGCTCTTGAAAAACAAAGAAATTCAATAAGATTTTTGGAAAACAAATTGAGAAATCATTTAGCAAATCAATGAGTTAAATTGAGATCATTACCTTAAATCTTTGATGGAAAAAGAGTGTTTGGCAGAGAGTGTTTTGAGAGAAAATGTGAGAGAAGAAAAGTTACGTCAAAATGTGTTTTAGAAAAATATCTACCTTTTAATTAATTCCATTTATTTCTTTTAATTAAAACCTTTTTAAAATATTCCTAATTAAGGGAATACTCAGATTAGACCAAATGGTAAAATAGACCCTTAAAGATTCTAAGTTTTGACTCTTTGCAAAACAATCACCTTTTAAAAACAGTTTCAAAATTTGCATTTTGGTCACTAGCCAAAATGTCACCATTCCAAAGCTCGTTTTCCAAAATTTCTTTCACCAATATTTTTAATATAATAAAATATGTTTTTAAACATTTTTCCATATTTTTATCTTTTAAAAAAATACTCACTCCCGAATCTGACATGAATCTCTAACCCGGTCCACTAGACTGTCTAACAAGCCCCAAAATCGCTAGGCCCAAAACCGAGGCGTTACAACTCTCCCCCTCTTAAGAAAATTTTCCCTCGAAATTTACCGACGCGTACATGTCCGCCTTGCTCTCCCAAGTGGATTCCTCGGCAACTCGATGTCACCTCAATACTTTAACCAGTTCTGTCATCTTACCACGTAGAACCTTGCTGCTGGAATCAAGGATTTCCACCGGCTCCTCATCAAAGGATAAATCCGGTCTTAAATCAATATGTTCCACCAGTATAACATGCGAAGGATTCGACTTATACCTTCGTAACATGGATACATGGAACACATCATGTATTTTCTCAAGCTCGGGAGGTAACCTCAACCGATAATCCACGAGACCAACCCGCTCCACAATCTCATATGGTCCAATAAACCTTGGGCTAAGCTTAACTTTACGCCTGAACTGCATTGCCTTTTTCCACGGTGACACCTTCAAGAACACACGATCCCCACCGTATATTTAATTTCTCTATGCTTTAAATCCGCGCAAGATTTCTGCCGATCCGCAGCCTCTTTCAAGAGCTCACACACAAGCTTAACTTTCTCATCAATGTCTTTCAACACATGTGGCAAGGAAACATGTTTTTCTCCTACCTCAATCCAACACAAGGGTGTACGACACCTCCGGTCATACAATGCCTCAAATGGTGCCATCTGTATACCCATTTGGTAGCTGTTATATAAGCAAATTCCACCAACAACAAATGCTTCTCCCAGGTTCCTTGAAACTCAACCTCAAACCCAAAGCCTGATGTAAACATTTCCAAAACCTTGATGTGAACCTCAGATCTCTATCCAAAATGATCGATTTTGGTACCCCATGCAAACACAAAAACTCAGAGAAAACCAAATCCGCTAGCTTGTCCAAGGTGTATATCGTATGCACTGGCAGAAAATGTGCAGACTTTGTGAATCGATCGACAATTACCCAAATGGAGTCCTTTTTAACTAGTGTCAATAGCAACCCTGACATGAAATCCATGGCGATTCTCTCCCATTTACACTCCGAAATTCTCAACGATTGTAACAATCTAGATGGAAACTGATGTTCAGCTTTAACCCGCTGACACACCATACACTTAGACACAAACTCCGCCACATCTTTCTTCAAACCAACCCAATAGTACCTTAACTTCAAATCACGATACATCTTGGTACTACCAGGATGCATAGCAAAAGGACTAGAATGTGCTTCCGCCAAAATAGTATGCATGAGCTCTATTTTTAGGGCTTTAGGGCTTAGCGGTTTAGTGGGTTATTGGACGGTCTAGTAGACCGGAGTAGAGATTCGAGTCGGTTTCGAGATCGTATATGGGGAAAAATTATGGAAAAATACTTAAAAATCATTATTAATTATGTATTTAATAATGGAGAAATCAATTTTGTAAAATAAGTTTTGGAAGATGGACATTTTGGTTAGTGACCAAAATGAAAGTTTTGAAAACTGTGATTTTCTAGTGACTAAAATAAAAAGGGTTAAATACTTAGAATATTTAAGGATCTATTTTACCAATTGGTTTCTGATGATTTCTCCCTTAATTTAACTGATTTTAACATGTGTTTTAATTAAAAACTAAGGAGGATTTTGATAAAAAGTTAGTTATCTTTTCTAAAACAAAAATCATGTCATTTTCTCTCAACTTTTTCCTCACCATTCTCTCCTCAGCCAAACACTCAAATTTCATCAAATTTTCAGAGGTGAGGTGGTTTCTAACTTGATTTTATTGTTTCAAATTGTTTTATAAGGATTGTTTACACAAAATCTTACAATAATCTTGTGTTTTCTTAGCTTTTCACAAATCAATTGAGGGAGAAACTTCACAATAGGGGTAAGGTCTGAGATCTCCTCTATTGTATGGTTCTTTACTGAAATTTCCAAGCATTTGATCCTTATTTTTGTGTTTCTAATCCGATTTTGATGATTTTCTAATGATTTAATGAGTTATTGGGGGGAAAATGAGTTGATTCGCGAATTGGATCTGATTTCCAGTAAGTAATGGTGATTTGATTTATGTTTTGGATGTTTAATAAAGTTGATAAGTGATTCTTATCAAGGGAATCCCAAAACTTAAGAGTCTCTATTTGTTTAGGTTGCTAGTTTTGAGGTTTTGTGGTGTTTTTGTGGTTGTAATGTTGCTGGAGGTAGTAGCTTGTTTTGGATCTATTATTAGATGTGCTTTGATGTTGGAAATGATGTTAGATTGATAGATGTTGGCTGGGTTGTGAATCGAAGTGTTTTGGTTATGTTTTTGGTTGTTGTGGAGGGTTAATTGTGAGGGTTTTGTGGAAATTCGAGAAAGATTGTGGTTGCTGTGTTCAGAATGCATTATGATGCATTAATCCTCTATTTTTTTGTGGTAAAAATAGGGGAGGTTGATCCGGAAGTGATTGGTGAAGCGTTGGAGGCTTCGGATACTTGATATCGCGTTGGCGAATCGAGGTTTCATGTATCGGTGAGTGAAATTGTGGATTCTAGCTTTGGAATGTTTTAAAGGTGGTTGTTAGGAGTTTAGGTAGAGCTTGAAATGCTTACCTAAGCTCAGAAGTAAGTAAAGTGATTTTACTCTCTCGATCGTGCTAGTAGGAAATGGTTTTATGCACTTGTTTTGATTTACATGATACCTACTGTCTAAGCATGTTTTAAAGTATTTGATATACTGTTTTTGAGCATGTAATGCTGAAGGATGCACATGGTAAGTGGTCCTTGTAAGTATGGTTTATATTTGTGTTTTAAACATGGTTTTTGCTTGGGAAAATGGCATGATTTAATGCTTGTTAAAAACAATAAGGTAAATGTTAAAATGGTTAATTATATTGGCAAGTGATGTGGCTTTAAAATTGTTATAAGATATAGTTGGCCGGCCATAGGATTGAGTGCACTGTAAATAAGTCACCTTGGATGTTAAGGGGTTCTATTATATACCGAATACTACATCCAAGTACCCTAATGGTAGAGGGGTTTAACTGTACCGAATACTCCCGTTAGTGGGTTAAGAATCTAACCGATAAAAGGGATTGGTATCCATGTGGGTTGTGATTATACCTGATTGTTAATGTACCCGATTGTTATTGTACTGTGATTGTGATTGTATCACTATTCTAGTTGAGATGGCTTGAAGTGTTGGATTAACACTTGTTGAATCCATGTATCCGATGAACTTTTTTGTTATTGGACTTGTTAAATGATCACTTGAAAGCCAACATAATTGTTAATGTATCATTGAAATGTTTTTGCTGTATAATGTGATTTATACACGTTTCTCCTTAAGCTTTGCATTTGGTAGTAATGCATGGGAAGGCTTAAGTAGAGGGTTAGCAATGTGACTTGCTGTTGATTAATGATACATGTAGCATATGGTTTAATATGCTGGTTTAAATGATGTAAAGTGCATGTTTATAAAGGGGCATGATAATGTTTTAAAGGATGGTTTTAAGTGAATGGTTTTAAATGCATTGATGGTGTTTGTTTTTGAGTATTCCTTACTAAGCCTAGTGTGCTTACACTCTCATTGTCCATCAATGCAGATAATTGAAGTCCCGGAAGGCACCAAGAAGAAAGAGGATCTTGGCAAGACTTGTTTCTAAAGTATGTTAAAGACTAGACTATAATGAATAAGGGCAATATGGTAGTTGTTTTAGTTTTTGGAGATGTTATGTTGAACTCCCTGTTTGAGCATGTTTCTTTTGGTTGCTCTTGGGTTGTAAATGGACTTTAAGGATTGTCTTGATGCTGGTTTACCTTTTTGCTATGAAAAACTTGCAATACAATCTGCAAAAGCCGCTCATATTCTTCCTCGACTCGAGATTACACATGAATATCATTCATAAACACCACCATGAACTAATCAAGATATTCATGGAACACCCTATTCATCATATCCATGAAAGCTGCCAGAACATTAGACAAACCAAACGGCATTACTCATAACTTATAATGCCCGTACCTCGTACGAAAGGCAGTCTTATGCACATCCATATCCTTAACGTTCAACTGATAATACCCCGTTCTTAAATCAATCTTAGAAAATACTGATGCCCCGCAAAACTGATCAAACAAATCATCAATTTGTGGCAACGGGTACTTGTTCTTCACCGTCAACTTATTCAACTGTCGATAATCAATGCACATAAGCATCATACCATCATCTTTTTACAAAAAGAACCAAAGTACCCCAAGGCGAAACACTCGATCGAACGAACCCATGATCCAAAAGCTACATCTTCAACTCCCTTAATTCTTTCGGTGCCATTCTTTAGAGAGCAATGGACACTGGTACCATACCCGCATACGTCTCAATACCAAACTCCACCTCTCTATCCAAAGGTAAACTCGACAACTCTTCAGGAAAAACTTTCAGATAAACATAAACAGCCCATATGTCCCACACCCGAATACCTATAACTTTCGAAACCATCATGATAGCCCAATAAACTTGATAGCCTCATTGCATCAACTTTTCCCACTTGTATAGCCGAACAACATTGGAAAAGAATTTCATATTCTCACCAACCACAACAACTTCATATTCATCGGTTAACCTCAAAGAAATCATTTTGGATTCACAATCCACATCCGACTTGTGCTCACGTAACCAATCTATACACACAATAACGTCACAACCATGGAATGACAATTCTATCAGATCTGTGGCAAACTCGCGACCTTGCACTACCAAAGAACAACACCTATACAACCTTATTGTCGTAATCGTCTCACCAAAAGAACTAGTTACTAATACTTCATCTGCCTCTGAGAAATTATCCGTAAGTGTGGACAAATGTATGCATGATTCCTTATATATTATCCTAGATGTCTATGCACATGGATGCAAAACCTCTAATGTCAAGCTCAAAGATGTCTGCATGTATTTGTATATTTAAATATATACATATAAGTGTTTTTGCACTGTGCATGATCAACATCCACACTTATAACATTCCCAGTACCGATATTCCCTCCAACACGCTGAAAACACTTTAGCAACCCTCAAATGTTGATAAAAACTCTTTCTCAGTACCACAGTACACGAGAACACCACCACTCCGGCCACTACCCAACACAGGGTATTTAGAGAATACCCAACATGACATCTTCTCGAATGTTACTAGCACATTCGACGCTTCCACAATAACCATATCGGCCAACGGTCTAAAATCCAAAAAGCGTTAACCACGTTAGAGACTCAGGAAAAGACTCTCAGGCGAACAACTCACCTCAAACTCGACAACTGACATGCAAACCTGCGATAACGACATAAACTTGTGCTTCCTCGCATCCAGAACAAGCCATTTGATTTAGAATATGAATTGTACTCACTAACCAATCTTCGATTGCTTCAAGGCTTAAACCCCTAAACTCCATACATCCCAAACTTCAGAGACGATCCAATGATAAACCATGATTAACCACCACAGCAGATGTCGGTGCTTGTACATGCACTCCAGCCATTGCTTCTTAAAAAGCTCCCGTCATTGCTTGAATTAACGGAATCAAATCACCAAAAACTAGCCCTTGCTGAACCTGAGGTACACCACCTACCCTAGCATTAACAGGAGGAACCAACGGAGGAGAAAGAGGTAAAGTACTACAAAGATTCCTCACATCATCATTATTCTGCCCATACCTGGCATTACCAACCGTCGAACGAGTCTCACGTTGATCCATACTAACAAAAGCATCAAAACACATAAAAGTCAGGATAGCATTCTGCAACAGATCCAAGACAACCATATAAAATTTTTTAAAACCTCGGTAATAGGCAATGTGTTCCCAATTCATTCCCCAACATGATTTAAAACAATCAACGTACGTATACACAATCACCGTGCATATCAAACAACAACATCCAAATATTTCGTAACCTAACTTTAATACCAACAAATGTAACCCTCTTGATTCGGCCTAGACGCCCGACCGAACTGAGCAAGCTATATTAGGTTTGCCAAAGCAAACCGAAGAAAGATTAAGAAAATTGATCTATTTTTTTCTTTTATCTTGTCTAGATGCATGTTATTAATCCTAAGTGATCATGCTTGTAGCGGGTGAAGATACAAAAGAAAGAGACATCAGAAGGGCAACCAATTACACAAATATACATTTTAGGGATCAAAATGTAAATTTGTAAAGCTATAAGGGCTTACTTAAAATTAGATTTACCAATCCTCAATTAGTCAGGTTAAATGCATACATGTCAAATTTTAGCTTAAATAGATCATCCTAACTCCTCCAATTGCATGCTTAACAACTAGGGACCAAAATATAACTTTAGAAACTATTTTTCAGCTCAATAGATGAGTCCCCCGATTAATATCGAAACATGTACAAGTGGTTTCGAAACCTGTACTCTAGTATCCAAATTGAGTCTACTGTTTCGAAACCTAGGGGCTGGTTTTGAAACCTACCTGGAGAAAATGGCCCCTGGTTTCGAAACCTGCTAGATGGTTTCGAAACCTCCCTGTAGGTTTACAAAATCTGCACATTCAAACCAACTTATAACCTTCCGAAACATATCCGAATTAACCCCAAACATCATTTAACACTCAAAGCATCATATTAAAGCATCGTACAAATGTTTTATCAACCAAAGACCGATGCGATATAAGAGCATAGGTATTTCGGCCACAACGATAATCATATAGGTGTGCTCCCTAAACCACAAGCAACTCTCATACCAAAATCCAAACATAAGGCAAATAACCCTATGGTCAACAAACCAATACCTCTCTAACATCGATCAGAACATGCTAGCATCATAAGAGCATTGAAACAATCCAACACAAGCTAGATGCAATCCAAGGTATCTTCTAGCAACGTCACATTCTAGCATGGCTCAACCCACATGCTTTTCATACATAAAATGATCATCAAATCACAACATGTAAACCACAACAAAAACCATGGTAATACATCATTACAAATCCCTTAAAACATGGCAAACACATTGCCTTATTAACTGAAAATAACACCGAGATTCATACTCAAAGTTAGTATAGGTCTTGGATCGCCTTTTGCCTTGCCAATGTTGCCCCAAACTCTAATCTCTGCATCATTTAGAAAAGAGAGCATAAGCACATTTGCGTAGTAAGGATGCTTATAAAAGCAATGATGAATTTAAAACCATTTGAAAACAAAAACCACCTGTTTTCAAATCATGCTTAACAACTAAAGCATTTTCATTGTTTCCAACTGAAACATGCATAACGATCCTTATGCAACATCATATATAAATCTCATACTTAACAACCAAAGCATTTTTCATTGACTCCAAACCAAGCATGCATATCGACCTTATACAAAACCATTTACAATCACATGCTTAAATCCCAAAGCATTAGATCATATTACCATGCTTAAATCCCAAAGCATTAAATCATAAACCATGTTTAAATCCCAAAGCATTAAATCATAAACCATGCTTAAAACCAAAGCATCATAAAATAGGTTCAACACATGAACTTTCATATATTGGCAATTATAGTGACCACAGATAGTCGACCACTATCCTTGATTAGCCGACGGCTAAACAATATTTAACCGACCGTTAACCTTACACACCAGATACACAGATCTCCGTTAATGATCGACCGCCATCAAGACCCACACTATGGCAACCGTATGGCATGACAACCTTGCCGACTGCAAGATTAACATCAACAAGGGGAACCGACCGCTCAACCCAAGTGACTACATCGTAGTCCGAGTAACCAACCACTACACCTCAAGGACCTCTAACCACGATCAATTTTTAACATATTATAGTGCACTTTATCCTATGGCATGCCAACTATATCCAAATGTTTTCTCACATTGTTACATAGCCAATATATCATTTACAAAACCAATTACTCATTGTTTTACAATGCATTAAGCAAAAACAGCACACATGCAAACCAATGCATGTGTACTTTTAAACCAATGCAACACCACATTGCCAAAGCAATACCACATTCCTGACCGAAATAAAAACCAATGCTCACTACCATTCCATATACTTTTAAACCACTGCATATGTACTCAAAATAATGCATTTACAGTAAGTAAAAACAAACCATGTTTACGACCAAAACATGAACCAACATGCTTATATCCAAACCGATATTCAAGAGCAAAATAAGGGAAACTTACATCCGAGCTTAGGTAAGCGTTTCACGCTTAACCTAAACTCCCAAAATCATTTGTAAACCTTTAGGAATCATTTAAAACCAGTTTCCACTCACTAATACACTTTGCCTAGCTCACCAATGTGATTTGAGCTCTCGGCAAGCAACAATCAATGTCGAACTTCATCGCCTTGATTGTACCCTGTTTTAACAACATAAAAGCAGAGGGAAAATGCATTATTATGCATTCAAACCATTGCCC
Organism: Hibiscus mutabilis; assembly: GCA_019671005.1. Lineage (NCBI taxonomy): Eukaryota > Viridiplantae > Streptophyta > Magnoliopsida > Malvales > Malvaceae > Hibiscus > Hibiscus mutabilis. Next base: position 23,028,542 of record CM033720.1, read on the forward strand.
AACAACAATCACCCGCAACTCTCAAGTTGCCCACTCAAAAACCATCCGAAACTTATATAAATCATCCTCAAACTCTTTCCAAACTTAACCCAGCCACAATACAACCATTCGATGCATCAAACTTCATCAATTAACATCTAAAAATCCTTTTACAACATCCTTTTACTTCCAGCAATGATTAAACTCCAATAACATCACAAAACCCTTAACTAACAACCATTAACATTAGAGATTCAACTAGTTTTGGGATTACCATGATAAGTCCAAGCTATTAAAATTATTAAAAATCAAAATCATGATTTAATATGATCAAGAACCCAGCAACACAGATCCAATTCAAACATCTACCAATTTCATCAATTAAAACACAATTAAACCAATTTTCCTTAATTAAACTATCAAAACCCATTAGAAAACCATTATAAAGGATCAACAACTTGGGAATTTCAGTAAAGAACCTTTCATTAGAGGAGAAGAACAAACCTTACCTCTAATGGATGCTTTCTCCCTTAATTGGCTAATTTTACATGTGAAAACAAAGTTAAAACAATACGATTTTATTGAGAAATCATAGAGAATCCATTAAAAACAAAAGATTTAAGAAAAATATGATTTACTTGAAGATTTAGAAGAAGGAAATAGTGTTTGGATGGAGACATTTTGAGAGAAAAGGTTTTTGAGAAAGTTAGTTACGTGACTTTTGTTTTAAAATAATTAATTATCAATTAATTCCCCCAACCTATTTTATTTTCCAAAACACTTTTAAAAATAGCCAATTAAAGGATAAAGTCTGAAATTAGACTTTTGGGCTATTAGCTCCTTAAAGATTCAAAGTTTTGACCCTTTACAAAATAGTCACTAAAAATAGTTTTCAAAGTTTGCATTTTGGTCACTAGTCCAAAATGTCCGATTTCCAAAACTTATTTTCCAAAATTGATTCCACCAAAATCATTAACATATTAAACAATGATTTTAGAACATTTTCCCATATATTTTATCACCTTCAAAAATATTTAATCGGATTTAATCCCGTAACTAACTTGAATCTCTAATACCGGTTCACGGAAACCTTAGAACGAACCCCAAAACATCTAGACCCAAAACCGGGGCATTACATATTTGATCGGTTTGTCTCTTGAAATTTTCTGATAATATTGTTTATATATGTGTGTGTGCGGCTCTAAGATTTTGCATTCTATTATATTTTTTTATTTGTATATGCAAGAATAGTACAAGGTAGGAATGTAAATGAGTTGATCATGTATAGTTGGGTCTTGATGATAATCATCCATTTCCATTTTCTTTCGATTAATTGTGTCAATGGATCCTTGATTCATCTTTTGAGAGGAGATATAGATTTGTCTAAATATTTATAAGGATGGTTTTTATTTGAATGCTCACATACATATGCCTTCTTGACAACATATATATAAACATTTATGCATATTTGTTTTATAAATAGCTTGCTTTATAACAATAAGTAGTTATTTAAATTAGAAATTCTATGAACCTGGTTCAGTTAAAATGATAAGCTATGTTGTGTAACATTAAAAGATAAAGTAAGAAGTTTCAAATGAATTCTCTGATTAATCTATGTAATGTTGAAGAAAGTTGATTGGGCCTTACACATGCTTCCTTGGTGATTTGTTCATTTACATATTTTGTATGCTCCTAATAGAATGAATAGATATTATTATTCTGATTTATCTATGAAAAAGTAAAAATATTTGTTTAAAAGATCTTGATCCCTCTTGATCTTTAATGTAAGATTACCCTTGGTTGTTGTTGAATAATCTATCAAATAATTGGAAATGCTTCATGGGTTGCTCGTGTTCTCTAGATGACTTGTTCATGTACATAATATGAAACTTGAAGTTTGTAACACCCTTGACGTATATTCGATATTCGAATACACGTTAAAGATGTTACTAACTGATTTACATTGATTTTCAAACTTGTAATTTTTTTATTTAATGCAAAACTAATTTGGTTAAACAACCCTTTCTCGGTTTTCACTAAAGTACAAATCTGTCTAGATTCACCTAGTTTCTACCCTGAATTGGTTTATAAAATACTTTAAGCAGTTATAAAAATGAAAATATACTTCAGGGTGATTACTATGTGTGCTATCTAGACCTTTTCTTGATTTTAAAATTACTACGCGATAAACAACCAACTAAATTTAAAATCGTTTGAAGCATCTTTTCTAGTATTCCTAATTCCTCAAACTAAATCATGTTTCTAAATCATACATCGACATTAACTTATAAGTAGAGTGCGAACATTTAGGCATACAAAACAGCTACTTATTTAATATCTATACATGCCCCACTAGACTAGGATGTGGTGATACTGATAATGCATATTAACTTGATCTAACAATGTGCAGCTCCTCATCTGCTATCTCGTTCGAAGTACCTACATGTGATATGAAAAACACGCTAAATATAACTTAGTGAGGCATAATCATAATAGTGTAAAATAGTAATTATAAATAACACAGCTCTGCAAAATGGCAAGCGATTTCCAATTGCAGTTGATAACATTTTATCATGTATAGAACTACCTTACATGTATAGTTCATGTAACCAATATAATATTCAAACCATAAGATTCGATTTGTCTTACCAGTCTTGTATACATTAAGTTTTATAGCTTAACTGTTTATATAAATGCATTTCAAGTATTATATCTCAAGGTATAAAAGCATGTGATGCCATGATACGTGAGTCATCACAACACCGTAGTGTCTACGACGCCGTAACATCTGCATCGCCGAAGCAACTGAGATGAGTATGTACTCGAGGACGCCCTTTTTCTCCTCATACTCGTACATTTTGTGCTATGTAACACCATAGTGTCTATCTCGACTCCAAAGAGTCTACATTGTTTATCTCGACCCCGAAGAGTCTATATTGTTTATCTCGACTCTAAAGAGTCTACATTGTTTTTTGACCCCGAAGAGTCTACATTGTTTATCTTGACTCTGTAGAGTCTACATATTTTATCTCGACTCCGAAGAGTCTACATTTTTATCTCGACCCCAAAGAGTCTACATTGTTTGTCTCGACCCCGAAGAGTCTACATTGTTTATCTCGACTCCGAAGAGTCTACATTGTTTATCTCGCACCGTAGTGCTATGACGCAGCTGCTAGGACTCTATGGATATCCAATTATACCAAAGACTCTCACACTAGTAATTGGGCATATCAATATATTATTTTTCATATTCTATATCCAATCCTTCAATACTATTGTCCATATTTCAATAATGAGCAGTACATCTCCAAATATCTACAAATTCGATTTGCCTTGAGTAAATCATTATGCTACAAACATTGTATCAATATGCCATTTAATATTTCATGCTATTTGCATAAATAAGCCATCATACATTTTTATTTATACAAAGGTCTATTCATCGCAAGTCGTCCTATTTATCAACATGTCATAAATATATATAATGCAATCACTCATATCACATATATAATAAATAAGTAAAAATGCACTCACCTGGGCCATGCATGATATTAGCCTCACTAAGCTATTTCGATACTTTTTCCTTGCTTTCTTTTGATCTGGTACCCTTAGCCTCATCAATAGTTGTACAGTACCAATTGAACATATATAACAATATTCGTGTTAGATTTTTAATCTAACACTCCTTAACTATACTACACTAGTATAATTATCCAAATATAAAATATTTCCAAAATTTTTCACTTTTTCCTTTAATCACGCTGAATTGTTTATTATGGTCCCTAATGACCATTTTGCACATTTTGCAATTTATTCAAGATCAAATCACAATTATTCAATAATTCCATCATTTTTCACTAACTTTTATTCAATGCCCTTCATCCACTAACTTTTACCAAAGTGACATTTTAGTCACTAATTTTACACATAAACTTGCAAACTTGCATCGAATAATTAATCCAACATTTCTATATTTTTTCTCACATTTTCCCCTACTTTTAGATCAAAGCTGAATTGGTCCTTGAACTAGCTTTGCATAGATCAAGCTTCAATCTAAACATGGAACATGAAACCCTATTTTCTCTCTCTTCAAGAACATAATCAATTGTTCATAAATCTTGATAAAAGTACTATCAATTGAAAGAGAATTAAAAATAGATCAACTTTCTATCAAAAAAATACCTTTAATCTTGTTGGGGAGCCATAAAAATGCCTAGGAAATTTTTTGTGTATTTCCCCCCCATTTTTCTCTATTCTTTCGAATTGAAGAGGAGGAAGATGAACATTTTTGTTCATCTTTTTTTAATTTATGCCACATGTAATAATAAATTGATTTTTTTATTCAATTTAGTCCTTTTTCCAAAATTAACCTCCAACTCTAACCAAACTAGAGTAATGCTTTCACATGGCAAATTACCATATTACCCATGATACTTTTAAAATATTTCAAAATTGCCATTGTGACCAAATTACCAAAACTAGTCACTTAAATCACTAATTTTGCCATTTTGTAAAAATCCAACAGTTCTAGTTAGATCACAATCCACCAATTAATAATTTATTCATAAAATAATATTTTATGAATTTTCCTTGACTTATGGAATAGCTTTTGAAATTTTGATTTGATCTGATTTCCCGATATTCACTTACTACTTTTACTGCAATTTCCCCTTCACCGGGCTATCAAATAAATTTTAAAAATTCTTTATTTCCATATATTAAAAATAAATAATATTATCAAATAAAATATTCCATATTTACGAAGTCAAACTTAAAATTTTGACTCGGTCTAAATATACTGATAATTTACCCAAAATCTTTATTGGATAAAATTCTCTTAATAATCCTTTATCAAATATCCATACGAATAATATTAACTCGAACTGATTTTTTTATCAGTCTCAAGTACTGATATAAGACCTTCCTAATAGGCCACCTATCCTATGCCCTGAGCACGCTTAACTTTGCAGTTCAATCGAAATTCGATATCTTATACTGCATTTTTATTCCCAGAATCTATATCAGATTTTTCTCCATGATCTGTTTAATCCATTTACATGATAAAATAATTACTAATAAATTCTCCAAATATCCATAAAATAATATTTTATAACTCTTCCAAAGTCTATGGAATCATCTCCGAAATTTTAGCTTGATCCGATTTACCGATAAATGTCGAGAATTTTATGGGTTACTAAATAAATTTCTTAATCAAAATAAATCATAGGATTCATCCTGAATCGAACTAAAATATTTCCAACACTTGGAAATGAGTTTTATAAACTTTCTCTACCATATAGTAAAATTTCATAAATTTTCAGTTCGATCTGGGTATTCAAATTCCACTTAAACTTTGACTGTGATTTCCCAATAATCAAAATATCGGATCAAACCAGTAATTCCTCGTTCGGTCCACACCAATAGTTGCTTTATCTATTTATGAAATAAAACACCTAAATTTTGGGAAATTACAACTTTGGTCCTTTAACTTTTCATATTTCAACTTGTACCACCCAAGTTTTAAAAACTTATCATTTTGGTCACTAAACTTTAACCTTGATTCCCATTCCAATTTTCCTTGAATTTTAACCAAATTTTGTGAGTATCCTATTTTACTCGTTCTCTATCACGTGACAAATTAAAACTTCAGAAATTTCTTTTCTACAGACCATAATTGAGAAAATCCTAACTTTTGCATTTTTGTCATTTTAGTCACTAAGTAAGATTTTAAGCAATTATCTTAGCACTAAATGACCCTTGAACAGTACTGTAAATTTAGGGGTATTACTGTAACCCCCTCGTCCCGGCCTAATCACAGGACCGAACCGAACGAGCTACATTAAGTTTACCAAAGTAAACCGTGAAGAAAACTCTGAAAATACGAACATTTTTTCTTTTATCTTATCTAGATGCTGGTTATTACCCTACATGTACATACAAACAACGAGTGAAAACCCAACCCAATCGGGCATCGATTTGATATACAATTGGTCACTTTACAATAATAGGGACCAAAACGTAAATCTACAAATCTATAAGGTTTAACTTGTAATTTGCTTTACCAATCTTTTATTAGTCAGGTTACAAGCATACATGCCAAATTTCAACTTAAAACGATCATCCAAACTCATCCAATTGCATACATAACACCCAGGGACCCAACTGTAATTTCCATTATTTCAAAGGACCAATTTCGCAATTAAAGTTACCAATCCTCAATTGAACAAATTACATGCATACGGGTGAAATTTTAAGTCAAAACGATCATTCAAACTCATTTAATTGCATGTATATCACTCAGGGACTAAAATGAGAGAAAACAAAAACCTTAATTAACTAACTTAACTGCCACGCGTATCGATACGCGGGCAAGTGTATCGATGCACCTGAGCCTTTACAAAATTATGGATTCTAGTATCTCAAAATCGTATCGATACACCTTCACGTGTATCGATGCACTATGCGTGAAAATGTATACCTGTATCGATACGGTCACCCATGTACCGATACGCTAAGCCTGAAAATGTGCTTACCTGTATTGATATGGTCCCCCATGTATCGATATGTTGTGCCTGGAAACACTTACCTGTATTGATACGGGCATAGGTGTATCAATACGTCAAAATTTGCTGGTTTTTAGCTTCGTTTTGGAATTCTAACACTTAAGCATGCTTCTAACAATCAAATAACATCATCATTGGTCATTTACCATCAAATACCATAAACCAAACATCAAGAAACAATATAATGCTTTAAAGGTAAACTATAGGCATGCTTCCTAATACTCAAGCAACCAAAGCATGAACCATGTGCAAAATCCAACAAAGCAAGCTTATCACAAGTCCAAAGCAGCAATATAAACTTGCTCAAACGAAGAAGTAACCACTCAAACCCTCCCAACAACATTTAAGTCACATTGCCTTTATTACTACTTTAAAACCCATGCATACTTTGGGAAATCAAGTCTTGGAATTCCCTCATTGCTTGCTAGGCCACTTGCATTCAATCACTCTGCATTGATGATAAAAGAGAGCGTAAGCAATCATTGCTTAGTGAGGAGCGCTCCAGAATATAAAACATCATCCAATGCAATTTCAAACCATTTAAGAACAATCATGCCATTCTTTCAAAACATGCACTTAGTCTTTACAAAATCAGCATATTAAACATGTGTAAACATGTGTAAACACTTCATTCCAAATCAAACCATCAACATGATAAATTTAAAACATTATATTGGCTTGGAAGTGATCCTTCTCAACAACAACATTTCCATAAATCCATCATTAACATCGGATACACGGATTTCCAAAGAGATCTCGCAATCTCTTGCAGCTCAATGGCATGAAGTCGTGCAACACATACACCACCTCTACACTACCAAGGCTAATCCTCCAATTTTGAGTAAACACATTTGACGCATCAACCTCTACAGCTCTTGGCTGGAGTAAATGCCATCTAAATGTCACCTCAACAACTTTTGGGTTCACATGGTCAGAGTAAGTACCTCCCGTACCACCTCTACAACCACGAGCAACTTATTATAGTGCACTTTAAATCCTATGGCCGACCAATTATATCCGATAATATTTCCATAACATTTTCGATTCATCACTTGCCAATATCATCCACTTTTATAAAAATACCTCACTGCTTTCATATGCATTATTCAAATCATTTCATTGTGCATTAAACCACGCATAAGCCATGTTCATAAACATTTTTTAAAATCATGCATTACTTTCCAAATGCATCTAAAATCATTTCATATCAATTCCCAACATTAAACCATGCTCATTTCATGCATAAAACATGAGGTAAACAATCATTTAACAAGTGCATTCATAAAACATTTGCCAACCGAAATCGAGAGAGAAATCCACTTTACTTACTTCCGAGCCTTAGACCAGCGTATCAAGCCTTGTCTAGACTCCCATTAAACCTTTTCAAATCTTTGAAAAGTCATTCTTATCCGTTTCACTCATCGACAAAGCAACACCTTCCTTGCCAATGTCAAATCAAACCTTCGTCAACCCCTCAACACCAAGATTCGCTTCCAAACTACTTTTCCCCTGTTTCAAACACATCATAACAGAGAATCCAATGCATTACAATGCATCCAAACTCACAACAATACAACAATTAACAACACCCAACTATAGCTCTCCACAACACTGTATCTTAATAACCGAAAACATCATCGATTCACAAAAAACCTCAACCCAGCCCACAACTACGAATCTCAACCCTCAAATAACATCAATTAACATCAAAACAACAACCTAAAACAACCTTATACCTCCAGCAACCAAAACTTAACCTCAACACCTCAAAATCACTTAACTACCAAACTAGAGATTCTATAGATTTCGGGATTCTATCATCAAAACTCACTTCATTATCATATTAAACATCAAAATCAAGGTATAATTTGATCCTTAACTCAGCAAAAACAGATCACTACGAATTTCTTCAATTTTTCATCATAAACCATCAATTAAACAATAAATCCGAGTTTAATTAATAAAAAATCAATGAAAATCATATAAAATGGATCAAGAACTTAGGAATTTCAATAAAGAACCTTTCATTAGAGGAGAAGAACGAATCCTTACCTCCAATGCTGATTTATCCCCTTAATTGCTTTATAAACCATGAAAATCAAGGTAGAAATAATAACTATTTGATGTAAAAGCTTTAGAAATCAATTGGAAATAAAAAAACTCTTTGAAATCCTAATTTTACCTGAAGAAATTGAAGCTGGAAATATGTTTCGCTTGAGAGAATTTGAGAGAAAAGAGTTACAAAGTTAGTTATGTGAAATTCTTTTTAAAAGCCTTAATTGTGTTTAATTAATTCTCTCCCATATTTATACCTCTTAAAACTTAATTAAAAATAATTAATTAAAGTGAGAAATCTGATGAAACCCTTTTTGGATTAATAGCTCCTTCAAGATTCAAAGTTTTGACCCATTTTCGAAATAATCACTAAAAACAGTTTTGCAAACTTGCATTTTGGTCACTAACCCAAACTGTCCCATATTCGAATTTCATTTTCCAAAATTGTTTTTACCAAAATCATTTATATATTTAATAATGATTTTGGATTATTTTTCCATATTTTTATCTTCAATAAAAATATTTAATCCGATTTAAATCCCGAATCTGACTCGAATCTATAATCCCGATCCACTGAACCAACTATACCGTTCCCCAAAACTCCTAAGCCCAAAATCGGGGCATTACAATTACAAAGTTTGCTCGATTTGAGCCTTATACGTTATATTAATGTAGATGTTTCCTATGTAAATAATATAAATACTATTGACAGTATGTTAAAGAGCAAGTAAATCGATTAGGGTAAAGACTTCTGGATCATCAATTTTGCCTAGTTCTGAATAAAATAATAGATTTTGAGTTATCCGGAATTTGTATGTACTAGTAATATATATATGATAGCGTTCTGGTTTACCTTGAAAGTTTTGATTTTTGTTCGCATGTTTCCTGTTTTGTCTCGCATTGACATCTTCGATTCTAGTTTTCTTCTAAACCGGGTTGAGGGTGTTACATATTCTTTTCCTCTTCCAATTGAGTTTATGCAAGTGTCCTTTATATATTTGCAAATGTGAATTTCATGCAAGAAAGTTGTATTAATGAACAACTCATCGTTCTTTTGATCTTATCCTGACAGATGTCATTATGGCGACAATAGCTCTTTCGATGTGCTGGTATTGTAGCGAAAAATTGTCGTAACATCATGTCTAGACAAAAAGTTGTTGTAATAAACTGCCAGCTCATCGTCCATTGATCTTATCCTTTTGCCAACGTCATTCGATCTTATCCTTTTGACAGCTGTCATTGTGATGACAATCCCGGATGCAATCTAAACAATACTTATGTAGCAACATTCTAATGTGGCGACAATCCTGGCTGCAATTCTGGAAGAACTCATGTAGCGACGTTAGCAACAAAAATGTGATAAAATTAAGGATAATTCAAGACAGAGCCACTGAGTTAAGAAAAAGGCAAATACAAAGATGAAAAATTCTAAAATATATGCAAAAGATAACATGATGGGGACAAATTAATCAATAAATAAGGTGAAAACACGTATCTTTTAAAGTACCATCACACCCCCAAACTTGAGTCTTTTCTTGTCCTCAAGCAAAATAAAAAGCAACAAGGTTAAATACCAATTGATGAACATTCTAACAACTTGAATCATCTTAACTATCAATGAATCAATTACATCTACATGATAGAATATTGCATCGACAACTCTAGAATATGAATGAATGAACTTGCAAAATCATCAATACATAGCATCATGTCTCACATCACAGTTTCTTTCTACCTAAGCAACATTTATTTCACTATACTACATAAGCGTATTATTCTCTTTCTTCTTTTTTACAAGCAGCGAGGGATATTGAACAATGAATGCATCCTAGATCCTGAGAAGTAAGATGTTGTGCAATGAACCCCCAAGAAGTATTTCATTGCTTCTACAGAAACTAATGCAGCGATAGATTCATTTTTCTAACACATGTATTAGGGTGTTTCCCCTTAAGCTACTTTCATTATGCACCCAAATTGGGGTGTTCTTTATTTACACATAATACGATATATAAACATATATAACAACAGCTGAACTAGGTAGATTCATCTAAGATCTAAGAGATGATGCTAGGTATCCATTACTCAAGCAACCAAATTCATCCATAAATAGAATTCTAATACAACATTCCATCACATGTATCCAACCAATTTATTGACAATCATGATTCAAGAATTAAGCATCGAATGTAAGAAAAAAAATATAGCACAAAATGAACCTTGCTTTTGCTTATTTTTTGAAATAGGGGTGCATTTTAAACCCTAGGTGTATAGCCCCAAACTTAAAGATTGCATTGTCCCCAATGCAAAAAACAGAATGTAATGATAGAATGCAATTACAATGACAAATGCAATGAAAATAAAACTAAATACAAGTACAATGACAAAATGCAATAACAAAAGGAAAACAACAACTAAATGAAATGCATGATCAGAACAAACTAAAAATTAAAAACAATCTAACTTCAGTGTTTCTTTGCTTCTAATGTGGCTGTATGGTGCTTCTTTTTTCTCACTACAGCACTATCTTCTCAACAGTTGCATCCATAGCATCTGATGCATTGATAATTTTTGTAGCAACGTTGTTATCTTCTTCTTTTCTCTCAACTTAGTTTGATTCGCAGGTGCCTCCTCTTGTTCTGGTTTAACTTTGGCATCATCAGCCTCCTCTTATTCTAATGAAATCTGAATGCACTCACAATAAGCACCTATTTATTATTACATTGTGGCAAGGGTTACCTTGTAGAATCATTTCTGATACTTCTTAAAGTCCATCCACACCCTCCAGCGAGTGACAATTCTACCCAAAATGAGTTGGGCCAGTGTGATTGCAAATATTTCAACTTGTGTGGCCTTGATGGAGGTGTCTTTCTTTCATTTTCCTTTAAAGTCCATGTGTACCCTCCACCTTGCTACTATCCTGGAAGGCATAAATTCAATGTGAGCAACATTTTTAAATACAACCATTTGATTACCTCATACTCATCGACTTTCATCATAGTTGAATGTAGCTTTCATTGTAGTGACACATGCTGCTCTAGCCAATTGTCGTAGCAATCATCTGCTAAAATTTTGTGTAAATCAAGTGAAAGACTAATTCTCTAAAAAAATTCAAGCATCCAACCACCACTTTTTCATGCTTTTCAAACATCCCCATCAGTAAAGATTTTGGTGCTACAATAATAATGGAAAAAAACACCATGCATAGAGTATCTTCTCAAAAATGATCATACCATTATTTTGATGGCTTCAAATCTAGCATCGTTGGTTCCTCAAGAGATACATGCTTAGATTCCATTAACAAAGTACTACCATCTTGTTGACCCTGCACGTAATCATGAACTTGGCGTGGCAAAGGTGGATGTGAGGATTCATCAGATTCTGATGAAACTTTGGATTGCACCAACATTTTCGGGTTATGTCCATAATTAGATTTGAGCATTCAGGAAAAAAAAGTGTCAACTCTTGGAACAGGTTTTGCTGGTACATCAACAATCTCTTTAAATGCAATCTTTTCGTTATGATCCATTTCTCCATTTTCTTGAGTTGATGCATTTGATTCCTTATCACTCATAAGTGTTCCTTGCGGTCCAGGATTCATTGTGGAAGCAAGTTGTCCCATTTGTGCTTCTAATGCACAAATCGATGAGGAATTTCCTTGAACAATTGCTTTCATCCAAGTTAAATGCTCTTGCATCAAAGTTGCAAGAGCTGCATAGGGATCATACGTGAAAGTTGGGGTATATTGTGGCTGCATAGGTGCTTGAGCATGCATATGTTGTAACACCCCAAAAATTGATCTAGTCAAAATTGAGTTATGGCGATCAGAAATCCTACTTTGGAGAGGTCCAAATATTGCATTGACTTTGGTCGTGTGGTCAATTATAGCAATATCGAACTCTAATTGAGTCAATTTGTAGACCCTAGACCAAATTGAATTTATTAAAAGCTTTAGGGTGGCTAAATTGTGAAAATTGGAAGTTTTAGAACTACAGTGAAGAGTTTGGGAAATCGAGGGACTAGCCTTGTGATTTTCCATGTGGAATATGACTCACTTGCTTGCCTCCTTACATATCACGTGAAGATGATAGAGAAAAAAAGAAAGGATTATGAGTTGATAGGGATAGTTTTAATTAATGGAAAAGAAATATTAAATAAATAAAATAAGATAGGTTTCCTTCTTAAAGAGGAAACCCATCGGTTACTTTAGGAGTGTAGTAAAGTGTTTAAAACACTTTTCCTAAGCTTTTTACAACCCACTGAATCCTCCCTATCAATTTCTCATCGTCTTTTACAAGTAAGTTAAGCAAGCACCTTGAAGTCATCTTCTTCCAAGCAAGCACCACCATTGTTGTGGAAGTCAAGCTTTGGGATTCCTAAGTTTATTGATTCCTATCAATTCTCATAGCCTATTGAAGCTCAAGAGTTGGACCATCATCTCCATCAAAAGCTAAGGACAAAGGAATTGTCATCTGAGAGCTGTAAGAGCTTTAGAAAGCTAGGTGAGTGTAGTCAGGTCTCAGGGATAGGCTAGGTGCCTATCCCGACATCCTTGATATTGATTATTGCATAGCTAACCTCGTGTATAACAAATATTGCATTGAAAATCATTGGTGGCCATATCGGTAAGTATCAGATCGAATCATTATCTGTAGTATCGTTGCTATTGCCATCGGTATCATTAAAACATTGACATATAGAATCATTGATTATTGGTCATCAAATATTGCTATTGAAATATGGATATCAAATTATTGTCACTTAGATATTGTTATTGAAACATTACCATTGAAATATTGTTATTGGATCGTGGTTATTGAACTATTGCTACCGAATCATTGTTACCGAAACATTACTATCGAATCATTGATATTGACATATTGATGTCAGTAAAATATTAAGGAAAAGACCTTGGACACTTTGGCATGGTGCTTGGTATATTTACCAGGATTACAGTCCATGAGCTACAGCTCAAGAGCGACAACCCTGGCAAGGCAGAGGTTTCAGTTAGAGAGTGTACGGACACTAGGGGCACTAAATCATTGAAATCGTATTGAAATAAGCCATTGCTTTGTGCTTTGAGCTTGCGATTATCGAACCCAAGTTACCGTTGTCAAGAGTGATCCAAGGAGAACACTGTTATAAGATTATTAAAAAACACTATTGAAGATTCTAAGAAATATTGTTGAAACATTGAATACAGTGTATTTCATTGTTATGGTGCTCATTAAAATAAGACTGAATTGCATTGATAACTCCATTGTATCGATATTTTTTCCATTGCATTGATCATTGCCAATATATTGACTATTGTTATTGCATTGATATCGAATTATTAATATAATAGTTTGGCCATTGATATAGGACTGATCATGATATAATGTTGATATGGTTTTTGTTGCCATTGTTGCATGAATGAATTGTACTTCATTGATATATTCATCGCTTATGATTGCCTCACTAGGCAAAGTATGCCTAATGCATTCATTCTCATGCATTTTAGGTTAATAAAGGTTTTTAGTTTGAGATCGGGAGCACTTTGAAGGTTTTTGTCAAGTCACAGCATTGGTAAAGTAATGTATGTCGTCTCTACAAACTCCTAGTATGATGGCATAATGGTTGTTGAGGTCACTTTCGACCATTCTAGCATGCATCAGTAATGTATGGTTTGAGTATGTCTAAAGAATCTAAAATGGACTTTTGAAATGGGCTAAATGTGGCAAAATATGCACAATTGGCTAAAATATGGAAAAGTAGTAAATGGATTTATTTATCCTTGAAACTTTGCATGCTCTTAGATTTGGACTAAATAAACTTTTTGGTAAATTTTCATTGAATTTGGATACTGTTTGACCGGTCAAAATGCTTAAACACCAGACAAAAATTGATATTACAGAACCAGTCGTACTGATACGGGTGATGGCGTATCGGTATGAGCGTGCAATTTGGGTCATAGGTTAAAGGGAGTACCGAAATGGTTAAGGGAGTATCGATACTCTAAATAGACATTAAAAAATTACTATTGTTTAGTACCGATACTGCTAGGTGCGTACTGGTACTCTCTTTTGAATATGTAAACTAAAATATATTGTGTCAGCCCCATATATCGATACGAATTGACCCCGTACCTGTACTGGTTCATCGAACTTAACCATTTTAACGGTCATTGTAGGATGTATCGATACAGCTTGAGTTGTATCGATACGGTCGTTTGTCACTGGAATCCTTTGCGCTTAACCTAACCATGGCGTAGTGATATGGACCTTGCGCTTATTGATACCCATACAGTTAAACCTATTAAAAACCCTTAATAAATTCTAAAAATTTGCAGTTCAACCCCTAAATCTTATAAAGGCTTAAAATTGGTCCAAATTTGATATCACATCGATCTACTGATCTCATTGAACTCTTGTAATATTGAATTAATTAATGCACCCTTATCGAATTACTGAATATTGAATAAAAATATTGTACTGATCACCGTATAGTTCACCGGTAACACATCCTAACCCGGTTCTCGATCAGACCGGGGGGATGGTGTTACAGATATGGCAACTGAAGATATTGTGGTTGCAACGGAGTTTGTTGTGACTACAACTGAGTTTGTTGATTGTAGTGTTGCTTCAATGAATTGTAATTCCCTTGTCTTGGATTATAAGCGCCTTAGGAGAAATTATTCCCATATCGAAATGGCCCAACAAGTTGGCTAAATTTTTGATTTCCCCAAGACTGTTGATTGTGTGCAGCAACATTATAAGAATTTCCATATGAGTAGTTTCCTAATAGTTGTGGGCAGTCTTCAAAACTGTGGTTGTCACTGCAAATCTCACAATTGAATGTAAGGACATCGACTCTTTGGGCTACTCTAGGCATTTACATGGATTTGATCTTGTTGTCCAATTCCGAAATTTCTACTGAGAGTACTGGATAAATATCCTCTTTGTACATCATGCCATCTCGAATGGTTCGACGTCTACCCTCCATTATATTTTTTGCTCTCCCTTTATAGCTCACCAAAAAGAGAACAAAAGAAAAGAAAATAAAAAAAATAAAAAAATGCAATGACAAAAATAAACACCAAATTAAAATTATCCCCGACAACGATGCCAAAACTTGATGGGTGCAAGCGTACACACGTCGATGCAAGAATAGCTGATAGGTAGTTCCTGTCGGATATCAATTCCATAAGGATGGTTGTCCAGACGTCTACCAATGTTAGTGTAGTAAGTACAAAAAATAAGGTGAATGCAATGAGTAATTCCAAAGCAATGAAAGGTAAATGATATAGGTAATGTTACAGAAATGTACTAAAATTTAAACAGAAACATTATAATGATGCTAGTGGGGTTTCCTTGGTGATTCATCAACAAAATAACGAATACTATAAAAAACAAATGAAAAAATGATTGTTGATGCAATAAAGCACTTGAATATCTTACCAATCTCAACTTCTACCCTTAATCAAAGACTTATATGAGCTCACTCACCATGCCTCTTAGTGATAGCTAATAAGCAAATACAAGAACAATTGAGTCAACTTTCGTTGTACTCCCATGCAACTTTCGTTGTAATGGCTTGTTTGACAGTGGGCTACAATAAACACTTTTGTGCATAAAGATATTCAAACCCAAAGATCAAATGATAGAGGAAAAACTTAATATGATAAACATTCAGTCAACATTCATAGAATATTTCCATACAAAATGAAATTAAACCATAATCATCAACTTTTAAACAGAAGAAACAATAAGAACCGAATGGGGAAATCTATCTCTAGCTAACTTGATTGCTCCTTGATGCTTTTTCTTTCCTCACACCCGTCATGGATACTTAATCCTGCACTGGATTCACCTCGGTTGCCCCTTGGAAGCTTTAGGCCACCATAGCCATCAAGAGAGAGCTCCAAAACCAAGGAGAAATAACATATGATATGAGCCTCCCTTTTCTAGGGTAATAATATAGATATATATATCCTTTTCATCTTCCAATTGGGTGTCTATAGGTGTTTTTTTATAGATTTATATTTGTGAATTTCGTGCAGGATAGTTGTATTAATGGACAACTCATCGTCCTTTTGATCTTATCCTGACAACTATCATTGTAGCAACAATGGCTCTTCGATGTGCTAATATTGTAGTGAAAATTGTAGCGACATCATGTCTAGACAAAAGTTGTTGTAAAAAATTGCCAGGTCATCATCCTTTGATCTTATCCTTTCACCAATGTCACTTGATCTTATCCTTTTGAAAGCTATCATTGCGGCGATAGTCCTAGACCCAATCTCTACAACGCTTATACATCGACATCCCAATGCGGCAATAGTCCTGGCTGCAATTCTAGAAGAACTCATGTAGCGACATTAGCAACAAAAATGTGATAAAATCAAGGATAATTCAAGAAAGAGCCACTGAGTTAAGAAAATGCAAATACAAAGACGAAAATGCTAAAATGTATGCAAAAGATAATATGATGGGGACAAATTAATCAATAAATAAGGTGAAAACACATGTCTTTTAAAGTACCATCAGGTAGCATACCTCAAACTCCAAAATGCTTTTTGCATCATAAGTGTGATTGCTTTGCTTGTTTGTAACTCCCTGAATTTGGGCCTAGATGTTAGCTAGATCGAGTAGATGATGTAGGGGAACTGGATTAGGCGATTCAAGCTAGTTTCGAGAATTAATTCTTAATAAATACTTTTTTGGCTTAAATAAAATATGGAAAATATTATAAAATGTTTAATTAATATCCTAAGGGTTTTGGGAAACTCAATTTGAAGTAATAAAATCAGATTTTGGGACATTTTTGGTCTGGTGACTAAAATGTAAGGCTTTAAAAACTGTTTTGGTGACTAAATCATAAAAGGGTCAAAACTTAGAATCTTTAAGGAGCTAATTTACCAAAGTTTTTCATCAGATTTTCCCTTAATTTAGGCTGTTTTTAAAAGGCTTTTAAATGGTTTTTATATTAAAATAAAATATATTTGATTAAAAAGAATTTTAATAACTAAATTCATTTTCATACGTAACTACTTTTGCTCTCAACTTTCTTAGCAGCAAAACTATCCATTTTCCTCCAAAATTCTCAGGAATCATTCTCTTTTGATTACTTTTTGATTTCCTAATTGATTCTTTTGATTCCTACACCAAATCCTATTTGTTTTCTTGAAGCTTTCATCTAAAACTTGCCAATTAAGGCAGAAATCAACAATTATAGGTGATTTTTGTTTCTCTCCTCAAATTAAAGGTTCTTTTTTGAAATTCCCAAGTTTTTGATCCGTTACAACTAATTTTTTATGTGATTATGATTAAATCATGATTATAGTTTTGAATTGAGTTTTAATGAAAAAATTAATGAATCTTGATATGGATCTGGTTTTGTGTTGATTCTAATTGATTTAGATCATTTATAAGACATGTTTTAATGTTAATAGAAGAGATTAATAAAAGAAATCCCGAAACTAAGTGAATTGCTAATTTTCTTGGTTGTAAATAGTTAGATTTTGAGGTGATCTTGGTGTTGAAAGGTTGCTGGAGATATAAGGTTGTGATAAAGATGTTCTTGGATGTTAATTGATGATGTTAAGATGTTAAAATCAATAGGTTATGACTGGGATTTGTTTAAGTTGAGTTTGGTGATGATTTTGATTGTTTAAATGAAGCGTTTGATGGTTTTTATTGAGGCAATGTTGAGATTATTGGTTGCTGGAAATTTGATATGCATGGAAGTGCATTAATCCTATATTTTTGTTTGGGTAAAACAGGGGAGACGGATCCTTTGGCTTTTGGAGAGGTTGTAGAGGCTTCAGAAGCTTGATTTTTGCAATAGCAAGAAGGTGTTGTGTTGTCGGTGAGTGGAAACATGGTTTACAGCTTTAAAAAGATTTGAAAGTGATTTTGGGAGTTTAGATTAAGCTTGAAATGCTTGTCTAAGCTCAGAAGTAAGTATTAGATGAATTCACATTAGATGAATTTGCTTTCAATTTCGGTTTGGCAAATGTTGATTTTCTCATGCCTATGTTTATGATTTGATACCTACTGTTTTATGCATATTTTGGAAGTGGAATATGTTGCAAATAATCTTATACTGATGATATTTGAGTATGGCAAATGGTTTGTGAAAAGCATTTTGAGGTTATATAAATGCATGTTTTGTTATGTTGGAATTGGTTTCAATGATGCATATGAAAAACAGTGAGGTATCATGTTTAAGATGGAATATATTGGCTAAGTGAAAATAAATTAAATGTTATCAGATATAGTTGGCATGCCATAGGGTTTAAAGTGCACTATAATAAGTCACCTCATGTGTGTCGAGGGGCTTAATTGTGCCATTTTCTCCACTGTGGGAACCGCAACGGTTGAGGGGTTAATTGTGCCATATTCTCTCGCTGGAGGATTGAGTATCACAATGGTCGAGGGGTTAAATGTTTCATTTTCTCCCTTTGAGATATTATACATCATAATCGTCGAGGAGTTAAATGTGTTGTATGCTCCGGTTAGATGTATGTTAAGTGGTCAAAGGAATCACTTGGGAAATCCGTGTATCCGATGTGTTTTTGTTAAGGAAAGATTCTGTTTTTGGGTCACTTGAAATCCAATATATGTGAATTTATGTATCACGATGAATTATGTTTTGTATAATAGGATTTATACATGTTTTGCTCTTTAAGCTTTGCTATTGGGTGATTAAACATGTGAAGGCTTAAATTGAGGTTTTTTATATGAGATTATGCATGAGATCCATGATACATGTTTTCATATGGTTTAATATGCATGTTTTGCAAAGGTAAAAAAGGCACGAGATGTTTCTAAGGGAGAACTTACCATGTGAATAGACAATGATCAAATTACTCTTGGTGTGTTTGATTCTGTTCCATGGGAAGACAAAGAAGAATTTCATATTGTGGATGTTTTGGAATATTTAACTTAGAAAGAATTGCATCGTCGCAGTATACTTATTTTAGAAGACTGTGCACTAACATCTGCTAATGGTTTTTTACAAATTGTACCAGCATTACTGAAACTCATATAGTTGATGTTCGCTATAATTGTCAGATTGAATCTTTAAGTTTGGCCAACCATATAATTCCAATATTTAAGCCTTCTATTGAATAAGCCCCTATTCTGGAAATAAAACCGCTTCCAGCAAACTTAAATATTCATTTCTTGGTGACAATGATATACTCCCAGTTATTGTCTCAGCAAGATTAGAAGCAACTCAGGAAAAAAAGCTTATCAGTATTCTTAGGCAACATAAAAAGCTATTTTTTGGAGCATTTTTCATATCCAAGGCATTATTCCCTCTTTATGTATGCACAAGATCAAATTAGAATTCGAAAGAAAGCATTCTATTAAACCATAGAGAGGATTGAATGAAAAGGTGAAAGAAATTGTGAAGAATGTGATCATTAAATGGATGGAAGTTGGTATCATTTACTCAATTTCTAATAGTAATTGGGTGAGTCCAATTCATTATCTCCTAAAAAGGTAGCATCAATGTTGTTAGTAATGATAATGATGAATTGATCCCTACTCATATTCCCACTGGTTGGAGAATATGTATGGATTATCATAGACTTTATGCAGCCAAAAGGAATGACCATTTTCCACTTCCTTTCATTGATCAAATGCTAGATAGGATTGCCAACAAGGCTTACTACTATTTTTTGGATGGGTTTTTGGCTACAATCAGATTGCTATTGCGTCGGAAGATCAAGAAAAGATAATTTTTTTGTCCTTTTGGTTTTGAGAAATATTTACCATCCAAAAAGCAGAAAAAACAAAGTCTTTGTCTAAAGAAATACGTCCATTTTATAAAATCTTTGAGAGATCAAAAAAAGCAGAGACCGAAAAAATCATAACTATTCTTAACAATAGGTCCTGGAGGCTTCTTGGTTCATCATGCTATTGCTATGCTTTTCACTGTATGTCTTTCGGTCTTTGTAATCCATCTACCACATTTCAACGATATATGATGGTTATATTCTATGATATGATTGATAATTTCTTGGAAATATTTATAGATGATTTTTCTATTTACGAACATAATTTTGACCAGTGCCTTGATAATCTGGAGAAAGTCTTGCAATGATGCAAAGATACTAATCTCATATTGAACTGGGAAAATGTCATTTTATGGTCACAGAAGGAATTGTTTTAGGCATCCAGATCTCTAGTGCATGAATTCAAGTTGATAAAGCTAAAGTGGATGTCATTGAAAAATTACCTCCACTGACAAATGTTAAGGGAATCCTTAGTTTCCTTAAGCTTGCAAGATTCCATAGACGATTTATTAGAGATTTTTCAAAAATCTCAAAGCCCTTATGCTTGCTAATGGAGCAAAACCAAAAATTTTATCTAACGATGCATGTCTAGATGCATTCAATCAAATCAAGAAGGAGTTGTGAACACACCCATTGTCGTTGCACTAGATTGGTCGCAATCATTTGAAGTTATGTGTGATGCGAGTGATTTCGTTGTTGTTGTTCTAGGACAAAGGAAAGAAAAGGTATTTCATGCTATTTACTATGCCAACAAAACTCTTACTGAAGCTCAAATAAATTATACAACCACAAAGAAAGAGTTATTGGCCGTAATCTTTGTTTTCAACAAGTTTCGTTCATATCTTGTGGGTGCAAAAGTTACCATGTTTACTGATCATTCTGCTTTGAGATATCTTTTGGAGATAGCTAGGAATAAAGGTTTCCATTTATTTTCACTATTTTTGTATTTAATTCAAATGGTGGTGTTGACTTTCTCTAACACTTGGCAAACGATTGAATATTTAGAGTAAAAGTGTAACAAAATAATGCCAATGTGAGTCTTATGTGTGCAAGTATACACGGTCAGCAAGTAATACAGTAGTAAGCTGAATATCAAATCCACGAGGATTGACCAAGAATTTATTTGCTTAATGTTTACTTGTTTTTAAGAAAATAAAAGTGTTTGAAATGATTTGGATTTTTTATTAAAAAGATAGTGAAAACAAAGTAGTGAAAATGGAAGCAGTCTAGCAACGGAAGTGTTCAATTGAATGATGAGCGTTGGCAAGGGATGCTTGGATTTCACGCTACTTATGCCAGCCTTTAATAATATCTTGCCTTGGTTTTATTGCCGAGTAGAATCGAGGTTGTGTTGTCTCTGTTGATGGCAAAACCCTAAGTTAACCACGACAAAACCCCTATATGTTTATGGTGAAGCTTCTCAGTAATTAACTCGACTAAGTTTCAATATTTTACTCCTAAGGGATAGACTCACTTCTGAAATAAGTTCATCTACTTGAACATCTTCTGTCGAAGCTTCTCACCTTAGTATCTAGCAACTGATCGTTTCCCCTTAAGTCTATTAAGATATTAAGGTGCAATAAGCACACTATGCCTATTGCAAAGGATTTGAGAAAATTAAGTACTAGCAAATAGAAAATAATGCCAAGACATTTTAAATTATTAAAAAACCAAACATAAAATTAGCGTTCATCGTAAACATCCCCCAACCAACTGTAAAAGCTTAGTTCATGATTGGGGGCCCATCCATAAAATACTATCGTATCTTAACATCACCATTCAAATAATATTAAAACTAAGAGAATGGGCAAGAAGGAGATTTGTCAATGCATCCCTTTGATTGCTCCGTAGCTCTCGGTCTTAGCTTGCCAGACCACGTCGCTCTCGGTTCACCACGGTGCAGCCACTTTTCTGACCCCCCTCATATGGTGGCTTGAATTCCTTTAAATAGGCTTGTATGGAAACCCTAGGATAAGCTTTGGAGTTTGAATTTTGAATGCGTGAAGGGATAAGATGCGGTATCCTCTTATCCTAATTTGAGTCTTAGGGCTGACGTGTATAGGGTCCAACAACTACTTTGACTGGCTATTGGACATCAATCTTTTGTCAGCCGAGCATGACATTGTTTGGTCAATCTATGCCAACAGCTATTCGACAATTCTCTTGCTTCTTTTCCCGTGATCTCTGCCAGCATCTCTCTGCCATGCCTGCTCGTGTCCTGCATCAAAACCAGCAAAACAACCCTTCACACTAGCAACAAAATAGCTCCTAACTCTTTATGCATTTGCATGAATTTTAACAACTAAATGCAAACATATCTACTTAAAGGCAAGCAAAAGCATTGTGAAATAAGCATAAAAATTGGTACTTTTGAGGAGTTAACACACCCCCAAACCTAGCTCATTGCTTGTCCTCAAGTAATGCAACTAAAAGTCTATAAAAAACAAAAAAATCAAAGAAACACATTGGGAAAAACATTGCCATGGTTCCCAACACCTACCAGCTAGCAAAATATTATCCTAGGTTCGTCCTTGGTTATTCAGTGCATAAATGCCAAGCAAACAAGCAAATTCAAGTGCAACAATATAGTTCTAGTCTAAGGTCATCCATTGTATAAAAAGTGCGGGCAATATGCATTAAGTTTGCTTAACTCCCTTAGCCAACTTTACTATCCAAACTCATAATTTTTATTTATATTTTTCTTGTTTTTTCCTTTATTTGCCAAGGGTTTTTTATGCTAGCATTTAATTAGGGTTGCGTCATGTACAGTTTGGCATGAGATATAACAGGGAGCAAACCACAAATACCCATGTTAATCTAGATTACACCGCTAAGCTAACCCATTACACTCTTACCATAGAGTTATTTTGGCTTGAGAACTAAGAGGGAGCAAACCATGAAAACCCAGGTTAATTATTTTCCCTAAGGTAGAGTGTTCTAAAAAAATTCAGCTTTTGGAAAAATATTGTTGCCTTATTCTTTCTTTCAACCTTGGTTTTTTGTCTCTATTTTTTTCCTAGTTTAGCTTCAAGAGAACCTAAGTTTGTTTTGTAGACTAGATGCATACTGCGTATAGAGTGAAACTAAAGTTCCCTAAACAATAGTTCAATTGGCAAGCTACTTGGCAATGCTAACCTGCTGGCATAGAAGTTCTAAATTTTAGTTTCTTTATCGAAACAGATACACACAACTTCTCCTAAGCTAGTAGTGTTGGTAACAAGTATAAAATTGACCAAGGCAATTTTTTAGCGGTTTGGTATGCATGTGTTAAATCCTACATGGCAAACATAATGCAATCTGGAATATAAACATGAATATCATGGCAATAAATGTAAGGCAACCCACACCCCCAAACCTAAGGTGTGCACTGTCCTTAATGCATGAAAACAACACATATATACGAATAAAATTTAAAATGCATGAACATGTGAATGAAAATGAAATGAATTGCAAGGAGTTTAATAGGATGAGGACTCCCCTTTAGAGGGTTCTGGCCATGAAATGCGTATTTTCCTTTTGATGAAGCTCCCTCAATTAGGAGCCATATGCTTCTTGCGCTTAAGGCTGGGCTTTGATGCGGCTGTGGAAGCTCCAAGGTCATGGAGAACTTTCTTAACAATTTTCACCGGCTTAGAGGTAGCCAAGACATCAGTGGCAGCAGATGAGGCAGGTGCTACAGGCATGACAACAGTCTTGGCTTGGCTTTGAATTCCTTTATCTTCGAATATAGGTGGTTTATCAGTTCTAGAGAATTCAACTTGTACTTAAGAGGATGGGATGGTGGCATCAGATTGTGTCAGAGTGTGGATAAAGTAAGGAATGGCAGGCAAGACGTCCTTGGCAAGGAGGTAGGCAGGGAACTCAGTGAACATTGACAATGTATGTGCAGATATGCCTTCAAGTGTTTGCTTCATGTCACAGTCCTTGGCATGAACATACTGCTAGAACATAGAGTTCTGCTCCTCGGCTTTCTCCATCTTTTGGAGGATAATCTCCAGGCGTTGGTAGATCTGGGAAAGCATTGCCATTGATCCAGCTGGCATCAGAGTCTTAGGTTCTACCTTTGGTGCCTTTGGCACATACTCGACAGTCTTTTGCTTTCCTTTCTCCTTTGCCTCTGTGGAAGTCAACTGTCTACACAAGGCATGAGTTATGGTGGTCCCCTTACTCTTTTAAATGCTATCTTAATCGAGCCGTGGCACGTCGTGCTACATGTAAATGGTAGAGATTAGAGAGGGAAAAGTAAACTTCTATTTCTCTTACCAACATACTTAAAAGTCTCTTTGATGATAAGCCGTCCAACATTAATCTTGCGGCCAGTCATGATAGAGTGAAGCAGTGCCATTCTTTCCTTCGACACTGTCTCATTGTGGGTAGTCGATATCAGGTTTTCCTTCAAGAAGTGATTCCAACCCCGTGGCTGAGACTTTAATGCCAACCATTTCACAGTCCGATGTTCTTTTGATGACACATTCCACTGGGTGCCGACATCACACAATTCCTTCAATATCGTCTTCCTCTTAGCATCATCCAAAGATTATGTACACCTGGGATGTTCGTTCTCTATTCCATCCAAAGAAATCATATCATTTATATAACCTTCATCAAAATGAACACACTTACCTCACACCATCAAGAAGGGTGAGCCTTTGGTCGTAAGATGAGCATAAAATTCTCAAATGACGTTGGCATGGACTTCCCCTAGTGGTTGGAAAAATTTTCCCCACTTATACATCTTTATCACCTTGACAAACTTTAGGGAATAGCCCAAGTTGGGTTCATTCTTGAACTCGAAATCCCTCTCATGGCAAAAGGTGCTTGATGCGAAATTCTCCTCATACTTTTTGCAGATCTCTTTACTAAAAATGATCTTGAAGGGTGTTGAAGAAGACGCCATGAAAAACTTTTGAAATTTCTGATGATTCTTTCGGAGAAAGTGAAGTAAATCTTGCTTTTCTCTCTTAATAAAGACAATAGAAGAAAGAGTGAAAAAAATAGCTAAGAATCGATTATGTTTTAAGTAGATGAAGGGGTAAAACGGTTGAGTATTTTAAATGGTTTTTTAATTTCATTGGCTGAGTAGGGATAATGATAAGGGTTTAGCATGTTTGGGGAAGATATATAGTAATATGATAAGAGGTAAAGTGATAAGACGGCACAGGGAAGATAAGGTGATTAGGTTAAAGTTTGAATTTTACCTTTTCACCTTGGGTGGTTAGGGTCAAATTCAATATTTAGCGGAAAAAATTTTCATTCTCTCTTGGGCTAAGCTTTATCAAGCCTTGGACGGAAGATAAATCTCCTATCCAAATTTTTCTTATCACCCCATGCCAGTCCTCTTCCTTAGCATTCTTCTTGGTAACAAATTCCAGTATCCACTCAACAAAAACCTTTCAATGCAGCAAAAGGAAGATATAAACTAAGAAAAAAAGAAAATAAATGAAAAATAACTAAAGTAAAAAATCTAACATAATATATACAAAAACCAAACCATGGTGATGACGTTCACAGAACCTCTACCAAGAGGTAACCTCTTTGGCATCATTTTGAGTGCCTTCCAAATACTGTTTCAATCTCTGGCCATTTACTTTGAAAATTATTCTCGTTTTCAAATCCTTGATATCTATTGCTCCATGAGCATATAGTTTCACAACTTCAAAGGGTCCTGACCATCTGGACTTGAGCTTACCTGGAAACAACTTTAGCCTTGAGTTAAATAACAAGACACGTTGGCCTACAGTAAATTGCCTTGCCAATATCCTGTTGTCATAACATGGTTCTATTCTTTCTTTGTAGAGTTTTTCATTGTTATGAGCTTGCGTTCTAAATTCCTCTAGTTCGTTTATGTCTAATAAGCATTTTGCACCAATAGCTCTCTACTCCATGTTGAGCTTTTTGATTGCCCAATAAGCTCTATACTCTAATTCCACTGGCAAGTGGCATGCCATCCCAAACAAGAGCTATAAGGAGAAGTTCCCAGCGGAGTCTTAAAGTTTGTTCTGTAAGCCCACAAGGAATCATCTAGTCTCAAAGACCAGTCCTTCCTCGTTGGATTCACAGTTATTTCCAGAATGTTCTTAATTTCTTAGTTTGAGATATTCGCTTGGCCATTTGTTTAGGTATAGTAAGCTGTGGCAATACGTTGGTGGATTTCGTACATGTACAGAGCTCTAGAGATTAATTTGCACTTAAAATGTGTACCCTCATCGTGAATGATAGCTTTGGAGGCACCAAATCTAGTGAATATGTTCTTATGCAAGAGCTTGGCAACATTCCTTGCATCATTCGTTGGTAGCGCGACAGCCTCAACCCATTTTGAAAAATAATCAACGGCCATGAGAATATATAGGTTGCCAAATGATGGGGGAAAGGGACCCATGAAATCTATTCCCCATTCATCAAACTGCTCCATTGGCATAATATTCTGAAGTGGCAATTGATGTCTGCTATAGATGTTACTCGTCCGCTGGCATCGATCGTATGCCTTGGCAAAGTAATGAGCATCTTTAAACAGCGTAGGCCAAAAGAATCCTAATTGCAACACCTTGGCAGTGGTCTTCATGCCAGCAAAGTGTCCTCCATATGTTGCTGCTTGGCATAACTGCAAAATGTTGTGCTGCTCCTCTTCTGGCACACATCGGTGGGTCACTTGATCAGCACATGTTTGAACAAAATTGGCTCATCCCAATAATATTGCCGAACATCTCACAAAAAATCTCTCCTGGCATTACTCACCAAACACGGTGGCAAAATATTGCTTATCAGGTAATTGACTATGTCAGCGTGCCATGGAATAAAATTGACTGCAAGTAAGTATTCATCGGGGAATTCATCTCTAGTGGTAATGGCTCTTCCTTTCTCAAGGTGATGCTCTAATTGTGATAAATGGTCAGCTACCAAGTTTTTACTCCTCTTCTTGCCTCAAATATCGAGATCAAATTCTTGCAATAGAAGCATCTATTGGATTAGTCTGGCTTGGCATCCTTTTTTACCAAGTGGTATTTTAATACCGATTGATCTGTATACACCATAACTTTTTACCTACTAAGTAAGATCTGAACTTATCAAATGCAAATACAAGCGCGATAAATTCCTTCTCGATAGTGGTTTAGTTGAGTTGGGCTTCATTCAATATTTGGTTGGCATAGTAAATGGTATGGAAAATCTTGCCAGTCCTTTGTCTCAACATAACTCCAACGACATAATTGTTGGCATCACACATGAGCTCGAAATGCTCATTTTAGTTTGGTGCCATGACTATAGGGGCATTAATCAAGTTGTCCTTAAGTTCCTGAAACGCTTTTAAACAAGAATCATCAAACGCAAAAAATGGCATTTTGTTCTAAAAGCAAGCATAAAGGTTTAGAAATTTTTGAGAAATCTTTAATGAAATAACGATAAAAACCTACATGTCCTAGAAAACTTCTGATACCTTTTATACTTGTAGGAGGTGGCAACTGTTTGATTACCTCCACCTTCTCCATGTCTACTTTCAGGCCTCTCTTGGTCACTCTGTGACCAAAAACTATGCCTTCCTTCACCGTGAAATGGTATTTTTACCAATTCAAGACTAGGTTAGTCTCAATACATCTCCTCGAAACAAGGTCTAGACTCTGAAGTTGTTCCTCGAATGTTTTGCCAAATACTAAGAAGTCATCCATGAAAACTTCTAGGTTGTTTTGAACTATGGTCATGCCACCTTTCTTTAGCATACATTGCACCGGGCTGACACACGAGCTGTCAAAAATGGGATAGATTGTCCCAGCATCTAGCCACTTGATAATTTCTTTCTTAACTACCTCTTTCATGCTCGGGTTCAGTCTTCTCTGGCCCTTAATTGTTTTGCCATGATGTACCTCCAAGATTATTTTGTGCATGCAAATAGTGGGGCTTATTCCTCGGATATCAGCCAAGGTCCATCCCAAAGCTTGCTTATATTTGCTTAAAATTTCCAGCAATCTTTCCTCCTGATCATTAGATAGATCAGCAGCAATGATCATTGGCAGAGTAGTGTAACACTCTAGGAGTATGACACCAAAATGAGGTCTAGGAGTATGACACCAATTCGAGTATGTTTTAATTTGATTGGAGAAATCTTTGAAGTAGATAATTAAATGAATTAAGGACCAATTTGAAATAAAGAAGAAAATGGATAGCTATATTGTAAAGGGGTCAAACCGAAATAATAGAAAAATAAAGGAATGCATGTAAGGAAAATTAAGGTTTTGGACTTGGACATTTGTTCATTTGAGAACAAGCAAGGTGTTGGGATGAATGAGGGGTCTCGGCAATTGATAATAAAAGAAATAAGAAAACATTGAGTTATTATCTTCTTCCTTCACCCCCTAAAAGAGCCAATTTAGAATAAGGATTAAGGGAAGCCATAGATGGTCATCTATGCTTAAGAATTTGCCTTGTTCGAATAGTTTGATAAGAAGGTAGCATCTTTATTCTTTCTTTGTTATGTTTTTTGATGAAATAGATTCCTTGTATTGCATGATATGAAATGTTGGTAGTAATTGAAGAAGTATATGTAAACTTGCTAAATGGAAACATTCGAATGATGCATGGTTAGGTTGTTATTTAAATTGCAAAACTGATATCTAAGAAAGGGGATACATTGCTATAGGTAATGTATATATATATGAGTTCAAATGCTTATGTGAACTCATTTATATGTAAAATAGATGAAAATGCCTTTCTTTAATGTATATATATGTATGTATGTAAATTTGGAACTAGTCTGGACATTTAGAGAAATAAAGGGACTATTTTGACATAAGAGAAATATTATGAAATGGTACATATGGTGACCATATGTGTAAAAACATGACATGAAATGTAAATAAATGAATTTGGAAATTGTCTTAGACATGTAGGAGAGTGAATATAAGTTAAATTAAGATGTTATAACTACCATCTAAGTGATTAGTGAAACTAAAATCAAGCCTAGTGAAATCTGCCCAGAAAACTCTGTTCTGGGCAGCAACTTTGAAAAATCACCATAAATTGTATAAAGAGAATTTAAGGCTGGAAAATTTATGGACAGTGCCTTAACATGTCCAAAATCATTAGGAGAAAACAAAACTGAATTCTGGATTGTAGAATGAATTGTAGAGAAGAGACACTAGGGACAGTGCAAACTGTCCAGTGTTATAAATTGCCCTATCTTTAAGCTAAAAACTGTATTAATTGGAAAAGAATTAAAATGCAAGGCCTATGTGTATATAAATATAGTTAAATTATATTTCCAACAGTGTAAACCAATAAAATTCCGAAGTACGAAATGAAAGTTATTCATGTTTAAGTAAATAATGCACAAGCTGCCTGGCAGCAGCAGTTTAGATGTTATTGATCTTGTATATGTGATGTATTAACCTTGTTGCTATGTTGAATAAATTATGTGTATTACTGCCTTGGTTTGAAGAAATGAATGTACCTTGTCTTGACCTTGATTTAATTGTATGAATTGTTAGAGCAAGGAGTAAATCTTGTGGAAGAAGAAAGGAGTGGCCAAGCTAGTGGCAAACACAAAGGAGTTTGGATCCAAGACTAGCTAAGCTTGGAGTATAGTGAGTGTAGTTAAAATAGGGTTAGGACTTAGGTCCTAACCAAAATATGCATATCTACTTTCTTGCTATTGATATATTATGTTAATGGACTTAAATAAGCTTGATTAAGGATAAAAAGAAGGGTTTAAGCTAAAATTGTGAATAATAGTGACATGGATCTTGATAAATCGATTAAAAGAAAGTATAAACAAATGCTTGATTTCTTTCCTTGGTTGTGATCCTTTCAAATGGTTACTAGAATTGGGTTTTGATCTTACTTGATTTGTTGTATACTACTTGCAAATATGTTTTTAATGATAGACTTGAAATGTAATGTGGTTAAGTTTGGCCTGTGAAGTATGTATAATGTTTGTACATGTTAAATGACTTGAATTGAGTAGGCTAAGCTTGTATTCAAATGCTTGCTTGATAGTTCTCTATGATGTAAATGTTTGATTTCTTGATACCTTGGGTGTGAACCATCGAATGTTTACTTGTATGGATTTCTAAGATGAAAATACTTGATAACATGAATTAAGTCATGAAATAAAGACCTTGTTTGATGCCTAAGATGGTATATATAAAATGTTAATTGAATAACAAGTTAAATTTGCAAAATAATGAGTTAAGACTCAATTGGCCTAAGGGCTAAGCTTGACCTTGATATAACTAGCTTGAATGTGATCCTTGAACATGAATTGTCTTGCCTTGAACATGAAACACTTGAAAACGTGAAAAGTAATTGAAGAGCTAAGGCTCAACTAGCCTAAGGGCTAAGCATGATATTGCTATAACTTGCTTGAATGTAATTGTCGAATATGAATTGTCTCGACTTGAACATGAAAGCATAAAACGTAAGAAACAACAACAAGCTTTAAAGTATAAAAATACCCCTCTAATAAAAGTTTAAAGATTAAAAAAACTTAAATTGCCTACAATGGAAGTCCTTGGATGCAATGGTATGATGCATGGTATACTTGGGCTACAGTCCATGAGCCACGGCTCAGGAGTACGCCCCATTTCATGTAATATGTTTTTGGCGAGAGTTGGAGGTAACGGGGGATTTGTACAGAGATTGGCGACAGTTGGTTGGACAGTGAGAAGTATAGGATTACATGTTTCCAATATTAGCCATTGCTATGTGCGTTGAGCTAAGTATCTCTTGGACCTTTATGGTCAAACACGGACCAATGTTATTCATGGCCAATTGTTATCCAAGGCAAACATGTTAAAAAGATATTAACTTTATTGAGAAATTGAATATGAAATTCAAAAGAAAATCTTGAATACTTGAATTATATCTTGAAATACTTAAATGACTTGACAAGAAATATTGAACACTAGAATCACTTGACATGAATCCTTGAAATACTCGAATTGCTTGACATGTAATGCTTGATTCTTGACATGAAACTCTTGAAATGACAATTGCCTATGCTTGGACCTTGTATTATATAATTTTCTACTTGGAATGGCTTATGGTCTCACTTGAGCTAATGATTACTTGATTGGTTTTCTTGAATTGCTTGACATGCAAACTTGATTACTTGAACATATTACTTGACTTGTACACTCGAATTTCTTGTTACATGATTGTTACCTGAATTGGCTAGACTAAAGGAAAATATATGGACTATTTTGCGCATGTTAATTATGTATATATGCATTGATGCTCGAATAACATGATTAATGCTCGAATTGGACTGTTTTATGCATGTTAATTGTGTATACATGAGTTGCTGCTCAGAATAACCTGAATAATGCTCGAATTGGACTGTTTTATGGATGTTAATTGTGTATACATGAGTTGCTACTCGAAATAACCTGAATAATGCTCGAATTGGACTATTTTATGCATATTAATTGTGTATACATGAGTTGCTGCTCGAAATAACCTAAATAATGCTCGAATTGGATTGTTTTATGCATATTAATTGTGTATACATGAGTTGCTACTCGGAGTAACCTGAATAATGCTCGAATTGGACTGTTTTACGTATGTTAATTGTGTATACATGAGTTGCTACTCGAAATAACCTGAATAATGCTCGAATTGGACTATTTTCTGCATGTTAATTGTGTATACATGAGTTACTGCTCGAAATAACCTGAATAATGCTCGAGTTGGACTATTTTGTGTATGCTAATTATGTATATATATAAGTGTTACTGCCATGTATACCTTGTACATGAAGATATGGACTGAATTGGTTGGATTACATGATATATGGATTGTTTCGGTATTGGGAATTATATGTACTTGTTATTTGAGATAAGGGCTCGAAATGTTAATGTACAGACTGGAACTGTCTTGTACAAGAATGCTACATGATAACATGTTATTTGATAACTGCCTGTTATGCTTGAATGCTACTTAAATGACTTGATAATTGGTTGATTGACAATTGCTTGGTATGCTTGAATATCACTCGAATGACTTGATAACATGCTTCTTGATAATTGCTTGTTTTATTACTTGAAATGCTTGAAAAGCTTATCTAGGGTCAAACTCTTTTAAATGGAGCTTGGACAAATAAATTGGTTAGAATTAGTACTACCTCACTAAGTACATATCGTACTTATCACTCTCGTTTCCTCTCTTCCCAAACCATAGGTTAGGTGCTTTAAGGTGAATTGCTTGATCTCGAAGTCAGATTTCTCGAGCTTGATGTAAGGCACAA
Source organism: Hibiscus mutabilis (assembly GCA_019671005.1). NCBI lineage: Eukaryota > Viridiplantae > Streptophyta > Magnoliopsida > Malvales > Malvaceae > Hibiscus > Hibiscus mutabilis. The sequence goes on from CM033720.1 coordinate 23,061,153, forward strand.
GCAAAGCATAAGTATGAATCCATACTTGTTTGTAATGCTCCTAGTAGTTGGTGGCACCTAGATTTTTATATGGTTAAGATAAGTCATGCATTTTGATACTTGAAAGTTCTCTTGTATATATGTATGAAGTTGGCCTTTAATGTTGTCAACTTGGTAGCTAGAACTCTATGTGTAAATGTCAAAATTTCATGTGAATGAATGAGTCTTGCTGCGCATATATGTACTAAAATGAACGATGGAAATGTTTATTGTTATACTTGAGCTTGTTAATGCCATGTAGGTAAGGAGTGATATGTCACATGATTACCTGAAGTTATTTTTGAATGTACATACATAAAAGTATGACTAGTTAAACCTACATGAAATATTTACATGACTAAAATGGATTGTTGGATTGAAACAAAAATGTTCTAGTCTATATAGTCCATTTGAATGCCTTGCTTGTTCACATGCCTAAATAGCTATTAACCTTGAGTGAACGGTTAAAGGTAATCAATCCCATTAATGACCTATAATGTCTATGAAACTTGATAAGCTTGCTTGAGATATGTTCGACTTCATGTGCATATGATTGTGTTTAGTTAAACTTACATGAAATATTTACATGTCTTGAATGTAATGAGATTGAGTTAAAATGAAACATGCTAGTCTAGGTATGCTAATTGAAAGTTTATATGATCGGATGAATGTAGATTTGAAAATGAATAAGCTAAGTGGTAACCTAGATGAATAATAAGATAGACATGCTTGTATACTTGACTGTGAATGCCTTGCTAGTTAAGAATGCTATTTTAATGTTACATATGACTACAGGACTAAGTAGTTATTAATCTTTGAATGTAACTTAAAAATGACTAATCAAGGGTTGGCATATAATGAACAAGAATGATAAACATGTCTTGCTTGTATGCTCAAAAGTAATTGTCTAGATTGCTTTCTTGCTAATCACTCATCTCGCCTATTAGAGATGAGTTCTTGAAAAGTTTTAAATTATTCGTGTTTCCATTGTTCCCAGTGACGCTTTCGAGCTGGTTTACTACTAAACTGGGGTAGGGGTGTTACACACCTCATACCCGGTCCAGGAGAAACCTGGTTTAAGAAGTGTTACTGAACAAGAATCCAAACAAACATATGATGACTTAACACTTCTCAGCTAAGCATGCAATCAGAAAATCAAGGTAATTTTAATTTTTTTAAATATTCCATAGGTCTAACTTCACACTTAAATCATGTATAAATAAATATACCTACATTAAGCAATGCACTTCAACTACTAGTTTGTAGTATGCCATTGTCTTTTAGGTATATTAGATCACAAGGTTTAATACAACCAAACATATAATCACATATAATCATGGTAACAAGTATTCAAACATTATCATGAAGCATTTTAGACCATTTACATAAAGTGATAGACACCTTCAATTTCTAAGATCAAATCAATTCGAGGTTTAAACCAATCCTAGCCAGAAACATATATACTTTGCGTAGTATGACCAATTACAAAATTCATCGACATCAAACCAATTACTTATTCTAACCATTAAACTGTCCATTCTAACTACACCACTTTTATTTGGGGTTTAACTCATGATAATATACATATTTGAATTTGCAACACACATGCCATCAAAATGATATATCAACTTAAGACTCTTACAGGTAATTAATCAACATATCATATACAATAGACAGCAATCACTAGTTCTTAACATAACAAATATTTTATTTATAACCTTTAAACTTATTCAAATTATTAGGTGTCCTACCTATCATTCATGATCTTAATCCAGTAAGGCATCATAACTCACAAAATTATTTCGACAATTAAACATTTAAATATATCTCTAGTATAGCTCGTCCATCAGCAACTACTCAATCTTGCTCATTATTAAATCATATAATGCAAGCAACCATCAAGAAATAAGTAAAGGCCCATTACAAAACTTTGAATACTTATCAAACTTATATACATATATAGCCAAAATGGAATCTAAATGCATTATGCAATTTAACAACTATGTGCCACCATCTAGGAGTTCTTTAAGGAAATTCAAGACATACTATCTCGACTTCTAGTGATCTTGTCCAAGCTCATAGCTAACCAAAAATGAACTTAACCTGAAAGACAATGAAAGGATGTATAAGTATAATTACTTATTGAGTTAGCTTAAAGCATCTAAAGCATGAAACAATAATCTATCCTTTCACTTAGATCTTTTATCTAACCACTCTAGTCAAAACATTCAATCAAGAAATTACACATATACATGGGTGATTCGAACTTAAGCTTGTTCATGTTTACATATACGTATTCGAATAGAGCTTAGCTATTCACCCCATTGGATACTCAAATAGACATTACATGCTATGCAAGGTCATTAACGTGACTCATCATTTATCAAATAACTTTCTTGATTTCTTTTATCAAAGCCTTGTTATTCTAGTGACTTATTTCACCTGTATATCTTTCGTTTGAATCATCCATAATTCTATTAATTCATGAGTATCCATTTTTATACTTGTATATATTTATGTGTTTAACCAAAGCAGTCCTTTAATCATGTGTATACAAATAAAAGCTCAAAACAGTCCAACATATATACATGGACTTATACTAAACAGTCTTTAAAACCGAGAGTATACACTTATAGTTTTAAAATAGTCCAAGACATACTTGGATTTAGTCAAAACAGTCCTTAAATTGTGTATATACAAATATAGTTTCAAAACAGTCCAAGACATACTTGGATTTAGTCAAAACAGTCCTTAAATTGTATGTAAACAAATATAGTTTCAAAACAGTCCAAGACATACTTGGATTTAGTCAAAATACACACAAATATAGTTTTAAAATAGTCCAAGACATACTTGGATTTAGTAAAAACAGTCCTTAAATTGTGTGTAAACAATATAGTTTCAAAACAGTCCAAGACATACTTGGATTTAGTCAAAATAGTCCTTAAATTGTATGTAAACAAATATAGTTTCAAAACAGTCCAAGACATACTTGGATTCAGTTAAAACAATCCTTAAATTATATGTAAACAAATATAGTTTCAAAACATTCCTAGACATACTTGGATTTAGTCAAAATAGTCCTTAAATTGTATGTAAACAAATATAGTTTCAAAACATTCCAAGACATACTTGCACTTTATCCAAATTTTTTATGAATCATGAATATACTTGAGTACCAAGACATTTATTTAGTTTATAAGTTTTCATGTTAAAATCAATAAATTAACTTGTGGATTCATAATTTTTTCTTAATTAAGGCATCACTTAAATATGGTTACTTATCACATGAGTTATTCTAATTCTGAATTATTTGTCGCATAAGACATCAAACATATCATAGTCATAGAACATCATAGGCATGATTTTTACTTATCAAATAAGTTATTAGCTTAGCAAGTCATGAACTTAAGTTGCTTATTATAGAAGCTATCAATCCTATCATGTCATCGACTTATGTTATATGATACCTAAAACATCGAACATAGAATCTCAAAAGCATATATACTTATCACCCAAGTTATCAAGCATAGTATCTCATAACATAGTTACTTGTCATATAGTTATTAAACATAGTTCATATAACACAAATACTTTTCTCATGGTTCATCAAACATAGTTCATTTTCTTATTTTGCAAATTTCATTATTTTGTCTTTATCATAGTATCAAACTTAGCATATCATAAACATAACTTGCTTGACACCTAAGATATCGAACATGGCATAATCATAGCATATCATAGATACAACATATCTTAGACATAATATATCATAATCATAATTTACTTGTCATACATGTTATTAAGGTAATCCTTTAATTTATTTTGAAATTTCATTATTCAGTATTTAATATAGCCTTGAAATCAAGCATCAGCCTAAGTACTCGAATCCCCAACCAACTGTCGCCAACAAAAAGGTACTCAAAGTACCTATCAATCCATCATACTGTTGCCAAGTGACCATAACACTTCCCTCCTACTATCGCCAAATAATGACCGTAGTCCACCCTAAACATGAGCTCTATGGAGTCTATGGCATGCCAACTATACCTAAGACCTAGTTGAGACCAAGGCTTTTCACATATTCTTATCTTATCATATCAAAATTGAGCTTAACCCCATATTCATGTAACCATGTACATGTTATAATCTTATCATAGCATAAACAGATGAGCATTGCTCCTTATCAGAATATCGGATAACATTTCATATTGAATAACTTATGATGTACATGAATACACATATAGATTTCATCATGCTTATAATTTTAAGGTCATTTAAACAATAGGTCATAACTTGATTTTCTTCTATTTCTAACTTGCAAATAAATACAATCACAAGTTCAATCCTCAATTCAAACATACTTATTATCAAATATTTGCTTAGCATAGGGTACTTTAACAAGTAGCCACTTACCTTAGCTTCAAGCTTACCTTAAGCATTGTCCAACACAAGCATAAAGAAACGTAATTAAATTTAGAAGATGCTCGAAAAGGCTTTTAACCAATCTCAAGACTTTAAACTACACTCACCTCTTATCCCAGAGTTACGTGATACTTTAATCCTTAATCATATCTTGCTACTTATCCAAATCCTTTCCTAGCTTCTACTTTGTCTAAAAATAACAAGGAGTATAATCATGCATTACAATAATTCTTAACAACCATTCACTTATAAAACTACTAAATTACTCATGTATTACATTAATTTCACACAAATCAATCCACTATTCTTCATATTAAAGCAAAACAGTCCCAATTGTCTATACTTTAACTCATATACATCACAAAACAGTCCACCAACTTATATATCAAAGCAATACAGTCCCTAACATACATATTTTCTCATATATACTCACAAAGAAGTCCACTAACTTTTATATTAATGCAAAACAGTCCACACATTAGCATTTATGCTTAAATATTTCAAACAGTCCCCAAGCTTATAAAATAGTCCCTATTCACATTCTTTGAGCATTTCTTTTATTTATTTACTCAAAATAGGACAACATACATACATACACTTATGAAACAGTCCGATTTACATACAAATTCACTTATTCACTTAAAAGAGGGTAGCACACATACATATATATATATATATGTTTACACATTCGAATAGTCTCATATAAGTACATACATATTTCACATTTATAAACAGTTTTCTTTGCTAGCAAAATACAATTTTCCCTTGTTTTTATATCATTAAAACAGCCTCTTAAATGCTCTTAACAACCATTCATTCATCAAACAACTCAATAGCATATGTATACCTATAATTCCAATGAAAACAGCCCACCAAGATTCATATACTTGTAAAATAGTACTATCACACAATTTTACACATATATATATATAATAAAAAATAACCCCTAAACTTCATATGTATATAAAACAGCCCGAACACATGTATACATATTTTTTATGTCTCAAAACAGTCCTAAAATACTTATAAATACATTTCTTACATATCACAACAGACCATGTTTTAGAACAGCCTTATGTTCAAATTTACAGGGTAATCCATTAGACAATTTGAATACTCCATTCTCTACAATTCTAGTTTTCAAGCAGCAAGCAACCCCTAAATGTTACAAGAATCACACACAAGAATTCATTCCCAACACTTGAAGCATTCAAATTTTCAAGAAAATTTATTAGCATAAATCTATCTCTTACTAACCAAACCATTAACATCTAAAATACATAGTAAAACTATCATGACATTCTCAATTAAGGTTCTAGAATCAAGAGGTAAAACAAGAGTGCTTATCCTTTTCCCCTAAGTGATCGAACTACACCCCCAAAATGAGCTAAATGACCTCAAATCTTCAAAAACTCCATGGTTATAACTTAAACTCTCTCTCTCAATTTTGTTTCGGTTGCTAGAGGGGTGAAGATGACCAAGAGGAAAAAAATAGTGAATTAATCCTTCATGGACGGACCCCGTAGCACATGACCTCCTCCACAATGGACAAGTGTGCAAACCCCCTTGAAGTTTTCATTTTATCATGCAAACTTTGAGTTTCAACTAGAATTCGAATTAGTCCTTAATGATTTAGTCATGAACTTTCTCACATTTTAATTATGGTCACTTTCCTACTTGATTTATCTAATATGTGTCAAATACATTACAAATGACTTGTGATCAAATTGCCCTATTCTTCTAGGCTAATAATTGGGGTATTACAAGTAGAGTGTTTACCTAAGTAGTCATACTTGAGGTGGTCTAGCAATTGTTTCAGTTCTAATTTTGGTGGCTCCTTGATGGATGGTTTAGGTCCCTTGATTTCTTTGCCCACCAGCACCAATGGCTCTGGTTGTCCAAAGTAATTAGCAACTTCATTCTCTAAAGTTGGTCATTCAGTGTCTTTATTTGTCTTAATTTTATCATCCAATTCTCTAGCGTCATCATTCGTGTCTTGGCACAGTTGTGCCACGTCTATAGTGAAAATGGACTCCATCATCTCATCAGCTTGGCATTCCTCTGGTTCATCTATACATTTAAGAGTTTGAAATACATTAAATGTAACATGTTGGTCATTCATGCGCATAGTAAGTTCACCTTTATGAATATCAATTAAGGCTCTACATGTGGCAAGGAATGGTCTACCCAATATGATTGGGATATTCATGTCTGCCTCATAATCTAAAATGATAAAATTAGCTGGAAATATAAATTTATCTATCTTTACCAGCACGTCCTCAATCTTACCCTTAGGATGTGCAAAAGATCAGTCTGCCAACTGAAGTGTTACGGTGGTACCCCTGTAACGCCCTGGCTTTTGTTCTCGATGTTTTGAGGGATGTTTTAAGGGTCTAGTGGACCGATATTAGAGATTAGACTCAGTTTCAGGATTAAATTAGTTTAAATATTTTTGAAGGTGATAAAAATGTGGAAAATGTTCTAAAATCATTATTTAATATGTTACTGATTTAGGTGGAATCAATTTTGGAAAATGAGTTTTGGAAATCGGACATTTTGGACTAGTGACCAGAATGTAAACTTTGGAAACTATTTTTAGTGATTGTTTTGTAAAGAGTAAAAAACTTTGAATCTTTAAGGAGTTAATTGCCCAAAAGTCTAATCATCCCTTAATTGGTTTATTTTTAAAAGTGTTTTGGAAAATATAAATAGGTTGGAGAGAAGTAATTTGATAATTAAATCTTTAAACAAAAATCACGTAACTAATTTTCTCTCAAAAATTTTCTCTCAAAATCTCTCTAGCCAAATACCATTCTCTTCTTCTAAATTTTAAGGTAAAATCTTGTTTTCTTTAATCCTTTGATTTCAAATGATTTCTTGTTGATTGTTTATCAAAATCTTATTGTTTTAACTTTGTTTTCTCATGTAAATCATCCAATTAAGGAAGAAAGCATCCATTAGAGGTAATTTTCATCCTTATCCTCTAATGAAAGGTTCTTTACTAAAATTCGCAAGTTATTGACTCTTTACAATTGTTTTCTATTGTGTCTTGATAGTTTAATTAAGGAAAATTGGTTTAATTGTGTTGTGATTGAGGAAATTGTTATATTTTCGAATTGGATCTATTTTGCTGGGTTATTGATCAGATTATATCATGTTTTTAGTGTTTAATAATGATGAAGGCTTGGTTTTATCAATATGATCCGGAAACTAGTTGAATCCCTAATGTTAAAGGATTTTAGCTTAGGGTTTCTGTGATGTTAATGGGGTTTAACCATTGTTGGAAGTAAAAGGATGTTGAAGAAGGGTTTTTAGATGTTAATTGTTGAGGTTTGAGGTAATGAATTGTTGTTTTGTGTCTGGGTTAAGATTGGAAGGTGATTGAGGTTGATTTCGATAAGTTTCGGATGGTTTTTGAGTGGGCAACCTGTTAGTTACGGGTAATTGCTTTGAGGTAGTGGTTTGGATACATTTTGATGCATGTTTCCTCTGGTTTTGTGAGGTGCAAACATGGGATAGTGAAGGTGAAGTAACTTGAGTTGGATCGTTGCTTGCCGAGAACTTGTTTTGCATGGGCGAACAAGGCGAGGTGTAACCGGTAAGTGGAAACGGTTTTAAAGTCTTTTAAAGGTTTGAAAGTGTTTATGTGAGTTTAGGTTAAGCTTGAAACACTTAACTAAGCTTGAAAGTAAGTTTCCCTCTTTTGCTCTTTATTATCAATTCGGATATGAGCATGTGTAATTCATGTTTTGGACGTAAACATGGTTTGTTTTACTTACTATAAATGCATGATTTTGAGTACATATGCAGTGGTTTAAAAGTATATGAAATGCTAGCAAGCATTGGTTTTTATTTTGGTCGGGAATATGGTATTGCTTTGGCAATTTGACTTGCATATGTGGTGATTTTGTATAATGCATTGTAAACAGTGAGTAAATGGTTTTGTAAATGATATATTGGCTATGTGACATGACGAGAAAACATTCGGATATAGTTGGCATGCTATAGGATGAAGTGAACTATGATATGTTAAAAATTGATCATGGTTAAGGGTCCTTGAGGTATAGCGCTCGGGTACTCAGACTATGTTGTTATCACTTGGGTTGAGCGGTCGGTTCCCCTTATTGATGTTAATCTTGTGGTCAGCAAGGTGTCATATCACGCGGTCGGCATGGTATGGGTTTTGATTGGTGGTCAGTCATCATAAAAGATCCGTGTGTACGATATGTAAGGTTAACGGTTGGTTAACCAATGATTAGCAGTCAGCTAATCAAGGATAGTGGTCAGCTATCCAAGGATAGAGGTCGTCTATACGGGGTCACTATAAATGCCAATATATGAGATTTCATGTGTTGAACCTATTTTATAATGCTTTGGGATTTAAGCATGTGATTTGTAAAGGTTTTTGCATATGGTCGATATGCATGTTTTGATTTGGAATCAATGAAAATGCTTTGGATGAAAATGCTTTGGTCGTAAGCATGCTTTGAAAACAAGTGTTTAGTTTTCAAATGGTCTTAAATGCATCATTGTTTCATGAGCATCCTCACTAAGCATGTGTGCTTACGCTCTCTTTTTCCCAATGATGCAAAGAATTGAGGTTTGGGGGTAGCAAAGGCAAGGTCTAAAGTGATCCAAGAATAAAGACTACTTTTGAGTATGAACTCGGTTTAAGTTTTGGTTAATAAGGCAATGTGTTCGCCAAGTTTTTGGGACTTTGTAATTCTATTTTCCCCTGGTTTTTGGACATGATTAATGATGTGTTTCAGAGAGAATGATGATGATAAGTATGTTGTTGATCTTTGCTTATGGTTAATGCTATGTGGTTGCCTAGGTATGCATCTAGATAGCTTGGTCGAATGCCATGCTTTGATGATTCTAGCATGTTGATTTTGATGCTAAAGATATGTTGGTATGTCTTATATGTTGGAAAATGCCAATTGACTGTTTTGGTGTGTTTGGAGAAGTGGTTTAAGGAGCATGCCTGTAGATTGATCTTTTGGAAGCATATGTTGTATTGTGGTTTCTAAATCTTAGTGCAAATGATGGAATATGTCTTGATGGTTGATTGTATACATTATTGTGAGTTGCTAGGACTTAAATGCATCTAGATTCGATTGAAAACCAGCTAAAAATGACATTTTAGGTTCAGGTGTATCGAAATGCGTCCCCTCGTACTGGTACGGCTAGGCCATTTCAGGCTTACCATTTTGATACGCAGGGTAGTGTTTCGATACGGGTAAGCCCTTTTAGGCATAGCATTTTGATATGTAGAAATGTGTTTCGGTACGGGTAAGAGCAAACTGGATTAGCGTTTTGATACGCAGTGTCGTATCAGTATGGTTTTGAGCTACTAGAATCTGATTTTCAAAAATTGTCCAAGTTGTACCGAAATACCTGTACGCGTACCGATACGGGCTGTCGTTAATTTAGTTATTGAGTTGTTTGAAAGTTTATTATTCTTTCGTTTTGGTCCCTGATTGATGTAAAAGCAATTACTTAAGATTGGATGGTCAGATTGAGTCAAGAATTGGCATGTAAGCATGTAATTTGACTAACTGAGGATTGGTAACCCTAATTCCTTTAATGGCCCGTTAATTTACCAATTTTACATTTTAGACCCTAAAATGAATCGAAATCAATTGGTTGCCTTTCCGTAGTCCTTTTCCTTTTGTAACTTCATCCGCTGCAAGTATGATCACTTAGGATTAATAATATGCATATAGACAAGATAAAAGGAAAAAATGGTCTGATTTTCGTAATATTTCTCCGATTTGCTTCGACAAACCTAATGTAGCTCGCTTTGTTCGGTCGAGCGTCTAGGCCAGGTCAAGGGGTTACAAGGCATTTCTTCGATGTCGAGCTTTTTGAAAACATACATTGGCATCAAATTTATGTTGGCTCCTAGGTCACACAGTGCTTTACCCATGAATCTATTGCCAATGGTATAAGGAATAGTAAAACTTCTCAGATCATTTAGCTTAGGTGGCAATCGATTGAGTATCATTACACTGCATCCCTCAGTGAGAGCTACAGTCTCGAAATCACCCAATTTCCTCCTTTTAGACAAAATGTCCTTCGTGAATTTAGCATAATTGGGCATTTGCTCAAGAGCTTCTACTAACGGTATGTTGATCTGCAACTGCTTAAGAACTTCCAAGAAGTGCTTAAATTTTTGATCCTGCTTGTGCTTCTATAGTCTTTGTGGAAACGGTGGAGGTGGGTAAGCAAATTCTGACTCTACCGGTTTCCCAAGGGTTTACTGGCATCCGACTAAGGTCTGGCATCAGACAGAGATTTGGCATCGCTTATGTCTGCTCTTTCTTCTCTGCATCTTTTTGTTCATCTACTAGTCCTTTCTCTTAGCAATTGGTTGGCTGCTGGATAGATATTTCAGCCTCGCATTGTTAGCCACTCTAAAGAGTTACAACATTGCATTGTTCATCACCTCTCTGCCAAGCATCTTCTGTATCACTTGACAATGCTCCCTAGGGTCGATTGCTAAGTGCATTGGCAATCTGTCTGATCCAAGTTCTGCATAGATGATGCCAAACTCTGAACAGTTGTGTCATTCCTCTCTATATATTATATCAAAGTCCCTTGGTTATTTCTTTTTCCTGCATAAAAAAATTGTTTTGCGCCCTTTGTGGCATACATTCTGATGGAATCCTTGTTGGACATTGTTATTTTGTTGCTGGGAATTGTTTTGTCGTTGGGCATTCTATTGATTACCTCATTGATTTCCCCAAGCTAAATTTGGGTGTTGCCTCTATCATGCCTTGTAAGCATAGGAATTTGTATTATAATTACAATTGAAATTGCCAAGAAAATTTACCGACTTAGTGTTGGCAGGGCTATCTTCCATGTAATGGTCCTCCCCATATATTGTGCATAGTGGGTCTAACGCCTTAATCTCTTGAGATTCTTTACTCTTTTGCAAAGTTCTCACCATGCTAGTAAGATTGGAAATCTCAGTGTGATGGATGTTAGTTCATCTAGTGCTAATTTTCCTCCATCTTCAGTTTTGGTCCCTAGTCTGGCAGTAGGATACTCGAAATCATTATTTGAGATCCTTTCAAGGATGCTAACTGCCTCTGTATAGTTCTTGTCCAGCAGTGAACCATTTGCTGAAGCATCAACAATAGTTTTGGCATGAGTATTGAGTCCATTGTAGAAGGTCTCCATCTGGGTCCAATTTGGGAATCCATGCATGGGACACCTTCTCAAAAGGTCCTTGAATCTCTCCAAAGCATCATATAGGGTCTTATTGTCAGCCTGCCTAAACGTAATGATCTCGCTCCTCAGCTTGGCAGTAAGTTTAGGTGGTTAGAATCGCAGCAAAAATTTATAGCATAGATCTCCCCATGAGGTGACAAAACCAGGTGGCAAAGAACTAAGCCACGTTTTTACTCTATCTCTCAGAAAAAATGTGAATAATTTTAGCTTCACTGTATCCTCCGACACTCCAGGCTGCTGAAATTGCAGGCAAACTTCCATGAATTGCTTCAAGTGTTGCCTTGGGTCTCTAGTAGGTGTTCCATCAAATTGTCCTACATTCAAAAGCGTTTGTATCATTACCGGTTTAAGTTCAAAATTTGGTGTATTTACCTCTGGACTAATCAGTCATGGCAACAATTTGTCTATGTTCGGTGCTTAGTATTATCGGATAGGTATCTCATTCTCCACATTAGCAGCAGGGTAGTAGGTTCAACCTGTATCCCATTGTGGTTTGGTGGATTTCCCTAATTGTTTGGGTTACCATCAGCTCTTCCATTACCTCGATGTGCCATCTCTCAAGCTTTTCTTTTTAACCTCTGCAAGGTTCTTTCAATTTCTAGGTCGTATGGCTAATCTTCCACCAAGGGTGGTTTCTAGTCATACATAAGTTAAAATAAGTAAATAAAATGAAATGATAAAAGAAATGAAACAAGTAAAAATGAAAATAATAAATTATGTCGCAATCCCCGGCAATGGTGCCAAAAACTTGTTGACTTTTGCTAACACTTGGCAAATGATTGAATATTTAGATTAAAAGTGTAAGAAAACAATATCAAGGTGAGTCTTATGCATACAAGTATACACAGCCAGCAAGTAATACATCAGTAAGCTGAGTATAGAATCCACAGAGATTGACCAAGAACTTATTTGCTTAATGTTTACTTGTTTGTAAGAAAATAATAGTGTTTGAAATGATTTAGATTTTTGATTGAAAAGATAGAGAAAACAAAGTAGTGAAAATAGAAGCAGTCTAGAAACGGAAGTGCTCAATTGAATGATGAACGTTGGCAAGGGATGATTGGATTTCACGCTACTTATGCCAGCCTTTCATAATATCCTGCCTTGGTTTTATTGTCGAGCAAATTCAAGGTAGTATCGCCTCTATCGATGAAAAACCTTAAGCTAACCACGATAAAACCCCTATATGTCTATATTGAAGCTTCTCAGAAATTAACTCGATTAAGTTTTAATCTTTACTCCTAAGGGGTAGACCCACTTCCGAAGTAAGTTCATCTACTTGAACATCTTCTGTCGAAGCTTCTCGCCTTAGTATCTAGCAACTGATCGTTACCCCGTAAGTCTGTTAGGATATTAAGCTGTAATAAGCACACTATGTCAACTGTCGTATAACAAAGGATTTGAGAAAATTAAATACTAGCAGATAGAAAATAATTCCAAGGCATTTTAAATTATTAAAAACCAAACATAAAATTAGTGTTCATCGCAAACATCCCCCATCCAACTATAAAAGCTTAGTTCATGGTTGGGGGGTCCATCCAAAAATACTATCGTATCTTAACATCACCATTCAAATAAAATTAAAACTGAAAGAATAGGCAAGAAGGATATTTGTCGATGCAGCCCTTCGATTGCTCCAGTGCTCTCGGTCTTAGCTTGTCAGACCACGTCGCCTCTCGGTTCACCACGGTGCAGCCTCTCTTCTGATCCCCCACATGTGGTGGCTTGAATTCCTCTAAATAGGCTTGCATGGAAACCCTAGGATAAGCTTTAGAGTTTGAATTTTGAATGCGCGAAGGGATAAGATGTGGTATCTTCTTATCTCGATTTGAATCCTAAGGCTGACGTGTACAGGGTCCAATGGCTACTTTGACCGGTCATTAGACATCAATCCTTTGCCAGTCGAGTTTGGCATTGTTTGGTCCATCTATGCCAACTGCTACTCGGCAATTCTCTTGCTTCTTTTCCTGCGATCTCTGCGAGCACCTCTCTACCATGCCTGTCTATGTCCTGCATCAAAACTAGCAAAATAACCCTTTGCACTGGCAGCAAAATAGCTCCTAACTCCTTATGCAAATGCATGAATTTCAACAACTAAATGCAAACATATCTACTTAAAGGCAAGCAAAAGCATTGTGAAATAAGCATAAAAACTGGTACTTTTGAGGAGTTAACATCCCCAAAACTAGCTCATTGCTTGTCCTCAAGTAATGCAACTAAAAGTCTATAAAAAGAAAAACAGAAGAAACACCTCAAAAAATTGTCATGGCTCCCAACACCTGCCAACTATCAAATTATTATCCTAGGTCCATCCTCGGTTATTCAGTGCATCAGTGCCAAGCAACGAAGCAAATTCAAGTACAGCAATATAGTTCTAGTCTAAGGTCATTCAGTGTTTTAAAGTGGGGGCAATATGCATCAAGTTTACTTAGCTCCCTTAGCCAACTTTACTACCCAAAGTCATAATTATTATTTATATTTTTTCTTTTTCTTTCCTTTATTTGCCAAGTGTAACGCCCCGGTTTTGGGCCTAGCGGTTTTAAGGCTAGTTAGACGGTCTGGTGGACAGGGTGAGAGATTTGAGTTGGATTCGGGAGCAGATATTTTTTTGAAAGATAAAAATATGGAAAATGTTTAAAAATCCTATTTTAATATATTAAAAATATTGGTGAAAGAAATTTTGGAAAATAAGCTTTGGAATGGTGACATTTTGGCTAGTGACCAAAATGCAATTTTTGAAAACTATTTTTAAAAGGTGACTATTTTGTAAAGAGTCAAAACTTTGAATCTTTAAGGAGCTATTTTACCATTTGGTCTAATCTGAGTTTTCCCTTAGTTAGGATTATTTCTAAAAGAGTTTTAATAAAAGGAATTAATAAGGATTTAGTTAAAAAGATGGTTATTTTTTTCAAACCACAATTTGACGTAACTTTCTTTCTCCCATATTTTCTCTCAAAATACTCTCAGCCAAACACTCTTTTTTCCTATTAGAGATTCAAGGTAATGATCTTGTTTCTTTATCCTTTGATTTTCTAAATGATTCTTTAACTTGTTTTCTCAAAAATCTTATTGAATGTCATTGTTTTTCAAGAGGAAAACATCCAATTAAGGGGAAACTCACTCATTGGAGGTAAGTTTCATTCTTATCCTCTAATGAAAGGTTATTTACTAAAATTCTCAAGTTCTTGACTCTTTATATATGTTTTCTAATGGATTTTAATTGATTAATTGTGGAATTTTGCTTAATTAAGGGTTAATTGATGGAATGTTGTGATTTTCGAAGTGGATCTATTTTTCTAGTGTTAAGGATTGATTTCAACCTTATTTTGGATGTGTTATATTGTGGATAAGTTGTTTTAACAATGGAATCCTGAAATTGGTTGAATCTTTAAATGTTAGGTTGTTAGTTAATGGTTTTTGGGTTGTTTTTGGAGTTTAATCATTGCTGGAAGCAAAAGGATGTTGTAAAAGGGGTTTTAGATGTTATTTGATGAAGTTTGATGTATTGAATCGTTATATTATGGCTGGTTTAAGACTGAGAAGTGTTTGAGGTTGATTTCAGTAAATTTTGGATGAGTTTTGAGTGGGCATCTTGAGAGCTACGGGATTTTGGTTTGAAACAGAGAGTTGGATGCCTTTTAATGCATGTTTCCTTTGGTTTTGTGTGGCCAAAATAGGGGATAATCAAGGCGTAGCATCTTGAGGCGGTTTGTGGCTTGCCGGGAGTTTGTTTCGTAGTAGCAAGCAAGGCGAAGTGAAATTGGTGAGTGGAAACAGTTTTAAAAGTCTTTCAAGGGTTTGAAAGAAGTTTTGGAAGTTTAGCTTAAGTTTGAAACACTTACCTAAGCTTGGAAGTAAGTTTCCCTCCTTTGCTCTTTAATATCGCTTCGGATATGAGCATGTATGAATCATGTTTTAGTCGTAAACATGGTTGGTTTTACTTACTGTAAATGCATGAATTTAAGTACATATGCAGTGTTTGAAAAGTATGTTAAATGCAAGTGAGCATTGGCTTTTATTCCGGTCGGGAATGTGATGTTGCTATGGCAATGTGATTTGCATTTGTGGGGATTTTGTGTAATGCATTGTAAAACAGTGAGTAAATGGTTTTGTAAATGATATATTGGCTATGTGACAAGGTGAGAAAACATTCGGATATAGTTTGCATGACATAGGATAAAGTGCACTATAATATGTTTAAAATCGATCATGGTTAAGAGTCCTTGAGGTATAGCGGTCGGCTATTCGGACTATGTTGTTATCACTTGGGTTGAGCGGTCGCTTCCCCTTGTTGATGTAAAGCTTGCAGCCGGCAAGGTTGTAAAGTCATGCGGTCAGCATGGAGTTGTCTTGATGATGGTCGATCATTAAGGGAGATCTGTGTATCCGATGTGTAAAGTTAACGGTCAGTTAACTAAAGATTAGCGGTCGACTAATCAAGGATAGTGGTCGACTATCCGAGGTCACTATAGTTGCCAATAAATGAGAATTCTATTATTGAATCTATTTTTAATGCTTTGGGATTTAAGCATGGTTTATGATTCAATTCTTTGGGATTTAAGCATGGAATATACATGATGATGCATAATGTTATAATGCTTGAATCGGTTGGAATCATGAAAAATGCTTTGGATGTAAGCATGTTTTTGGAAAACAAGCATGTGGTTTTCAAATGCTTTTAATGCATCATTGTTGTATGAGCATCCTCACTAAGCAAGTGTGCTTACGCTCTCATTTTCCTAATGATGTAAAGCATTAAAGTTTCGGGGCAGCAAGAGGCAAGGCTAAGTGACCTAAAGACATTTATAAGTTTGAGTATAAACTCGGTTTATATTTCGGTTAATAAGGCAATGTGTTCGCCATGGTTTTTGGGAGTTGTAATTCTATTTCCTTATGGATTTTAAGTATGTTTCTATGCTGGGTTTTGAGGATGGTTTTATGTTGTTAAGTTTGATGTTAACCCTTGCTTATAGTTGTGGATGTTTGGTTGCTTAGGTATGCATCTAGAGCCTCCTTGTTGATTTCCATGTTGTGATGGTTTGAGCAAGTTTATTATGCTGTGCTGGTTGTGTTGGCATGTTGCACATGTTGAGAATGGTTTGTCTGTGCATTTTGGTATGTTTGACAAAGTGGTTTAAGAAGCATACCCCTAGACTGACCTTTTAGAAACATGAGTTTGCTTTAATATGTTTAAACTTAGTATACATGTGAGTTTATATATTTATGGTTGCTTGTATGTATGTATGCAAGTTGCTAGTACCCAAATGCTTATAGATTAGAGTAAAAAACAAGCTAAATTTGACATTATAGGCCAGGCGTACCGATACGCGGGGGACCGTATCGGTAAGTCTAGGCAAATTGGGCAACCGTTTTGGTACGAGGGTGATGATTTGGTACAATCTGTTGTTACTAGAAATCCTTCTTTTTGAAATCAAGCCCGCGTACCGAAACCCTTGCTACCATATCGGTACGGTATTTAATAAAAGTATTAGGGAAATTTTGTAAACAAAAAGTGTACCAATACGGTACACGGTGTACCAAAATGAGGCTACTACACCGTATTGATACGGACCATAGCGTATCAATAATGGGACCGTTAATTCTATTAATGTCATGGAAAGGTTGTTTTGGGTTTCTTTTATTTTAGTCATTGGGTCTTGTTTTATCAATTGAATGAGCATGGTTGATCGTATTGAGCTGATTTTTGACATGTAAGCATGAAATATATTTAATTAATGGTTGGTAACTTAAAATTGGGAAAAGTCCATGTATATTGTTGAAATTACAATTTAGTCCCTAAATTACGTTTATGTCCAATTGGATATCGTTTCGATGCCCGATTGAGATGTGTTCTCACCTGTGAATAGTATATACATGTAAGAAAGTAATAATGCATCTAGACATGATAAAAGAAAAAATGGTCATGTTTTTGGTTTCATCTTTCTGGTTTACTTCGGTAAACCTAATGTAGCTTGCTCAGTTCGGTCTTGCGACTAGGCCGGGTCGAGGGGGTTATATTTGGTGGTATCAGAGCCAGGTTTGTGAAAATTTTGGATGTTGTTGTTTGATTGAGTTGCACGGTGATTGTGTATATATTCAGTGATTGTTTAATATCATGTTGGGGTATGAATTTGGGATACGTTGCCTATTACCGAGGTTTTAAAATGCATTTTAAAGTTGACTTGGATCCTTGCCTTATGTTTGCCCGACTTTAATGTGTTTTGATGCTTTTGATAGCGTGGCTCGACGTGAGACACGTTCAATGGCTGGTAATGTTGTAGTTAGGTAGAATAATGTTCAGGAAGAGAATTCCTCTAACGTTTTACCTCATCCTCCTCTATTGCTTCTGCATGTTGATGTTGGGGCTGGCGGTGTACCCCAGGCTTATCAGGTGCCAGTGTTTGTTGATTTGACCCCATTAGTTCAGGCGATAACGAGAGGTTTTCAAGCAGCGATGCTTAGAGTGCATGCACAGGCACCGACACCTGCTGTGGTAGTTAATCCAGGGTTACCCTTAGAGCGTCTCTGTAGTTTGGGAGGTGCTGAGTTCATGAGTTTCAGCCCCGAGGCAGTCGAGGAATGGCTGGAGAGTACAATTCGTATTTTAAATCAGATGGGTAGTAATGATGAGCGTAAGCTGAGTTGTACCATGTCGTTGTTGCATGGTGATGCTTATCATTGGTGGGTGACCACAATTGCTAGTGTTTCAGAGGTGGATGTAACTTGGGAGTTCTTTCGAAGATCTTTCAAGAAGAAGTATCTTGGCCCTCAGTATCTGGATGCGAGGAAACATGAGTTTATGGCCTTGGAAATTGGTGGCATGTATGTGACTGAATATGAGCTAAAATTTGTCTGTTTGAGTCAGTATGCCTCAGAGTTGGTTTCGGATTATCTTGAAAGGTGTAATAGGTTTCGCTATGGGTTGGTGAAGGATATCAAAACATACTTGTTGGTTGTAGACTACATAGATTTTGACGTGTGTGAACCGCGGTAAAGATATTGAGCAGTCCTTGAGGGTAACAGGACAAGGTTCAGGCATGAGCTCGAACAAGCGTGGGGCTGATTTTGGTAATTTGGGGAAGTAGAATAGGAGGTTCCGTGATAAGAGGCTTAAGTTGGATCATAGGCGAGGTGGCAGTGTTGGCCATGGTAACCAAGGTATTTGTATTATATCTGAGTGTGAGAGTTGTGGTAGACACCACACGGGTGAGTGTTAGGGAAATACCATGAGTTGCTGGATATGTGGATCTCCTGGTCACATGAAGCGTGACTGTCCTCATGCTGTAGGTACTTTTTAGAGACCGTGGAAGGGGTAATTTTTAGAGGCACGAGGATGGTCAGAGAGTTGTGGCTCATGATGTTGCTATACAACCAGAGAATAGTGGGCCAGCGCAGATCTATGCTCATCGTGAGGGGCGCAATGGCACTGATGTGATCGTAAGTACTTTTACCGTGTAATCTTTGTCGTTATTTTCTTTGATTGATTCAGGGTCTACTCTTCATATATTTTAAGTGAGAATGCATCATTGTTGAATATTCCTGTTGAGATTTTGGATGTTGTCATGTTGGTAACTAGTTCTTTTGGGGAGACGGTTACAACTAGAAGGTTGTATAGGCGTTGCCCTGGATAGTGCAAGGTCATGAATTTGCTGCGAATTTGATGGAGTTGCCATTTCATGGTTTTACTTTATCTTGGGTATGGATTGGTTAAGTGAGCACAAGATGGTGGTGGATTGTGAGTCCAAAAGGATTTCTCTTAAGTTGGCCGATGATTATGAAGTTGTGGTGGTTGGTGATAATGTGAAATTCTTGTCCAATGTTGCATTGTCTTCTCGAGCAGAGAGAATGATGGTTGATGGTTGCCAAGCCTATTTGGCTATTGTTATGAATCCAAAAGCCAAGGGTGTTTGGGTGTAGGACATTCGGGCTGTATGTGATTATCTGAAAGTTTTTCCTGAAGAGTTTTAGGTTTACCTCCGGATAGGGAGGTGGAATTTCGTATTGAGACATACAAAAGTACAACTCTAGTGTCTATTGCTCCTTATCAGATGGCACCGAAGGAGTTGAAAGAGTTAAAGTCTCAAATCTAGGAGTTGTTAGATCATGGGTTCATTTGACCAAGTGTTTCTCCTTGGGGTGCTCTGATTCTTTTTGTGAAGAAGAATGATGGATCGATGTATATGTGCATTGATTATCTCCAGTTGAATAAGTTGACGGTAAAGAACAAATATCTGTTACCGCATATTGATAGTAAAGGATGTGTATGCGCATAAGACGGCATTTCGTACGAGGTACAAACATTATGAGATTTTGGTGATGCCGTTTAGTTTGATGAATGCCCTAGCGGCTTTCATGGACATGATGAACAGGGTGTTTCATGAGTACCTTGATCAGTTTATGGTGGTTTTTATCGAGGATATACTCGTGTACTCTCGTACCGAGGAGGAGCATGAGCAGCATTTACGGATTGTGCTACAAGTATTGAACGATAATCAGTTGTATGCTAAGCTGAGAAAGTGCGAATTTTGGCTCAAGGAGGTGATGTTTCTTGGACATGTGGTATCCGCAGAGGGTATTCTTGTTGATACACAGAAATTTGAGGCTATTCTCAATTGGAAACAACCTAAAACCGTATCAGAGATGTATAGTTTTCTTGGGTTGGCTGGTTATTATCGTTGTTTTGTATAGGGGTTTTCTAGTATCGCAGCTGATAAGTGTTCAAAAGTACTATTTTTCTTACCCTTTTTACTCATATTATTGTTAGACTTGGGCTCATATTAGTTGCATAATTAGCCATTCATGCATTAATCCATGTTTCCTTCCATCGTTGAGCTTGATTACATAACTTGGTAGTTTTTGTGGGAAAAGATGTTCCTTTGGTGTGTTTTGTGTGTATGTGCAGGATCACTTGCCAAAGCAAGGCTAGAGCTAGTTGCCAGGGCAATACATGAAGGAGAGGCCGAGCTAGTTGCCAGGGCAATGCATGAAGGAGACGCCGAGCCAGTTGCCAGGGCAATTGTCGACAAGAGCAAAGGTGATATGGTAGTCAAAATTGATGACTAGACAAGCCCAAGATGACGTGGAGCAAAGCCCAATCCCAAAGGAATTTGATTTCCATGAAGAGATTAAAGAAGAATTAAATTCCAAGAAGATAGGAGAAGTTCTAGTATGAATATAATTATAATAAAGAATTATATTCTTTAAAGATAATTTAATTCCAACTTAACTTCCTCCTCAAAGAAGGACTTTGACCTAGCCCTATAAATAAGAGGGAGATTTCGACAATCCATAGAGAGCAAGAGAGTGGAATTTCGACAACTCCAAGGAAGGCAAGAGGAGAGAATTTTTGACAAGCATCTAGGGCAAGGAGGATTTCGACAAGCCTCCTTCTTCATCCTTTTCTTTCTTGTTCGATTGGGTTCATGCTAGGGATTATTTATCTTGTGTTTCTTTGGAACCTTGCCATGAACTAAATCTATTTGGCTATGGTTATTGTGTTTTGTGGTTGTGAGAAACTATTGGTTTTTGTTTAGGTAATAAGAGTTTGCACTTTTCTATTCAAGGTTTATTCATTCTTGGTTCTTATTCTTGTTTGCGAGTGAATTGGGAGAGGATCTCGTGATTTCATCTATTTATCTAATACCGGGAGAGTTCGATTCAAGAAACGAATGAATATGATCTTTATTCAATCTATTGATGGTGAAGATTAATCCAGCTTAGGAATAAGTTAAGGATTTCAACGGCTAAGAGGAGCGCAAGATTGGTTGTTGTTCACCCTTGATTCACGCAGGGATGTATTATCAAGGCATGCACAAGTAGCTAGAGTTTTAACTTAGGGATAAGAAGAAACCATTGAAGAACGCTCTGCCGAACCTTGAAGATTGCTGCCCAGACACCCAAGTAGTTTCCCAACTAGTTGCCCAGGCAACCATCGATTAGTTGCCAAGGCAACCCCGTTGTGCAAGTTGCCACGGCAACTGAGTTGCCACGACAACTGAGTTGCCCGTGCACTCTTTTACCAAGACGATCCAATCGGCTATCACACCTCAAATCACGATAACCTGGCCTATCTCTCTCATTTGATCTCATTTATTCTTTTACTTTATTGCTTTCTAGATTAGTTAGTAGTTAAAACTCCTATAATCCTTTATTTGTGTCTTTACTTTTTACAGTGCAAGAGACTAGATTCTTGAAGTGGCACCAATCCCTGTGGAGACGATATCTTTTATACTATAACTTGCAACGTGTATACTTGCACAATTGCGTAGCACTTATTACGCGCAAAAAGTTTTTGGCGCCGTTGCCGGGGAGTGGCAATAGCGACTTTGTTTTTATTTTCTTGCACTTTCTCTTTACTTTTCTTGTTTAAGATTCAAAGGGCTAACAATCTTTGGTTTTGCATTGGTATATGACCAGGGCGAGACCGACTACACTAGAATATCCCTTTGATCCAGAAATCGAACGAACCTTACAAAGACTTAGACGAAGGATAAGAGTAGCAATGGCTAATCAAGACGGTAATATGAATCAAGATGTTCCAGCAGGAGGAGGAGTGATTCTTGCACGAAACAGAACTATTCGAGACTATCTTGAAGAAGATCTTGATGGACTTAATCCAGGAGTTGTCGCACCTGAAATTGAAGCCGACCACTTTGAGTTAAAACCGGTAATGTTTAATATGATCAACACAATTGGTCAATTTGGCGGCTCAGCAACTGAAGATGCACGGCAACATCTGAAATCTTTCCTCGAGATTTGCAACTCGTTCAAAATACACGGAGTTACCCCCGATGTCTTACGATTAAGATTATTCCCCTTTTCACTGAGGGATAGGGCGAAAGCATGGTTGAATAGCATTCCTGCCGGATCAATAGCATCTTAGACTGAACTTTGCCGTGATTTCCTTGCTCGGTTTAATCCTACAAATTTGACTGATAAGCTTCGTAATGACATTACTTCTTTTTGGCAGGCAGATGATGAATCCATGTACGAGGCTTGGGAGCGATATAGAGAACTTCTACACAAATGCCCCCTACACGGATTCTCGGTGTGGACTCAAGTAATAATGTTTTACAACTCCGTGAATACACCAACAAGGATGATGCTAGATGCCTCGGCAAACGACATACTTCTAGATAAGTCGCTGGAGGAAGCAATGCAAATTCTAAACAGGCTGGCCAAGAATGATTATCAATTTCCCTCTACTAGAAGAGGAGAAGTTAGACGCCAAGCCACAATACATGAACTAGGATCATCAGATTCAATTTCGGCACAATTGGCCACTTTAACCAAGATGGTCCAGAACATGCAAAAACCAAACAACACACATGAGGTCAAGGTAATGGATTCTTTTTGTGAGTTATGTGGTGATAACCATAATTCTTCTGAATGTATGCAGAATCCATAATCCAGCTTCTATGTGGGGAATTACAATCGGAACAACAATGTGATGTCTAATACATACAACCCAGCTTGGAAGAAGCACCCTAATTTTCATTGGAGTAATCCCAACAATGCTCTAAACCAGAACAATCAGAATGCACAAGCATCAGGAATCCAGTAGAATATGCCACGACAACAGTTGCCGCAGCAACAACCAACAACATCTAGTTCTTTGGAAAATTCTCTAAATGCTTTTATGATGAAAACTGAATCTTATATGGCTGAGAATAGTAACTTCATAAAAAGAACTGATGCTTTTATTAACAGGACCGAGATAAGATTGCAAAACTAAGAGGCGGCAATCAAATCATTGGAAAATCAAGTCGGACAGTTTGCTCAAAACCAGGAGGTTTACCTAGCGATGCGGAAGTCGCAAGAGGAACTGGCCATGAGCAATGCAAGGCGAACACCACCAGAAGTGGCCAACAACTTAGAGAGGCTCAAACCCGCTCATCAAACAAAACTCAACAAAAAGATCAAGACGAACCTAGCAGCAAAGCCTCAGATGCTGAACCAGGAATTGCCGCGGCAACCGGCAATAAGCATGCCTCGGCAATCGACGATAAAGATGCCTCGGCAACTTGTGATAAGCATGCCTCGGTAACCCCAGTTGATAACACCTTGGCAACTCCAGTTGTCCCGGCAATGCCGTCAATCAGGTTTCAAACTAATGAAAGGATCGAAGATATCTGACTTCCACCACCATTCCCACAAAGGTTGAAGCGACAAAAGCAAGAATACCAATTCAAGAAGTTTCTTGATATCCTAAAGCAAGTCCACATCAACTTGCCATTGGTGGAAGCAATTGAACAAATGCCAAACTATGCCAATTTTCTTAAAGACATTGTGTCCAAGAGAACAAGGCTAGGAGAGTTTGAAACAGTTGCCGCAACAGAGGGATGCGTGGCAATGTTGCACAATCGTATGCCACCCAAGTTGAAGGATCCCGGAAGTTTCACAATACCCTATTCTATCAGAAATCACTATGTCAGGAAAGCATTATGCGACCTTGGGGCTAGCATAAACTTGATGCCTAAATCAGTTTTCTAGAAACTAGGAATCGGGAAGGCAAGACCTACAACAGTTATGCTACAGCTAGCCGACAGATCCTATGTGCATCTAGAGGGAAAAATCGAGGACATACTGGTAAAAGTTGATAAATTTATTTTTCCCGCTGACTTTATTATTTTGGATTGTGAAGCAGATGAGCATGCACCCATCATTCTCGGGAGACCATTCCTAGCAACAGGGAGAACCTTGATCGATTTTGAAAAGGGAGAACTCACAATGAGGGTGAATGACCAGCAAGTTAAAATAAATGTGTTCCAAACACTAAGGCATGCCGATGATCCAGAAGAATGCCAACTTCTTCATGTCACGGCAGAGTTTAACTTTGATGAGGAATTTAGTTGCCTCGGTAACTACATTGCCGATCAAGAGGAACCTGAGGAGTATGAAGAACCGATCGATGAGGAACAACAACAAGAGGCAAATTGGCTAGTCAGTCGACCAGGTACATACTTTGAACCACTGGATTACTCAGGTAAGGAAGGTAAACTCGAAAAACCCTCTATTGAACAACCACCGATTATTGAGTTGAAACAACTGCCAGAGCAACTAAATATGCATACTTAGGAACCGAAAATACATTTCCTGTAATTATTTCTTCTAAGTTACAGCTTGAGCAGGAAAAGAAGCTGATCAAGATGTTGAAGCTACACAAAAAGGCAATAGGGTGGACAATTGCCGACTTGAAGGGAATTAGCCTGACAGTGTGCATGCACAAGATTTTGTTGGAAGATTGTCACAAACCTTCAATTGAGGCCCAGAGGAGACTGGATCATGCCATGAAAGGGGTTGTAATGAAAGAAAACGTCAAGTGGCTTGACGCCGGCATTATATACCCTATCTCTAATAGTACGTGGGTAAGTCCGGTACAATGTGTACCGAAAAAGGGAGGTATAACGGTGGCAAGTAATGAAAACAATGAACTCATTCCAACCAGGACTGAGACCGGTTGGAGGGTTTGTATGGATTATCGAAAGCTAAACAAAGCCACTAGGAAAGATTACTTACCATTACCCTATATTGATCAAATATTTGACCGTCTTGCAGGTAAACACTTTTATTGTTTTCTTGATGGTTATTCAGGTTACAATCAAATTGCCATAGCACCAGAAGCTCAAGAAAAGACAACCTTCACATGCCCATACGGTACTTATGCTTTCCGAAGGATGCCGTTCAGATTGTGTAACGCCTCGGCAACCTTCCAAAGATGCATGATGGCACTCTTTTTAGACATGGTCGAAGACTTCCTTGAGATCTTTATGGATGATTTTTCTATTTTTGGTAATGACTTCGACAGTTGCCTCGGCAATTTAGAGAAGGTGTTGGCAAGATGTGAAGAAACTGATTTAGTCCTCAATTGGGAGAAATGCCATTTTATGGTAGATGAAGGAATAGTGCTCGGCCACAAGATTTCATCCAAGGGAATTGAAGTAGACAAAGCCAAGGTGGACGTGATCGAGAGATTACCCCCACCAAGTTCGGTTAAAGGAATTCGAAGTTTTATTGGACATGCAGGTTTTTACAGGAGGTTCATTCATAATTTTTCTAAAATCACTAAACCCTTGTGCAATTTTCTTGAACAGGATAAAGTCTTCGATTTTGATGATTCTTGCACCCAAGCATTCGAAACCATAAAGAAAAAGCTTGCCTCGGCACCCATTATCGTTCCACCATATTGGACGCTCATTTTGAGCTCATGTGTGATGCAAGTGATTTCGCGGTAGGAGCAGTCCTAGGCCAACGTACAGGTAAGACATTCCATGTGATATAATACGCTAGTAAAACTCTTAATAGTGCTCAAGTGAATTACACAACAACGGAGAAAGAGTTACTAGCTGTAGTTTTTGCATTTGACAAGTTCTGATCCTATTTGATTGGTACAAAGGTAATTGTTCATACGAACCATTCTACAATCAAATACCTATTTGCTAAAAAGGATGCTAAACCTCGTTTGATTCGTTTGATATTACTTTTACAAGAATTTGATATTGAAATTAAGGACAGGAAAGGAATAGAAAATCAAGTGGCCGATCACTTATCACGTTTAGAACGCAACGGGGAGGAGGACACGGATCTAGAGATATGCGATGCATTCTCGGATGAACAAATTTTAGTTGCCTCGACAACCATGGACGCGCACGCCTCGGCAACTCTTGACGCCGCGGCAGCCTTTGACGCGCACGCTTCGGCAATTTTAGGAGCAGTCGCCACGGCAGCACATGCCTCGGCAATACCCTGGTACTCGGATTTAGTTAATTTCCTTGTTTGTGGTATTTTACCTTATGGCATTACTCACCAAGGGAAGAAGCGGTTCCGCCATGATGCTAAGTATTATTTTTGGGACGAGCCTCTTTTGTTTAAAAAATGTGCAGATCAGGTTATACGCCGATGTGTCCCTGAAGAATAACAATAGAATGTACTCCGGAAATGCCATTCTTCACCCTATGGAGGACATTTTGGAGGAACTCGTACCGCGGCCAAAGTTTTGCAATCCGGTTTGTATTGGCCAACATTGTACAAAGATGCCCAAGACTTTTACAAGCAATGTGATCGTTGCCAGAGGACGGGCAATATCTCTAGACGACATGAGATGCCGCTCCAGAACATCATCGAGGTGGAATTGTTCGATGTATGGGGGATCGATTTTATGGGACATTTCCCATCTTCATTCGGCAACCTCTACATTCTACTTGCCATCGACTACGTGTCTAAATGGGTTGAGGTAGCTGCAGTTCCCAACAACGATTCCAAGACCGTGCAACGATTCTTGTAGAAAAACATATTTACACGGTTTGGGATGCCGAGAGCAATTATCAGTGACGAAGGCAAGAATTTTGACAACAGACTAATTGCCAAGATGTTGCAACGCTTCGGCATATCACACAAGATCGCCACGGCATATCACCCACAAACCAATGGGCAAGCAGAAATTTCCAACCGGGAATTGAAGGGTATACTCGAGAAAGTTGTAAATCCCTCTAGGAAGGATTGGTCATTAAGACTAGATGACGCACTTTGGGCATATCGCACTGCATTCAAAACACCCTTAGGTATGTCCCCCTTCCGACTTGTCTATGGCAAAACATGCCATCTACCGGTGGAAATCGAACATAAGGCATACTGGGCAATCAAGACCGTGAATATGGATTGGGAAAGTGTCGGGCAAAAGCGTTTGTTGGACCTCAATGAGATAGAAGAATTACGTGCACTCGCCTATAACAATGCACGAATCTACAAGGAGAAAACAAAGCAATGGCATGACAAGAAACTATTGCCATGGCAATTCACGCCAGGGCAACTAGTTCTCCTGTTCAATACTCGGCTAAAACTTTTCTCGGGAAAGCTGAAATCAAGATGGTCAGGACCATTCGAAGTTGTCAAACCATTCTCCCATGGTGCCGTGATAATCAAGTCCATCTCTGACAACCATGAATTCAAAGTTAATGGAAAAAGATTGAAGCACTACAATGGTGCCCATGTGGAACGTAACAAGGAGGTGGTCAACTTAAGAGATGCATGAGCATGCTCTCCTTTCAATATTTTCTTTTTCTTTTTATTTTTATTTTTAGGAGATATTTTATTTTTCTTCATTATCTTTAGTTTCCAGGTTTTCTTTGTTTTCTTTTCCACAACAAGATTCACAACCTCCATGCTAAGGAAATTCACTACAGACTACTTGCCACGGCAATCACAACAGATGATACCGCGGAAACCTACATCATGCATGCACAAGCTGACGCCACAGCAACCAACCCTAAAAATGCCACGGCAACCAAAGCTAAAGACATCCTGGCAACCACTGCAAAAGCCAAAGGTAAAGCACCTATGCCCGAATCAACTCCTACATAATCATTTTCTGATTTTTCAGATTTGGACGAGTCCTCCATTGAACCAACAAAGACTGCACCAATTGAATCCTCCAAGCGAAAAGCCAATGACACTGATGAAGAGGACGATGAGGACAACCCCGTACGAGGATTGATTCCACCACCGGCAACAAGAAAACAACCATCGCGTTCAAGCAAGAGAATCAAGACACCGACCAAAAGGAAACTAATCATCTATGATGACGAACTCTCGGAGTAAGTTCTCGTATGCATTTTATTTTTTTGTTATTTTTATTTTTCTTTAATGCATACATTGAGGACAATGCCTCACTCGAGTTTGGGGGGGGATTGTTATTAGTAGTTACCATATTTAGTTACATTCATCTTAAGTATTACATTTAGGATACATAAATTGCTTGCCATGCCTTTAGTTGAAACAAAAATTGCTTAGATTTGATGAATATCCGATGATGACTTTGCCAATGCACTTAATTGATAGAATTTTTATTCTAGGATAACCATGGAAAAACTTAGAATTTTACTATGATGCTAAATTTGATGAAACACTGTTGTGGTTTGATTGATTTAAGGAATTCTAGTGAACTTAGGTTGATAATTAACAAATTGGGGTATTAGAATAAAAATTGGATGAATGCTAGAGGTGCCCGAAATTGGCTCTAGCATGTGCTAAAAAAATTGATCACTAGAGGTGCCCGAAACTGGCTCTAGTATGTGTTAAAAAAATTGATCGCTAGAGGTGCCCGAAACTGACTCTAGTCGAATAAATTAACTTAGGAAAACTAAAAACAAAACACTAGAGGTGCCCAAAAACTGGCTCTAGTTAAAACATGTTAAACAGAACCCAATGAAGTAATTTTAAAACCTCTTGTTTGCATAGAATCCAAAAAATCAACTTGCACACAACTCCGCACACACTCACAAGCATTATAGTTTGATTCCGAGTAACTCCTAAGTTTTCCAAAAAATGAAAAGCCAATCATACTTTGTGCCCCGGTTCAGAGAATTGAAATCAAGTTCAAAGCTAAGTTTGTGAAAATTGAAGTCTTGGCAGGTAATTATTAGTTTGCATTGCCCGAGGACAAGCAATAGTTCAAGTTTGAAGGTGTGATAAGTGTTCAAAAGTACTATTTTCTTACCCTTTTTACTCATATTATTGTTAGACTTGGGCTCATATTAGTTGCATAATTAGCCATTCATGCATTAATCCATGTTTCTTTCCATCGTTGAGCTTGATTACATAACTTGGTAGTTTTTGTAGGAAAAGATGTTGCTTTGGTGTGTTTTGTGTGTATGTGCAGGATCACTTGCCAAAGCAAGGCTAGAGCTAGTTGCCAGGGCAATACATGAAGGAGATGCCGAGCTAGTTGCCAGGGCAATGCATGAAGGAGACGTCGAGCCAGTTGCCAGGTCAATTGTCGACAAGAGCAAAGGTGATATGGTAGTCGAAATTGATGACTAGACAAGCCCAAGATGACGTGGAGCAAAGCCCAATCCCAAAGGAATTTGATTTCCATGAAGAGATTAAAGAAGAATTAAATTCCAAGAAGATAGGAGAAGTTCTAGTAGGAATATAATTATAATAAAGAATTATATTCTTTAAAGATAATTTAATTCCAACTTAACTTCCTCCTCAAAGAAGGACTTTGACCTAGCCCTATAAATAAGAGGGAGATTTCGACAATCCATAGAGAGCAAGAGAGGGGAATTTCGACAACTCCAAGGAAGGCAAGAGGAGAGAATTTTCGACAAGCATCTAGGGCAAGAAGGATTTCGACAAGCCTCCTTCTTCATCCTTTTCTTTCTTGTTCGATTGGTTCATACTAGGGATTATTTATCTTGCGTTTCTTTGGAACCTTGCCATGAACTAAATCTATTTGGCTATGGTTATTGTGTTTTGTGGTTGTGAGAAACTATTGGTTTTTGTTTAGGTAATAAGAGTTTGCACTTTTCTATTCAAGGTTTATTCATTCTTGGTTCTTATTCTTGTTTGCGAGTGAATTGGGAGAGGATCTCGTGATTTCATCTATTTATCTAATATCGGGAGAGTTAGATTCAAGAAACGAATGAATATGATCTTTATTCAATCTATTGATGGTGAAGATTAATCCGGCTTAGGAATAAGTTAAGGATTTCAACGACTAAGAGGGGCGCAAGATTGGTTGTTGTTCACCCTTGATTCACGCAAGGATGTATTATCAAGGCATGCACAAGTAGCTAGAGTTTTGACTTAGGGATAAGAAGAAACCATTGAAGAATGCTCTGCCGAACCTTGAAGATTGCTGCCCAGACACCCAAGTAGTTGCCCAACTAGTTGCCCAGGCAACCATCGATTAGTTGCCAAGGCAACCCCGTTGTGCAAGTTGCCACGACAACTGAGTTGCCCGTGCACTCTTTTACCAAGACGATCCAATCGGCTATCACACCTCAAATCACGATAACCTGGCCTATCTCTCTCATTTGATCTCATTTATTCTTTTACTTTATTGCTTTCTAGATTAGTTAGTAGTTAAAACTCCTATAATCCTTTATTTGCGTCTTTACTTTTTACAGTGCAAGAGACTAGATTCTTGAAGTGGCACCAATCCCTGTGGAGACGATATCTTTTATACTATAACTTGCAACGTGTATACTTGCACAATTATGTAGCACTTATTACACGCAACAGCAGCTCCGATGAAAAGTTGTTGCAGGAGAGTATTCCTTTCATGTGGACAGAGAAGTAGTAGCAGAGTTTTGAGAAGTTGAAGGAGGTTTAGACACATGCTCCAGTGTTGATTCAATCGAAATATGGGAAGGAGTTTGAGGTTTATAGGGATGCATCATATGTTGGCTTGGTTTGTGTAGTGATGCAGGATGGAAAGGTTATGGCCTACGCGTCAAGGCAGTTGAAGGTTCATGAGCGCAACTATCCAACTCATGATTTAGAGCTTGCAGTTGTGGTGTTTTCCTTGAAGATTTGGTGACACTACCTTTATGGTGAGAAGTGTGTGTTTTTCACGGATCATAAGAGTTTGAAATGTTTGATGTCTCAAAAGGATTTGAACCTTAGGCAAAGAAGGTGGTTGAATTTGTTTAAGGATTACGACTTGACAATTGAGTATCATCCTGGAAAGGCCAATGTTGTTGCGGATGCATTGAGTCGTAAGGTAGCGGTTGAGCTTAGGGTAGTTGTTTGCGAAGTTGAGTGTGACACGGGAATGTGGGTTGTTGGCTGAATTGCATGTTAAGCCTATGTTGTCTCAATTGATTAAGGCTAAGCAACCGTTTGATGATTTTTGGTTCCTCATGTTAAGGACATATTAGATGGTAATCTGACGGATTTCCATTTCCATTTTGATGATGATGGTGTTTTGTGCTTTAAGGGCTGAATAGTGCTGCCGAAAGTTTCAAAGCTCAAGCACACTATTTTGGCGGAAGCACATTTTAGCCCTTTTACTATGTTTTTGGGTAGTACCAAGATGTATCGTGTTTTGAAGGAAATGTACTTCTGGGTTGGGTTGAAAAAGGATGTAGCTGAGTTTGTTTCCAAGTGTATGGTGTGTCAGTGGGTCAAGGCTGAACATCTGTTTCCATCCGGGTTATTGCAACAGCTAAAAATTTCGGAGTGGAAGTGGGAGAGAATCACCATGGATTTTGTGGCAGGGTTGCCGTTGACACCGGCTAAAAAGGATTCCATTTGGGTGATCGTTGATCGGTTTACAAAGTGTGCACATTTTCTGCCAGTGCATACGATGTACACCTTGGACAAGCTAGCAGATTTGTATATAGCTGAGATTATGCGTTTGCACGAGGTACCTAAGTCTATTGTTTCGGATAGAGATTCGAGGTTCACAGCAAGGTTTTGAAGATGTTTACATCAGGCTTTAGGTTCGAGGTTGAGTTTTAGTACCGCATATCATCCTCAGACGGATGGGTAGTTTGAGCGTGTTATCCAGGTCTTGGAGGATATGCTGAGGTGTTGTGTTATTGAGTTCCAAGGAACTTGTGAGAAGCATTTACCATTGGGTGAATTTGCTTATAATAACAGCTATCAAGCGTGTAACACCCTTAACATATACTAGTAGACCGAATATACGTTAAAGATGTTGTAGAATTATTAAAATAAAAACTTGTCTTGAAATATTATTTTTTTATACCAAAATTTCAAACCATTTCTCTAAGTCCATACGTCAATAGCAATGCATAAATATGTTGCAAAATTAAACTTATAAAACAATTCGCCTTTAGAAAAACTACATGCCCACTAGTCCATCAGATTACGATAAAGATGTACTTACTGAGTTTAATATGGTAACTTAATTTTTTTGCAAAGTTTCTGCTACTCCTCGCTAGACAAATCCGGATAACATATGTGTGACATAAAAAACACACTAAGTACGAACTTAGTGAGACAGTTAAACTTATTTGTTTTAAAAACATGAAATAATGTAATACAGTATGTTATATATAAAAGTGCATTTCGTTTTCTCTATAACATGGAAAATATATCACAATGTACATATGTCATGTATCATAACTATCATATAAATCATGTTATTATTGAATAATATATTCTCTATCATGGACATGCTTTCATCATGCAATCATTTTCATATCATGTGCTCTATCATGGCCATACTTTCTTTATGTCATCATTTGCATAACATGTATTCTATCATATATCATGTAACCTTTCTATCATGTAAGTCATGTGCTTCTCGGACATGTGACATGTAACTTCTTATTCATGTATCATTTAACCATGTAACATTTGTATCATGTATCATATGACATATGTAGCAAGTAACATGTAACATCTGAATCATGTATCATCTTGTTATTATTATCATCGTGTCTGGCTAGAGGCCCATGGAAACCCCGTAGCCTATTTGCACCGTAGTGCCATGTAGAGTACGTACTCGAGAGGATTCTCTTTGCTCCTCATATAAGGACAATCTTTGCTCCTTATATAAAAACCTCGTTAGTGCACTTGACACTATAGGCTTGGATCCCCAGGGTGTATCTTGTTTCATTTTAATCTTGTTATTATCCATATTTCATGTATGCATAATGCATCATCATTTATGCGAACAATAATTCCTACCTGGTATTCCATCAAGCTTGCCATGTCGAGCAATGTATCATATCATGTATTATAGAGAAATGCAATGCCATTTTCAATGTAATTCAAACACTTAAAAATGAACTCACCTTGGCCATTTATTAATATGCCTCACTAAGCTCTATTGATCCTTTCCTTTATATTACCTCGAACCTTCTTCTGATTCGGATCTAACTTCATTCATCACATGAATATAAATAAATAGTTGTTAGATTCACTTCTAACAATATTTCAATTAAGCTATTTAATCATTCAACATAAAAAATTTCCATAAATTTCTTTTCTTCCTTATACAGTTCACAAAACTCATTTTTGGTCCCTAATGGCCATTTTGATCTTCAAATAATTCCTCCAAGCTTGCTAACCAACATTAGACACAAATTGTCTCAATTTCCATTTTCTGTCAACTTGCACTACCATCAAAGATTTACTTTTACAGGGCAAAATACATACTAAATCTTAATCTCCTTTATACCGTAGAAACTAGATTCAATAAAGGTTAGAACGGTATAAGCCACATAATTTAATAAAATCTACAAAAATTATGAAAATTCATCAAACTCCCGTTCACAGGGTTGTCATGACATAATCTGTTATGTAATTTTTCTGACCTTCATTCGATTAAAAATTAATATCTTTTAACTTGGAACTCAAAATCAGTTTCCGTTTGTTGAAAACAAAACTAGATTCAATAAGCTTTTCAACCATGTAAACTAATAAACCAGATTCAATTTGTACGATTTATGGCAAATTTTCAAAGCCGAATTCCAGGATTGAATTTCGGAACAGACTACTATTATGTTTTCTAACATTTCATCACTTAAAAATTCATATCCTTTTGATATATGAATCAAAATCAATCACCATTTGTTTTAAACGAAACTAGATGAATAAATATTTACATTGATATAAAATTTAGCATCTAACCATTTCTGTAAAATTTATGGTGAATTTTCAAACTTACTGTCAAATCCAGTTTTCGTACACAACTTCCATAAATAACTTCAAACTTTATACTAATTTCTCCTTACTTTGCTATTTGTAAATTTCGTCCCCTTACTTGATTCAAACCACTAATGTATCACTTTCTGCATCAAATAATTATTCAAAAATAATTCCCTCGAATTTTTCGTTCTTTCCGAAATAGTCACTAAAAATGCAAAGATAAGGATTAAAGCTTCTTAACTTTGCAAATTAGTCCTCAAATCAACATTACTACTTGAATTCTATTATTTCAACTAAAATCAGATTTAGTCCTTCTCTAAAACCTCATATCCGAATTGGTCACTTAACTTTGACAAATGTCAAAATGGTCACTAACTCCATTTAACATCGGTTTTGCATTCTAACTTCAATTTCACATCTCCAACATCAATAATAACATAACTACACTTTAAAATCATAAAAATCAGATTTGGTCCTCTAACTTTCAAGATTTTTGAAATGATCCCTATCTAATAAATTTAGGGTTTTGCTTCCAAATAACAATTCAAGCTTACTAAATCATTAATCTAACATGACAAACCCCAAATTAAACTTGGATCCATAAGCCCTAATTATCTTCATAATAATCAAAACATGTAGAGTTTAAATCCCAACTCAATAACATGATTTTAACATCCCAAAAGCTTGATTTCAACTTGAATTTCAACATTGAATCATAAAATCTAAAAAAACCCCCAATTGAGTCCATAAACCCTAATTTCTTATCATACAAAATTCTAATCAATCAAGCATGTTTTCCAGAAATTATTTACACCAAAAGATAGAGCTTGATGAGTAGAACAACTTTGTAGTTCGAAAGATTACCTAAAAATCGAGTTCCGGGGCTTGAATCGATCTTGGAAAATTTATCCTTTTTCCCCTCATTTTCGAAAATATGAAGATGAAGGAGACTTCATCTTTTGGCTCCTTTATTTTCCATTCCATCCAATTCTGCCACTTGTAAATATAAATGAATTTTAAATTCATTTAGATAGTGAAATTACTAAAATACCCTTTTAATCCAACGGTTGAGATTGATTTTATCATTAATCAAGGGCCAAGATTTACTCTTCCATTTCCTTCTTCCAAAATTATCCTTGTAACTTTTTAAGTATTTCAAAAATGCCATTGGGGCAAAATGACCAATTTGCCCTCCAACTAGTTTTTTTTACTAATTTCCCATTATTGTAAAAATTCAACTAAGTCTAGTTGGAATCCAACCAAATATAATAAAATATTCAAAAATAGTCTTTTATGACTTTCCCATGGCTTTTGGAACAATCTCTAGAATTTTAGTTCGATCCAATTTCCCGATATTCGTAAAATACTTCTACTACGATTTTACCTTTTTTGAACTATCAGATTTATTCCAAAAATTCTATATTTCCATATTCGGGAAATAAAAATTATCATATCATAAAAAATTTCTTTCTTAAGGACTTAGACTGAAATTTTTTAACTCAGTCTATTATCGATAATTATCGAAAATCTTCATAGAATAAAATTTATCATAGAAATCCTTTATTGATAATTCATTCGAATATTCTTTACTCTTACTAAGTACAAAATATCAATAAGAAACAATTTTATGGGACCTTCCCGAAGTTCACCCATCCTTGTATTTCTCTGGCCTAAGCACGCTTAACAATTTTATTCGATCCAAATTCGGTACCTTTTTCTGCATCTTAATTCTTAAAATCGATATCAATGTACCTATTTCGATCTGATTCACTCTTATACTGAATAAAATTACTTTCCAAAGTTTATACTTTAACCCCCTAAACTTTCAAATTTTACAATTTAGTCACTAGCCAAAATTTGGGATATTACAATTCCCCCCTTAAGAAAATTCATCCTCAAATTTTCAATGCGTACCTGTTCCAAACATTTATGGATATCACTTCCTTATTTTTTTCTCAACCTCCCAAGTGTCTTCTTCGACCTTGTGATTTTTTTTCTCAAAACTCCAGTCAATGAAATTTCTTATTCCTTAATTCTTTAATTCCATAAACCAATATCTCTACGAACTCCTCTTCATGTATCAAATCTAATTGCATCTCAATTTATTCAGGAGTGTTGACATGTAAATAATTCAGTCAATGCCCCTAAAACATAAGTACATATACTATAGATTTTTGCTCACTTCTGGAGATAAGACCCATTAATATACTTTTGGTCCAACTCTTTTACGATTCCTTGAGGTATAACAGTTCTGAAACAAAGTTTTCCATTTTTGACCTATACAAATCATCCTTCATTTTCAAATAAACAATTCATAACTTCTCTTTTTCTCTGACATTTAAGGCTCTCAACAGCTTAAACATTTAAACAACCAATGCTTTATTATATACAGTTGTCGAAGGTTACAACCTCTTAGGTAGTTCTTGTTCTTGAGCCCCCTACTGCACCAGTAGCTCAATCTAGGTAAAAATCGGAAAAAAAAGTTCATACTTGATTTCATTGTTACTGCTACGGGTATCCTTATAACCCTTGTGATCTGAGATTCTTGTTCTTGTCTAGAAACATTTCTATGGAAATTTCAATTAGCCGGAACAATCCTCAACTAAACACTCTTCCTTTGACTTCATTAAGGAACTAATTCCTTTAAAAAATGTAAACATTTCTTCTTATAATCGCTTTTACCTTGTGCACAGATAACCAACTTATCTCAATTACACTTCAGATTCTCGAAATGGTATGTTCATAATATCTTTTATTCTAGATTTCTTGTCTTCCTGATCTTTTAAACCTTATAGTTGACATCTAGTAACACTGATGTCTCCTTAAAGAAATAATCTTTCTTGTAAAATTTACCTTTAGTTCGATTCTATAAGTAAGAAATTCTTTTCTTACTTAAACTGATCGCCCACATACTTGGCTTTAAACTTTTTTTAAGAACTTCTAAATCACTTCCTTAACATGTATTAACTTTATGGCATTAAACCATTAAATACGGGTATATTCCTTTAGCCATGATGCAACTTTTTCTAACTTCTTAGTATCTATGCAGTTTAATTCCTCTATAGCATGACTTTGACATCATTGTGCATTAAATTGGCAACTATCGGACCACTTTTTCCATTAAATTCATTAGCTCTTAACTTCTTAAGCTCCTTACTTCCACTTTAAACCTTCTCTTGATCTCCATAATTAAATGTTTAACGAGTCCAGTAGTACTTAACATTGTTTATTTCTACTATAACTATTCATGTCAGTGAGGAGCATAATCAAGTTACACAAATACTACATCAGTAACATGAAATCCTAGGAGCAAGTACTTAATATCAAAGCGTATTAAACTCGGTTTAACCTCCAGAATCGGCTAAACCTGTAGCTCTGATACTAATAAATGTAACACCCTTAACATATACTCGTAGACCGAATATACGTTAAAGTTGTTATAGAATTATTCAAATAAAAACTTGTCTTGAAATATATATTTTTTATTTTTTATACCAAAATTTCAAACCATTTCTCTAAGTCCATACTTCAATAACAATGCATAAATACATTTTAAAATTAAAATTATAAAATAATTCACCTTTAGAAATACTACATGCCCACTAGTCTATCAAATTACGATAAAGATGTACTTATTTTAATGTGGTAACTTGATTTTTTTTCAAAGTTTATGCTCTTCCCTGGTAGACAAATCCGGATAACCTACGTGTCACATAAGACACACGCTAAGTACGAACTTAGTAAGGCAATTAAACTTATTTATTTTAAAAACATGAAATAATGTAATACATTATGTTATATATAAAAGTGCATTTCATTTTCTCTATAACATGGCAAATATGTCATGTAACATCTGAATCATGTATCATCTTGTTATTATTATCATCGTGTTTGGTTAGAGGCCCATGGAAACCCCGTAGTCTATCTGCATCGTAGTGCCATGTAGAGCACGTACTCTAGAAGACGCTCTTTGCTCCTCATATAAGGACGCTCTTTGCTCCTTATATAAACACCTCGTTAGTGCACTTGACACTATGGGCTTGGATCCCCAGGGTGTATCTTGTTTCATTTTAATCTTGTCATTATCCATATTTCATGTATGCATAATGCATCATCATTTATGCAAACAATAATTCGTACCTAGTATTCCATCAAGCTTGCCATGTCGAGCAATGTATCATATCATGTATTATAGAGAAATCCAATGCCATTTTCAATGTAATGCAAGCATTTTAAAATGCACTCATATTGGCCATTTATTAATATTCCTCACTAAGCTTTATTGATCCTTTCCTTTGTAGTACCTCGAACCTTCTTTTGATTCGGATTTAACTTCATTTATCACATGAATATAAATAAACATTTGTTAGATTCACTTCTAGCAATATTTCAATTAAGCTATTTAATCATTCAACATAAAAATTTTCCATAAATTTCTTTCATTCCTTATACTGTTCACAAACTCACTTTTGGTCCCTAATGATCATTTTGATCTTCAAATAATTCCTCCAAGCTTGCTAACCAACATTAGACACAAATTGTCTCAATTTTCATTTTCTGTCAACTTGCACTACCATCAATGATTTACTTCTACAGGGCATAATACATACTGAATCTTAATCTCCTTTATACCGTAGAAACTAGATTCGATAACGGTTCTAATGGTATAAGCCACATAATTTAACAAATTCTAAAAAAAATTATGAAAATTCATCAAACTCCCGTTTACAGGGCTGTCCTGGCAGAAACTGTTCTACAATTTTTCTAACCTTCATTCAATTAAAAATTAATATCTTTTAACTCGAAACACGAAATCAGTTTCTGTTTGTTGGAAACGAAACTAGATTCGATAAGCTTTTCAACCATATAAACTAATTACCTAGATTCAATTTGTACATTTATGGAAAATTTTCAAAGTCGAATTCCATTATTGAAATTCGGATCATAGTGCTATTATGTTTTCTAACCTTTCATCACTTAAAAATTCATATCTTTTGATATATGAATTGAAATCAATCACCGCTTGTTTTAAACGAAACTAGACGAATAATATTTACATTGATATAAAATTCACCATCTAACCATTTTTTGTAGAATTTATGGTGAATTTTCAAACTTACCGCCAAATCCAGTTTTCCTACACAACTTTGATAAATAACTTCAAACTTTATACTAATTTCTCCTTACTTTGATATTTGTCAATTTGGTCCCCTTACTTGATTCAAACCACCAATGTATCACTTTCTTCATCAAATAATTATTCAAAAATAATTCCCTCTAATTTTTCGTTCTTTCTGAAATAGTCACTAAAAATGCAAAGATAAGGATTCAAGCTTCTTAACTTTGCAAATTAGTCCTCAAATCAACATTACTACTTGAATTCTATTATTTCAACTAAAATCAGATTTATTCCTTCTCTAAAACCTCATTTCCGAATTGGTCACTTAACTTTGACAATTTGTCAAAATGGTCACTAATTCGATTTAACATCGGTTTTGCATTCTAACTTCAATTTCACATATCCAACATCAATAATAACTTAAATACACTTTAAATCATAAAAATCAGATTTGGTCCTCTTACTTTTAAGATTTTTGAAATGATCCCTATCTAATAAATTTAGGGTTTTGCTTTCAAATAACAATTCAAGCTTACTAAATCATTAATCTAACATCACAAACCCCAAATTAAACTTGAATCCATAAACCCTAATTATCTTCATAAAAATCAAAACATGTAGATTTTAAATCCCATCTCAATAACATGATTTTAACATCACAAAAGCTTGATTTCAACTTGAATTTCAACAAGGAATCATAAAATCTCAAAACCCCCAATTGAGTCCATAAACCCTAATTTCTTCTCATACAAAATTCTCATCAATCAAGCATGTTTTCCACGAATTATTTACACCAAAAGATAGAGCTTGATCAGTATAACAACTTTGTAGTTCGAAAGATTACCTGAAAATCGAGTTCTGGGGCTTGAATCGATCTTGGAAAATTTATCCTTTTCCCCCTCATTTTTGAAAATATGAAGATGAAGGAGACTTAATCTTTTGGCTCCTTTATTTTCCATTCCATCCAATTATGCCACTTGTAAATATAAATGAATTTTAAATGCATTTAGATAGTGGAATTACTAAAATACCCTTTTAATCTAATGGTTGAGATTGATCTTATCATTAATCAAGAGCCAAGATTTAATCTTCCATTTCCTTCTTCCAAATTATCCTTGTAACTTTTTAAATATTTCAAAAATGCCATTGGGGCAAAATGACCAATTTACCCTCCAACTAGTTTTTATTTACTAGTTTGCCATTCTTGTAAAAATTCAACGAAGTCTAGTTGGAATCCAACCAACTATAATAAAATATTCATAAACATGGCTTTTGGATCAATCTCTGAAATTACAGTTCGATCTGATTTCCCGATATTTGTAAAAAACTTCTATTGCGATTTTATCTTTTCCGATCTATCGAATTTATTCCAAAAATTCTATATTTCCATATTCGGGAAATAAACACGATCATCTCATAAAAACTTCCTTTCTAAAGGACTTGGACGGGAATTCTTTTAACTCAGTCTATTATCCCGATAATTATCGAAAATCTTCATAGAATAAAATTTATCTTAGAAATCCTTTATCGGTAATTCACTCGAATATTCTTTACTCTTACTGAGTCCAAAATATCGATCAGAAACACTTTTATGGGACCTTCCCAAAGGTCACCCATCCTTGTATTTCTCTGGCTAGAGCACGCTTAACAATTTCATTCGATCCAAATTCGGTACCTTTTTCTGCATCTTAATTCCTAAAACCGATATCAAGGAATTGGAATGTTCTTGAAAAGGACTACATTGCCATGGCATATCTGTTGCCGTGACACTAGGCTGCTGATAAGGACTACATTGCCGAGGCATGTCTATTGTTGCAGCAAAATTGTTATGGTAAAACAAATTTGAGCTTTTTGATCATACCATGAAGGATTTTGTTGCTGATTCCATCTATGGTTCTCCATGTAGTCATATGCACCGAAAATGTGAGGGCAATTTTCAAACACATGATGTACTCCACAACAAGTGCACGAGTTTTCCACGGTATATACTTTTCTCGGTTGGTATAGGTAATCATCGAAGGGTGCAAGAAACTCTTGATTGGATTGATTCATATCTTCCAACATCAACTCTAGAATAGATCTGCTTTTATTTCGCGACATGTTGAGGTCACTTAACTTGTAACATACCTAATTTTTTTTATCAAACAAACAAAAGGAAAAGTTTGTAAAACTAAGAGAAAAAAATGCAATAACAAAAACAACTAACAGCAATTGCCAATCTCCGGCAACGGCGCCAAAAACTTGTTGCGTGTATTGAGTGCTACGCAAACGGTGCAAGTATACACGTTGCAAGTAATAAAGTGATACGAGTATCGTCTCCACAGGGATTGGTTTGGGCCACTTTGTTTAAGTTACTGCACTGTAAAAATAAAAACACAATTGATAATAGGAGTTCTATTTAACGACTAAACTAAGAGCAATAAACTAAAAGAATAGATGAAATTAAATAAGAGAGGGAATAGGCTAGGTTATCGTGAGTTAAGGAGTGATAGCCAATTGGTTCGTCTTGGTAAAAGAGTGCAAGGGCAACTCAGTTGCCGTGGCAACTTGCGCAGCAGGGTTGCCTTGGCAACTAATCGATGGTTGCCTGGGCAACTGGCTGGGCAACTGTTTAGGTAGTTGGGCAGCAACTTCAAGGTTCGACAGAGCATTCTTCAATGGTTTCTTCTTATCCCTAAGTTGAAACTCTAGCTAATTGTCATGCCTTGACAATACATCCCTGCGTGAATCAAGGGTGAACAACAACCAATCTTGCGCTCCTCTTAGCCGTTGAAATCCTAAACTTATTCCTAATTCGGATTAATCTTCACCATCGATAGATTGAATAAAGACCATACTCATTCGTTTCTTGAATCTAACTCTCCCGATATTAGATAAATATATAGAATTTCGAGATCCTCACCCAATTCACTCGTAAACAAGAATAAAAACCTAGAATGAGTAAACCTTGAATTGAAAGTGCAAACTCTTATTACCTAAACAAAATCCAATTGTTTCTCACAACAACAAAACACAATAACCCCAACCAATCAAGTTAGTTCATGGTTGGGTTCAAAAGATATACAAAGAATAATCCCCAAACCATGAATCTAATGGAAGCAAAGAAGAAGAAGAATAAGAAATCGATCAGCCCCTAGTCGAACACTCTCTCAATCGAATTCTTTCCAAGCTTTCTCCCAATCGAACTCTCCCCCTTGCCCTCTCTTTGATTTTGACGGCTCAGTCTCATTTAAATAGGAGATGGCTAGGTCAAAGTCCTTCTTGAGGAGGAAGTTAAGTTGGAATTAAATACTTTAAAAGAATATAATTCTTTATTATATTTAAATTCCTTCTAGATCTTCTCCTATCTTTTTGGGATTTAATTTCACTTTGACCTCTTCATGGAAATCAAACTCCTTGGGGATTTAACTTTGCTCCACGTCATCTCGGGCTTATCTAGTCATCAATTTCGACTGACATATCATCGTATCCCTTATCGACAATTTCCCTAGCAACTAGCTCGACATTTCCTTCATGCATTGCTCTGGTAACTCTGTCGGCATCTCCTTCATGCACTGCCATGGCAACTAGTTCCATCCTTGCTTTGGCAACTGATTCTGCACACACAAAAACACACCAAAGCAGTATCTTTTTCTACAAAAATCACCAAGTTATGTAATCAAGCTCAACAGTGGAAAGAAACATGAATTAATGCATGAATGACCAATTATGCAACTAATATGAGCCTAAGTCTAACAATAATATGAGTAAAAAGGGTAATAAAAATAGTACTTTTGAACACTTAATTGTCAGCAAGGTTGTAAAGTCATGTGGTCGGCATGGGGTAGTCTTGATGATGGTCGGTCATTAAAGGAGATCCGTGTATCTGATGTGTAAAGTTAACGGTCGATTAACTAAAGATTAGTGGTCGGCTAATCAAGGATAGTGGTCGATTATCCGAGGTCACTATAATTGCCGATATATGAGAATTCTATTGTTGAATCTATTTTTAATGCTTTGGGATTTAAGCATGGAATATACATGATGTTGCATAAGGTTATTATGCTTGAATCGGTTAGAATCATGGAAATATTCTTTGGATGTAATCATGCTTTTGGAAAACAAGCATATGGTTTTCAAATGGTTTTAATGCATCATTGTTGTATGGTCATCCTCACTAAGCAAGTGTGCTTACGCTCTTTTTTTCCTAATGATGCAGAGCATTAAGGTTTCGGGGCAGCAAGAGGCAAGGCTAAGTGATTCAAGGACATTTACAAGTTTAAGTATGAACTCGGTTTATATTTCGGTTAATAAGGCAATGTGTTCGCCATGGTTTTTGAGAGTTGTAATTCTGTTTCCTTATGGATTTTAAGTATGTTTCTATGCTGGGTTTTGATTCTGGTTTGTTGTTACTAAGTTTGATGTTAACCCTTGGTTATAGTTGTGGATGTTTGGTTGCTTAGGTATGTATCTAGAGCCTCCTTGTTATTTGCCATGTTGTGATGGTTTGAGCAAGTCTATTATGTTGTGTTGACATGTTGCACATGCTGAGAATGTTTTGTTTGTGCATTTTGGTATGTTTGGCGAAGTGGTTTAAGAAGCATGCCCCTAGAGTGATCTTTTAGAAACATGAGTTTGCTTTCGGGTGTTTAATCTTAGTATGGATGTGAGTTTATATATTCATTGTTGTTTGGATGTAAGTTGCTAGGACCCAAATGCATCTAGATTCGAGTGAAAAACCAGCTAAATTTGACATTACAGGCCCAGCTTACCGATACGCGGGGGACCGTATCGGTACGTCTAGGCAAATTGGGGCAACTGTTTCGGTACGGGGGTGATGATTCGGTACAATATGTTGTTACTGGAAATCTTTCTTTTTGAAATCAAGCCCGCGTACCGAAACCCTTGCTTATTGTATCAGTACGGTATTTAATAAAAGTACTAGGGAAATTTTGTAAACGAAAAGCGTACCGATACGATACACGGCGTATTGAAACAAGGGTG
Source organism: Hibiscus mutabilis (assembly GCA_019671005.1). Taxonomy (NCBI): domain Eukaryota; kingdom Viridiplantae; phylum Streptophyta; class Magnoliopsida; order Malvales; family Malvaceae; genus Hibiscus; species Hibiscus mutabilis. Next base: position 23,105,338 of record CM033720.1, read on the forward strand.
CTACACCGTATCGGACCATAGCGTATCGATACGGGGACCGTTAATTCTATTAATGTCATGGAAAGGCTATTTTGGGTTTCTTTCCTTTTAGTCCCTGTGTCTTGTTTTATCAATTGAATGAGCATTGTTGATCTTATTGAGCTAGTTTTTGACATGTAAGCTTGAAATATATTTAATTAAAGGTTGGTAACTTAAAATTGGGAAAAATCCCTGTATATTGTTGCAATTGCAATTTAGTCCCTAAATTGCGTTTGTGTCCAATTGGATATCGTTTTGATGCCCGATTGAGATGTGTTCTCACCTATGAACATATGTACATGTAAGAAAGTAATAATGCATCTAGACAAGATAAAAGAAAAAAATGGTTGCATTTTTGGTTTCATCTTTTCAGTTTACTTCAGTAAACCTAATATAGCTTGCTCGGTTCGGTATTGCGACTAGGCCGGGTCGAGGTGGTTACAACAAGGGTGTTTAATGCTAGTATTTAATTAAGGCCGCATCATGTACTGTTTGGTGTGAGATATAAGAGGGAGCAAACCAGAAATACCCACTTAATCCAGATTACATCACTAAGCTAACGCATTACACTCATACCCTAGAGTTATGTTGGCTTGAGAACTAAGATGGAGCAAACCATGGAGACCCAAGTTAATTATTTTCCCTAAGGCATAGGAGTGTTCTAAAAAACTTTCAGCTTTTGGAAAAACATTGTTGCCTTATTCTTTCTTTCAACCCTGGTATTTTGTCTCTCTTTTTTCTAAGTTTAGTTTCAAGTGAACCTAAGTTTGTTTCGCAGACTAGATACATACCACGTGTAGAGTGAAACTAAAGTTCCCTAAACTAGAGTTCAATTGCCAAGCTACATGGCAACACTAACCTGCTGCCATGGAAGTTCTAAATCCAGTTTCTTCATCAAACAGATAATCTAGCACAACTTCTCCTAAACTAGTAGTGTTGGTAAGAAGTATAAAATTGACCGAGGCAAATTTTTTTAGCGGCTTCGTATGCATGTGTTAAATTGTAACCCGTTGACCCAGTCTAGTCGCAAGACTGAACCGAGCGAGCTACATTAGGGTTTGTCGAGACAAACCTGAAAGATTTACATTGAAACGGTCCATTTTTCTATTATCTTATCTAAATGAATCTTTTAGTCCTAAGGTGATTATACTGGTTATGGTGAAGGTTACAACTCAATCGGGCATCGAATTGACATCCAATTGTTCAAATTCGCATTTCAGGGACTGAAATGCAATTTCTAACAATTAAGAAGGTACTTGTGAAATTAAATTTAGCAATCCTTAATTATTCATATTTCATATTATCAGGTTAAATCTCAACTTAAAATAACCATCCAATCTCATTTAATTGCATAAACAAGAAAAAGGGACTAAATTGCAAAGAAAACAAACTTTGGAAAGTGTCTTAATTGATTTAATGGCTGGCGTACTGGTACAGGTCCCATTCGTATCGCAACGAGATCAAAATACAAAGGCATACCAATACGGTCCTCAAGCGTATTAGTACATGTATGTGTTTTCAAGTATATAGAATTCTAGTAGCTAAAGGTCGTACTGGTACGGTTACCCGTGTACTAAAACTAGGCTATTTACCAGCTACGTGTACTAATAGGGTTACCAGCGTATCTATATGCCAAAATTTTATTTCCCAAATTGAGCTGAGACAGGTCCCCGCGTACCGATCCCTGAGGACCTGTACCGGTACGAACAGACATGTAATGACCTCTTGGTCCAACATATGACACTTTGGCTCAATCAAACACACTCCAAACAACATATAAACATCATATAACTTCATAAACATCAATTCCTCAAACATAGCAACATCATTCACAACAAGTCAAATCCAAATTTAACTCCTATAGGCATGATTTTAACCCAATCATGCAAAGTGTTTCCTAACCCTTGAAAACCAAACATTATGCATCATACAAGTCCAAAACATCATACCAAACTTATACAAACAGGGAGAACCCAAATAAAACTTGGTCACATTGCCTTTTATTACTACTAAGCATTTATAAACCATACTTTGAATTTGTCTCGACCCTTGGATCTCCTCTTGCACACTTTCTATCTGAAAAGGCTTATTTCTCTCCATTGATGAGAAATGAGAGAGTAAGCTATAAGCTTAGTGAGGGAACCTCTAAAACACTCATCAGTGCAATAAAATCATTTTGATTCAAATCAAATGTATGTCTCATGGAGAAATCATCTCATGCTTCTATAATCTCTTTCAAATGCACATTTTAAATCATTTACAACACATGTATCATGGATTTCATCTCTACCTCAATTTAAGCTTCAAATGCCAAAATCTCTATATAGCAAGCTTAAGAGAATCGCATATATAAACCATATTATACATAATCCATTTCTCATGATACATTTTCTAGTATATTGGCATTCAAGTGACTCAAAACAAGTTCTAAACCATTTACAAAAACACATCGGATACACGAATTTCCCAAGTGGTTCCTACGACCACTTCACATACATTCCTCAACCAGAGCAATGGAACATTTACCCACCTCAATGGTTCAAACTAAAGCAATGAAACATTTACCCACCTCAACGGTTTGGATGTATAAATCCACCACCGGGAGAAAATGAACATTTACCCACCTCGACCATTGCGGTTCTCATAGTGGAGTCTACGACACACTCGCAAACCCTCGACACATATGAGGTGACTTTTTATAGTGAACTTTAAATCCTATAGCTAGCCAACTATATCTGATAACATTTTAATCATAGTCGCTTGCCAATATACTCAGTAAAACAACATTATCTCACTGTTTTACATATGAATAAAATCAATCCAATTTCAAACATGCTAAACCATGCTTTATAGTATTCTTGAAAATACTTTCACAAATCATGTTTCATTCTCAATAATCATCATATACGATCTTTGGCAACATCTTTCATTTCTAAAACATGCATAATAAAATAAGTTATCAGAACCATAAACATGTGCGTGAGATTATATTTTATAATACCAAAAACGAGAGAGAGCTTAACCAATACTTACTTCTGAGCTTAGATAAGTGTTTCAAACTTATTCTAAACGCCCATAACTTATTTCAAAACCTTTTAGAGCAGTAAAACACGTTTCCACTTACCAACAACCAAACTCTTGACTTGCCGACACACGATCAAACTTCCGAAGCTTCCTCAATCTCTCCAAAAGCTAAAAGATTTGATTCCCCTACTTTAACAAAAAACATAGGATTATTGCACTTCCATGCATCTCAAATCCCCAGCAAACAACAAACACAACTTTGACTTCTATAGATCCATCAAACGCCTATCTAAAATAACCTAAAATCACACCAAACTTGGTCTAAACAAAGCCCAGCCAAAACCTATCGATTTCAGCATCTTAACAACGCCAACTTTACATCCAAAAACATCCTAAACACGTTCTTATACCTCCAACGACACCACGATCACGTCAAAAACCAAGTATAAACAACCTAGATCAATCTTGGGAAACACCATAGCACCTTGAAACTAATCAAATAAATCATCAATCCTCGGCATAGGATACTTGTTCTTAATCATCAACTTGTTCACTTGCTGACAATCAATGCATATTCTCATCGTGCCATATTTCTTTTTAACAAATAACACTTGTGCTCCCCACAGTAAAACACTGGGATGAATGAAACCTCGATCCAACAACTCCTGTAGCTGCGTCCTCAACTCCTTCAACTCTTTTGGTGCCATACGATACGGTCCAATTAACACCAGAGCTGTATCCGCGTACGTCTCAATGCAAAACTCTACCTTCCTATCCGACGGCAAACCAGGCAACTCTTCCAGAAACACTCTTGGAAAATTGCAAATGGTGCAAATATCCTGAGCACGCACTTCCTTCATATTAGGGTTCATAACATAAGATAGGTATGTTTGACCCTCAGATTTCAACATCTTCCTTGCTTCCAAAGCCGAAACAACATTGGATAAGGATTTGACATTCTCGCCCACAACCACCACTTCGTAATCCTTAGTAAGTTTCAATGAAACTCACTTGGTATCAAAATCAACCATATCCCTATGCTCCAATAACCAATCCAATCCCAAGATTACATCGAGACCATGAAATGACAACTCTATCAGATCTGCATGAAACACACGACCCTAAACCATCACCTCATAATTTACTCTAGTGTCATGCCCAATGTATGCATGTAATGTTGTATATAAATATATACATATAATGTTGCATGTAATGTTGTATATAAATATATACATATAAGTGTCATGCCCAATGTATGCATGTAATGTTTTATATAAATATAAACATATAAGCGTTTTGTACAGTGCATGTTTAACAATTCACACTTACTAACAACACTTTTGGACCGAATTTACTCAACTTCACCATCACCTCATAATATCTCGTTCAACTTGCCAAAACTTGCACCCACCTTAATTATGGACAAACGCTTTGCCACAAAACCTATTAGGCTAACTTGTCCATCAGAAAAGACTCATTCTGCCACCTTAAAACTCGAAGATTCCACCACTTTTACACTTTTTTAAAGCTCGCCACCATAGCTCAAAGGAATTTAGGAGCCCTGCCATAGTACGTCTCAACATCGAACCTAACATTACAACCTAAAGACAACTCTGCTAACAACATCTAGAACATCTCAGGAAAAGATCCCTAACAACACAAACTTCCAGAACCTAAACATCCTCAACCCTCGACTTAAAACACAATCGAGGTAACTTTGCAACATAAGCCTCAAGATCCTTTTAAATTCCAAGCCAAAGCTACCTCAACCTAGATTGTTCCATATCTCAACATACTCTTCAAAGAATATGAATGTATTTGATCTCAGCTCTCATCTCGGTTGCATACTCAAAAATATGAATTTATAACATAGAAAATATAACAAAATAATAACCAGACCAGCTTGAAGTGAGAGTCTAAGGTGTTCACTTTTCAAAACAAAAATCATTTTATACCAGTAGTAATAAGGCAATGTGTCCCCAAGCTAAACATCCAAACATATCACATATCCAACATAATCTCACAAATTCGAACACCGTTCATAGCAATCAACAGTAACATTCATCAACAATACATCAAACTGTAGGTTATTGTGTGTAAATTAAATGTTGTAATCTTATCTTATCTCATCTAATAGTTTGAATTTAAAAGTTTAAATCTAGATAAACTCTATCTCATTAAAGGATAAGAGTTATATCTCTTAGGTAGATTACTCTATGTTAACTACTTGTAAAGCCTATAAAAAGATTACTCTTGTACAACATTTTGGAATAAGATTTAATAGAGAAACACTCTAAAAGGTTCTTTGATTTCAACATGGTATCAGTTTAGGTCGATTCTTTCTTCCAAATCTTAATTTTTTTCCTCTCTTCTCTCGGCCTTTTTTCCCTATTTAGAAAACATGGCTACAGCAGAACCTGCTACTTCTGCAATTAGCTCTCCAATGAGCTCTTGTCCATCTAATTTTACCCTTTCGGATGCGTCTCTTTCTCCCATTCTGTCTCAATCAGTGAGACCAGCATAGTGGAAATCCCAACGGGTCAAAGCCCTAAGAGAAGCACATGTTAATGTGCATGTTAGTTCTTCCAACAGTTTTAGTAAGCAATAGATTGTGGAGCTCCAACAGATGTTTGGTCAAAATTCTCCAAATCAGATTCCATTGCATTTCCTGCTATAGAAGGTAGAATTTCTTATTTGGCCACAATCAATCCCTGGAGTTGGATAGTGGATTATGGTGCTTCTAACCATATGACAGGAAGTGTTTCTATTAAATTAAATGATCATCTAGTACTATCTAATGTTCTTTATGTACCAAAACTGGCATGCAATCTGTTGTTTGTTAGCAAAATTGTTAAAGATGAGAATTGTGATGTTAACTTTGGGCTATCTTGTTGTATTTTTTAGGCACGAGACTCGAGGATGGTGATTGGCAATCTAGGCGACACAATAGACTCTACATTCTTGGTGGCATATCCTCTCGAAACAAAACTATTCGCAGTTGTCTTACATCCACAGTTTTTTCCTTTTCCCTTCTTTCCAATGATGTCATGCTATGGCATTTTCGATTAGGACACCAGAATTTCTACTATCTTGCGAAATTGTTTCCTAAGTTGTTCCTGAATAAACATCCCTCGTCATTCACCTGTGATGCATGTCAACTTGCCAAACATACAAGACAATCATATATTCCCACTAAATTTAAACCTACCTCTCTTTTCTCTATCATACATAGCGACATTTAGGGTCTTTCTATAGTTAAAAATGTATCTAGGGCACCCTGGTTTGTGTCAATTATTGATGATCACTCTCGGGTTACTTGGACCTATCTCATGAAAGAAAAATTAGATGCTGAAATGATATTTAAAACGTTTTATCACATGATCGAAAACCAATTTGAATGCAAAATAAAGATAGTTCAGAGTGATAATGGGAGTGAGTATCTTACTAAATCCCTTGGTTCCTTTTTTCGAGAGAAATGTATCTTTCACCTTACTTTTTGTGTCAACACTCCTCAGCAAAATAGGGTTGCTGAAAGAAAAAAACAGACATCTACTTGAGGTAACTCAGTATCTTCTGCTTTCTGCTAATGCTTCTCAGTATCTTTGGGGGGAAGCACTTCTCTCAGCTACTTTCCTAATTAATAGGATGCCTAGCAAAACTATGGGCTTCAAAACTCCTTTTGACACCCTTTTACATCTTTTCCCACTCTACTATTCCTTTTCGGGTATTTAGCTGCACTGCTTTTGTTCATGTGCATAGCAAAAATAGGAGTAAGCTTGATCCTAGGTCCTTGCGGTGTGTGTTTATAAGATACTCATCAAGTCAGAAGGGTTGCAAATGTTACTCACCTATTACCAAGAAAACCTATGTTTCATTTGATGTTACTTTCTTTGAAAATCAACCTTATTTTGTAGGGACTAAGATTCAGGGGGAGAGATGTGAGGAATCTCATCCTATTACTCCTACTCTTATTCTTCCTTTGTTGTCTCCTTTTCCACCCTTGAACAAACACAGAATGAACAACCTAGCAACTCTGATGATCCTACAACTTCTCCAGAGCCTACATTTCTTAGCTCTTCTAGTGCTCTAGTAGAAAGATCTTCCCCAGAGCCTACATCTCCTAGATTTTCAAATGTTCCAGTATGAAGACCTTCTCCAGAACCTAGATCTCCCAGGCCTCACACTACTCAAACCCCACAACCTCCAGTCAAACAACTTACTCCCTATACCAAAAGAAAGAAAATTGTCACAAAACCCATTGATCAGCCTAGTACTTGCCAAGAACTGATCTTAAGTCTTGCTACCATGGAGGAAAGGGTAAGCAATGATATCTCGAAAAGTCCAGTTCATGAAAATTTAGATGATTTTTTATTGCAATCAGAAAGGGGGTAAGAAAATGCACTAATCATCCTATTGATTGATTTGTTGTTTATGGGAAACTATTGTCTAGTTTCAAGGCTTTTACATCTAATATTAACAATGTAAGGATCCCTAGAATAGTGGAAGAGGCATTTGAAAATCCTGACTGGAGGAAAGCTGTCGAAGAAGAGGTCAAAGCCCTATAACAAAATAACACGTGGAGTTTAACTAAACTGCCAGAAGGAAAAAAAGGTCGTTGGATGCAAGTGGGTTTTTACAATAAAGTATCATTCTGATGGAAGCATCGAGAGGTTCAAGGCAAGGTTAGTAGCAAAGGGATTTACTCAGTCATATGGAGTAGACTATCAAGAGACCTTTGCACCTATGGCAAAACTGAATACAATAAGGGTGCTGCTCTCATTAGCAGTTAATAAAGATTGGAAGTTGCACCAACTGGACATCAAGAATACTTTTTTGAATGGAAAGCTTAAAGAAGAAGTATATATGCAGATTCCACCAGGCTTAGAGGATGACAACGAAACAGAAAATGTGCAAACTAAATAGATCCTTGTATGGGCTGAAACAGTCACCAAGGGCCTGGTTTGACAGATTTGCGAAAGCGATGGTGAAGAATGGGTTCAAGAAAACACAAGCAGATCACACCTTGTTTAAGAATGTAGCTTCAAATGGTAAAAAAAACTCTCCTTATTATTTACGTTGATGATATGATTATTACAGGAGATGACACAGAGGAAATTGAGAAACTAAAGACTTTATTGGCAGCAGAGTTTGAGACTAAAGACTTGGGAAGTCTTAGGTACTTTCTAAGAATGGAGGTGGCTAGATCAAATGAGGGAATAGTCATAAATCAGAGAAAGTACATCTTGGACATGGTCTGGAAAATTGGAATGCTTGGATGTAAACCAGTAGACACTCCAATGGATGCAGGCTTGAAGTTTGGAAAAAATGGTACAAGTACTCCCGTGAACAAAGAATCCTACCAAAGACTGGTTGGGAAACTGATTTATTTATCACTCACCAGACCTGATATAGCTTATCCAGTAAGCATAATCAGCCAGCACATGAGTGATCCTAGAGAATAACATATGGAGGCAGCCAATAGAGTCCTGCGATACTTAAAGTTTACACCAGGATTTGGACTTATTTTCAGGAAAAATCAAGACAGATCTATGAAGATTTACACAGATTCTGGCTGGGCAGAAGAGTTAACAGATAGAAAATCTGTGAGTGGCTATTGTTCATTTGTGTGGGGAAACCTAGTCACATGGAGGAGTAAAAAGCAAATTGTGGTGTCTCGAAGTAGTGCAGAATTAAAATATAGGGCTATGGCCCTTGGAATTTATGAAGGCATATGGCTTAAAAAACTTCTCACTGAGCTAGAGTTGGATGAAAAACAGGAGTTTGAGGTACTGAGTGATAGCCAATCAGCAATGAGTATTTCTAAGAATTTAGTACACCATGACCAGACTAAACGTATCGAAATTGACAGACATTTTATCTATGAGAAGGTAAACAGTGGTGTTGTAAAGCTGCGCTATGTTCCTACAAAGAGTCAACTGGCGGATATCTTTACAAAGGCACTTTCGAGAATGACCTTTGACGAGTTCTCATCCAAACTGGAGTATACAACATATACACACCAGTTTGATGGGGAGTATAAGTTATTGTGTGTAAATTAAATGTTGTAATCTTATCTTATCTCATCTAATAGTTTGAATTTAAAAGTTTAAATCTAGATAAACTCTATCTCATTAAAGGATAAAAGTTATATCTCTTAGGTAGACTACTCTAGGTTAACTACTTGTAAAGCCTATAAAAAGGATTACTCTTGTACAACATTTTGGAATAAGATTTAACAGAGAAACAATCTAAAAGGTTCTCTGATTTTAAGACAAACAACTATAACCCACCTCCCAAAAATCATAACCTAGCTCTGATACCAACAAATATAACCCCCTTGACCCGGTCTAGTTGCAAGATCAAATCGAGTGAGCAACATTAGGGTTTGCCGAGACAAACCTAGAATATTTACATTGAAATGGTTATCTTATCTAAATGCATCTTTTAGTCTTAAGTTCATCATACTGGTTATGGTGAAGGTTACAACTTAATCGGGAGTCAAATTGACATCCAATTGTTCTAATTCGCATTCCAGGGAATAAATGAAATTTTTGACAATTAAGAGGGTACGTGTGAAATTAAAATTATCAATCCTTAATTAGTCATATTTCATACTATTAGGTTAAATCTCAACTTAAAATAACCATCAAATCTTATTTAATTGCATAAATAAGAAACATGGACTAAATTGTAAAGAAAAGAAACTTCGAAAAGCATCTTAACTAATTTAACGACTGGCGTACCGGTACAGGGCCCATCCGTATCGCAACAAGATCGAAATAGAAATGCATACCTATACGGTCCTCAAGCGTATCAATAGGGGTATGTGTTTCTGAAAATATAGAATTCTAGTAGCTAAAGGTCGTATCGATATGGTTACCCGTGTACTGAAATTAGGCTGTTTATCAGCTACGCGTACCGATACAGTTACCAGATGTATTGATACGCCTAGGCAATTTTTCCCCGATTGAGCCGAGATAGGTCCTCGCGTACTGATCCCTAATAACCTGTACCAGTACGAACAAACCTATAATGACCTCTTGGTCCAACATATGACACTTTGGCTCAATCAAACACACTCCAAACAACATATAAACATCATATAAATTCATAAACATCAATTCCTCAAACATAGCAGGAAGGTAGAAGATCATTCACAACAAGTCAAATCCAAATATAACCCCTATAGGCATAATTTCCACCCAAGCATGCAAAGTGTTTCCCAACCCTTCAAAACCAAACATTATGCATCATACAAGTCCAAAACATCATACCAAATTTATGCAAACAGGGAGTATCCAAATAAACGTCCCAAATACAACTTGGTCACATTGGCTTTTATTACTACTAAGCGTTTATAAACTATACTTTGAATTTGTCTCGACCCTTGGATCTCCTCTTGCACACTTGTTGTCCGAAAAGGCTTATTTCTCTACATTGATGGGAGGGGAGAGAGTAAGCTATAAGCTTAGTGAGGGAACCTCTAAAACACTCATCAATGCAATAAAATCATTTTGATTCAAATCAAATGTATATGTCTCATAGCAAAATCATCTCATGCTTCTATAATCTATTTCAAATGCCAAAATCTCTATATAGCAAGCTTAAAGAGCATCTCATGTATAAACCATATTATACAAACACAATCCATTTCTCATGATACATTATCTAGTATATTGGCTTTCAAATGACTCGAAACAAGTTTCAAACCATTTACAAAAACACATCGGATACACGGATTTCCCAAGTGGTTTCTACGACCACTTCACATACATTCCTCAACTAGAGCAATGGAATATTTACCCACGTCAACGATTCAAACTGGAGCAACAGAACATTTACCCACCTCAATGGTTTGGATGTATAAATCCACCAGCGGGAGAAAACGAAACATTTACCCATCTTGACAGTTGTGGTTCTTATGGTGGAGTCTACAGCACACTCACAACCCCTCGACACACATGAGGCGACTTTTTATAGTGAACTTTAAACTCTATGTCTAGCCAACTATATCTGATAACATTTTAATCACAACCACTTGCCAATATACTCAATAAAATAGCATTATCTCATTGTTTTACATATGCATAAAATCAATCCAACTTCAAACATGCTAAACCATGCTTTATGGTATTCTCAAAAATACTTTCACAATTATGTTTCATTCTCAATAATCATCATATACGATCTTTTGCAACATCTTTCATTTCTAAAACATGCATAATACAGTGAGTAATCAAAACCATAAACATGTGCATGAGATTATATTTTGCAATACCGAAAACGAGAGAGAGCTCAACCAATACTTACTTCCAAGATTTAGATAAGTGTTTCAAACTAATTCTAAACTCACACAACTTCTTTCAAAACTATTTTAGAGCAGTAAAACACGTTTCCACTCACCGAAAGCCAAATGCTCGACTTGCCAACACACGATCAAGCTTTTGAAGCTTCCGCAATCTCTCTAAAAGCTAAAGGATTCAATTCCCCTGCTTTACCCAAACAAAAACAGAGGATTAATGCACTTCCATGCATCTCAAATCCCCATCAAACAACAAACACAACTTCGCCTTCCATAGATCCATCAAACGCCTATCTAAAACAACTGAAATCACACCAAACTTCGTCTAAACAAAGCCCAGCAAAAACCAATTGATTTCAACATAATAACAATATCAATTAACATCCAAAAACTTCCTAAACTCGTCCTTATACCTCCATCAACACCACAACACCACGATCACATCAAAAACCAACTCTAAACAACCTAGAAAATTAGTAATTCATATAGTTTCGAGATTCCTTTAATTAATCTCTTATTTTATCATTAAAACACATCTTATAAGAGATCTAAATCAATTAGATTCCATACAAAACAGATCCAAATTAGCTTTATCTAATTTCCACATAAAACTCAATTTAATTACCAAATCCATGTTTGAATCATAATTCCATAACATAAATCAGTTGTAAAGGATCAAGAACTTGGGAATTTCAATAAAGAACCTTTAATTACAAGAGAGAAATAAAAATTACCTCTAATTGTTGATTTCTCCCTTAATTGGCAAAGATTGGTTGAAATCCAAGTAGATTTTGATGCAAGAATCAAAGGAATCCAGTAGGAAATCAAAAAGGAAATAAAAAAGATTGATTCCTGGAAATATTGGAACGATTTTGATAGTTTTTCTGTTGAGAAATTTGAGAGAAAAGTTGTATCAAAGTTAGTTACGTAAAAAAATGATTTTGTGAAAATAAAATCTTTTTATTAAATCTATTTCCTTTTAATATCAAAACTAGTTAAAAACACTTTAAAAATAGCCTAAATTATAAGAAAAAATCTGATGGAAGAGTTTGGGTAAATAGCTCTTAAATATTCTAAGTTTTGATCCTTTTTCGATTTAGTCACCATAAACAATTTTGAAACTTTTCATTCTAGTCACTAGTCCAAAATGTCCCAAAATCAGAATTAATTACTTCAAATTGAATTTACTAAAATACTTAAAATATCAATCAAGTATTTTATAACATTTTTCATATTTTATTTTAACCAAAAACAATTTTATAAGATTTAATTCTCGAAACTAACACGAATTACCTAACCTTGTTCTCCCGAACCGTCTAATTGATCTGATTAACTTCCAAGACCAATTTTTGGGGGTTACATAAATCCTACATGGAAAACATAATGCAAACTAAATATAAACTTGAATGTCATGGCAATAAATGTAAGGCAACCTACACCCCCAAACCTAACGTGCGGATTGTCCTCAATGCATGAAAACAACATATATATACAAATAAAATTTAAAATACATGAACATGAAAATGAAAATGAAATGAAATGCAAGGACTTTAAGAGGATGAGGACTCCTATTCGGAGGGTTCTGGTAGTGAAATGCGTGTTTTCCTTTTGATGAAGCTCCCTCGACTGGGAGCCATACGCTTCTTGCGCTTAAGTCTAGGCTTTGATGCGGCTATGAAAGCTCCAAGGTCATGGACAACTTCCATAACAATCTTTACCGGCTCAGAGGTATCCAGGACATTAGTGGCAGTAGATGAGGCAGGTGCTGCAAGCGTGGCAGTAGTCTTGGCTTGGCTTTGAATTTCTTCATCTTCAGATTCAGGTGGTGTATCAATTCTGGCCAATTCAACTTGTACTAGAGAGGCTGGGATGGTGGCATCATATTGTATCAAAGTATGGACAGAGTGAGGACTAACTGGCATGTCATCCTGGGCAAGGAGGTCGGCAGGGAACTTAGTAAACATTGGCAATATATGTGCAGATATACCTTCAAGTGTTTGCTTTATGGCACAGTCTCTGGCATAAACATACTGCTAGAACATAGAGTTTTGCTCCTCGACTTTCTCTATCTTTTGGAGGATGATCTCCAAGCATTGGTAGATCTGGGAAAACATTGCCATTGATCCAACTGGCATCAGAGTCATAAGTTCTACCTTTGGCACCTACTCGGCAGTCTTTTGCTTGCCTTTCTCATTTGCATCTGTGGCAGTCAACTGTCTCCATAGGGTAGGAGTTATGGTGGTCCTCTTACTTTTTTGAATGCTATCTGAATCGAGCTGTGGCACGTCACTGCATACAAATGGTAGAGATTAGAGAGGGAAAAAGTAAACTTCTATTTCTCTTACCAGCACACTTAAAAGTCTCTTCAATCATAAGCCGTCCAACATTAATCTTGCATCCAGTCATGATAGAGTGCAGTAGTGCCAATCTTTCCTCTGACTTGTCTCATTGTGGGTAGTTGGCATCAGATTTGCCTTCAAGAAGTGATTCCAACCCAGTGGCTAAGACTTTAGTGTCAACCATTTCACAGTTTGATGTCCTTTTGATGACATGTTCCATTGGGTGCCGGCCTCACATAGTTCCTTCAATATCTTCTTCCTCTTAGCATCATCCAATAATTCTGCAAACTTGTTGTGTTCATCCTCTATTCCATCCAAAGAAAACATATCATTTATATAACCTTCATCAAAACGAAAACACTTACCTTGCACCATCAAGAAGGGTGAGTCTTTGGTCGTAAGATGAGCATAGAATTCTTGAACGACGTTGGCATGGACTTCTTCTGGTGGTTGGCAAAATTTATCCCACTTATGCGTCTTTATCACAATGACAAACTCTGGGAATAGCCCAACTTGGGTTTCGTTCTTGAACTCGAAACCCTTCTCATAGCAGAAGGTTCTTGATGCGAAATTCTCCTCATACTTTTTGTAGATCTCTTCATTAAAAAGGATCTTGAAGGGTGTTGAAGAAGACGCCATGCAAAACTTTTAAAAATTCTGATGGTTATTTCGAAGAAAGGGAAGTAAATCTTGGTTTTCTCTCTTGATAAAGACAATAGAAGAAAGAGTGAAAAAAATTAGCTAAGAATCGGTTATGGTTTAAGCAGATAAAGGGGTAAAATAGTTGAGTATTTTAAATGGTGTTTTTAATTTGGCCGACTGAGTGGGGATAATGATAAGGGTTTAGCGTGTTTGGGGAAGATAGACAGTAATGTAATAAGGGGTAAAGTGATAAGACAGTACAGGGAAGATAAGGTGATCAGGTTAAAATTTGAATTTTAACTTTTCACCTTGGGCGACTAGGGTCAAATTCAATACTTAGCGAAAAAAATCATTCTCTCTTGGGCTGAGCTTCATCAAGCCTTGGACGGCTAAGATAAATCTCCTCTCCAAAATTTTCTTACTGCCCCATGCCAGTCCTCTTCCTTGGCATTTTGTCTGGCAACAAATTCTTGTATCCACTCAACAAAACCCTTTTAACGTAGCAAAAGGAAGATAAAAACAAAAAGAAAGGAAAATAAATGAAAATAACTAAAATAAAAACATCTAACCTAATATATACAAAAAACCAAACCATGGTGATGACGTTCACGGAACCTCTGCCAAGAGGGTAACCTCTTTGGCATCATTTTGAGTGCCTTCCAAATAGTGTTTCAATCTTTAGACGTTTACTTTGAAAATTATTCCTTTTTCAAATCCTTGATATCTACTGCTCCATGAGCATATGGTTTCACAACTTCAAAGGGTCCTTACCATCTAGACTTAAGCTTACCTGGAAACAACTTTAGCCTTGAGTTAAATAACAAGACACATTGGCCTACCTTAAATTGCCTTGGTATTATCCAGTTGTCATGACATCGTTTTGTTCTTTCTTTGTAGAGTCTGGCATTTTCATAAGCTTGCATTCTGAATTCCTCCAGTTCGTTTATGTCTAATAAGCATTTTTCACTAGCATCTCTCCACTCTATGTTGAGCTTTTTGATTGCCTAATAAGCTCATTACTCTAATTTCACTGGCAAGTGGCATTCCTAAACACGAGCCTATAAGGAGAAATTCCCAACGGAGTCTTAAAGGTTGTTCTGTAAGCCCACAAGGAATCATCTAGTCTCAAAGACCAGTCCTTCCTCGTTAGATTCATAGCTTTTTCCATAATGTTCTTGATTGCTTTGTTTGAGATCTTTGCTTGGCCATTTATTTGGGAATGGTAAGCTGTGGCAATACATTGTTGGAGTCCATACCTGCACAAAGCTCTAGAGATTAAATTGCACTTAAAATGTGTACCCTCATCTTGAATGATAGCTCTGGGGGAACCAAATCTAGTGAATATATTCTTATGTAGGAGCTTGGCAACAGTCATGGCACCATTCATAGGTAGCACGACAACCTCAACCCATTTTGAAATATAATCGACGGCCACAAGAATATATAGGTTGCCAAAATATGGGGGAAAAGGACCCATGAAATCTGTTCCCCAAACATCAAACAACTTCATTGGCATAATATTTTGAAGTGGCAATTGATGTCTGCTAGAGATGTTACCCTCCGCTGGCATCGGTTGCATGCCTTGGTAAAGTAATGAGCGTCTTTGAACAACGTAGGCCAAAATAATCTTGATTACAACACCTTGGCAGAGGTCTTCATGCCAGCAAAGTGTCCTCCATATTGTGTTGTATGGCATAAGTGCAAAATGTTATACTGCTTCTCTTCTGGCACACATCGGCAGATCACTTGGTCTGTACATTGTTTGAACAAAATTGACTCATACAAATAATATTACCGAATATCTCACAAAAACCATCTCCTAGCATTACTCGCCAAATCCGATGGCAAAATATTGCTTACCAGGTAATTGACTATGTTAGCGTACCATGGCATATAATTGACTACAAGTATTCATCGGGGAATTCAACTCTAATGGTAGTGGCTCTTCTTTCCTCAAGGTGATGCTCTAATCATGATAAATGGTCAGCTACCAAGTTCTCACTCTCCTTCTTGTCTTAAATCTCGAGATCAAATTCTTGCAGTAGAAGCGTCCATCAGATTAGTCTGGGCTTGGCATCCTTTTTTGCCAAGATGTATTTTAATGTTGAGTGATCTGTATACACTACAACGTTGTTACCTACTAAGTAAGATCTAAACTTATCAAATGCAAATACAACTGAGAGAAATTCCTTCTCGGTAGTGGTGTAGTTGAGTTGGGCTTCATTCAATGTCCAACTGGAATAGTAAATGGTATGGAAAATCTTGTCACGCCTTTATCCCAACACAACTCCAATAGCAGAAATGTTGGCATCACAAATGAGCTCCAAAGGATCATTTCAGTCCAGTGCCATGACTATGGGGGCATTAACCAATCTGTCCTTGAGTTCCTGAAAGGCTTTAAAACAATAATCATCAAACACAAAAGTGGCATTTTGTTCTAAAAGCAAGCATAAAGGTTTAGAAATTTTTGAGAAATCTTTAATGAAACGACGATAAAAACTTGTATGTCCTAAAAACTTCTGATACCTTTTACACTTGTAGGAGGTGACAACTGTTTGATTACCTCCACCTTCGTCTTGTCTACTTCCACGCCTCTCTTGGTTACTTTGTGACCAAAAACTATGCCTTACTTCACCATGAAATGGTATTTTTCCCAATTCAAGACTACGTTAGTCTTAATACATCTCCTCAAAACAAACTCTAAACTCTGAAGGCATTCCTCGAATGTTTTTCCAAACACTAAGAAGTCGTCCATGAAAACTTCTAGGTTGTTCTCAATCATGTCAGAGAAAATAGATATCATACATCGTTGGAATGTTGCAGAGCATTACACATTCCAAAGGGTATTCTCATAAAGGCAATGTCCTATATGGACAAGTGAATGTGGTTTTCTCCTAATCTTTTGGAGCGATGGAAATCTGATTATAATCTGCATAGTCGTATAGGAAGCAATAGAATACCTTACCTGCCAGTCTATCCAATATTTGATCAATGAAAGGCAGTGGAAAGTGGTCTTTCTTGGTGGCATTATTCAGCTTTCTATAGTCCATGCACACTCTCTGCCCGGTAATAGTTCTGGAAGGAATCAACTCATCCTTGTTATTTTAAACTACGGTCATGCCACCTTTCTTTGGCACACATTGCACCGGGCTGACCCACGAGCTGTCAAAAATAGGATAAATTATCTCGACATCTAACCACTTGATAATTTCTTTCTTAACTTTCTCTTTCATGCTCAGGTTTAGTCTTCTCTGGCCCTCAATTATTTTGCCATGATATTCTTCTAAGATTATTGTGTGCATGCAAATAGTGGGGCTTATTCCTCGAATATTGGCCAAGGTCTATTCCAGAGCTTGCTTATATTTGCTTAAAACTTCCAGCAATCTTTCCTCGTGATCATTAAATAGATCAGCAGCAATTATCACTGGCATAGTAGAGTGTTTACCTAAGTAGGCAAACTTGAGGTGGTCTGGCAACGATTTTATTTCCAATTCTGGTGGCTCCTCAATGGATGGTTTAGGTGCCTTGATTTCTCTGCCTACCAGCTTCAATGGCTCTGGCTGTCCAAAGTAATTAGCAACTTTATTCTCCAAAGTTGCTCCTTCAGTGTCTTCATTCGTCTTAATTTCATCATCCAGATTTTTAGCGTCATCATTCGTGTCTTGGTACAGTTCTATCACGTCCATGGTGAAAATAAACTCCATCATCTCATCAGCTTGGCATTCCTCTGATTTATCTACACATTTAAGAGCTTGAAATACATTAAACGTAACATTTTGGTTATTCATACGCATAGTAAGTTTACCTTTATGAACATCAATTAAGGCTCTACATGTGGCAAGGAATGGTCTGCCAAATATAATTGGGATATTCATGTTTGCTTCATAATCTAAAATGATAAAATCAGCTGGAAATATGAATTTATCTATCTTTACCAGTACATCCTTAATCTTACCCTTAGGATGTATAAAAGATCAATCTGCCAACTGAAGTGTTACAGTGGTAGGCCTTGCCTCGTTGTCGAGCTTTTTGAAAACAGACATTGGCATCAAATTTATGCTGGCTCCCAGGTCACACAGTGCTTTACCCATGAATCTGTTGCCAATGGTACAAGGAATAGTAAAACTTCTCGAATCTTTCAGCTTAGGTGACAATTGATTGAGTATTATTGCACTGCATCCCTCAGTTAGAGCTACAGTCTTGAAATCACCCAATTTCCTCCTTTTGGACAAAATGTCCTTCATGAATTTAACATAATTGGGCATTTACTCAAGAGCTTCTAATAATGGTATGTTGATCTATAACTGCTTTAGAACTTCCAAGAAGCGCTTAAATTGCTAATACTGCTTCTGTAGTCTTTGTAGAAACGGTGGAAGTGGGTAAGTAAATGCTGACTCTACTGGCTTTCCCAAGGGTTTACTGGCATCTGACTGGGTTCTGCCATCAGAAAGAGGTTTTGCATCGCTTATGCCTGCTTCTTTCTTCTCTGCTTCTTTTGGTTTATCTACTAGTTGGTTGCTTGATAGGTATCTCATCCTCGCATTGTTTGCCACTTGAAAGAGTGGCAAATTTGCACTATTTATTGCCTCTCTACTGAGCATTTTCTGTATCACTTAGCTGTAACCCCTTTAGCTCGACCTAACCAAAAGACCGAACTGAGCGAGCTACATTAGGGTTTACCAAAATAAACCCTGAAAAGATTTAACAAAAAAGGTCATTTTTTCCTTTTATCTTATCTAAATGCATTATTAGGTCCTAAGGTGTTCATACGAGTCACGGTTCAAATTAGAACTCAATCGGGCGTCATTTCAACATCTAATTGCTCAAAAACTCAATATAGGGACTAAAGCATAATTTCCAAATTTCATAAGGACTCACATGATTTTAAAGTTACCAACCCTTAATTAGTCATGTTACATGCCTTCATATTAAATCTCAGCCGAAAATAATCATTCATACACATTTAATTGCACATTCAAGAAAAAGGGACCAAATTGCAAGGATTTCAAACTACAGATGCATGTACAACTAAAATAACAGTCTGCATACCAGTAAGGGTTATTAACGTTTCGATACGACACAAAAGAAAAAAGGCGTACTGATACGGTCCCTAGGCGTTTTAGTACGGTTTTGTATAATTCAAAAATCCAAATTCCAGTAGCTAAACACTATATTGATACGGCAACCTATGTACCAAAATGTTCATTGTTTTATCCCTGTGAGTACCGATAGGGTTAACAGACGTATCGGCATGCCTAGGCGAAATTAAACACTTTGAGCCTGGACTAGTCCCCGCGTACCGAAACCTGAGAGGTCTATACCGGTACGGGGTGACCTGTAATGACCTCTAAGTCCAACATATGACACCTTGGCTCACTCCAAACAACATCAACACTTATCTAAACATCAGATAACATCAATAACATGCTAGAGCATCAACAAATTAATAATATAAGCCAACCTAGCTCAACTAGCATACTCAAACACCAAAGCTAGAGGCATGCTTCCTAGGCCATATTCAAACCATCAAACCATCCATGACTCAAACTCTTTAACCACATTACAAGTCCTAAAAAGTAATTAAAACTTGCAACAACAGGGAGTTCTTCCATAAACCCTTCCAAAACCTCAATCGACACATTGCCATTATTAGTACTCTTTAATAACCAAACCATATTTTGAGTTCAAGTCTTGGTATTTCCTTCCTCGCTTCTTTGCTGCCTCAAACCTTAGTTTTCTGCATTGATGGAAAAGAGAGCGTAAGCACACTAGGCTTAGTGAGGAATGCTCAAACAACAACAACCATCAATGCAATTAAAAGCCATTTCACAATACGTTTGTAAGATTTGTTTCAAAGCACTTTTGAATCATCATCACATTACCATGCCTTATTAAAACCATTCACTTAACATTTGAAAACATCATATTAAACCATATGCAACATGTATCATGGATCCCACATCAAAATCCCATTTGCTACCCTCAATTTAAGCTTTCTCATGCATACTACAAATGCAAGGCTTAAAGAGTAAAACATGTTTAAATCATATTAACAACAAAATTCATCTTATGATACATAAACAATTATAGTGGCTTTCAAGTGAACATTTACCAAGTTCCATTTACCAAAACGTAACATCGGATACACGGATTCAACAAGTGTTCCCTCAACATTTAACAAACAATCTACCAGTAACACAAGGCTCACACACGGGAGTATTCAGTACATATAAACCCCTCCACCATTGTGACACCCGTGGTGGAGTATTCTATACTCATAAACCCCTCAACACCACTCATTGGTATGATGTTTAACCCACTAATGGGAGTCTACAGTACTGTGCAACCCTCAACCGTTAGGGTACTTGGATGAAGTATTCGGTACACCATATAAACCCCTCAACATCCAAGGCGCCTTTTCATTTTCAAACCATTTCATAACATCGTACCAATGAAATGGCATTTTCAAACCATTTTCAAACCCCTCAACATCGGTAAACCATTTTCAAACCATTTCAAGTGAGCATTTTCAACCCACTATCAATCCTATGGCCGACCAAATATATCCAATTTCATTTTCAAACCATTTCATAACATCACTTGCCAATATAATTCATTACAACATCAACAACTCACTGTTTTCATATGCATCTACCATAACCATTAAACCAATGCATCAACCTTTCCATTAAACAATGCTTATAAACATTTACAAATCGTGCATTACTATCAAATGCATTAACATCATTTCGAACCAATTTCCAATATTAAACCATGCTCAATATATGCATAAACAGTGAGTATTCAAACCATGTAAAACAAGTGCATCAAACTATCGCCAAGACCGAGTTCGAGAGATAATTCATCATTTACTTACTTTCGAGTTTAGATAGCATTTCAAGCTCAATCTAAACTCCCAACACAACTTTCCAACCTTGGCAAAGTTGAAAATACGTTTCCACTCACCGACTCGCAAAGCATCGTTTGCCGATACTATAAACACACCTTCAAAGCTTTCGAAACTCACGTTCAAGCTTGAGGTTCAGACTCCCCTGCTTTCAATCACACAAAAATAGAGGTACATTGCATCAAAATGAAATAAAACCACAGTAACTCAAAACCTCAACATCTTTAACCCAAATCCACTCCACAACTCTGAAAAATTAACAACAAACCTCTTCCAAACTTAACCTGGCCATAATCAAACGTTTCAACACTTTTATGATCATCAATTAACATCTAAAAATACTTTTCAAACATCCTTATATCTCCAGCATTCAATTAACCACCACAACTCCTCAAAAGCACAAAGCTAGCAACCTAGAAAATTACAGATTCATATAGCTTTGGGATTCCAATATTAAAATGAACTTATCAACATTATAAAACATCAAAATTATGATTATAACTCATCAATAACCCAGCAAAACAGATCCAAAATGGAAATCTCTTGTTCTCATCAATTAAACCTTGATTTACTAAATTTCCACAGTTAACTCTTCAAAACTCATTAGAAAACATTAAATAAGGATCAAATACTTGGGAATTTCAGTAAAGAACCAATCATTGGAGGAGAAGAACGAACCTTACCTCTAATGGATGAATTTCCTCTCAATTAGATGTTTTACTCTTGAAAACAAAGGAAAATCAATTAGATTTTTGGAAAACAAGATTGAAGAATCTATTGGAAATCAATAGTTAATTAAATCAAGAGCATTACCTTCAATCTCTGATGAAAAAGTAAGTGTTTGGTTGAAGAAGATTTGAGAGAAAATTGAGAGAAAGAAAGTTAAGTCAAAAGTATTTTAGAAAAAATAACTACACTTTTATTAATTAAATCCCTTCAATCCTTTTATTAAAAACTCATTAAATGTAACCCCCTCGACCGGGCCTAGTCGCAAGACTGAACCGAGCAAGCTACATTAGGTTTACCAAAGTAATCGTGAAGATGAAACCCAAAACATGTCCATTTTTTTCTTTTATCTTGTCTATATGCACAATTATTATCCTACATGTACATACTGATCATAGGTGAAAACTCAACTCAATCGGGCATCGAATTGACATCCCATTGAACACAATTACAATTTAGGGACCAAATTGCAATTTTAGAAAACTACAGGGACTTAGCTCATTTTTATGTTACCAACCTTAAATTAAATATGTTTCATGCTTACATGTCAAAAATCAGCTCAAGAAGGTCATTCATACTCATTCAATTGCAAATACAACATTCAGGGACTAAAACGTAAGAAACCAGAACTTCAGAATATACCAAATAACTAATTTAACTGCCATTGTATCGGTACAGGCAACGGGGGTATCGATATGCCTTCATTAATTCAGACTCCAAAATTCTAGTAGCCAAAACTCATTTTGATACACCCCCGCATATCGAAACGCCCTTCATAAAAACATTGTGCCATATCGAAATTGCTCCTCGCGTACCAAAACGCTGGCCAAATTTGCCTAAGCCCATACCGAAATGTTTGCCCACATACCGATACGCTAAGCCTGAAATGGCTTACTCGTACCAAAACAGGGACACCCATACTGGTACGCCTAGACCTGTAATGTCCACTTTTCCTGGTTTAACATGCTTTCAAACATACCAAAACACCCTAGCATGCTTCTAACATACACCCAACATATTTGAGGGTCAAACCACATTAAAACAACCTAGTTTCAAGATCAATTAATGGCAACATTCTTTAAATGTAAATCTAGAGGCATGCTTCCTAAAAACCAAAGCAAGCAAAACATGTAATCTCAAACCATCACCACAACCAATCCAAAAGGGCCTTTTACAACCCAAGAGCAGCAAAACAAACTTGCTCAAACGGGGAGTTTAGCAAAACATCTCCCAAAATAACAACAAAAACCCCATAGCCCTTATTACTTATAGTCTTGTCCAAAAACATACTTTTGATATTATAACCCCCTCGACTCGGCCTAGTCGCAAGACCGAACCGAGCAAGCTACATTAGGTTTACCGAAGTAAACCAGGAAGATTAAACCTAAAACACGTCCATTTTTTTCTTTTATCTTGTCTAGATGCATTAATTCTCTCCTACATGTTCATATTGTACATAGGTGAGCACTCATCTCGATTGGGCATCGTAACGACATCCGATTGGACACGAACACGAATTAGGGACCAAAATGCAATTTCAGCAATATAAAAGGAATTTTCTAATTTTTAAGTTACCAACCTTTAATTAAGTACATTTCATGCTTAGGTGTCAAAAATCAGCTTCAAACGATCATCCATGCTCAAATAATTGGCAAAACAAGATTCATGGACTTAAACAAAAGAAACCAAAACTGTCTTTCCAGGACATTAACAGAAACAACGGTATCCATATCGATACACTGAGTCTCATATCGATATGGTTGTGAACTCATCGTTTCAATATGGTAAGACTCGTACAGGTACGCCACTTCGAGTATAAAATACGTTTTAAAATCCTTACACACCGCACCGATACGGTCCCCTGGTGTTTCGGTACGTGGCCCTCTACCAAAAAGTAAAATTCCAGTAACCATTAGGTGTATCAAAATGCCCCTACTTGTACCAAAACACCCTGGCCTTACTTGCCTAGCCGTACCGATATGGTCCCCCGCGTATCGGTACACCTGGGCCTGTAATGTCAAGATTAGCTGGTTTTTTTCACAATTCTAGATGGAGTTTGCCCCCTAGCAACTTGCTTACATGCATATCAACACTTGAATATACATAATCTATCATTTATACCAAGGTTAGGCAACCAAAACAACCTCATACTTCCAAAGGACCACTCTAGAGGCATGCTTCCTAGACCACTTTGCTAAACATACCAAAATGTACATTTAGATCATTCTCAGCATAAGCAACATGCCAACATACTCAACATAGCATATTAAACCTGGTCAAACCAGCACAACATAGCCATCCACAAGGAAACCCTAGATGCATACCTAAACATCCATTCAACCTCAACTATAGGCAAGTAATAACATCAAGCTGAACGACTTATAACCATCGTAAAAGAATACCCTAGAATCATTCTAAAGAACCACAATGCAAGAGATTTAAAACTCCCAAAAACCATGGCGAACACACTACCTTATTAACCAGAAACATAAACTGGGTTCATACTCAAAAGTAGTTTATCTCTTGGATACTTGCAAACCTTGCCTTTGCTGCCCCGAACTTTAATGCTCTGAATCATTAGGAAAAAGAGAGCGTAAGCAAACATGCTTAGTGAGGATGTTCATAAAACAATGATGCATTAAAAACCATTTGAAAACCACATGCTTGCTTTCCCCAAAACATACTTACTACCAAGCATTTTTCCATGACTCCAACTGAATCTAAACATAATAACCTTTATGCAACATCATGTACAATCCATGCCTAAATCCCAAAGCATTTTAAACAAACCATGCTTAAATCCCAAAGCATTATAAACAATGTTCACACACATGAACTTTCACATATATTGGCATTTATAGTGACCCGGATAGACTGCCTCTATCCTATACACATATCGGAAACATGGATCTCTCATACCATGCCTAGTTAAACCGCATGATACCCTAAACCTTGCTTAGTTAAACCACAAGATTTGACACCTTTGCCTAGTTAAACCGCGAGATTTCAGCCTTCCCTTGTTAAACCGCAAGATCACCATCAATTTGGGTTGCCTAGTTAAACTGCATGCCCCAAATAAGGTCCCAACAATCCGAGTGGCCTCGTTACACCACCATACCTCAAGGACCCATGGCCAAGATCGATTTTGTTCATATTTTATAGTGCACTTTTAATCTTATGGCATGCCAACTATATCTGATTGTTTTCTTACCTTGTCACATAGCCAATATATCATTTACAACCATTTACTCACTATTTTACAATGCATTAAACAAAAAATCACATATGCATTAAAATGCATTCAAACTATTGCCTAACAGCAATCTCCCGCAACTCCCAAGTGGCCTACTCAAAAACCATTCGAAACATATTGAAATCATCATCAAGCATTTCCAAAACTTAACCCAGCCATAAAACAACATTTCAACCCATCAACCAACATCTAGCTTGAACCTCTCTGGCTAACTGCGGACAATCTCTACGAAGATGATCCATCGATCCAGAACACCAACAAGTGCCTATAGCACTCCCAGCACTCTCCCAAATGCCTCTGGCTATATGTCCTACACTCAGGAACTCCAGAATGAGCATTCTGACCCTGAAATCCATATCTAGCACCAAATCTTCCTTGCCTTTAATCCGAGCAGTACCTTCTATCTCTATGCCTCTTATAATGATCTCGGCCAGCATCAGGCTCTGCGCTCCTCTTACCAGACAAAGAACCCCCAGCATGAACAGACAAACCCAGATTATGTCTATGTCCTTCGCCCGTGACACCAAAACATTAAACTCCGTATAATCGATGGCCAACATGTATGTCTTCATTTTCTTGATCAACCCATAACGAAATCGATTACACCTTTCTTGCTCGTCCAGAACCAACTCAAGAGCATATTTACTCAATCGAACAAACTAGACCTCATACTCAGAAACATACATGTTTCCTTGCTCTAAAGCCATAAACCCCATCTTCTCCGTATCCTTGTATCGAGTTCCCAAATACTTCTTCTTGAAAGCCTCACAGAAGAATTCCCATGTAACATTAGCAGGTTCCACACTCATGATCACAGTTGTCCACCAACTGTACGCATCACCCTGGAGCAACGATATAATATATCCCAGCTTGCGTACATTGGTACACTATATTTGACCAAGGATTCTTTCCGTACTCGCAAACCATTCCTCGGTTGCTTTAGGAGCCAAACCTCTAAACTCAAATCCACCCAAGCTACACAAACTTTTCAGAAGTAACCTGGTGTTAACAGCTGCAGGCATCGGTGCAGGTATATACACTCCAGCCATGGCTGCCTGGAAAGCCCCCGTCATCGCCTGGACTAACGGTGCCATATCACCAAGAACAGGTGCTTGTGCTGCCTGAGGCACACCTCCAGCTACTCCATCTCCAGCAGAGGAATCGGTGAAGGATGAGGCAACTCATCATCATGTGTATCCACCACGCTACCTATGTGAGCTCTAGTCTCTCTTCACGGTCCCATACGTGAAAATATGAGTCTAAACATGATAATGCAATAAAACAAAACAATCAGTCCAACTCGTAGCAAAAATCCAAGTTACTTTTTTTAAAAAAACAAAATCATTTAACTCAAGTAGTAATAAAGCAATATGTCATGGGTTAAAACACCCCACACATACCACACATCGTATACAATTTCACAATTTCAATCATCGTACATGTCAAACAACGTATTCAAACAACATAAACATCCAAACAACCACAACCCACCTCCCAACAATCATAACTTGGCTCTGATGCTACCAAATATAACCCCCTTGACCCGGTCTAGTCGCAAGACCGAACAGAGTGAGGTACATTAAGGTTTACCCAAATAAACCCTGATGAAATTACATTCGAACCAATTTATTTTTTTTATCTTTTCTAGATGCAATTTTAGGTCCTACGGTGTGCATACAAGTCTTGGTTAGAATCCCAACTCAATCGGGCGTCATTTCGACATCCAATTACTCGCATCCACATTCTAGGGACTAAAATATAATTTCTAATATTTATACGAGCTTTCACAAAATTAAAGTTACCACTCCTCAATTAGTCATATTACATGCCTTGATATCAAATCACATCTTAAAATGATCATTCGTACTCATTTAATTGCACTTTTAAGAAGTAGGGACCAAAATGCAAAGATTTTAAACTATAGATGCTCATATAATTGAAATAATGGTCTGCCTACCGGTACGGGCCATATGCATTTTGATGCGGCACAAAAAGACAAAGGCATACCGATACGGTCCCTAGGCGTATCGGTACGGGCTTGTGTATTTCAAAATTCAAAATTCCAGTAGCTAAACACCGTATTGATACAGTAACCCATGTACCGAAATGAGCAGTGTTTCAACACTATGCGTACCAATACAGTTACTAGGCATATCGGTACGCCTAGGCTATTTTGAATACTTTAAGCCTAGACTCGTTCCCGCGTACCGAAACCTGAGGGGTCTGTACCGGTACAGGGTGACCTGTAATGACCTCTAGGTCCAGTATATGACACTTTGGCTCAATCTAATGCTATCCAAGCAACCTCTAATCATCATATGGCATCATAAACATTCAACCATCAATCATAGCAACATCGATTCATGCTACACTAAGCATGGCATACTCAAGCAATCACCTATGATCATGATTTCTACCCAAGCATGCTTAAAGTCTCTCAACCCCTCAAAACCACAAATAAAGCATCATACCAAACAAAAACATCCAACCAAACTTATTACATCAAGGAGTATCTCAAAACACATCTCCCAAATAACTCAGTCACGTTACCTTCTTATTACTACTTAACGTATATAAAACCATACTTTGAATTGTTCCTTGGATCCTCTATTGCTCACATGCTGTCCAAGAAAGCTATTTCTCTGTATCGATGCGGAAAAGAGGGTGTAAGCTATAAGCTTAGTGAGGGAAATCGCAAATCATCATCAATGCATTTAAAACCATTTCAATCAAATTTCAAGTAAATATCTCATGACAAAATATCTCATGCTTTTCTCAACATCTCAATTATGCACTTTTAAAACATTTCCAACACATGTATCATGGATTCAATCTCTACCTCAATTTAAGCTTCACAACACCTTTGTAACAAGCTTAAAGAGTAACACATGTATAAGTCTCATTATACAAATATAATTCATTTCACATGATACATTATCTCATATATTAGCTTTCAAGTGACTCAAAACCAGCAACCTTACATTTCACAAAACTTATCGGATACACGGATTTCTCAAGTGGTTACCACAACCACTTTACATACATACCTCTACCGGAGTAACGACAAACTTACCTACCTCTACGATTCAAACCGGAGTAACAGCACACTTGTCCGGCTCTACGGTTTGGATGTATATTCCACCAACGGGAGTAAACAGAACATTTACCTACCTTAACCACTGCGATTTTCATGTTGGAGATTACGGACTCTTAACACCCCTCGACAAACATGATGTTACTTTTTATAGTGCACTCTAAACCCTATGGCATGCCAACTATATCCGATATCATTTTAAACACTGCCACTTGCCAATATATTCGATAAATAACATTACTTCATTGTTTTACATATGCATTAAATCAATCTTCCACAAATACATTAAACCATGTATTTTTTATATTCCCAAAAATACTTGCATAAATCATATTCTATTTCCATAAGTAATCATCAATGATCATTTGCATCATAAATCATTTCTAAACATGCATAATATAGTGAGTATTCAAAACCATAACATGTGCATGAGATTTCATTTTGCAAAAGCAGAAACTGAGAGAAACTCAACTGGTACTTACTTTCGAGCTTAGATAAGTGTGTCAAACTTTATATAAACTCCTACAACTCCTTTTTAAACCTTTCTAGAGCAGTAAAACACTTTTCCACTCACCAACAATCCAACGCTTGCTTGCCGATGCGCGAATCAAGCTTCCATAGCTTCTACGCCTTCTTTAAAAGTCTAAGGATTCAACTCCCCTGCTTTACCCAACCAAAAATAGAGGATTAAAACACATCTTTGTAATACAAGCCTCAAACAACCAACAAACACAACATCGCCTCACAACATCCCACTCCACACCTTTCTAAAACCATCAAGAACACCACCAAACCTTTCCTAATCAAAGCCCAGCCAACATCTAATGATTCTAACACATTAACATTATCAATTAACATCCAAAAACACTTTAAACACATCCTTATAACTCCAGTAACACTATAGCAACAAGATTAAGCCAAAAACCAACTATACATAACCTAGAAAACTAACAATTCACTTAGTTTCGAGATTAGATTGATTAATCAACTCTTCCAACATTAAAACACATATAATTTGGGATTTAAATCAATTAAATCCATCACCAAAACAGATCCAATTCAACTTCTATTAATTTTCCCAAAAAACTCAACTTAATTAACAAAATAATGTTTAAATCACAATTCCATAATATAAATCAACAACGAAGGATAAAGAACTTGGGAATTTCATTAAAGAACCTTTAATTAGAGGTGAGAAACAAAAATAACCTCTAATTGTTGATTTCTCCTTAATTGGCCAAGCTTTGATTAAATCCAAAGAGATTTTGCAAAGGTATTTGATGAACTCAAATAGAAATCAAAAAGGAAATCAATGAAGATTGGTTCCTGGAGATTTAGAAGTAGAAATCTCAGTTTGGTTGCTGAGAAAGTTGAAAGAAAAGATTTTTTAGAAAAATAGTTACGTAAGAAAATATTTTTAGGAAATAAAGATATTTTTAATTAAATCCTCATTTATCCAATTATTAAAACATTTAAAAATACTTTAAAAATTGCCTAAATTAATAGAGAAATCTGTAGAAATCCCTCCTCTGATTGAACTTTCTTCCCCAGTTGGATTTCATGAACCGAGTGAATTGTTTGGCTAACATGGCCAACTCCTCATCTTTCTCCTTGCTTGAATCACTCTCATCTTGTGAAGCTTTGAGAACAATTCCAAACTTTCTCTTCTTCACTTCCTTCTTTTTAATCTTCGTCTCTTCCTTCTTCTTTTCTTCCTCTCTTCCTTTCTTTATTATCTCATGGGTGAGAAGAGACCCTATAAGTGCGTCGAGTTTCAACGTTTTGGGATCTTTAGCTTCAATGATGGTAGTTCTCTTGCCATCCCAAGAATTAGGAAATGGGTAGATGAGTTTTTAGACAAGCTTCTCCTTCGAAATAACTTCTCCGAATCCCTTGAGACCGTTGACTATAACGGAGAATCGATCGAACATCTTTGAGATGTCTTTATCCGGCTCTATCTTGAAGTTCTCATAGCTAAAGTTTAGGAGTCCAATCTTGGTCTCCTTTATATCGTTGGTGCCCTCGTACGTAACTTTAACTTGTCCCGAATTTCCTATGCACTTGTGCAAGAGGACATCTTTGAGTACTCATTTGGTCCAAGTGAGCAAAAGAGCATATGCATGGCTTTATCGTTGATTTGAAGCTTCTTCTGATCTTTATCGGTCATTTCGTGCTTGGACATTAGAACGAGCTGATCACATTCTCTCTTCATCGGAATTGTCGGTTCATCTTCAACTACATCCCATTGGAGGTAGTCATAGGATTTGATGAAGAGCCTCATACAGTTTTTCCAATAGGGACAGTTATCCTCATTGAAATGTAGAGGTTTGGTGATGGATTCGGACTCATAGAGGTAACTTCCGGAGATGGATGCCATGGCTTTATCTTCTATTGATTGAATCACCTTCTAGGATCACCTCAATGGTGGTTAGACCTTCGGTTGAGTGTGGCTCTGATACCAATTGTTAGGATGATCAATCGATGACAAATGGCCAAAAGGGGGTGAATTGGCAATTAAAAAATTGAAGGGAAGCAAATGGAAAAATGAAAATTTGAAGACACGAGAATTTATAGTGGTTCAAGCTTCTAACAAGCTTTACGTCCACTACCTTAGCTCCCCACTAAAGATTTCAATTCACTACTAAATTCTTCCATTTTTCTAGGCTAAGGAGGCAACTGTTACAATGGATCAAAGCTTTCTACCCAAAGCTTGATCAAGGTTCACTCTTTTACAATGAATTATTTGCAAACACAAAAATATCCTATCAAAGGTGAATTTGTTTTCTCAATTACAAATGCTTACAACCCCAAACTTGAATCTAAAGATTACAATGAAAAATACCCCAAGTTGGGTTTACAAAAAATTGATTCTAAAGGCTCAAAGTGGTTGGATTTTGCTTGAATGCTTGTGAGTTGATCAATAGTTGTTGTTGTGGCTCTGGAGACTTCTATTTATACCCATTCATTGATTTCTATCCATTTGGGTGGTTAGAGTATTGAATATAGCCGTTTGTGAGCTGATTTCCCGCAATAAATAATGTTTGCCAGCCATCTGTATCGGTACACGAAGAGCCGTATCGATACCTGTCAAAAGAAGAAAGAGCCGTTGTGCAATAGCGTATCGAAACTGTAATATCCTCCTTATTAAACTAGAAGTATATAACACTTTTGCTTTAAATAAAATTATAATGTAGTTGTCTCTTAATAGAGTTAATAATGGGAATTAGGATTTAATTGGAATAAAACAATTAGTGAAAAGCCATTGGAAGGGGCCAAAATTGAAATAAGAAAACTTGAGTAACTAATTACCATGATGACTAAACCGAAAACTCTTGAATCTTTCAAGTTGAATGCAAAAGAGGGAATTGACTAAGGACTTGGGTGACAAGTGGGATAGGAGCCGGTGTTGAGGGAGAAGAGTGAACCAAATTGCTTTGATATTTTCTTTCTTCCTTAAGGAAAACCGAAGCATAAAAAATTTAGAGGGAAAATGAGAGAGAGAGCT
The DNA here is from genome assembly GCA_019671005.1 of Hibiscus mutabilis. Classification (NCBI taxonomy): domain Eukaryota; kingdom Viridiplantae; phylum Streptophyta; class Magnoliopsida; order Malvales; family Malvaceae; genus Hibiscus; species Hibiscus mutabilis. Next base: position 23,137,148 of record CM033720.1, read on the forward strand.
CAGGTTGTCTCTATGGAGATGAGGATCCTAGTTTGGATTGAGCCATATTTCATCTCTTATTCGATTAGGCTTAAGAAAAGGTAAGAATCCTCTTTATTTCTCTAAAAAAATTAGAATTTGAAATTTAGAGAATATGTTGAATGGGAATTGTATGAATCATGTATGACCATAGAGTTGTCCGATTGTGATGATTGAGTAACCTGCCTTGTTTTGCAAAATTAGAAACATTATTGGATAGTTTCGATTATGTGTGAATACATGATATCTTGATCTATTTCGATCATGTGTAAATTTTATATTGAATTGTTAGAACACCTATATTGATATATAGGAATTTTTGGACTGCTTAGGATACATAGGAAAGTATTTTGGGTTGTTTTTGCAAGTGGTAGGGACTGTTTTGTTGTAAAACTGAACATTGGGGACTGTTGTGTATGAATTTAAATGTATATATGTAAATTGAGTTAAATTATGTATGTATAAATAAGAGTTAGGATTATTTTAGTAATCTGAAAACATGGAATATGCTCTACAAACATATAAGTGGATTGTTTTGAATAAATAAGGAAGTATGTGGACTGATTTGAACATGTGCATATGTATATATGAAAACAGGGCAGGATTTCATTTATAGCAATGCAATTACATGGACAATTGTGGGCTGATTTGAACATGAATATGTGTGATTATGTATAAAGGAATGTTTCGCATCCATGTAAATGTATTAGGGTCTGTCCTGAACATTCTTGTAAATAAAGGGGGTTGTTTTAAAGTATTTAAGCATGAATAATCATGAATTAATTGTTTTATCTTGATATGAAAGTTGATAAACCATTTTAGAAATTTATATATATATATATATATGGTTATATATATACATCGGGCTGTTTTGTATGGGTGTAATTATTAGTAGACTGTTTGGTGTAAAATGTCATGTATGCACGATCATTTGAGTAGTTTACAGGATAATTAATGTTGGGATCTTTTCTAATAACACCATTGTACCCTTTTGTTACGTTTAGACCAAGAGGAAAGTGGAGGACTAAGGGCTAACGAGGGACAATCAATGGATAAACAAAAAGGGAGTCGGGATTTGTGAACAATAAGTAGCACGGAGTTAATTGTGTGTGTGGTTTAAAGTCTCGGGATAGATTGAAACTATCCTGAGCATGTTAATTGTTTTGAATTTTTACCTTGCTTGTATTTAGTTTAAATTATGCTTGAAATGAGATTGAAGGAGAAGCACGGTGAGTACATAATGGTAAGGATTATGTGATGTGTTATGTTTGGATTTGATGACATGCTTTTGTTGGACACAAATCATGTGGATGTAACTTGATAGAACCTTTGTTATGTGATGCTATCATTCGTAATGATGAGGAAACAATTGTGAAATTGGTATAAATGGACTACATGTTTAATAAGAGAAATAGTAAGCTTGGCTCATTTGGTTATAAGAACATATATGTTTTGATGTTATAAGTTCTAAGATTTACTATATAATAATATGAACTATGAATGTATTTGATATAGAAGATATAAACTTTGTTGTAATTGTATAAAGATAAAGCTATACTGACCTCTGATAAGAATCAAGATATGACCTACTGGTTAAATGACCTTAAAATTATAAACATGATGAAGTCTATATGTGTGTTTATGCGTATCTTACATTAAGTTATATGAAATGTGATATGATATTCCGATAAGGAGCAATGCTCATTTGTTGATGCTATGATAAGATTATGATATGTATATGATTATGTGAATGTAGAGCTAAGCTCAATTTTGAAATGATAAGGTAAGAAAATGCAAAAAGCCTTGGTCTCAAGTTGGTCTTAGGTATAGTTGGCATGCCATAGAGTCCATAGAGCTCAGTTTTAGGGTGGACTACGTCCTTATTTGGTGACAGTAGGAGGGATGTATTGTGGTCACTTGGCGACAGTAGGAGAGATTGACCGGTACTGTGAGTACCATTATGTTTGGCGATAGTTGGTTGGGGATTCGTGTACCTAGGCTGATACTTGAATTCTCAAGGCTATGTTAAAGTTAAAAACAATGATATGTGCTAACCCAATTAATTATATATTTTGATAATATATGGAATAAGTAATTCATACCTTGATATATTATGTTTGTTAGTTTCATGGTAAGTAATTCATACAAATGATATGTTATGCTAGATAACTTATTTAATAAGTAAAAATCATTGAGATATGATTTTTTATGTAACCTAATATGAAGATGGTTGTGTCATTCGAGTGTTATTGCCTTGCTAGATTGAAAGGTTATGATAAAGACAACATAATGAAATTGTAAATAAATTAAAGATTTACCAGGATATGCTATGTTGATGCCTTATATGATAAGGAACTTGTGACTTATATATATATTAGGTTGATATCTTAAATGTTAAGTAAATTGTGAGCTTGTTATGATATGGTTGATATATTAAGGACAAGTAACTAATGATTTTAATACACCATGTTAATATCTTATGTGTTAAAAGACTCGTGATTTTAATATATTACATCGATATCGTAATTGAAAAACGATTAGTGAATTTGATATAGCATGTTTGATATCTTAAGAATTATTAACTTGTGATTCTAGTATGATACGTTGGATGTCTCCTTTAACTAGTAATTCATGTTTAAATTTATGCTACAATAGATGAAATAGGAGTATAGAGAAGAACATTTATGGAATTTTATATGGGAAGACTCGGGACTACAATGTTTAATCCCATGATTAAGTTAGTATCTATTTGGACCATGACAACTGTAAGTAAGGGAAGAACACTAGTGTGAATACTTGTAATGAGTAACTAGTTTATAAATAAATCTAGTATAACTCCTTGGATAAAGAGATAAGTTAATTTGGATGTTATATCTAAAAGAATTGTCAAATAACCTATGTTTAAATTTTGATTTATTGATACTTTACATATCAAGTAACTCATGAAAAACATTAGATCTAATATCTTGCATGTAAAGAGAAATTTACGCCTATGTTGTGTATGATAACTTAGGTGATATAACAATAGATATTTGATAAAGTGTGGATATGTTAAAAAATAAAATAAGTAAATTATGTATGGATTGGTTATGTTAAAAGAGTTCAAGAAAGTTTATAAGATAAATTCAAATGAGTAATAGTAGTGACTTGCATAACAAGTAAAAGAAAAAGATGAATTAAATCCATTGCTATGTAAATACTTTTGTATAAATAAATAAGCCATGTTGGATGTTTACATATCAGTGGTTACCTTGAGTACGCCTATATGTATATATGCAATTGCTTGTTCAAACCACATTTGGAAAATGGTGTATTGTGATTGAATACCTTGTAAATGTATGTATATGTGTCTTGGTTTGAATATTTATATGAATACAAGTTTATGTTGGATTCAAATTTCCACATGTGTAAATGTTTATATCTTTTAATTAGAGTGTGTATATGTGAATAAGTTCAGCATGAAATTTTATGTAAAGGTGCCTATGTCTGGATCGGATATTATAAGAGTACATGTCTATGTCTAGATTGAATTTTTTATATGTATAAAATGTTTATATGGTACTCGAAATCCCATACGGGAGTATACCTACTTTGCTCAAATCTCATGGGTTGAGATGTATAGGATTATTTCAAATACCAAGTTAAATGTGATTACTCTGTGAAAATACCTTAGTATATAAGTTAATGCTGGGTTGTCCAATTAGTTCAAAATGATTAAAATCTTGCTCAAGCTCAAAAGTTTATGTGATTCTTAGACTCAATTGAATAAGTTAGATTACGACTTCATGATTCTTATTTGCTTTAAGCTACTTCCCTAAGCCCGTGCTTACTTGATTCTCTCAATACGTTTCAGGGTTTTGTGCCTTCGGTTTCTTTCGAGCTTGGACTTGATCACAAGGATTCTAAATATGGTTTGAATTATGCCCTTAGAACTCCTAGATGGTGGCACATAGTCGATAAGTCGCATAATTCTTTTAGACTCCATTTTTTTTATTTAAATGTGTATAAGTTTGATAGATATCTAAAGTTTTGTAATGGGCCTATAATTAATTTCCTGGTTGTTGTTAATTCTCTTATGATTTATTAGTTAGTTAAATTGTGTGATTGTTACGCATGTATGGGTGCTTTAATTCGTAGATCTCTTTGATATTATGTGTGATGCAAGCTGGTATAGATATTATCGTGAGCTAAACCCTAAATTAACAAGGTGTAGCTTGAATGTCTAGTTTGATGATTAAACTAAGCATGTTGGTTGGATGCTAATGAACTTTGTTTATGGACCTGCTATGTACTAGCATATGTGAATGGCTAGAATTGGTTTATATTTCAACCTAATTTATTCTTAAGAATCAAAGGTTATTATCTCCTTTGAACACAATCTATTAAGCTCCATGATAGTTAAGCTATATTAGATTTGTTGATCGAATAATCGTGTGTAAGTGAAGCTATGATAGGTATAAGTTTTGAGTGCTTATTGCCATGAATACTATTTGGTGATGACATGCGTTTTTGAGATGATAATCTTGAATAATAAGTTTTGATATTAAATAGTATATCATGTAAGTGTAAAGATTGTTAATCAAAGATTCGTTATTAACTCTTAAATGATAGTCAACGATATTCTTTATATCATATTTGTTGGTAAAAAGAAATTTACCCTGAATTCTGTAATGAAGGATCATGACCTTCTGGCTTGCTTGAGTTTCCTTTCATATTTTTGTTCTGATTGTTCATGTTTATCTGAAATATGTTTATAAGCTGATTAATTGTATGTTGGTGATTCTGATGTTAACCGATTTGGTTTTGATATGGTATAAGAAAGATAGGCACTCGTATGTGATATTAGAAATTAGAAATAAATAAACCTTAAGATCTGAAGTATATAGATATTATGAGTATGCTATAAATTAGTGACTGAATGGTGATGATTAAGATATGGATTATTTGATGATATATGATTTAATGTTGAAGCTGGTTCTGCGTATAACTTAAAAAGCTTTAAAATTCTCTGATTTTTCTTGAAGACATGTTTTATTGTTTGTACTTTTTGATCAAGATTCTTCGTCTCTTTGTTGGTAACACGTCTTAAGCAGGTTTACTTCTTAGACCGGGTAGGGGTGTTACAGAAACAAATAAATAGTAAAAATAGGGGCGTATCAATACGGTATATCCATATTGGTATGAATTTTGCTCACTGGAATATGAGGAAAAAGTCTAGTGAAAATTGCATTGGTACGCGTAGTGGGCGTATCGATACAGTGTAACCAATTTTCAAAGTAGCTGATTCCAATAACTGACAAGGCAACGGTCATATTTTTAAATGCGAAGATCTTTGAAGATCTCGTTAACCCAGATAAATGTCGTATCAAAACAGGCATAGCCATATCGATACGCATAACCTAAAATATAAGCCCAGATAAAGACTGTATCGAAACGGCTTTATCCGTATCGAAACGGGGTGCAAAAATTAAATTCCAGTAGTGAAAAACCGTATCAAAACACCTTAAGATGTATCGATATGCCTGGGTGTATTTGTTAAATTTGGCTTGAAATACTTAGAAATATTTTTGGGTTTAAGTTTTAGACTTAGAAAAACTTTTCCTTGTCATTTTGTGAGACTTTTGAATACTTAAAAATTTATTTACTTTTGCAATTTGGTCCTTAAACAATTTGTTATATCAAAATCAAATTTAGGTCTTACAATCTCCCCTTTTTGATATAACAAAACCAAAGTAAATTTTTAAGTAACTTTGAAAAGTTTGAAAAGTACCCCCTTACTTTAAGACTCAAAGATTTATCTTTGAAAAAATTAGGCTCAATTACTTCTCCCTCTTTTTGTTAGATTGAAATCAATAGGATATAAATTTAAAGCAATGGATATAAGCAATAAATAAACTCCAAGCACTTAAAGGAAACAAAATAAGCATTAAAATTCAAAGCATAGTTCAAGCAACATAATCAAATCCAACTTAATCCCTAAAAACATAAACCAAATAGAATAACAAAAGCATAGGAGTTCAAAAACATAAAGACATAGTTGCATAAAACTAATCCTAATATGAGATGATATGATATGCAATATGCCTAAAGAGCATCTTTATCTTCATCATTGGCATTGGTTCCAGGATATTGACGCCACTCTCCATAAAAAACGGTGAGAGAGATATCCATTGAATTTTGGCGATTCTCAATGGCAGTCACTCTTTCCTCCAAAGATGTGAAACATGTGTCAATCGCGGCAAACCTGAAAGTCATGGTCGTATCCAAAAAAGTAATAGAAGTACCCATGGATGTGAATTGCTCATTGAGAGAGGCCATGAGAGCATCATGAGAGGGTTGGGTTACCCGAGCTTGAGGAACCGGAGCCGCCACCAGATCGGGTTGAACACCACTAGAAAGATCGGCATTCTGAACCCATTCTCTATTATAGTATGTGAACTTTACGCAATGGAGAGAGCGCTCGTCAATAGGATCCGTGAGAGGTTCGGCAAGATCATAGGAGCAATCAATTCCCATCTTGTGAAAGAGAAAGCTCAAAGCAGTGCCATAGGTGAAATATGAAACAAGAGTTGTATGGCGATGTTGTACAAGGAAGACAATTTCCGCGAACATAATTTGAGCAAGGTTCGGTCACTTACCCTCACGAAAGCATCAGATCCAAAAGTCATCGACTTGACGGATCGTAAAGAATTTTCCACCGGATGGACGAAACCACCAAATGATCATGAGATGAAGGATGCGATCATGAGCATCAAGCACGGTCACGGAGCCACCAAGGACATGTCCTAAGGAATCCTCATCATCAATCCCCATATTCTCAAGATCCAAAAAGTTTGCTGAAACAAATGAATCAATTTAAAACCTTTTACCTATAAGATAAGATTTGATAGCAACAACTTCGGATCTATTTTCATTATAAATACATCGAGCATTGGAGTAGAAGATTAAAATGTAACACCCCTACCCTGGGTTAGCGGGAAACCAATTCGGGAGCATTACTAACGTACAATACAAGCAAGAACAAGCAAGAATGGGTTAACTCATCCCTGTTAGATGAGTTACTTATTTAACAAGTAACCAAACATTCATTACTTAACATGTAAGCAATCACATTTACATACATTATAGGTTATCAAAAAATTTAATTAACATCATCATACAAGTTTCATTTGAATAACTTAAGTGAGTACACATGTTTCCATTACATTTCATTGTTCCTTAGATTGATACATGCAACATTTCATACATAATATACTAGACATGATCATTTGAACGTACCTTGATTTCCAAGCAAGCCAAATTCCAAGCTTACCATTCAGTAATTACCATTCAAGATTAAAAAAGTACATACAACATGGTATGTTTACACAAGTAATTATCACATAAGGCATTCAAATGGTACAAGGTTAGATGATCACTTTGAACATTCCATGTATACAAATCAATATATTTACCCATCAATATGTGCAGCAAAATTACTTTCATTACATAGAATTCAAGTTCATTGTTGATTCACATAATCAATCAAGTTCACAACATGATAGGCTCATTCAAAACAACATATACATATACAAGTTCAAGTATTCAAAATGCATGCACAAGACATTATATACAAACTAAGTGCCACCAACTTGGGAATACAAAACAAGTATGAATCATACTTTAGCAAATCTTGCGTCTTGCTTCGAGCTCAATGAAGTTGGACTTCGGGATCAAGCAACGATCAAATCCTTAATATGTGGTTGGGAAGAATGAAAACAAGAGTGATAAGTACATGATTGTACTTAGTGAGGTAGCAACTAGTTGTAACATTTTATTAACATGTATAAATTAGCTAAGTTTGAACCTAGTCAAGATTTATAGAAATTGAACTAATCTTTATATACCAAGTAGTTCAAGAATCAAGTAACTCAAGTATTAAATAGTTCAAGAATCAAGTAGTTCAAGAATCAAGAATTCATGTAGCAAGTCATACAATACAAGGTTCAAGCATAGACAATTATCATTTCCAAGAGTTTCATGCCAAGATTCAAGTATTACATGTCAAGCAATTCGAGTATTTCAAGGATTCATGTCAAGATTCAAGTATTCAAGCTTACATGTCAAGTAATTAAAATATTCAAGGTGATATTAGTTCATTTAATATCTTTAACACAATCCTTGGTTCTTAGTTTGTCTAGGTAATCAAGTCTCCAACCAATTGTCGCCACAAGATGTACCGTAGTACTGGTTAACCCTTCTACTATTGCCAAAGACCACATGCGTACCCTCTGTCTGTCTCCAATTAGGGGCCTTAGCCCTGGACCGTAGTCCACCCTGACACAATGAGCTCTAGACTCTAAGGCATGCCCTTCTACCTATTCAACTAGCAACCAAGGTTGTTTGATTACACTTCTTTTATTCAAGAATTTTAAGATTTTCAAGTTTAAAGTCATGTATGATTCAAGAATCAAGTCAATCAATGTATAGCAATATCATGCTTTAGTCCTTAGACCAATTGAGCCTTAGCTCTTTAATTTCATTTCACATTTCATGTGTTTCATGCTCAAGGCAAACCATTCATGTTCAAGGCAGTACATTTCATGTTCAAACCAATGCACTTCATGTTCAAGACAATACATTCATGTTCAAGACAATACATTCAAGTAGTATTCGATAATTCACACCCAAGGCATTAAGAATCAAGCAATTCTAATTGTACAACAGTTCAAGGGTGTAGACAAGTTTCATATATTATCTTATTTCATACTCCCCTTATTATTTATATTCAAGTTAAATTAGGTTCAATATTATGGCATACCCATAGCAAGAAAGTAGTCATGCATATTTGGTTAGGACCTAATTCCTAACCCTATTTGTAAACTACACTCACAATACTCCAAGCTTAGCTAGTCTTGGATCCAAACTCCTTTGTGTTTGCCACTAGCTTGGCCACGCCTTTCTTCTTCCACAAGATTTACTCCTTGTTCTAACAATTCACACAATTAAATCAAGGTCAAGACAAGGTACATTCATTTCTTCAAAACAAGACAACAATACACATAATTCATTCATTTCAAAACATCAAGGCTGCTGCTGCTACTGCCTACCAGCATGTGCATTACTTGCTTAAATATTCATTTCTTTCATTCCGTAAGTCGGAATTTCAATTGGTTTACACCGTTGGAAAGATAAATTAATTATCTTTCTAACCATATAGGCCTTTCATTTTCATTCTTTGGCAATTAATATAGTTTTTAGTTTAAAGATAGGGCAATTTTCAACACTGGATAGTTTGCACTTTCCTTAGTGTTTCTTCTCTACATTTCATTCTACAGTCCAGAATTCAATTTTGTTTTCTCCTTATGAATTTAGACATGTTAATACATTGTCTATAAAATTTCCAGCCTTAAATTCTCTTTGTACAATTTATGGTAATTTTTCAAAGTTACTGCCCAGAACAAAGTATCCTGGCAGATTTCACTAGTTTGAGTTTCTAGCTTCTTTAATCACTTGGATGGTACTTCTAACATGTTAATTCAACTTATATGTATACTCATACAAGTATTGTAATACCCCAAATCATGACTTATAATTTTAAATGTGATGCAAATGTGACTAGAATTAATTGAAATTGTTTCCTAGAATAATCAAATTTTAAATATAGGATTAAATTGAGAACTATAGCAAGTAGGGAGCCATGTCATAAGAACTTATAAATAATGTGAATTCTAGAAATTGCATGCAAAGTTTATTAAAATCAAAGGACCTAGACACTTGTCATGTATGGTAGACAACATGTGGGAGGAAGAAGGAGGGGACCAATTTTGGAGAATGAAATCCATCATCCCTTTAATTCATTTTTTTTCAACGAAACCAAATTGTAAAATAGAGAGAGAGAGAGATAGAACTCCATTGTTGTTCTCCATTGATGTCAATTAGAGTATTAGTTCGGGCAACTCAAAAGAGGGTAAGAATTCCTTCTCCCTCTTTATATTTGACGTTAGTTGCAAGATTATTGCATGAATTTTGTTGTGTATGAATATGGCGTTAGTACTTTACCTGAAGGATGAATCTTGGAATATATGGTTGAATCATGCATGTAGTGAATTTAAATTGATTTATCATTTTGCAAAATATTGAATATATTTGAGTTAAGAACAACCCCAATTGTTAGTTTATATGTGTCAATTATAATAACAATTTTGAACTTAGAGTCAAATAATGGTAAAATAATACACGCGGACTATTTTACAAAAAAAAATCTAAAACTTGGGGACTGCTTTACTTTAAATAGGAGATGTAATTACATTAATAAGGGACTGTTTTGATATGAATATATATATATACACATGTAACATTGACTGATCTGAACATGTATAGGTATATATTGGACTATTTTGCTAAATTAAGGGGTTGTGATACAATTTTGATTAAGAGCTGTCTTGTGCTTGTTTAAGGGGCTGTTAAGACTACATAGCAAAATGTTTTGATGATTGTCTATATATGTATGTGTGTGAACTTGGAATTGTCCTGAAATGTTTAATAAAGAGAATTTTTATGAAAACTGGACTAAGTTGTATAATTATAAGTTCATATGGGACTGTTTTAGTGTACCTACATGTGTATATGCATCATTGTGCTACTTATATATATATATATATATATATATATGTGTGTGTGTGTGTGTGTGTGTGTTTTCATGAAATTCCTTGTTTTGATGTAACCATGTGTACGTATGCAAAGCTGGACAGTTTTGAATGTAATGAAAACATGTTGGACTGATTTTGAATGCATATTTGTATATATTTATAAGCATGGACTGTCTTGAGTTGTAAAAGAAAATATATAAGTGTAAAGGTCTGTTTTGAATAAAATTGAGATTATTTTGAGACTGGTTTATAAAACTGGAAAACAAGGAATTATATTATAAAAATTATAGGGGCTATTTTGTAAAGAATTAAGGGCCATTTTGATGAATTTGTGGTCTATTTTGAATTAAATTGGGAGCTATCTTAGACATGTATGAGAGTGAATATAATTTAAATTAACATGTTAGAACTACCATCTAAGTGATTAAAGAAGCTAGAAACTCAAACTAGCGAAATCTGCACAAGATTGCTTTGTTCTGTGAAATAACTTCGAAAAATCACTATAAATTGTACAAACAGAATTTAAGTTTGGAAATTTTATGGATAGTGCCTTAATATGTCTAAAATCATTAGGAGAAAACAGAACTAAATTATGGATTGTAGAATGAATTGTAGAAGTGAAACACTAAGGACAGTGCAAGCTGTCTAGTGTTGTAAATTGCCCTGACTTTAAGTTAAAAACTTTATTAATTGGAAAAGAAATAAAATTCAAGGCCTATATGGTTAGAAATAAAATTAAGTTATCTTTCTAACGGCGTAAACCAATTGAAATTCCAACGTACAGAATGAAAGTTATGTATGTTTTAGTAAGCAGTGCACAAGCTACCTGGCAGTAGTGGCCTTGATGTTTTGAAATGAATGAATTATGTGTATTGATGCCTTGTTTTGAAGAAATGAATGTACCTCTTCTTGAACTTGATTTAATTGTATGAATTATTAGAGCAAGGAGTAAATCTTGTGGAAGAAGAAAGGAGTGGCCAAGCTAGTGGCAAACACAAAGGAGTTTGGATCCAAGACTAGCTAAGCTTGGAGTATTGTGAGTGTAGTTTACAATAGGGTTAGGACTTAGGTCCTAACCAAATATGCATGACTATCTTCTTGCCATTGATATGCCATGTTAATGATCTTAACTTAACTTGAATATGGATTAAAAGGGAAGATTGGACTAAGCTGAAATTTGTGACTAAGTAATAGCATGGAAATGGATAAGTTAAATTATTTAGAAAGAAATGTGTAAACATTGTGTGATTCCATGCCTTGAATGATTCCATTCGAATTGCTTGCTTGATTTACATTATGAATGAAATGCTTGAAAGGCTTACTACTGGAAATGCTTGCTATTTGAAAAGCTTGTCACTTGAAGTGCTTGAAATGCTTGCTAATTGAAATGCTTGAATCCTTGTACTTGAAATGTGATCTAATTGAAATGCTTGAATCCTTGTACTTGAAATGTGATCTAATTGAAATGCTTGAATCCTTGTACTTGAAACGTGAACTATTCAAAATGCTTGATTCCGTGTCTTGGATGTATTCATTCGAATTTCTTGCTTAGAATTGCTCTTATGATATAAATACTTGTAAAAGTGATATAAATCATGAATATAAAGACATGACTAGATGCCTAAAATGGTATATAATTCGAATTGCTTACTTGAGTAACAAATAAACTTGTGAATTGAAGAGCTAAGGCTCAACTAGCCTAAAGGCTAAACTTGATCTTGAAATACTTGCTTGAATAAAATCCTTGAACATGAATTGTCTTGCCTACATGAAACACTTGAAAACGTGAAAAGTAATTGAAGAGATAAGGCTCAACTAGCCTAAGGTCTAAGCATGATATTGTTATAACTTGCTTGAATGCAATTCTCGAATATGAATTGTCTCGACTTGTACATGAAAGCATAAAACATAAGAAACAACAACAACAAGCTTTAAAGTATAAGAATACCCCTCTAATAAAAGTTTAAATATTAAAAAGACTTAAATTGCCTACAATGGAAGTCCTTGGATACAATGGTATGATGCATGGTATACTTGGGACTATGGTCCATGAGCCACAGCTCAGGGGTACACCCATTACATGTAATATGTTATTGGCGACAGTTGGAGGTAACAGGGAGTTGTACGGAGATTGGCGACAGTTGGTTGGATAGTGAGAAGTATAGGATTTCATGTTTCCGATATTAGCCATTGCTATGTGCTTTGAGCTAAATATCTCTTGGACCTTTATGGTCAAACACGGACAAATGTTATTCATGACCAATTGTGATCCAAGGCAAACATGTTAAAAAGATATGAACCTTATTGAGAAATTGAATAAGTAATTCAAAAGAAAATCTTGAATACTTGAATTATAACTTGAAATACTTAAATGACTTGACATGAAATCTTGAACACTTGAATCACTTGACATGAATCCTTGAAATAAAGAAATTCAAAAGAAAATCTTGAATACTTGAATTATATATTGAAATACTTAAATGACTTGACAAGAAATCTTGAACACTTGAATCACTTGACATGAATCCTTGAAATACTCGAATTTCTTGACATGTAATGCTTGATTCTTGACATGAAACTCTTGAAATGATAATTTCCTATGCTTGGACCTTGTATTGTATGATTTACTACTTGGAATGGCTTATGGTCTCATTTGAGCTAATATCTACTTGATTGGTTTGCTTGAATTGCTTGACATACAAACTTGATTACTTGAACATATTACTTGACTTGTATACTCGAACTTCTTGTTACATGATTGTTACTTGAAAAAGATCTCGATCTTACTTGAATTAATGAGTGTTGTTGGCAAGTACATCTTGTAAATGAAAATATGGACTGTTTTGGCATTATAAATTATGTGTACATGTTATATGATTGAATTGGCTAGACTAAATGAAAATATGGACTATTTTGGCATTGTAAATCATGTGTACATGTTATATGATTGAATTGGCTAGACTAAATGAAACTATGGATTGTTTTGGCATTGTAAATTATGTGTACATGTTATATGATTGAATTGGCTAGACTAAATGAAAATATGGATTGTTTTGCATTGCAAGAATGTATAAACATGTATAATGGACAGCTAAGTAATAATGCTCAAATTAAAGAAAGTAAACAAGCAATAATTAAGGCTTAAGGCTTACATGCTACTTAAAATGTATACTTGTACACTTGATAAACTTATCATATGATATGCTACTCGAAATGAACTTATACTCTCACTTGAATTAATGTGTATAACTTGTGAACATATCTTGAGTGATAAGCTTGAATAAGTTGTGATTATGTTACTTGACTTGGAAATGTTGTGATTTGCTTAAACATGCTATCGATTGACTTGATATGATTGAAGATTGAATTGTGATCTATGATTTTTCTTGTCATGCTATCTTGCTATTCGAATGATACTAGAAAATATTCACTTGATAATTACTCGATAAGCTTAACATGCTGCTTGATTTGCTTGACAAATTGGTTACTTAACATTTGCTTGCCTTGATATTTGATTGCCATAAGTATGATGATACATGAGTTCATGATTTTTGCTTGACTTGGAATGCTATAAACATTAATAAGGCTACTTGATTAATGGAGACATGACATAATAATTGGTTAGAACTAGTACTACCTCACTAAGTACATATCGTACTTATCACTCTCGTTTCCTCTCTTCCCAAACCATAGGTTAGGTGCTTCAAGGTGAATTGCTTGATCCCGAAGTCAAATTTCTCGAGCTTGAAGTAAGACGCAAGCAAAAGCATAAGTATGAATCCATACTTGTTGTAATGCTCCTAGTGGTTGGTGGCACCTAGTCTTGTATATAGTAAGCTAGGACATGCATTATGTTAATCGAAAGTTGAATATATGAACTTGAGTTGGCCTGTAATATCATGAAGGCTTAAATGCTAAACTTGGAGTATGTAATGATATTCTCATGTGGATTAAATGGAATAAGCTGGACATATATTATGTATTTGAATTGAGTATGTCCTAGTCAAGTATGCTAGTCGAATGCCTCGTATGAACATATAAATGCTTGAATAAATATTATAAATAATTCATGTATACATGAACTTGAATTGCTGAATGGGTAAAGAATAAAACCATGCATGCTATTTGAAGTATGATTCGAAAAAATGCTCACATGAACTTGATTTGTTGCGAGCATATGGAAATTGAAATGAAATGTACACATTTGGCCTAATGTTATACATGACATTAAGACTCGATGGATGTGAAAATTGTTTTATGACATGCTAGAACTTGCTATTGCCTATTATGAAGGGATCAAATGTACATGCTTTGCTTGTTCACATGCCTAAATAGTAGTTAACCTTGAATGACCTATAATGTCTATAAAACATGATATGCTTCCTTGAAATATGTTCGATTTCAAGTACATATGATTGTGTTTAGTTAAACTTACATGAAATATATACATGTCTTAAACGTAATGAGATTGGGTACAAAAGAATATGTTCTTGTCTTAATATGATATTTGAATGCTATGCATGGTAGCCTGTTTAAATAGTAGACATCTTTAAATGTAGAATTGCAAATGTATAACCAAGTTGGTAATCTAGGGTGAATAAAATACATATGCTTGTTGTATGATAATATATGAACGTTTAATTGCCTTGTTAGTCACTCAACTCATCTAATAGGGATGATTTCTTAAAAAGTTGTAAATTATTCGTGTTTCCAGTGTTTTCCATTAACGCTCCCGAGCTGATTTACTACTAAACCGGGTAGGGGTGTTACAAGTATAGGTCAGTTCAATTCACCTTTCAATGTGATCAAAATAGAGCATTATATAAAATCAAGCATTTTTACACAATCTTCAACTAGCAATGTGATAAAAATAGTTTCATGCCATCATACATTCAAATCATACCAATTTAGTACTAAATTTTCCAGCAATCTCCCAGCAAATTCCAGCAACCATTCACATATACATAGCAATTTAATCAATAACACTCAATATTTCAAGAATCTTAGAGCTAACATCACTATAACATTCATAACAATCATCTTATTCAAACTAGGCAACAAGAACATCAAAATTTCCAGATTTAAGCATGTAATTGAAGTAAGGAATCAAGCATTTACCTTCCTCCTAAGCTAATTTGATCAAAACAAATTTAGGAACATGAATGGAAGATGATTCTATAAAGTTTTCTCTCTCAAACTCTCCCTCTCTAATTTTCAGCCAAGCAAGAACAAGGTTGAAGAAGATCAAATTTTTGTTTTCTTTTTCTTTCAACAAGCATGGCCGGTTCATACACCCTTAATTGCCACAAGTGGATAATCCTTGCCATATGTATTCCATTATAGAATAATGGTCTAATTACACATGCAAGTTTGTTGTTTCACTTTTATTTCAATTTGGTCCTTTTAATTTGGCACTCTAACTTGTTGGCTATAACATTTTAGTCCTTTAATTATGTTAGCTAATGTTCTTCCCTCAATTAATTTCCAATTCTTTTAATTTGACTAACACCTAATTCAATTAGTTAATCACTTAGATAGTGGTAACTTTACTAGGCCCGGTTTAGGGTGTTACATAAAATAAAGTTTCGGTATAAAATCTCGGGTATACTCAAAAATTGCATAAATTTCCATTGTTGCATTAACCCAAGATATTTAAATTAAAATCTTTCGGAAGATAAAAAAGGATCGAAGTATTACGCTCACGGTGGATTTTAAAATTTTGATAATGTTTAAAACGATCCACGGCATTTGGAAATCTTGGCTCATTAAAACAATTTTGGTAATATGGGTAAGGTTGGGTCGATTACCAACACTGTCGGGATTTTGATTAGGAGGATTGGAACTAGAGGCCAAAATCTCTTCTTGCTCGTTTCCTAGGGGCCATGATCTGAAAATAAAATCAAACCAAAAACAATGTATGCATAAATCAACATATTCAATCCAATAATTAGTCCAATAATCAAAGTATTGTTAAAAAAACTATATAACATAGTTTAAAATTCTATACAAGTATAAAAAGAATTTTTGGTAAAATAAAATTTGAAAAACTGTGTTAAAAATATGGTATATATTTATATTCGAACAAAAATTTTCAGATTTGAATTTTTTTTGCAAAAACTTTGAAAAACAAACTTATGTATATTCTAAATATATAATGTTGAGTTAAAAATAGTACATATATATGAACAAAAATTAAAGAAAAGAAAGTTAGGGTTTATACCTTGAATAAGGATTATAGATGAATGAGAGGATGATGGTGCACAAACTTGATTATATAGCTAGGGTTTGATGAGAAATCCAAAAGCCCTCAAAAGATTTTAAGTTTTGTGTGAAAAAATAGAGAGGCTTCAGAGGTTTTTATAGCCAAAAACGATCTAGGGTTTGAGAGAAAGAAAAAGTGTTTGATATAAAGTTGGAAACCCTCTTTTAATGCCCATAAAACTGTCCAGCAGATGCGCGTACCGATACGCCACGTGGTGTCTCGAAACACAATACCTAAATAGTTATCAAACATTTTGATATGCGACCCCGTATTGATACAGTTATTACCGTACCAAAACATATTCAAGAACCCGTATCGATACGCGAAACACCGTATCGATACACTTGTGCCAGAAATGTCATTTTTGGCAGTAAGTTGCTCAAAAATTTGAGCTTAATCGAATCTATATACATGGAAATGATATGAGATCATTATGTATAAGCATAAATAGATGTATACTTCCCCTAGCAACAAGCAAATATGCATATAGGTGCAAAAACATATAAGCAATGCAATCAATCAAATTTAAGCAAATTTTAAGACCAAAAAAGGCTCTAAGGCTCAAGAAATTCTAGTTAAACCTAACTCTCTCCTAAGAGACCAAAAACTCTCTTTATCTAATGGTTTGGTAAAGATATCCGCTAGTTGATTTAAGGTGTCTACATATTCTAGAACAACATCATTTTTCAAGACATGATCTCTAATGAAATAATGTCTTATCTCTATGTTCTTGGTTGTAGAATGTTCGATGAGATTCTTAGTGAGACATATGGCACTAGTGTTGTCACACTTAAGAGGGATGGTACCTACATCAATTCCATAATCTAAAAGTTGTTGCTTCATCCAAAGGACTTGAGCACAACAACTTTCGGCCGATATGTATTCCGCTTCGGTGGTAGATAGTGCTACACTATTTTGTTTCTTAGAAAACCAATATATAAGCATAATACCTAGGAATTGACAAGTACCGGAGGTACTTTTTCTATCTATCTTACAACCTCCATAATCTGCATCCGAATAAGCATGCAAATCAAAGGAGGAATCTCTAGGATACCAAAGGCCTAAACAAGGTGTGTCTCTAAGGTATCTAAAGATTCTCTTAACGGCTATAAAGTGTGATTCATTAGGACTAGCTTGAAATCTAGCACACAAGCAAACACTAAACATAATGTCGGGTCTACTTGCGGTAAGATAAAGCAAATATCCAATCATAGAGCGATAAAGCTTTAAATTAACACACTTACCTCCTTCATCTTTGTCAAGCTTTGTAGAAGAGTTCATTGGTGTGGCTTGAGGTTTCACATTTTCCAAGCCAAACTTCTTGAGCATGTCCTTGATGTACTTTGCTTGATTGATGAAGATGCCATCCTTTCTTTGTTTGATTTGGAGTCCCAAGAAGAATGAGAGCTCCCCCATCATGCTCATTTCGAAATCACCTTGCATTAAATTAGCAAAATCTTGACAAAACAATTCATTAGTAGAACCAAAAATTATATCATCAACATAGATTTGAACTACTAAAATGTCTTTACCATTTCTTTTAATAAAGAGTGTAGTATCCACATTTCCTTTGTTTAAAACTTTTTCAATTAGAAAACTTGATAATCTTTCATACCAAGCTCTAAGAGCTTGTTTCAAACCATATAAAGCTTTTGAAAGTTTAAAAACATGGTTTGGGTAATTTGGATCTTCAAAACCGGGTGGTTGTTCTACATACACCTCTTTATTAATAAAACCATTTAGAAAAGCACTTTTGACATCCATTTGAAAAAGCTTGAATTCGTGATAACATGCAAATGCAAGAAACGTCCTAATAGCTTCCATTCTAGCTACGGGTGCATAGGTTTCATCAAAATTGATCCTTCTTCTTGAGTGTAACCTTGAGCAACAAGTCTAGCCTTGTTTCTCACTATGTTACCACTCTCATCTAGATTGTTTCTAAAAACTCATTTAGTTCCTATGGTAGACTTATTACTAGGCTTATCAACTAATGTCCATACTTGCTTCTCTCAAATTGATTTAATTCTTCTTGCATAGACAATATCCAATAATCATCTTTTAATGCTTCTTTGATATTTTTAGGCTCAATGCATGAAAGAAATGCAACATTGCAAGCATTTTTAGGAGAGAGTATAGTGGTTACCCATTTGGATGGATCACCCAAAATCTCACCACCTTTGACATAGTTGAACTCCCTTGGGTAGCTCACTTCCTTTTCCTCTAGATTAATGTCCCTCAAGGCTTCTAGAGGTGGATCTTGTGCTTCTTCTTCTTTGGTTGGAACTTCATCCACCTTTGATGATTGCCCATCATCGTTGGCTTCAAAGATTCCTACATCATCATCATCACAAAAATCCTTCCTCAGAAGGAGGTTATCATCGAAAATCACATGTATAAACTCTTCAACAACCAAAGTTCTTTTAATAAATACACGATAGGCTTTAAAGTTTAAAGAATACCCTAAGAAAATAGTTTTATCACTTTTAGCATCAAATTTGCCCAAATTGTCTTTTCCATTGTTCAAAACAAAACATCTGCATCCAAATGGATGAAAATAGCTAGATTTTAAAATCTCATAAGGATTTTTCTTTAAAATTGGCCTAATCATTACTTGGTTGGTGTAACAAGCGGTATTAGTGGCTTCAACCCAAAAATACTTTGGCAAATTGTTTTCACAAAGCATTGTTCTAGCCATTTCTTCTAAAGTTTGATTTTTCCTCTCAACAACCCCATTTTGTTGAGGAGTGCGAGGAGCGAAAAAAGTTGTGGCTTATACCATTTGAGTTACAAAAATCCTCAAAACCTAAATTTTGAAATTCAGTACTGTGATCACTTCTAATATGAGAAATAGATTGACCAACATCATTTTGAGTAATTTTTGAAAATGTGATGAAATTTTCTAAAGCCTCATCCTTGGTACTTAAGAATAGAACCCAAGTGTATCTAGAGTAATCATCTACTAAAACAAATGCATATGATTTTCCACCCAAGCTAGTTGCTCTAGTAGGGCCAAAAAGATCCATGTAGATCAATTGTAAAACTCTACTAGTTGAAACATCATTAATAGGTTTAAAATAAACTCTTTTATGTTTGCTTTTTGTACAAGCATCACAAATTTTATCAAGAGAAAACTTAATTTTTGGCAAACCTCTTACTAGATCTTTTGAAACCAATTTTTCTAAAATACTCATGCTTGCATGCCCTAGATCTCTATGCCATAGCCATGAGTCATGTTCATCTTTAGCAACAAAACATGAATTTGATATATGAATGTCATCTAAATGCACCATGTATATGTTTCCTATGCGATGACCAAAAAATACAATTTTGTGGGTTTCAATGTTTATAATTTTGCCACCATATAAATCAAAAATTACTATGAAAACTTTATCACAAAGTTGGCTTATGCTTAACAAAATATGTTTAAGACCATTGACATATAGGACATTTTCAATAAGTATGGAAGAGTGATTACCAATGGAACCAATTCCTTCAATTTGGCCTTTGGAGTTGCCACCAAATGTCACTAATCCTCATCTCTTTAGATTTAGTTCCAAGAATCTACTCTTGTCTCTGGTCATATGTCTCAAGCATCCACTATCAAGGAACCACGAGTTTGCACTTGAAGCTTTGGTCTTGTAGCAATGCTCCCCCTACAAACAAATATTAGGACTTGATTTTTGGTACCCAAATCATTTTAGGTCCATGAGTATTAGCTCCTAAAATCTTGGTTCTCTTGGAATCCAAGAAGCAATAGCATGAATATCATTAGAAGCAAATAGGTCCTTAGGAACCCAAACACTTCTAATCCTTTTACATCTAGAGGGCCTTTGGAAGCCTCTTTGTTTGTAGCCACCAAAGTTCATTTTCACATAGTTGGGTTTTGAAGATTGTCCTTTTTTCAAAACTAGATTTCCTAACTTTGTTCAAGGAAGCTCTGAGATCATTTACCTCCTTGTGGTAATGATCATTAAGCTCGTAAAGAAGGTTGTTTAAATCAACATTTTTCTTTTCAAAATATTTTTGATTTTCTTGTAAATCACAAACCTTTTTTTCAAGTTCCGAATTAGTTTTGATCAAAGAATCAATTTGATTTTTCAAATTAGAAATTATTTTCTTGTTTTTCAAATGTGATTATTTGTATTTCAAAACCAATTCGTCGTAAACCTCTTGCAACTTATTGTAGTCATCAAATAATTCATAATAAGTTAAATCATTAGATAAGTTGGAGGTTACCTTAGGATCCTTCTCAAAGGCCATGAGACACAGGTTTGCAACTTCGTGCTCCTCATCACTTGACAATTCTTTACCGCTTCAAGTGGCAACATGGGCCTTGTGCTTCTTTTTCTTCTCGAAGCCTTTCTTCTTGAGTTGGGGACAATCGATCTTGATGTGCCCTGCTTCTTACATTCATAGCACACTAGGGGATCCTTCTCTTCTTCCTTGCTTTTGTTTTTGAAATCCCTCCTCCGATTGAACTTTCTTCCCCAGTTGGATTTCATGAACCGAGTGAATTGTTTGGCTAACATGGCCAACTCCTCATCTTTCTCCTCGCTTGAATCACTCTTATCTTGTGAAGCTTTGAGAGCAATTCCAATCTTTTTCTTCTTTACTTCTTTCTTTTTTCTCTTCATCTCTTCTTTTTTTCTTTTCTTCCTCTCTTCCTTTCTTCATTATCTCATGAGTGAGAAGAGGCCCCATAAGTGCATCGAGTTTCAACGTCTTGAGATCTTTAGCTTCAATGATGGAGGTTCTCTTTCCATCCCAAGACTCAAGAAGTGAGTAGATGAGTTTTTAAACAAGCTTTTCCTCTAGAATAACTTCTCAGAATTCCTTAAGACCGTTGACTATAACGGAGAATCGATCGAACATCTTTGAGATGTATTTATCCAGCTCCATCTTGAAGTTCTTGTAGCTTAAGTTTAGGATTCCAATCTTGGTCTCATTTACCTCGTTGGTGCCCTCATACATAACTTCTAACTTGTCCCAAATTTTCTTTGCACTTGTGCAAGAGGACATCTTTGAGTACTCATATGGTCCAAGTGAGCAAATGAGCATATGCATGGCATTATCGTTGATTTGAAGCTTCTTCCGATCTTCATCGGTCATTTCGTGCTTGGACTTCAGAACCAGCCGATTACCTTCTCTCTTCATCGAAATTGCCGGTCCATCTTCCACTACATCTCATAGGAGGTAGTCATGGAATTTGATGAAAAGCCTCATACAGTTTTTCCAATAGGGATAGTTATCCTCATTGAAATATGGAGGTTTGGTGATGATTGAGACTCATAGAGGTGGTTGCCGGAGGTGGATGCCATGGCTTTGTCTTCTATTGATTGAATCACCTTCTAGGATCGCCTCAATGGTGGTTAGACCTTTGGTTGAGTGTGGCTCTGATACCAATTGTTAGGATGATCAATCGATGACAAATGGCCAAGAATGAGTGAATTGGCAATTAAAAAATTGAAGAGAAGCAAATGGAAAATGAAAAATTGAAGACACGAGAATTTATAGTTGTTCAAGCTTCTAACAAGCTCTACATCCACTACCTTAGCTCCCCACTAAGGATTTCAAACAATTCACTACTGAATTCTTCCCCTTTTCTAGGCTAAGGAGGCAATTGTTACAATGGATCAAAGCTTTCTACCCAAAGCTTGATCAAGGTTCACTCTTTTACAAGGAATTACTTGCAAACATAGAAATATCCTCTCAAAGGTGAATTTGTTTGCCCAATTACAAATGCTCACAACCCCAAACTTGAATCTAAAGATTACAATGAAAAATACACAAGTTGGGTTTACAAAAATTTGACTCTAAAGGCTCAAAGTGGTTGGATTTTGCTTGAATGCTTGTAAGTTGATCAATGGTTGTTGTAGTGGCTTTGGAGACTTATATTTATATCTATTCATTGATTTCTATTCGTTTGGGTGGTTGGAGCATTGAATATAGCCGTTGGTGAGCTAATTTCCCGCAATAAATGCAATCTGCCAACCATCTGTATCAGTACACGAAGAGCCGTATCGATACTTGTCAAAAGAAGAAAGAGCCGTTGTGCAATAGCGTATCGATGCGCGTAGGGGCGTATCGAAATAGATAAAGAGTAAAAACAGGGGCGTATCGATATGGTATATTCGTATCATTATGGATTTTGCTCACTGAAATCTGAGGAAAAAGTCTAGTGAAAATTGTATCGGTGCGCCAAGTGGGCGTATTGATACGGTGTAACCAATTTTCAAAGTAGATGATTCCAATAACTGACAAGGCAATGGTCATATTTTTAAATTCGAAGATCTTTGAAGATCACGATGGATACCGTATTGGTAAGCTTAAGCAAAAACTTAACCCATATGAATGCGAAACAGGCATAGCCGTATCGATACGCATAACCTAAAATATAAGCCCAGATAAAGATCGTATCGAAACGGCTGTAACCGTATCGAAACGAGGTGCAAAAATAAAATTCCAGTAGTGAAAAACCGTATCGAAACACCTTAAGGTGTACCGATATGCCTGGGCGTATTTGTTAAGTTTGGCTTGAAATACTTAGAAATATTTTTGGATTTAAGTTTTAGACTTAGAAAAACTTTTCCTTGTCATTTTGTGAGACTTTTGAATACTTAAAAATTTATTTACTTTTACAATTTGGTCCTTAAACAATTTGTTATATCAAAATCAAATTTAGGATTTACAGATCACAATACCTTAAGAGATAGCCTTGACACTTGGCACCCTAAGGTTTAGGGAAATTTAAACTACAACCCTCAAATTTTTTAAAATTTTAATTAAGCTCCCTTAATTTTTTTAAAAATTCGCATCAAGTCTTATATTTTTTTGAATATTTTTTAATTAAGATCTTCAAAGTTGTTAAATTTTCATTAAGTTTCTCAATTTTTTTAAAATTTTAATTAGATCTTTAAAAAATAAAAAAAATAATTAAACCCCTAAAAACTGTCATACTAAGATCCGCCCTTGCCCAGACCGACGACATCTTCGTCAACAGAGAAAGGAAAATTCATATTAGTTGTGTGTCATCCGACGCATGCATTACCACCAAAATTTAATCATTTAATACTAGATGACTCGATGTCCGATGATTATTTATTTTCGAGTCTTTTAACCTTTCTTGTCAACCCTTTGAGCGTCGCTAGCATTACGCATAGCAACTGCATGTTCATTGCCGTTAAGAATTTGTAACTATATTTTTTTTCTTCATTTTTAATTACCAATAAGAATCATGTCTTGTTTACTTCTTTTTGTTACATTTGTTTTGTTTATCTTTGTGAAACAATTTCCGTTTGACTTGTAACACGATTCTCATTTATCTTGGTTATAGTTTGACATCCATGTTGCAACTATTATGGAGCACATCTTTAATCGAAAAAGGTCAACAATCTGATTAAGTTATCTTTTATGATAATTTGTCAATGTAGATTTCTATGGATTAAAGGTCACAATCCTTAAAAAATCACATTTAAAGAAATAATTTTCATATTTTATTGGGTAAACTATACCAATGGTCCCTTTTGTTTTCAATATGTTCTATTTTGGTCACCGATTTAAAAAAATTTGATTTTGATCCCTTAGATTATCGTTTCGTTCTATTTTGGTCACTAATTTGTTAAATAGTTTGATGACGTTGAACGTTAATAAAAAAGTTAATTTTTATTTTAACCCTTGAACTTTCAAAACTTTAACTTTTCACCCTTGTTAGAAAATATTCCAGATTCCCCCTCTTCACCCTAAAACCCAAAATCTTCCCTTTCACTTTCCCAAACCCTGTCTTAAATTCATTGCAACCGTTGCGGGATGATTGTTGTTGAGGTCTAATGGCAATCTAAGGTCAAGTTTCTACAGATTCTACCTGCAAGTGTTTATGAACTCCAGCAAGTCTCGCAAACGTAAAAGAAGGCTTGGTCTCTGCTAAGCAAGTGGAGAACTCAAAGGGATGGAAATTTGAAGATTACACCCATGGCCATGGAACCTTCGTTCGGATCATGGAGGCCACCTCAATACTTGTCACTCTCACGTAACTTCCTTTGCAGAACCGCTCGAATTTGGAGTCTACAACTGCACAAAACGAAGCTCACCACTCCAGCTATCCGTAAGTTTCTCCAACTCCGATTCTTCTTTTGATTCTGGAGAAAAGAAAAAGATTCTGCATTACTTTCCAAATTTATGGCATGGGCTTTCATCACAAAGATTAGTCAATGAAATATTGAATTGAAATTTTGGTTGCAAAGATAATGTTGAGCCTGGTACATTGTGTAAGTAAAAGGAAGCTTTGTTTTTGTATTTATGTAAAGAATTTCTTGCTTGAGTTATGTTTTGTTTTATTTTTCTTTTCTTTTTTCGTTATAAATCGAGTGTTGCAAGAGTAAGAACATGAAGGATTTCAAGAGATAAAAGAAAGATGAAGATGAGGATGAGCCCGTTTTCGTTCTAACAGATAAATGAAGGGAATCCGAAGTAAAGAGAAAATTAGAAAAGAAGCATGCTGGTGCAAAGATTCTTGGCTTCATCACCATGGCTAAACAACCTTATTTATTACTCAGAATAGCTTAAGGCTTTATTTATTTGATTTGCATAAGTACAAGCCTAGATTTGAATAATTGCATGCCTGAACTACAATCATACATGTTTGATATCCAATGGTTGAAGTCATAATTCTGAGATTCATGAAAAAAAGAAACAATTACTGAGTTGTGAAAACTTGTGAGAAAGGGGGAGGTGAAGGGGGATTTGAAATTTTTTCTAAAATGGGTGAAAAACAACTTTTTAAAAGTTTAGAGGTCAAATTTAAAAAACTTTTTTATTCATGTTTACGTCATCAAATTAACGAGAGTTAACGGCTCAATGACCAAAATAGGACGAAACAATAATGTTACTAAAATCAAAATTTTTCAAATCGGTGACTAAAAGAGAACAATCCGAAAACAAAAATTTTATGTATGTGTTTTTTTAGACATAAACTTCAAGTTTATATTTATATTTAGGGTAAAACTTTGATACGCATGCTGTGTAAATTAATTTTACACAAGCCTGTGTATTTACACTATAAAAACCAAAATCTTAAATTCCTAACTCTAACCCTAAAAAACTAAATCCTAAACCTTAAACCCTATACACTAAATCCTAAACACTAATCTTAAATTCTAAACCCTACCACCTAAACCCCTAAATCTTAAACCTTAAACTAAAACCCTAACCCTTAAAACTAAAAGGCATGTGTAAACTAAAGTTTACACGGCCTATGTATCAAAGTTTTTTCCTTATATTTAGGGATTATTTTGTAGAAAAAACTTTAATACATAGGCAGTGTAAATTTTAATTTACACGTGCCTTTTAATTTTAGGGGTTATAATTTTAGTTTAAGATTTAAAATTTAAGGGTTTAAGTTGTAGGATTTAAAATTTAAAGTTATTGTTTAGAATTTAAAGTATAGGGTTTAGTTTTTTAATGTAAGGGTTTGAAATTTAAAATTTAAGTTTTATAATGTAAATATGCAAGCTTGTGTAAAATTAGTTTTACACAATCTGTGCTTATTTTGTTGTTCCATAACGTATTGTTAATGAAATCCAGGATTTTATTTAATAAAAATAACAAAGTTGAAATCATTCTAACATTTATACTAATTCACAAATGAAAATAAAATAGTAAGATAATCCTAACTGCTTTCATTTCCTTCAGAAGCTCACAAGAAATCCCAACAATCTTGTGCAATAAAAAAGGAGTATTTTCAATTCCCTCCCATGTACATAAACTGAAAAGAGTGATTGGGGACAATGAAACAGGCTTTCTATGTCAATTTACCTCTATTTGCCACCTATGTTGAGGCTTCCCCTACAAGGACTCTGCAAACTGGGGAGCCTCCAAGTCCAGCTCTTGTCTCATCACACAGTTCATCAACCACTTGCTGCTGAAAGCTCGTATTCCTCTCTTTAGAGCTGATAATGCTTCCTCCATGTCTTCTTCCCACGCGATGAAGACTGTTTTCCATACTTCATTTACTTCCTTCAGTCCACGAACAATCTTACACCAACAGCATGACACATAACAAACGGCAGATAAGGTTGATCAGGAGGAATAAAGAGAATTTACACACATCCGGCTGAACTTTTAAGCACACAACTATAAATGATCAATTATCTAAACAACCAAAGAAGCAAGGTTAATACTAGTTCATGCAAAATTTATCAAGAATTGCCTGTATACATTCTTTGATAATGTACATCATTGATTTAATTATGCTAGATTAACAAATAAAGCACCATTGAGCTCGTGAATATACTTAACCACAGCAAGATGTCAAGAGCTTACATTTCCACCCGCTGAATTGATGATGGCAGATAGAGTTGTGACAGGGGGTTGAACATGAGCTGCTATGCAGAAGTTATATCCTTTAAGCAGAGCTCCAGGCCTTGCTTTTGCCCGAAAAACAGAATCTTTTAGCTCAGTTCTGTACTTCAACGTGTAATCTTCATCGTGTAGTATATAAGGCAATTCATCTGTAGGGGAAGAGGGAAAATTGAAACTTTCGATAGCAGTTTACTAATGATAATCAGTCAAAATCTATACTTCAACTCACCCACAAATTTTCCTTGCCTAAAGCTCTCTTTTAACCAACTCGGTGAAACTATCCAAGCCCTGCATTATGTAAAACCTCGATGGAGTGAATCTAAGACCATCAAATGCATTTGTGCAAACAAAAGTATTTATGTTTAAACATCCATGATTCAAAGAAAGGAGTATTGCAATGAAACAAGCTGAGAAACAAACGAAATTAATATTAATAAAATATGAAAATTACCATCTTAGTTGAACAACATTGTTTTTATGCTATCAGTACTATGTTGACATTGATGTAGCCGATAGAACATTGTTAACGCAAATACCACATTGGAAACTATACTATAGGAGCCATAAAGGACATTAACCCATTTAACAAAAATACAAAACATAATCTAGCAAACAAAATGTAAAGAAAAAGAATCTTAAAGCCATCACATTCAATCCCGTCACATAGTTGGTACGTTCAATGATATTAACTGGTTCAAAACCATGGATGCATCGCATGACGCATTCAAATTATCCATGAAAGCAAAGCCAAAGTAATTTAACATCTTATATCAATTGAGACTTACCCCGAACAGAGAGCAGTACAGAAATTCAATGTTTTTCTCACTTTTCCAGTGACAATATGCGTGCTCATGCTTCCATCAAAGGTAGGTGAGCCACCAAGGTTTTCAATTACCTATATCAAAAAAGTAAGTTGCTTAAAACATTTTTGTCAAATAAAGCCCTTGTAAATGAAACTGAAGCAAAATCCCAACAATATTAAACTGAACCAAGTAAAATAAGAACAAAGGCTATCACTGAGTAAATAAAGTTCTATTTCAACTTGGAGAAAAAGCATAGCCAATGTAATGTAAAAGGAAAAAAGAGGTTGATCAACCAGAACTTGCAGTCAGGAAACCTAAACTATTATGCATTTTCCCATGGAAAGTAATTAACATCTGCATAAAGTTCTCTTAAAACTTTAGAAAAGCTTACATGAAACAAGATTTTCATCATTTAGCAATAGACTAGACAACCACTCAGGAAGCCACCTAGAATTTCCAACTGTAATCCAGAGTTACGTATGCAATTGATCTATATAAATATTTAGGATCTATTAGAGCTGTTGGTACCCCAAGAAAGAATAATTGGCGAGCTTCACTTGAAGCTTTAACCAGGCTTTTGGTTTTGAAAAACTATTTACAGAGCAATGTAAGGCCACATCATTTAGAATCTAATGGTTCACTTGTCAGGACATAGCTGGGTTTCTAGTCCCAGCTCATGCATAAACACTACATTTGTGCAGTTTTATAAGTTCAATTGATCTAACGAGTTCTATCTCAAAACAAAGGAAAATCCTCTAAGTTTTACAATATCTTCAAGAAACTATAGAAAATTTAAAAGGAGGCATCCTAGAAGAAGCTTGCTGTGTTAACTAATAGTATACCAAACAGCCAATTTCTGAATTTAGAAAGACAAAACGGCATACAACTTCAGTTTAAGAGAATGCAAGGACACTTTCTTAAACGGAAGAAGCAGAGAAGCACAAGATTGTTTTAGGAAGAGTTTTCCTTTCTTCAGCAGCTGGTTCGTTAACTTAATATAGGAAGAGTTTTATTGTGGAAACGCTAGTTGATGGCAGAAAAAATCGTGTGAAAGGATTAAAAAAAGGTTAAATAAGACTTCAGCTTGGGCAATACGACAAAATTATGGCCAGCCGAGTATGAAAGGACTCAGTTTTTCATTACAAGTATATATTATTCACATCACACGAAAAAATGATGTGAACATACCTTTATAAGATTTTCTTTCTTTGTATCATCGGCATTATTCATCAACATAATTCTAAAGCATTCCCTATGTGGCTGAGATTCTTTGGTTGTCAGTGCTTCTGAAGTCATACAACGTGGTCTACCTTCTTGAGCCTTATTTACTGTGCAATTATTAACCAAAGAAACCCCAGAAGTAACTGCCATTGATGATTTATTCGTTGAATGGAAGGAGCATCCATCAAGCTGGGAACCATCAATATCTGGGATTATATGCCAGTCCTAAGCTAACTGACAGCCATACTGATGACTGTCAATTTGACGAGTTCCCTTAAATTTTTTTGTCTTCAAAGATGACAATGAAGCTTCCCAAACCTTCCTCTTTGTTCCCTGTGAAGCACAAGAACACTGTTTGGCAGCAATAATGGCTCCCTTCTCACCTACAGATCTATCAGCAGCTGGTGATTGAGACTTCTGGCAAGAGTTTAACGGAAAACAGAAGCTCACATTTGATCCTGCAACTGACATATCCTTATTAAGATGACAAACCATAAGGGTTGAACCACCAGGAAAGCATAGTGCCTTGCGTATAAAAGCCCTAATAGGAAGCCGACCAGCTCTACCCTTTCTGTCCACTTCTGCTATTGAAGTAAAGCCCTGGAATTTTCAAGCATCACAGAAGTCGAGTGTCAAAAAGGCAATAGCCTTTTTAGGTATAAATGACTAATGATTTTGTTTCTATGCAAGACATAACCATACATCTACAAAAATATCTATATCTATACTATTTTAAAAAAAAAGGATGACTATGTTGGCATCACAAGTTAACTAAACATCACTTTACTTAAAAAAAAAACTACCTAAAAGTCAAATTTTATTTTTAAACAAAATTTTGTTTAGTTTTTTCTTACCAACCATTCACATAGTGAAAGTGTCAGCATCTGGCATATATTAAATTAATTAATTAACATGATTTACAGGATCAACCTTGTTTCTTTAAACTTGTAAACTGGTCAAAAACAAGATTACTTCTTTTGCAAGATATATTCTCATTTACATTAGGAATAGACTAAAGAAAAGGTCAGGCAGTTATGGTATGTTCCATCCATTACCTGTTTAAGCCAAAAATCTTCAGATTCCTTGTCACCCCAACAAAATATGGTCCGAATACCAACACTCTGAAGCCTCTTCCTCAATTCCATATACAAAAATTTACCAACACCCTGAAAGTATTGAAATATGACAGTTACCTTAGAACATGAGATGCCTAAACCAACAGTAAGACAGCCTTAATGTATATGAGCAGAGCTCCATAAATTATGAATTTCCTGCAGATTTTAATCAGATTCCCCTCAGAATATTCACTCATACAAAACAATATTTGCATTTTTAATCCCAATTAGTTTTTCATATTATCTAAGTTAATATTGAATTTTCAGTGAATAGAAAAGATTACTGAAGCACATGAAGAGGCAAGGAATAGACCGAGGGGAGTGCTGGAGGGGGCAGTCAAACCCCCTAAAAATTTTAAATTCCCCTATAGTTTAGATATTTCCTTTGTATTTTCTATTGGCAATCTCAATGTTAAAAAGGGCGAAAGGCACACTAAGGCGATAGGGGTTTTATAGCCGAGGAGCAAGGTGCGCGCCTTATTGAAGTAAGGCGCACTTTTTAAAAATAAAAGATATACATGTTTTCCAGTTGTAGAGTAAAGCAAAAAGAACAATTCATGCATTGTAAACACCAAAGAGTATTCATCATCAACATTTTATATATTAAGCATCACTTCAAAGTTCTTTACATTTAATAAAATTTTGGTGATACAAATGATGAGATTCTTTGAATGTTCAACTTCAACATGAACCAATCAAAGAGAATGTATAAATGCACATGAAGCATAGTACTAAGCAAAAAAGAAAATTTAGCTCTTTAAAAAGGACTATAAGTTCAACAAGCTCTTAATTTCATTTACCTTTAACTTTCCAATCAAAAAGCATATTGCATTTTATCATGCAATATAAAAAATTTTATACTATAAATAGATAAAGTTAGTTATATAATATTCTCAAAAAGATATATGATAATATGATTTAAGTTAAAAATTTATACTCAATACACTAGCGATGAAAACTAAAAGTTTTCACAAGCACCTTAATTTTAGAGTTTATGGACTCAATTTAAGGTGTATGGTTTAATAGTTAGAATTTAAGAGCTAGAGTTAAGATTTAGGTTTAGAGGTTAGGGTTTAGGGTAATATATTGAGAATTTAGGTTTTAACCTATAAACACTAAATTCTAACCCTAAACCCAAAATTCTATTCACAATGACTAAACTCTAAACTACTAAACCTATACCCTATAGCCTAAATAGAATCCTCCCTAAAACTAAGACGCTACTGAAAACTACCAGTGTATGAAATAATTATCCATAAATTAAATCATGATAGAAATAAGTCAATTCAAGATTAATTTAAACTTAAATTATCTCAAATACGCAATATTGTATCAAAACAATTAAATTTAGTTCAAGTTTTAAAACTCAACCAAATTAATTTAAATTTAAATTTGATCCAATTTAATTAATATTTGTATATATCATGTGTTATGCTTTAAATTCAAATTACATATTAATTCGACTAAGCTAATTTAAATTTCATTTGATTAATGTTATTTTTGTGTGATCCTCACCTTTGACCCAAGTTAGTATGTAAAATACAAAAAAAAAAAAAAAGACAAAAAGAACAAAAAAATTAAAAAGGCGCGCCTGGTGCGTTTCATTGAAGTCGCCTCGCCTAGACCCAATTAGGCGTTTTACCCTCGCCTCGCCTCGCCTCGCCTTGCCTTAGCGCCTAGGCGCGCCTCAGTTGCGCCTTTTTAAACACTCACAATCTAATTTCGCACAGCCTAAAATTTTGTAATTTCGCACCCCTACATTTCTAATATAGCTTCCTAATAGTTCGCACCCCCTTACATAAAATCATGTATCATCATAAATTGACTAACATCAATCCATAGTGTTGTGAGATACAATACAAGTCCAGTCCTCAAACAATCCTGAACTAATGGTATTTTAAACAACCAGCAACAAGCCAGTGAGTGGAAAGCATATAGAAAGAGAACAAACCTTATGCTGGTAGATTGAATTAACAGCGGCAAGAGGGATCTCGGCAAATTGTGTGTCAGCAGGGATGATTTGATAAGTAATTGCAGCTATAACCTGCAGAAGTATCAAGTGAAAGATGCTAAGAAATAATACAAAAGGATTTGCACATTTCCATTTTGAATTTTCATAGGAGACTGAACTAAATAAATAAATGCAACTAGCAATAAATTTAGATAAAAAAATGCGTTACTTCTTCATAGTATATTACTCATATACGTATAATTGAGAAAATTACATGACCCAAAGAAGAGGTGATGTAAAATTAAACCACCCATATAGCAACTTCTCTAGGAAAACATACCTTACAGATTCCTTAAGTTTAGAACATGATAAAAAGTAAAAGGACAAGTTATTGAATAATATTACTGCCTTACTGGTATGAAATTGCTAGGTGATGAAGAACAGCTGTTGCAAGATAAGCTTTTATAATGGTAATAAAGGGAGAGAACCAAACAATGAAGTCTACCTGCTCAAAGTCAAAGCCTTCACTGGACTTATACTTTAGAATCAATGTACAATATTTTCTGCAGTAACAAAAAATATACAATTAAAAGCTTCTTTAAATCTGTAATTTATTGCCAGAATGATGCTCTTTGACAATAGTTAATCCAATTTCTAAAGGAAACTGATTATAGTTATCAGATAAACTAAAAACCTTTAGCACTACGTAAAAGTAGTTTAAAAGGAAAAGAAAAAAAATCTGATACCCATTTGACAAGCATCTCTCAAGAAACTTAGACTGCTTTCCAGTATTTGCAGCACAATTCATTGACGGTAGCTCCCCATTGTATAATTTCAGCACCTCCTGCAGAATCATTTTGTAGCCCAATTGACGTCTTTAGGATTAACTCGTACTCATTTTTTACAGCAGAGCATCTATCTTCATCATCTAAATAAACCCCAGAAGTGAAATGACGGGATAAGAAATCAATTTAATTTCATAAAATACAAGAAAATTCGCAATGTAACAAGTATCAATAGAATTTAAGAGAAGATATAGAAACTAAACTCAGTAAAATGGTAATTTTACCTTTTTGTTCAGATTCCAAGGGGGAAAGGTGATTAACAGACCTTGCATCCATCTCTTTCCTAACTGCAACAAAAGTAAACTAAACAATAAACTTACAATCTCAAATGTAGAAATGACTAAATAAGTAAATACAAAGAAACTGATTAGAAGAAAATTAAACATTTAAACATTCTGAGACTTTTTTATTTCATTTCATAAGTTAATGTGGCATTTAAGTAATATTTTTTTCTTTTTCAATTAATTTTACTCTGTTTTTAGCATTCTATAACATAATACAAGCAGCAAAAACGATAACTAAATGAAGTCTGCTTTTTAAAATTTTATTTATTGCATTTTCTCCATTTCATTTCCTCCAGCAACCAAACAAGCAGGCCATACAAGCCAGGACATGCGATTTTAGTTTTTATTATATTTGACGATTTTTTACAAGTACAAATTCTAGGTATTTTAAACGCAGAAAAAAGAGAGAGAGAGATAAAATTTTAGTATTTTAAACTATATTGAAAAGTACTTTCGATTAAAATTTTTTAAATATTTAAAAATATATAAATTCAAAAATACTAAAATATTAAAAATTCAAATGATTTATTTGAACAAAACTTCAATAGTTTCTCCATAGCTTATTTTTAGTATTTTTATATTTTAAAATTTTATATTTTCAATAATCCCTTATTTTTTTATTAAATTTTTGTAAGTCTTCAAATTTCCTATAGAAGTAAATCAAGCCATCAAACTTTCTAAAAAATCAATGTTACCTTCTACCATTTCAACATCCACCATGGACCGTAACATCATCGTAATAGATTGTCACATCAGCATAGTAATGATAAACATCGTTCAAAAGGCTAAATTGAAACAATATGAGAGTTTGATGGTCCAATTGGGTGCATTTTTCATGAGTTTGAAAGCTAAAATACCTTTTAAGCCTTAATTATTTTTTTTTGAAAACAAATATAATATAATATAAAAGTTATCATTTTAACTTGACTTTCTTTCAACGTTGTTGGTCGATCGTGGGAAATGATATCTTTCAAAAATGATATGTCTAGTTAAAATATTGTGAGTTCCCGTCGAGCTTGTACTTTGTTGGTGTTAATTCCAAAGAAGGATAAAATAAATTGTACGAAATATGTGTGGCATATAGCCATTTGCAATGTACTTTATAAAATCATTGCAAAGGTGCTTGCAAATAAGCTAAAGTTAGTTCTTCCTTGTATCATTTTGGATAAGCAATTGACTTTTGCAGTAGGTTGTTAACTTCTATACAATGTATTGTAGCATTCGAAATCATTCATCACATGAAGAATAAGAGTCGAGGAAAGGTGTGAGAAGTTTTATTGAAGATCAATATAAATAAGACATGTGATAGAGCTTGTACTTTGTTGGTGTTAATTCCAAAGAATAATAAAAATAAATTGTACGAAAGATTTGTGGCATATAGCTGTTTTGCAATGTACTTTATAAAATCATTGCAAAGGTGCTTGTAATTAAGCTAAAGTTAATTCTTCCTTGTATCATTTTGGATAAGCAATTAACTTTTGCAGTATGTTGTTTACTTCTAGACAATGTATTGTAGCATTCAAAATCATTCGTCACATGAAGAATAAGTGTCGAGCAAAGGTGTGAGAAGTTTTATTGAAGATCGATATAAATAAGACATCTGATAGAGTAGATTGAAGACTTTCAGAATTTATCATGTTACAAATGGGATTTTATGCAAAGTGGGTGCATTGGATTATGTTTTTTATTCAGAATGTGACGTATTCAGTATTATCCAATGGTGTGGAGGTTCATTCGATCTCTCCTCATAGACGTTTGTGCTAAAGGGATCCTCTTGTCCTTTTATCTTTTTCTTTTGTGTACTAAGGGACTCAACTTCTTACCGGGACAAATTGAAGCTAGAAGTAGATGCAATACTAGGAAGGTACTAAAGGGTGTGTTATATGATAATGACAAGTATAATGATCGTACAATAAAAAGAGATCAAAATTTTATGTGTAAGGCTTTTCAATAAAAAAGCATGGGCATATGAAGACAAAGTACACTATAATGATGAAACAATACAAAATGATGAGTTTGTACGGTTAAATTATAATACCTCAAAATTTTGGCTAGTGACCAAAATTAATAAAATGAAAGTTTAGTGGCTAAAGTATAAATATAGGAAATGTTTAGGGACTAAATTGTAATTTTTGAAAGTTATGTATTTTAGTCCTGTAAATGAATAGTTTACCCCCAAGAATGACATTTCCGTGTTACTCAAATTTTTCGTACAGGATTTGTGTTAAAAGCTATAAAAGGGTTAAGTTCGAGAAAAAATTGGATAATCGGATCGAATCGAATATTTGAGATATTTTGTTAGATGTTAAGGCAAGATTGGTAACTACTAACTTATTGGTTTATTTTTACCATTGGATGAATATTTTAGAAAATTTGGATAATAATATCTTTTCCATGCCTTAATTTGGAAGGATTTAACATAGACCATTGGATTTAAGTTGATTTTCCATGTTAAATATGAGCCGTTAGATGAATAATGGCAAGGTTGTAATTTTAGAAAATTACAAGGGTGAAATTGGTAACTACTAACTTATTGGTTTATTTTTACCATTGGATGAATATTTTAACAAGTGGCATGATATGATTCATTGGATCAAAGGGCAAAATGGTTATTTTGTAATAAAATGAATATTTTATTCATTTTAGACATTAAAAATGCCATTTGGCTTAACAAATGGCAAAGAAAAATATGGAGAAAAGCTTTCTCCAAGCATGTCGGTAGCAAGCATGGAGAAAAAAATAATAAGGTAAGTTTGGGGTTTTGTAATTTTTCTCCCTAAATGGCTTGGATTTAGGGTTTGATTATGAAATGCAAAGTTGATCCTCTTTGAATTCTCTATCATTTGGTATAAAAATTTCATGGATTGGTTAAGCTATGCTCATGAAATTGAAGGATTAAAGTTTAGGGTTTATGGATATAAATTTATTTGTAGTTTGATTTTGAAGGATTAAGTGTTTAATTAGCTTTTCTAAGCTTGATTCAAGCTTGATTTCATGTAAATTAAAACCCCTAATTTTGGCAAGTTAGGGTTAATTTAGGGTTATTGGATTCAAGTTTAATTTGGGTTTGAAATGAAAGGAAAAATTTTGGAATAATTCAATTCAAGGTTAATTTGAGGTGTTGGAATGGTTAAAGGAAGTTAAAGATTTGATTTGTAAAATCTGCCCAGAATTTTAGTCTTTGGCAGTAAATTTGGAAATTCACCAAAAATTCCATAAAAATGATTAGAAAGTGAGAGATATCATTGCATTTCTGGTTAAGTCTAGTTTCGTTTAAAACAAATGATGACTGATTTTCGATTTGTATATCAAAATATATGAATTTTTAAGTGATGAAAGGTCAAAAAAGAGTTGAATTTGGGCTATTAGTTTATATGGTTGAACAACTTATCGAATCTAGTTTCTGTCATAACAAACAAAATTGAATTCCAAGTTGTAGATTATTTTATAGAAATATTTCTTTGAAGGTAGCGCTGACTAACATATTATAAAATGAGTACCTTATTAGTGTTATTAATTTGTGCATGTAAGGGATAAGTGTGAAGCATTCAAATAAACACGAGAAATCAGAAATTCAGTAGACAAAGCAATGACCAAGCTTGAAATTCTCTTAATACACGCATTTTAGTTTGGGATAAGAAGTGTCAAGGTGAGTGCATTTATATGTTTTAAAAGTATTTAGGAAGACTTACGATAAGTCAACCTATATGATTTTACCAAATTGGTAATGTTGATTTTTATATGAAATATAATATTTCATAGGAAAAAAGAGATGGTTTTGTACATGATAGGGTATGAACTACCTTATTATGTTTTGTTTACGATAATTTTATTATCATATATTAATGATTGTTACATAATGAATTATGGTAGAATAGAGTAAGAACTTCTCTATTATTTTGATTTATTGATGATGAGATTTTTACCATCTATAAAATGATATATTGGAAAGGTAATGAAATTATTTTATTTCCCAAGATTACCATGAGAGTTACAGTATAGTGGCATGTCATAATAGACTAACAGTCTGGGATTGCATTATAGCTACACTTGCCACTTGGTGGCTAGCATTCTAGGAATACATTGATCTTTGGATCTAGTAGTCTGGGACTACCGTCACTTCGGTGACTAGTGCTCTGGGAGCACAACGAACTCGTATTAATGTAATGCTTGCCTTTCTCCTTAGGGAAAATGGCTAGTACTTTGGGAGTACAGGATCTCGTATACTTAGTTTCTCTCTATACGTATTTCTTGGGCTATTGTTGTAAAAGAACTTTTACAAATATATTCGTAAATATTTCATCTTTGCTTTTAAAGCAATATTGATTTGAAATAGTTTTATAAGGGAATTGTTTATACTATGTTATACTTAAAGACTGATTATCATTTAACTTTACGATTACCTTATAATGCCTCACTAAGTTCATACTTAGCGTGTGTTTTGCCTATGCACACGTAGGTGGTTCGAGACATTGGGTGTAAGTAAGGCTTTGCATCAAGTTCAGAAAATTTTCATCAAGCTACTTCAGTAATGACATTCTACTTAAGGTTTTTAATTAATTTTAGCGGCATGCATAAATAAGATAAATTTTTCTATTTTGGTTCAGAGTCTGTTATTTATCAAACAGTTAATTTATTTTTCGTAAAGTAAAGGAGCTCTAATTTTGTGTACAAGTTAATTCTAAATATTTTTAAAGGTTTTAAATTTATAGAATTTTTGAATAAAAAAGAATCATGCTATTGTTCTGTGACATCTCTGATTCATATTCGTTAATCGAATATGGGAATGAGATGTTATATTTATTGGTATCAGAGCTACAGGTTTAGCCAATTTTGGATCCAAACCGAGCTTGTTATTAGCCAGTAAGTGTACATGCCACTAGGATGTCATTATTACTGTATTGATGCTTGAGTGACTTGATGCAACTACTTATTGAATTGATTGTATAAAGTTATAGATATCCGAAGTTGAGAGATCGTGTCGAGCGATCGAACTGTTGGGTAAAAAGAAATGAGGCCTATAAAAGTAGTAACAAGGTTAATTTGTAACACCCTTAACGTATACTCGTAAGCCGAATATACATTAAAGATGTTGCGAGTCATTGAAAGAAATCTTGACTTGCAATTTTTTTTACCAAAATTCATTTTTGTAGTTTAACCCTTTCTCAGTTTTGAATTAAAAACTATGTCAGTAGAAATAAATGATATTAAGTATTGATGGACTGCGATAAATGTTTAATTTTGGGAATCAAGAGAAGAAAGAAGAATGTTTAAAGCCAAGTATGCTGGCAACTAGTTAAAAGAAAAATGTTGCTGCAATCCTAAATTTGAGTATGATACTCGTACTGTTTATGAGTAC
Organism: Hibiscus mutabilis; assembly: GCA_019671005.1. Lineage (NCBI taxonomy): Eukaryota > Viridiplantae > Streptophyta > Magnoliopsida > Malvales > Malvaceae > Hibiscus > Hibiscus mutabilis. The sequence continues at coordinate 23,175,993 of CM033720.1, forward strand.
GAGTTAGATTTTAATAGATTGACCCGGTATGTAGTTAAACGGATGTCGATCGAAAGGACTCGATGTGAATGGTTTATAGAAAAGCTTCGTCCAAGGCCCAAGGAGATTCTATTAGGCATGAACTTATCAAATTTCCAAGAGGCTAAGAATAGAGTGAAGGCTATGGAAAGAACCTGTAATTATTTTAATTGATTCGGGTTCGATTAATATATATGTATATTGGTGCTAAGATACTAGCCTAAAGAAAGTCTTCTATAGAGAATAATTAGTAATGTGATTGTTAATAATTCTCTTGGACACAATGCACAAGTAACTAGAATATGCAAGAAAGGTTCATTAGAAATTCAAGGACTTAAGTTCCCGACAGATTTAATGGACTCCTATTTCATGAATTTGAATTCATTCTTTGAATGGATTGGTTATCTGCATATAATGCAAATATGAAGTGTAAGAAGAAGAGGTTGGTACATCATGGACCTGATGGTTTAAAGTAATCTTTGAGGGAGAAAGAACTGACTGTTTAGAGTTAGTAATTTCTGCATCAACAGCTCAAAGGCTGTTATGAAATGGACGTGAAGCATGTTTAATTTATGTGGTGGATACTCAAAAGTTACCTGAAAAGATTGAAGACATCCTGACTGTAAAGGAATTTCCTGATATAATTTCGGATGATTTACCATGGTTACCTCTGGATAGGGAAATATAGTTTGAGATTGATGTCTATCATGGAACTGAACTGGTATCAATGGTACTATATAGGATGGCACCAACTGAGTTAAGGGAACTAAAAGCTTGATTACAAGAATTGCTAGACTGGGATTACATTTGACTAAGTGAATTACTATGGGGTGCTCTGGTATTAATTGTAAAGAAGAAAGATGGATCCTTATGATTATGTATAAATTATCGACAATGGAATAAAGTAATCATAAAGAATAAGTATCCCCTACCATGGATTGAGGATTTATTTGACCAGTTTAAAGATGCAGTAGTATTTTTAAAGATATGTCTTCGATCATGATTATTATCCGCTCAAGGTTAAGGAAGAAAATATATCGAAAATAAGATTCAGAACTCGTTATGGACACTACGAGTTTCTGGTGATACAGATTGGATTGACCAATGCCCCTGCTGCATTCATGGACCTAATGAATAGGGTATTCAAACCCTATTTGGATCAGTTTGTTATGGTTTCCATAAATGATATTTTGGTTTATTCAAAGACCAAAGATGAGCAAGATTACCGTCTTCATGTGGTACTACAAACTTTAAGAGATTAACAGCTTTATGCTAAGCTTTTTTTTAAATGTGAGTTCTGGTTGTTAGAAGAGTCTCAAAAGATTAAGTTCGGATTGAAGCACCAGTTCTAATTTAACCAGAACCAGGAAAAGAATATACTTTGTACAATGATGTATCTCTTTATGGTTTAAGTTGCGTGTAGATGCAAGAAGGCCGTGTCATAGCTTATGCATCAAGGTAGCTCAAAATTCATGAAAGAAACTATTCAACACTTTACTTGGAAATGGCAGCTATGATTTGCTTTGAAAATCTGGCGACACTATCTATATGGTGAAAAGAGTCACATTTACACGAATCATAAAAGTTTAAAGTATCTAATGACGCAAAAGGATCTGAATCTATGACAACGAAGGTGGGTTGAATTTTTAAAGGATTATGATGTAGTTATCGATTACCACCCTGGAAAGGCTAATGTAGTTGCATATGCTCTTAGCTGGAAGACATTATCTCATACGCGCATGATGAAAATACAATTGTTTGTGGGACGAGATAGTTCCTTAACAGTAAAATGTTAGTTAAAGTCAACTTTATTGGATCAATTCAAAGATTTACAGTTTATGGATGAAGGATGTCTTGAAAGGAGGAGACAAGCTAAACACCAGGTACCTTCTGGATTACTTCAGTCTATCTTTATTCCCTAATGGAAATAGGAACGAGTAACAATGGATTTTAAAATGGGATTGCCAGCTAAATCAAGTAAAAAGAATTCAATATGAGGCATTATGGATTGTTTGACAAAGTTTGCTCACTTTATTCCAGTTTGAATGGATTATTCGCTGGATAAATATGCAGAACTTTATGTTCGAGAGATAGTAAAACTACATGGTGTCTCAGTATCAATAGTGTCAAACAGAGACCCAAGGTTTATTTCAAGGTATTGGGGTATGTTATTTGAAGCTTTAGGTACTAAACTAAATTTTAGTGCAACTTTTCAACCGCAAACAGATAGGCATTTTGAAAGGATCATATAGATTCTATAAGACATGTTAAGAGCTTGTGTAATTGAGTTTGCTGGATCATGGGAAAAGTACTTGCCTTTGGCTGAATTTTCCTACAACAATAGTTATCGAGCAAGTATCAAGATGGCAGATGGAAATACCGAACTTCTCTAAATCGGTTCGGGTTATAAGATTGAAATGTTCATAATAACTCAACGTTGGAGGGTTGATTTAATACAAGACACGGAGGATAAAGTAAAGATTATTCAGCAAAATTTCAAGGCCGCCGTGGATTGACAAAAGGCCTATGCAAATAAGAAGAAAAAGGATATTGAATATGAAGTTAGAGAAAAAGTGTTTTTAAAGGTTTCACCTTGGAAGATGGTGATTGCATTTTAGGCGAAAAGAAAAGCTTAGTTCTAGATTTATGAGGCCATGTGAAATTCTAAAAAGAGTGAGACCAATGATTTATCAATTGGCTTTACCTTCAGATAGGAACAAGACTCATTATGTGTTCCACGTATTCATGCTTCAGAGGTATTGATCGGATTCTTCACATGTAATTACTTCTGAGGAGATTAAACTGCAACTAGGTTTGACGTATAAAGAAGAACTAGTGAAAATCCTAGCATGCAAAGTTAAAGAATTAAGGGACAGGAAAATTCTACTGGTTAAAGTCCTCTAGAGAAATCATAAAGTAGAGAAAGTCATTTGGGAATCTGAAGAGAGAATGAATAAGCAATATATGAAATTGTTTGAAATGGGTAAACGTTGAAAATTTGAGGACGAATTTTCTTAAGGGGAGGAATTATAACATTTTTTGCTTAGTGACTAAAATGTAATTTTTGGAAGTTTAGGGGTTAAAGTGTAAACTTTAGAAAAGTTTAGGGACTAAAGTGTAATTTTAAAAAGTAATGTAATTTAACCCCGTAAATGGATACTTCACCCCCAAGAGTGTTATTTTTGTGTTACCAGATTTTTCATACGAGGCTTATATTATTCGAAATTGGATCGAATAAAATGGTTAAGCGTGCTCAGGCCAGGGAAATATTAGGATGGTAACCTCCAGAAAGGTCCCATAAAAGTGTTTTTGATCGATATTTTGGACTCAGTAAGAATAGAGAAAATTCGCATAGATTATCGATAAAGGAATTCTAAGAGAAATTTTATTCTATGAAGATTCTCGATAATTATCGGAATAATAGAATGAGTTAGGAAAATTTAGTCTAAGTCCTTGGAAAAGGAAGTTTTTATGTGATAATAGAGTTTATTTTCCGAATATGGAAATATAGAATTTTTGGAATAAATCCAATGGCTCAGAAAAGGTAAAATCGCAGTAGAAGTATTTTATGGATAACTGTATTTCAGATCGAATTAAAATTTTAAAGAGAGTTCCAAAGATTATGGAAAATTCATAAAATATTATTTTATGAATATTTTGTTAATGTTGGTGAGATTCTAACTAGATTTAGTTAGAATATAATGGAGTGGCTATAAAGCTCAAAGAAAGAAAATTTGGAAATCGTATTGAATGAAATTCGAATATTTGGATCGAATAAATATCATAAATTAAAATTTATGATATTTTGGGAAGGAGGCTGGTTAGAATGGAACCAATTTGGTTCAATTTTTATGGAGTGACAATTTTCAAGACTAGTTGTAAATAAAGTCTAGTTGGAGGGCAAATTGGTCATTTTCCATGGATGGCATTTTTGAAATATTTTGGAACTTTGAGGGAAATTTTGAAAGGTGAATAACACGTGGATTTAATCATGGCATTAGATGAAAAGGGCAAATTAGTAAATTCACTAGTTAAATGAATTTAAAATTCATTTAACTTTATATGTGGATTAATTAAGTTAAAAGATGAAAAAAATTATCTATATTCCAAGGGCTGCTGTTCGAATACTTCAAGGAAGAAGGGGAAAGAAAATTTTTTTCAACTTTCAAGCCAAATTTGAAGAAATCAAGATAAGTTTCAAGCAAAGTTAATTTAGGTAAATTATTCTACACTTGATTCTCTTCATTTTGATAGTATTTTTGCATGATAAAATTCAAGTTGGTTCTTGATATGGATATAGATGATTATGGAATTTGAAGTCTATGATGGAAATTAGAGTTGTATCTAGTAGAATTGATGTTGAAAACATGGAATCAAGATTGAATTAAGATTAATTCCATGTTTTAGGTTATAAACCCTAACCCTAAAATTTAGGGGTTTTGGTTAGGAAGCTAAATTAAGGATGGAATTGATTGAATTATGATGTTATGAGACTTATTTTGATGATATGTTAAATAATTTCCCAAGTTGTAAATTGGGGACCATTTCAAAAATTTGGAAAGAATTAGGGGAAATTATTGTAAATTTTATTTTAGCATTGGAATCATTGGATTGTGGTGAAATTAGTTTGAATTGGTGATTAGGGACCAAAATGAAAATTTTTGGAAATTTAAGGACCAATTCGGTAATTTTAGAAAAATTAGGGATTGGTCTTGAATTTATGGAAAATTGAGAGAATTGAAGATTTAAGCATGTTATGAAAGTTGAAGGATTGAAATGACAAGAAAAGAAAATTTAGGGACCTTTTTGAAAATAAAAAGTTAGTGAATGATCAAATTGAGTGAAAGACCAAATTGAATAAAGTTTAAAAGTTGAAGGAAAATTTCTAAGGATGTTAGAAATAAATAAATGGTTTAATTGTACATGAATTTATGTACAAAAGTGAAGTAGTGACTAAAATCTCACTTTTATAAAGTTTAAGGACTAAAAAGGAAATAGTCCAAAATAAGTAATTAATTATGGAAATTGTTCAAAAATGGGTTTACACAATTGTTTAATGTTCAAAATGGTCACTAAGGACCTAGGGACCTATTCGGTAACTTTGAAGAATAATAGGGAAATTTTTAGAAACATTTTATATTCGAATAGATTATGTTTAAGAACTAAGTTAGCAATGTTAGTTTTAAGTTTAACGCAAGAGAAATGATGTATATGTTTGATTGGTCTTCTACAGTTTCGAAAGGGAACGAAAGAAATTCAAGTGATAAAAAGAAAGATAAGATAGTGCATTTGCATGTTTTAAAATGCAATTAGGAAGACTTGCGATTAGTTGAACTTAAATTAAATTGATATTGCATTATCTATATATATGTTAATTTATGTTTGCCATGACCAATGATGTTGAAATATGAGGTATGAAATGTTTATTTATATGATGATCTATGTTTACCATGAACCTTTATAACGAAGCATGAAACATTAAATGTTTATTTATATGATTGATTATGATGATTGATTGATGATAAAAAATGCCCAAGTATTGAGTATGAGAGTCCATGGTATAGTTGGCATGCCATAGAGTCTTTAACAGTTGCACCCTCATGTTCATATTATCAAACAGTTATTGTGACAAAATGATTGTGTCACATGCACCTTGGGGATCCACGCCCACTATGCCTGAGTGCACTGTCGAGGTGCTTCATGTTTATGGGGAGCAAAGAGCATCCCCGAGTACATACTTATCCTCACGTTCACGTTTGACACTACGGTGTCATTTCAAGATGACTCGCGTACCTCGATCTCATATAGCATACTTTGGGCAGTGATAAAAGAATCATGTCACGTAAATGAATCACATCATGTAAACGAATCATGTTACATATATGAATCATGTCATGAATATGAACCATGGCATGTATATGAAATATGTCATGTATATGAACTATGCCATGAATACGGAATATGCCATGTATATGAATTAAAATCACGTATACGAATCATGTCAGGTAAAAGAATCTTGACATGTAAATGAATCAAGTCATGAAATTGAATCATATCACGTATATGAATCATGACATATATATGAATTATGCCAAGTATATGAATCATGCCAAGTACATGAATTATGCCATGTATACAAAGTATGTCACGTATATATGAAATATGATATGCATATGAATCATGCTATGTATACAAAATATGTTACGTATATGAATTATGCCATGCACATAAATTATGCCATGTACACGTATCTTGTTATGTATGTGAATTAAGTTATGTATATGAATGATGTCACATATATGAATCATGCCACGTATATGAATTATGACATATATATGGATTCTGCTAGGTATATAACTCATGCCATATATATATATGAATTATGCCATGTCTAAGAAATATGTCACGTATGTAAATTATGTCATATATATATAAATCATGTCATGCATGTGAATTTATGCTATGTGTATGAAATATGTCATGCATATGTATTATGTCATGTATATGATTTATTTGATAATGATGGGGTATTGGAAACTAGACTAAGTTAGAAAAACTATGACTTGAACTTGAATATTAGTTGACTATGAAAACCTTGATAGTACAATACTACCTTAGACAGAAACTATGCTAGGTTAATGTATAACATGTATTGTTTTATTTCATGTTTTGATAAATAAGATTATTGCCTCACTAAGTTTGTACTTAGCATGTGATGTTGTTTCACACGTAGGTTCTCCGAGATGAGCTTAAAGAGGAGCTGCTTATTTTGGAAAGATCAAGTTATTAAGTGATTACAATATGTACATGTTTAAAGTAGATGATATCTAGTGGCATGTACAAATGTTAAAGTATATGTTAATATGAATGCATGGGTTGAAGAAATGGTTTGCTGGAAGTAGCTATGAATTTTGATATAGTTAAAATGATGTTTAACCCTGATCGCGTAAAAATTTTAAAATCAAGAAAGAGTCTAGGTAGTGTACATAGTTTCACCCTGAATTATATATTTACTTCAATAACTTAATTATGAAATTTATAAACCAATTCAGGGTCAAAACTAGCTGCAATAGAATGACATAGTTTTTAATTCAAAACCGAGAAAGGGTTAAACTGCAAAAATGAATTTTGGTAAAAAAAATTTACAAGTCAAGATTTCTTTCAATGACTCCGTAACATCTTTAATGTATATTCGGGTTACGAGTATACGTTAAAGGTGTTACATAATTATTAACCATTTTTCGCTCAATATGATGTTAATGTGCTGGTGTAGTTGGAAATGCCTAGCTAAACCAAGGTTTATTATTTCGAACCTTAGATATGATTTTAAATGAAATTCAACCCCAAGTTCCTTAAACTTTTATTGCTATATAGCTGGGAAGTCTTGAAGTGTGAGACATCAGGTGGGGTATTGATGAAAAACCAATGTCGCTAGACTATTGGTTTGATAAATATAAAAAAAGAGATACAAAAAGGGCTTCGTTGTGATGATCAGGGAAAGCTCGATATGATAGTAACTTATCTCTTGAGACATAGCACAAGAGTAAGTTAAATCTGTAAGAATTACTTGATAGTAATTCAAAGAAATTGAATTTTAGTAAGCTTAATGGAGTTGCTTCTTATGAATTTTTGCTTGAAACGAATAGTTCTGAAAGGAACTAGAAAGTTCAGAGATTGTAATGATGAGAGAAAAATCAGAATTTTTTGATCAATGTGGTTCAGTAGTATTTTTTGAAAACTGCTATCACAAGGATGTAAGAACTTTCTAGCTTATGTTGTGAACATATAAGTATTCAAAGGTGAACTTGGAAAGTATCTCAACTATCAATGAATAACAGATGTGTTCCTTTAGGAATTTTTAGGGTTACCATCTAATCGTGAAATGAAATTCAGGATTTAGGTTTTCTCTAGCACTGAACTTATATCAAAGGTACTGTACAAAATGGCTCTTACAAAGATAAGAGAGTTAAAGGTTCAGTTATATTAAATATGGGATTGAGGTTTTATATGACTTAATATATTACCTTGGGGAATTTTAGTAATGTTTGTGAAAAATAAAACGGTTCAATGAGATTATGTATTGATTATCATCAAATAAATAAAGTGGAATTAAAGAATATATAATTTATGTTGTAGATTAATGGTCCTTTCAATCAATTGAATGGAGCAGAAGTGTTCTCCAAAATTAATCTTTATTCGAAGTATATCAATTGAAGGTCAAGGAGGAGAATATTCTTAAAAATTGTTTTCAAGACACGATTTGGGCACTATGAGTTCATAGTGGTGCCTTATTGGCCATGCTAATGCTCTAGTATCATTCATGGATTTGATAAATAGATTGTTCTAATCGTATTCGGCGGTTTGCCGTGGTAATCAATAATGATATATTTTAAGTACCCAAAGACTAGGGAAGATTATGATTTATAGTTTCGGGTGGTATTACGGATTTTACAAGAAAAGAAATTGTATGCCAAGTTGTTCAAGTATGGATTCTAGATATTTGAGGTTGTCTAAATATGAATTTTGGATATCTAAAGTTGCATTTTTAGGCTATATTGTTGAGACCAATGGAATTTGATTGAATTAACAAAAAATGGATTCTGACAGAAGCTCCAATGTGTATAGAGAGATTTTACACTCTATAGTGATGTTTCCCATAATAGATTGGGATACGTGCGGATGAATGGGGCAAATTAGTGGCATGTGCATCATGGCAACTCAAGATTCATGAGATAAATTATTTGACTCATGATCTGGAGTTAGATACAATAGTATATGCTTTGAAAAATGGTGTCGTCATTTATATGGTGAACGATGTTATGTCTTCAGGATTATAAAAGTTTGAAAATGCTTGATAAACCAAAAAGGATCAGAACCTGCGGTAGAGGTGGTAGATAGAACTCCTCAAGGATTATGATGTTGCGATTGACTACAATCTCGGAAATGCCAATATAGTAGCCAAAGCACTTAGTTGAAAGATATTCTCTACTTTAAGAGTAATGAATATGCAACTATAATTGAAAAAGAATGATATGTTAATTACAAAACTTTAGCTTAGACCTATTCATTTAGGTCGGATTAAAGATTTTTAGTTAAAAGATGAAAAAAATGTTGTTAGGGTTAAAACAAATTGAAAATGGTGAAATAAAGACTTCAAAGTTAAGTATGTTGGATGTTTGAGGAAAATATTGTAACGCCCTGAAATTGGGCCCAGATGTGGACTGGATCGGGTAGGTGGTTCGAAAGAACCGGTTTAGGTGATTCCAATAGTTTCAGGAAAATAAATCTTATAAAATTGATTTTTGATAAAAATAAATTATGGAAAAATGCTAGAAATTAATTAATTAATATTTAAAGTAATTTGGTAAATTCAATTTGAGGCAATTAAATTTGATTTTAAGACATTTTGGTCTAGTGACTAAATTGAAAGCTTTCAAAACTATTTTGGTGACTAAATAGTAAAAGGGTCAAAACTTAGAATCTTTAAGGAGCTATTTGACCAATATTTTTCATCATATTTCTCTCTTAATTTAAGCAATTTTTAAAGTGTTTTTAAATGATTTTATAATTAAATAGATAAGATTTATTAAAAGGATCTTTAATTACCAAAAATTACTTTCTTACGTAACTACTTTTCTCCCAACTTTTTCTCCCAACTTTCTCAGCAACCAAACTAAGATTTCTACTTCAAAATCTCCAGGAATCAATTCCCATTGATTTCCTTTTTGATTTCTAATTGATTACTTCAAATTCTATTGCAAAATCTCTTTGGATTTCATTAAAGCTTGGCCAATTAAGGGAGAAATTAATAATTAGAGGTGATTTTCATTTCTCTCCTCAAATTAAAGGTTCTTTAATGAAATTCCAAAGTTCTTGATCCTTTGTTGTTGATTTGTATTATAAATTATGATTTAAACATTGATTTGATCATTAAATTGAGTTTTTACTTGGAAATTGTTGGAAATTGATTTGGATATATTTTGGTGATGAATCTAATTTATTTAGATCTCTATTTGGAAGTTTTTAATGTTGAAAGAATTGATTAATCAATGGAATCCCGAAACTATATGATTGCTAGTTTTCTAGGTTGGTTATAGATAGTTTTTGGTGTAATCTTGTTGCTGTAGAGATGCTAGAGGTATAAGAACGTGGTTAGGATGTTTTTGGGTGTTAATTGATGTTGTTAATGTGTTAGAATCATTGGATGTTGGTTGGGCTTTGTTTGAGTAAGGATTGGTGGCGTTCTTGATAGATTTAGAGAGGTGTTTGATGGATTCTTGGGAGGTGAGGTTGTGTTTGTTGGTTGTTGGAGGTTTGTGATACAGAGATGTATTTTAATCCTATTTTTTTGCTTGGGTAAAGCAGGGGAGCTGAATCCTTTACCTTTTGAAAATGGCGCGGAGGCTTCAAAAGCTTGATTCACACATCGACAAGCAAGCGTTGGATTGTTGATGAGTGGAAAAGCGTTTTACTACTGTTAAAAGGTTTGAAAAGGAGTTATGGGAGTTTAGATAAAGTTTGATACACTTATGTAAACTCCAAAGTAAGTACCGGTTGAGTTTTCTCTCGATTTCAATTTTGCAAAAATGAAATCTCATGCCCATGTTTACGGTTTTGTTTACTCACTGTATTATGCATGTTTTAGAAATGAAAGTTGATGCAAATGATCATATATGATGACTTTTGAGAATGGCATATGGTTTATGAAAGTATTCTTGAGAATGCTAAATACATGGTTTAATGTATTTGAGTTGATTGATTTTGATGCATATGTAAAACAGTGAGGTAATGTTGTTTATTGAATATATTGGCAAGTGGCTGAGTTTAAAGTGTTATCGGATATAGTTGGCTAGCCATAGGGTTTAAAGTGCACTATAAAAAGTCGCCTCATGTGTGTCGAGGGGTTGTAAGTGTACCGTATTCTCCACCATGAGAACCGCATTGGTTGAGGGGGTAAATGTTCTGTTTTCTCCCACTGGTGGATTTATACATCCAAACCGTAGAGGTGGGTAAATGTTCTGTTACTCCGGTTTGAACCATTGAGGTGGGCAAGTGTGTCATTGCTTCGGTTGAGATATGTATGTGAAGTGGTCGTAGGAACCACTTGAGAAATCCGTGTATCTGATGTGTTTTATGAAATGAAAGGTTGCTGGTTTTTGAGTCACTTGAAAGCCAATATATGATATAATGTATCACGAGAAAGGGATTATGTTTGTATAATGTGATTTATACATGTGGCACTCTTTAAGCTTGTTATGAATGTGTTGAGATGTGAAACTTAAATTGAGGTAGAGATTGAATCCATGATACATGTGTTGAAAATGATTTAAATGTGTATATTTGAGACGATTTGAGAAGCATGAGATGTTTTGCCATGAGACAATTACATATGATTTGAATTAAATGATTTTAAATGCATTAATGAGTGTTTTTGCGATTCCCTCACTAAGCTTATAGCTTACGCTCTCTCTTTTCCTTATCAATGCAGAGAAATAAACTTCTCGGACAACACGTGAGCGAGGAAGGATCCAAGGATTGATATATTTCAAAGTATGGTTTCATAAATAATAAGTAGTAATAAGAATGCAATGTGACCGAGTTGTTTTGGGAGATGTATTTTGGTTACTCCCTGATTGTATAAGTTTGGATTATTGTTTTGGACTTGTATGATGCTTTACACTTGTTTTGAGAGGTTGGGAGACTATAAGCATGATTGGGTAGAAATCATGTTCATAGGTGATTGTTTGATTCTGCCATGCTTAGTATAGTCTTGTACTATGTTGCTATGTTTGAGTATTTGATGTTTGTGATGTTATATGATGATTAGAGGTTGAATTATGGGTGTTCGATTGAGTCTAAGTTTCATATGTTAGACCTAGAGGTCATTATAGGTCTGTCCGTACCGGTACGGGTCCTCAAGGATCTGTACGCTGGGACCTGTGTCGGCTCAAATTGTTCAAAATTGCCTAGGCGTACCGATACACATTGCTGAAAATGAGGGTGGGTTTCGGTACAAGGGTTGTCGTACCGATACGGTATTTGGCTACTAGAATTTGAATTTTCAAAACATTCAAGCCCATAACGATACGCTTGAGGACCGTATTGGTACGCCTTTGTCTTTATGTACCATTGCGATACAGTAAAGGTCCATACCGGTACACTAGCTGTTAATTCGGTTGAGATGCTTTCTGATGTTTGAAATCTTTGCATTTTGGTCCATGTTTCTTATTTATGCAATTAAATGAGTTTGAATGGTTATTTTGAGATGTGACTTAATATAAAGGCTTGAAATATGACTAATTGAGGATTGGTAAATTTAATTTCATGGAAGTCCTTGTAAATATTAGAAATTACATTTTAGTCCTTGTAATGCGAATTTGAGCAATTGGTTGTCAAGTTGACGCCCAATTAAGTTGTAATTCGAACCCTAAATAGTATGATCATTCTACGACTTAAATATGACTTTAGATAAGATAAAAGAAGAAAAAAATTGATCGTTTCAATAGTAATTCTTTGGGGTTTGTCTCGACAAACTCTAATGTAGCTCACTTGGTTCGGTCTTGCGACTAGACCAGGTCAAGAGGGTTACATTTGGTGGTATTAGAGATAGTTTATGATTGTTGGGAGGTGAGTTATGGTTGATTAGTATTGTATGCATATGTTTCTTGACATGTACAGTGATTGAATCTGTGAAATTTTGTTAGATATGTGGTATGTCTGGGGTGTTTAAACTTGGGACACATTGCCTTATTACTACTTGAGTTAAATGATTTTGTTTTTAAACAAAAGTGATTTGGATTCTTGTTGCGAGCTGGCCTAACAATTTTGTTTGTTGCATAATCATGCTTAGACTCATATTTTCGCATATGGGACCAAGACGAGATACTAGAGCTCACATGGGTAGTGTGGTTGATACACATGATGATGAGTTGCCTTCTCCTCCACCGATTCCTCCTACTAGTGTTGGAGTAGAGGGCAGGGCACATCAAGCATCACAAGGACCTATTTTTGGAGATATGACACCGTTAGTCCAAACGATGACGGGAACTTTCCAAGCGGCCATAGCTGAAGTGTATGTGCCTGCACCGGCGCTTGCAGCTGTTAATACTGGGTTACCATTGGAGTGTTTGCGTAGCCTGGGTGGGATTGAGTTCTGAGGTTTGGCTCCTAAAGCAGTCGAGAAATGGTTTACGAGTACCGAAAGGATCCTTGGTCAGATAGAGTGTACCGATGTATTCAAGTTGGGGTGCATTGTATCGTAGCTTTAGGGTGATACTTACAGCTGGTGGACAATTGTAATCACGAGCATAAAACCTGTAATGTTACGTGGGAATTCTTTTGTGAGGCTTTCAAGAAGAAGTATTTGGGAACTCGATACAAGGATGAGAAGAAGAGGGAGTTCATGGCATTGGAACAAGGAAATATGTATGTTTATGAGTACGAGATCCAGTTTGTTCAGTTGAGTAAGTATATGCCTAAACTAGTTTCGAATGAGTGACGGAGGTGTGATCGATTACGTTATTGGTTGATCAAAGAGGTGAAGATGTACATGCTAGTGACACACTACACATAGTTTGATGTCCTGGTTTCTCGAGCTAATGACATAGAATAGAATTTAAGTTTGTCTGCTCGTTCTGGGAGTTCTTTGGCAGGAAAGAGGAGTGAAGAGTCTGATGTTGGTAAGGATCGTTACAAGATGCACAGATATAGAAGGTACCATCCGGATCAGAGGCATGGAGAAATTGGTGCTGGACAAGGTTTCCAGGGTCAGAACACCTATGCTGGAGTTTTCGAGTGTAGGAGGTGTGGCAGGAGGCATTCGAAATGTTGGGCTACTACGGGCACTTGTTGGAGCTGTTGATCGAGGGATCATCTCAGGAGGGATTGTCCGCAGTTAACCAGAGAGGGTCACACTCATGCACCGGTTGCTGTAGCGTAGAGGGGTCGCGGGCGTGGCCGTGGACATTTCCAGTACAGAGATGATAGACAAAAAGTGGTAGCAAATACCATAGCGGTTCAGCCAGAGGGCAGTGAACCGATAAGGGTTTTTGCTCACTGTGTATGGAGGAATGATACAGACGTGATCATAGGTACCTTTACCTTGCAGTCTATACCTTTGTTATCTTTGATTGATTATGGCTCTACATATTCCTACATTCTGCATAAGCATGCATGTTTGTTGGGTTTACCTGTAGAGTTGTTAGATGTTGGTATGCGGGTAACAAGTTTCGTTGGTGAGACAATTGTAGCTAGGAAGTTGTATATGAGTTGTCCCTTAATGGTTCAAGGGCATGAGTTTGAGGCGAACCTAATGGAGTTATCGTTTCACGGTTTCGATGTAATTCTGGGAATAGATTGGTTGTCTCAACACAAGGCCGTAGCTTATTTTGAGGCCAAGTAAATTTTGCTAAAACTTGATGAGGATTATGAGGTTGTGGTTGTGGATGAGAATGTTAAGTTCATGTCAAATGTGGTTTCGGCTTTGGAAGCGCGAAAGTTGTTAGAGTATGGGGGTAAAGCATACCTAGCCTATGTTATGAACCCAAATATGAAGGAAGCACATGCCCAGGATATTCGCACAGTTTGTGATTTTCTAGGAGTGTTTCTGGAAGAGTTGCCTAGTTTTCAACCGGATAGGTAGTTGGAGTTTTGCATTGAGACATATACGGATACGGCTTCGGTGTTGATTGCTCCATACCGTATGGCACCGAAAGAGTTAAAGGAGTTGAAGACGCAGTTACAAGAGTTATTGGATCAAGGTTTTATTTGTTGGAGTATGCCTAAAGACCAATCATGAGATGGTTGTAAAAGACATACTTATTTTATCAAGTTTATTAATATAAAACCATTATTATTTTCCAGTCTTATTCTGTGCATTTATAAATAAATTGAATTATAAAAAAGTCCTTAGAATAATATATTTATTCTTGAATGTCCTTAGTCGAGTAATATTGTGGGCATGGACAACAATAATATATTAAGACTAATATGTAGTTGATTGATGACAAAGTGTTTTCATTGACATGAAGATGTCAAAATCAATACATAAGTATGTGTTAGAGAACGACATATTGGACTGACCCGCTATGAGCATGTTTCTTGGATTATTATGTGACAGTCACAACATTGCTCATAGTGATAACTACATGTATGATCCTCAGACTTGAGATCATCATTATTTCAACATCATGTGTGACATATTTTGATGTGTTCAAACGCGTGTCGTAACTGACTACACTATAAAGACTAATATTGGATATGTCGCAATCTATGTAGCAGAATATGGTTGATCAAGATAGGATTTGTCCCTCCTACATAATAGGAGTAATAGCATAGGTCACTTGATTGAGTGAGACTAGAAAATTATGGCCATGCTCGAATAAATTGATATGAGATATCATAGTTATTCGTTTATAATAGTCTACTCAAGATATCAAGAAATATTAGATTGACTATATAAGTGTGACTATTCCATGATTTATGTCCGATCTAGTTATGAGGACAAAAGGATGTAATACATGAAAAGAGTTAATCACGAAGGTTATGTCGAACCACGACTTACTGTAACTTAGGTAGCAATGATGCATTGCTAGATGCCACCCATTGCTTGTAATATTAGAATTGTTCTAGATATTACTACTAACGTTACATGAACCTACAAGGGTCACACCCTATGATTGAAATGAACAAATATCTACTTGATAGCATGCGTATAAACTTGTTGTACACGTAATAAGTAAAAAAACTAAGATTATTATAATTATTATAATTATTAAATACTATTAAAAGATTTTTATCTCAAAAGAAACCTAATTAAAGTAGAGTCAGATTCTGCATATTTAATTATATTCAGTTAAATATATTGTATATTTAATGAATCCGAATTTAATTAGATTAGGTTTTTGAATACTATATAAAGGCATAAGGTCTAGCAGTCGAAATATGCCTTTTGCAAAAAACCTCTAACAGTTAGAGAAGTAAAATATTGTTCGTTTCATTCGGGTGGACTGCGTAGAGGTCGAAACGCTGTTGTGACGACTTGGATTCGATATCGTGCTAGAAGAATTGGATTCTCCTAACTCCCTACAGTTTTTTAGATTTATTTAAGGTAACGTTTCATCCTTTTTCACCTCGGATTCGTTCCTCGTACATGGATGACTGGCGGAATACGTCGGATAATTTTTCCGCTGCGCCATGAGGTGTACCGGTGTTTCACAACAGTGGTATCAGAGCCACTTGTACAATATAAATTCGGACTTAAATACTTGGATGATGCTTTTGTATGAGATGCATGTTTTGTTTTTCTGTTTGGACGAGTATACGATATTTGTACGAAACAAAGAAATTGAATCCAGTCACGGTTAATATGTTAATCTATTTTAAATAAGTTTTTACAATCGATCGTTAAAGGTTAATCACATGTTTGTTGCTGTAAGGTTTTAATGTTCGTATGTTAATTGTTAACATAATGAATATGCGGTTATGATAGCAGATCATTTTCGGCAGAGGAACAATGGTTGTTCAAGTGAGAAAAACCATAGAGATTGAAAAATCCCAAAAACATGAATATGTTGATAAAAGTTATCAAATCGTGAGGTTTTTCTATAGTAATCGAAGTATTAAAATTAAAAATTTTCCTGGCAGACCGGGCCCTCCGGCTCGCACTCTATGGGACGCATAGGCAACAAAGGTCGTAGGAACTATTTCGGTAATTATAATGAACAAGATAAAACATGTTTATGTTTTGGATAATATGCACGGTGCTTGAAATGCATGGTTATAGCCAAATAGCCCACCGACTCACACTCTACTTTGGTTTTATATTTATAAATACAACCTGCGTGTCGTGCCTTTCTTTCATCTATTGTAATTCTCTTCTCATCTTACTCCCTCGTATGTAAAACTAGTTTTTGAAAATTGTAATATTTGCGGAGAAAGCATAGATCACATGAGTAGAATGATGGGCCAATCAAAGGTGGATTAGATGCTTGAGAAGCGAGTTCTATCTTTATTTTATTTTGGTTCTCCCATTGGCTTGGGATGGTCCACCTTAGCTTTACGGTCTATAACCATTGCATTTATATTTACTACTTTACATATATGTTACAATGTATGTTTTAGCATGATGGTAATTGATTAGATCATACTTGAATGGTGAGATTAATATAACAAAAAAAACCATCCATATTTAATCAAAATAACCATCCAATATTTGCCCTCGTTAAAACCTCGATCAGTACTATGTAGGTTTTGCCAAAGCGAAGTACTTATATCTATCTTGGTTAAACGCGAAGAATAAGCAAGTGTTATTCACTGGTTGTAATATTGGTTAAACTAGGTTGTCCTAATGAGATTAGAAACCTAAAGGCTAATGATTTGGATAATCATGAGATGATTAGGAACAATAGTTGTTCACCAAATATATGAATTACATGAGATGTAATTAGCAAGTGTTACTTACCTAAATAATTGAATTCTAGAAGTAAAGCCAAAGCTGACTTAGAATGAAATGAAATATGGATCCTTACCCACTAGAAATACTTTTTAGTATGTTTTTCACTTTTGAGGGTTTTTAATAGTGGGAATGTTATTACCTTATAAACTTGATAAAAGGTACTTATAAATCATATTTTATCGTTGTAGATTTATTATGACAAACTCAAACTCATTATCATTGCGATTCATCCTTGAGAAGGACAAATTGAATGGCTTGAACTTCCTTGATTGGTTCCGTAACTTGAAGATTGTCCTCAAGGAAGAAAGGAAATTACAAGTCATCAAAGAACTTGTCCCTAAAAAGCCAGCAGATGATGCCTCAAAAGATGAATTGGAAGCCTTTGAAAAATACTCAAGTGACATGGTAGATGTTGGGTGTTTGATGCTTGCGACCATGACTCCTGAGCTTCAGAAGCAACATGAGGACATTGTTCCCTATGACATGGTTAAAAAAAATCTCAAGGAATTATATGAGGGGAAAGCTTGTCAAGAGAGGTATGAGACCTCAAAGGCTTTGTTTCGATGCAAGATTATGGAGGGAACTCTGGTAGGAACTCATGTTCTCAAAATGATAGGGTATATTCAGACCTTGGAAAAATTGGGTTTCCCTCTAAGTGTTGAATTGGCTACTGATGTTATCCTGTAATCACTACCGAGTAGTTTTAACCAGTTTGTTATTAATTTCAGTATGAATAAAATTAACAAATCGTTGCCCCAGTTGCTTGGTATGTTAAGAACAGCCGAGAACAACATGAAAAAGGTTGGCTGCAAGCCCATTCTAATGGTTCGAAAGAATAACAGAAAGGGAAAGTCCAACACCAAGCCAAAGCCAAAGCCCAATAAAGGAAATATTGCATTGAAACCCAAATGAGGAGTTGCAAAAGAAGGAAAGTGTTTCCATTGCAACAATGTTGGACATTGGAAGAGAAATTGCCCTGTCTATCTTGAGGACATTAAGAAGGCAAGAGAAAATGGACAGTCCAGATCAGGTTTTTATGTTATTGATGTAAATATATCAATGTCTACTTTTTGGGAATTAGATACCGATTGTGGTTCTCACATTTGTATTTCTGTACAGGGACTAAACAGGAGTAGAAAATTGGCAAAATAAGATGTGGACCTACGAGTGGGAAATGGAGCAAGAGTTGCTGCATTAGCTATATGAACATATACTTTGTCATTACCTAGTGGACTTGTTTTAGATTTAGAGGATTGTTATTTTGTACCTAGTTTGACTAACAACATTGTTTCAATTTCTTGTTTGGACAAGATTGGTTTTGAGATTATTATTAAGAATAATAGTTGTTTCTTTTATCTCAATAATGTTTTTTATGGTACGGCACATTTAATAAATGGCCTCTATATCTTAGATCAAGACAATTCTATGTATAACATAAATACGAAAAGATAAAAAACAAATGACTCTAATCAAACTTATCTCTGACATTGTCGCTTGGGTCATATAAGTGAGAAATACATATCAAAACTTCATAAAGATGGATTTTTGTATTCTTTTGTTTTTGAACAATTTAATATATGTGAACCTTGCTTAATGGGAAAAATGACCAAATCACCGTTTGATAGTGAAAACAAGTGAGCAAGTGATTTATTAGGTCTAATACATAGTGATGTATATGGACCAATGAATACACAAGCCAAATGAGGGTTTCAATACTTCATTACTTTCACTGACAACTTCAGTAGATATGGGTACATTTACCTAATGCATTATAAATCTGAATCCCTTGAAAAGTTCAAGGAATTTAGGAATAAAGTACAAAACCAACTAGGAAAGAGTGTCAAAGCTCTTCGATCAGATCGAGGAGGAGAATACTTAAGCTTAGAGTTTGATGAACTTCTTTAAGAATGTGGGATTGTCTCACAACTTACACCTCCTAGTACTCCACAACATAATGGAGTATCTGAAAGGAGAAACCGAACATTGTTAGACATGGTTCGATCAATGATGAGTCATGTTGATCTTCCAACTTCTTTTTGGGGACATGCGCTAGAAACTGCTGCTTTCACACTAAATCGTATTCCATCTAAATTGGTTCAAAAGACACCGTATGAGATATGGACTAGGAAGCGTCCTAGTATGACTTTTATGAAAATTTGGGGATTTGAAGTTTATGTTAAATATCAGATGTCTACAAAACTTGAACCCAAATCTCATAAGTATAATTTTGTGGGGTATCCTAAAGAAACTAAAGGATATTATTTCTTTAATCCATCTGAGAACAAAGTGTTTGTTGCTCGAACATGAGTTGCTCGAACACGAGTCTTCCTCGAAAGAGAATTTATTTTCAAAAAAGGAAGTGGGAGAAATATTGAACTTGAGGAAATTCAAAGTCAACCACAGATCACTGAACAAGAGATTGAACAACAACAAGTTCCACAAATAGTTGAGGAACATCCAATCATTCTTGAAACACAACCACTGCAGAGATCTATGAGAGGACGCAAAGCACCTGAGAGATATGGATTTCTCATCACATTGCATGATGATGTTCTCCTCATGGACCAAGATGAGCCTAGGACTTATCAGGAAGCAGTGGCGAGCCCAGACTCTGAGAAATGGCTAGAAGCCATGAAATCTGAGATGGATTATAACACCCCGGTTTTGGGCTTAGAGGTTTTGAGGTTTGTTAGACGGTCCGGTGGATCGGGTCAGAGATTCGAGTCGAATTCGGGACCATATATTTTTTCGGTAAGATAAAAATGTGGGAAAATAGTTAAAAACATCTTTTATTATATAATGATTTCTGGTGGAATCAATTTTAGAAAAAGGAATTTGGAAATATGATATTTTGATTAGTGACAAAAATGCGTTTTTTGAAAACTATTTTTAAAGGGTACTAAAATAAAAAGGGTCAAATTCTTAGAATCTTTAAGGAGCTATTTTACCAAGGTTTTTCTGATGATTTTTCCCTTAATTTAAGATATTTTAACATGTGTTTTAAAGATAATTAAAAAGGGATTTTAGTTTAAAACTTTTCTCTCCACTCTCTCCTCAGCCAAACACTCAAGTTTTCATCAAAATTTAGAGGTGATGAGTCTTTTAACTTGTTTTTATGATTGATAATGATTTGATTAACATTGTTTTTGCAAAATCTCATTTAAATCTTGTGTTTTCTTAGCTTTTGTCAAATCAATTGAGGGAGAAAACTCACATAGGGGTAAGGTCCGTGATCTCCTCTATTGTATGGTTCTTTACTAAAATTCCCAAGTACTTGATCCTTGATTTATAGTTTGAAAACTGATTTTAATGTTATATCAATGATTAATTGAGTTATTTTGGGAATATTGATAAGATATTATAATTTTCGAAGTGGATCTGTTTTTCCAGTGTTTGAGTTGGATTTAATATATGTTTTGGATGTATTTTGATGTTGATAATTTGTTTTTATCAATAGAATTCCGAAACTCTTGAATATCTAATTAGTTAGGTTGTTAGGTTGGAGTTTGGTGGTGAAATTCGAGTTTAATCTTTGCTGGAGGTAAAAGGATGTTAGGAAAAGGTTTTTGGATGTTATTAGATGTTGATTGAAGGCTTGTATTGTTGTTTTATGGCTGGGTTAAGTTTTGGAAACGTTTGATGGTGTTTTCGATATGTTTCGAATGGTGTTTGAGTGGGCATCTTGGGAGTTGTGGGAGATTTCTGTTGGGCAATGGTTTGAATGCATTTTAATGCATTTGTCCTCTTGTTTTATGTGTTTAAAATAGGAGATAATCAAGGCGTCGAAGCGTGACGTGTTTGGTGGCTTGCCGAGAGCTTGTTTCTCGTCGACAAGGAAGGTGAAGCGTATCGGTGAGTGGAAACTAGTTTTAAATGCTTTACAAAGGTTTGTAAAGGTTGTTGGGAGTTTAAGGTAAGCATGAGACACTTACCTAAGCTTAGAAGTAAGTTTCCCTTATTTTGCTCTTGAATATCGGCTTAGATATGAGCATGTTGTTTGCATGTTTTGGTGATAAACATGGTATGATTTACTTACTGGTAATGCATGATTTTGAGTACATATGCAAGGGTTTGAAAGTATATTAAATGCTATTGAGCATTGGTTTTAATTCCGGTTGTGAATGGTGTTAGTGCATTGGCAATGATATTTACATATGTGCTATTTATGAGATGTATTGTAAAACAGTAAGTAAATGGTTTTGTAAATGATATATATTGGCTATGTGACATGGTGAAAACAATTGGATATAGTTGGCATGCCATAGGATTAAAAGTGCACTATAAAATATGAACAAAATCAATCGTGGCCATGGGTCCTTAAGGTATGGCGGTTTAACTAGGCCACTCGGATTGTTGGGACATCATTTGGGGCATGTAGTTTAACTAGGCAACCCAAATTGATGGTGATCTTGCGGTTTAACTAGGCAAGGGTGAAATCTCGCGGTTTATCTAGGCGAGGGTGTCAAATCTTGTGGTTTAACTAGGCAAGGTTTGGGATATCATGACGTTTAACTAGGCATGGTTTGAGAAATTCGTGTATCCGATATGTGTATAGGATAGAGGTAGTCTATCCGGGTCACTATAATTGCCAATATATGAAAAAGATCATGTGTTGATTCTTATATTAAGTGCTTTGGGATTTAAGCATGGTTTGATTAAAATGCTTTGGGATTTAAGCATAAAATGTTTATGATGTTATGAATATCATTATGTTTTGATTCGGTTAGAATCATGAGGAAGTGCTTTGTAAGTAAGCATGTTTTAGGAAAAGCAAGCATATGTTTTTAAATGAATGTAAATGCATCATTGTTTATGAGCATCCTCACTAAGCATGTATGCTTACGCTCTCTTTTTCCTAATGATGCATAGCATTGAAATTCCGGCAGCAAAGGCAAGGTTTACAAGGATTCAAAAGACAAACTACTTTTGAGTATGAACTCGGTTCATGTTTTCGGTTAATGAGGTAATGTGTTCGCCAAGGTTTTGGGAGTTGTAATTTTGTTTTCTTATGGATTTTGAGTATGTTTTCTATGCTGGTTTTTGAGGATAGTTGATGTTGCTAAGCTTGATGTCAATACTTGTTTGTAGTTGTGGATGAATGATGGCTTAGGTATACATCTAGAGCTTTCTTGTTGTTCGCTTTGCTACGATGGTTTGAGTGAGTTTTGTATGCTATGTTAAGTGTGTTGGAATGCTGCTTATGCTGGGAATGGATTAAATGTGCATTTTGGTATGTTGGTAAAGTGGTATAGGGAGCATGCCTCTAGAGTGGTCCTTTGAAAGCATGATGTTGTTATGGTTGTCTAATCCTGGTATAAATGTTAGATTATGTATATTGTTGTGTTGTTATGTATGTTTGAAAGTTGATAGGGGCCAATCGCGTCTAGAATTGGGTGAAAAATCAGCTAATCTTGACATTACAGGCCCAGGCGTACCGATACACGAGGGACCGTATCAATACGGCTAGGCAATTATGACTGAGGCATTTCGGTACAGGCAGAGGTGTTACGGTATAGAGAGGCAATCAAAGCCAAAGCGTATCGATATAGGCAAGGGTGTTTCGGTACGCTTTGTGATTACTGGAATTTTACTTTTTGAGGATGAGCCCGAGTACCGAAACACCAATAGACCGTATCGGTACGATATGAAATAGTTTCAAAATGTATTTTAAATTCGAGGTAGTGTACTGGTACGGGCCTCACTGTATCGAAACGATGAGTTCACAATCGTATCGATACAGGTCCCAACGTATCGATACGGATGTCGTTAATTCTGTTAATGTGATGGAAGGTTAGTTCTGTTTTCTTTCGTTTTAGTCCCTGAATCTTGCTTTGTTAATTATTTAAGCATGGGTGATCATTTGAGGCTGAAATTTGTCATATAAGCATGAAATGAACTTAATTAAAGGCTGGTAACTTAAAAAGCTAAAAAGTCTTTCCAAATGGTTGAATTTACTTTTTGTCAAAGGTACATAGAATTCTGAACAAAACAAGTGTTGGTGTGTGTTATTGTTTTCTTAATCATTCTTGTCTTCTGCATGTGAACAATGTTGTTTTGAGATGTAATGTTGTTAACACTTTGTTTCGTTATGAAATTTGTATTTTTTAGAATATCTTTCTTTATTATATTTGCAACACGGATTTTGAACGTTGAAGAAAAACTATAAAAATAAAAACATGCAAATTTGTAAAAGAAGTGCAAAACATAATGCAGAAGACAAGAATGATTTAGAATTCGGTTAAGGACAAATTGGATATCATTAAGTTGTGTCATGGCCAATTGGATATTGTTACGATGCCCGATTGAGATGAGTGCTCACCTTTGAACAATATGATCATGTAGGAAGGCATTAATGCATCTAGATAAGATAAAAGAAAAAAATGGGTGTGTTTTTGGTTTAATCTTCCCGGTTTACTTCGGCAAACCTAATGTAGCTTGCTCGGTTTAGTCTCTCAACTAGGCCGGGTCGATGGGGTTACATGGATTCCATGTTAGAAAACCAAGTATGGACTTTGGTTGACCCACCTGAAGGGATAAAACCCATAGGGTGTAATTGGGTTTTTAAAAGGAAGACAAACATGGATGGCAATGTACAAACATACAAAGGGCGATTGGTAGCTAAGGGATTTCGTAGATTCATGGTATAGACTATGATGAAACTTTTTCTCCTATTGCTATGTTTAAATCCATTCAGATATTACTTGCAATAGCTACATTTCATGATTATGAAATCTGGCAAATGGATGTCAAAACCACTTTCCTTAATGGAAAATTAGATGAGGATGTGTACATGACACAACCTGATGGTTTTATCGATCCAAAAGATGCCCAAAAAGTATACAAGCTACAAAGATCCACTTATGGGTTGAAGCAAGCTTCTCGAAGTTGGAATCTTCATTTTAATGGCGCAATTAAAGAATTTGGGTTTATTGAAAATGAAGATGAGCCATGTGTTTTCAAGAAAACTAGTGGGAGCACTGTCACATTCTTGGTATTGTATGTGGATGACATACTAATAATAAGAAATGACATACCTACCTTACAGTATGTAAAGACTTGGTTAGGAAAATGTTTTTCTATGAAAGACATGGGTGAAGCAACCTACATATTAGGAGTCAAGATCTATAGAGATAGATCAAGACGACTCCTAGGACTAAGTCAAAATACATACATAGATAAAGTACTGAAAAAATTTAGTATGGAAGAATCTAAAAGAGGGTTCTTACCTATGAGACATGATATTTCACTCTCAAAGGAAATGTGTCCTTCAACGCCTCAAGAAAGAGAGCGCATGAGTAAGGTTCCATATGCTTCGGCTATTGGATCTATCATGTATGCCATGCTGTGTACACATCCAGATGTATCATATACATTAAGTATGACAATTCGATACCAAGTGGATCCCAATGAAGGTTATTGGGTTGCAGTCAAAAGCATCCTTAAGTACTTAAGAAGAACTAAGGATACATTCCTTATGTATGGAGGTGAGGAAGAGCTATGTATAAAAGGTTATACTGACGCAAGCTTCCAAACTAATAAGGATGATTCTCGATCGCAATCGGGTTTTGTGTTTTGTCTTAATGGAGGTGCTGTAAGCTGGAAAAATTCAAAGCAAGATACAGTAGCAGATTCTACAATAGAAGCCGAGTATATTGCAGTAAGCGATGCTGCAAAAGAGGTTGTTTGGATCAAAAAGTTCATATCTGAACTAGGGGTTGTGCCTAGCATATCAAATGCTATAGACCTATGTTGTGACAACAACGGAGCCATCGCACAAGAAAAATAACCCATATCTCATCAGTGATCCAAACACATACTTAGGCGTTACCATCTCATTTGAGAAATCATTGATCAAGGGGACGTAGAAATATGCAGAGTACCAACGGATGACAATATCCTAATCCACTGGCAAAGCCTCTAACACAACAGAAGCATGATCATCACACTAAGTCTCTTGGTATTAGATACATGAGTGATTGGTCTTAATGCTAGTGGGAGATTGTTTGAGTATGCCCAAAGACAATCATTAGATGGTTGTAAAAGACATACTTATTTTATCATGTTTATTAATATAAAGCCATTATTATTTTTCAGTCTTATTCTATGCATTTATAAATAAACTGGATTATAATAAAGTCCTTAGAATAATATAGTTATTCTTGAATGTCCTTAGTCGAGCATTATTGTGGGCATGGACAACAATAATATATTAAGACTAATATGTAGTTGATTGATGACAAAGTGTTGTCATTGACATGAAGATGTCAAAATCAATACATAAGTATGTGTTAGAGAATAACATATTGGACTGACCTGCTATGAGCATGGTTCTTGGATTATTATGTGGTAGTCACAACATTGCTTATAGTGATAGCTACATGTATGATCCTCAGACTTGAGATCATCATTATTTCAACATCGTGAGTGACATATTTTGATGTGGTCAAACATGTGTCATAACTGACTACACTATAAAGACTAATATTGGATGTGTCGCAATCTATGTAGCGGAATATGGTTGATCAAGATATGATTTGTCCCTCCTACATAATAGGTGTAATATCGTAGGCCACTTGATTGAATGAGACTAGAAAATTCATGTTCATGCTCGAACAAATTGATATGAGATATCATAGTTATTCGTTTATAATAGTCTACTTAAGATATCAAGAAATATTAGATGGACTATACAAGCGTGACTATTCCATGACTTGTGTCCGATCTAGATATGAGGACAAAATGATGTAATACATGAAAAGAGTTAATCATTAAGGTTATGTCGAACCACGACTTCTTGTAACTTAGGTAGCAATAATGCATTGCTAGATGCCACTCATTGCTTGTAATATTAGAATTGTTCTACATATTACTACTAACATTACATGAACCTACAAGGGTCACACCCTATGATTGAAATGAACAATTATCGACTTCATAGCATGTGTAGAAACTTGTTGTACACATAATAACTAAAAAACTAAGATTATTATAATTATTGTAACTATAGATAATCATGTTTATATATATTTTAATACTAGATAATTACTGTAATTATTAAATACTATTAATATATATATATATATATCTAAAGAAACCTAATTAAAGTAGAACCAGATTCTATATATTTAATTATATTCGATTAAATATATTGTATATTTTATGAATCCGAATTTAATTAGAATTAGGTTTTTGTATGCTATATAAAGGCATAAGGTCTAGAAGTCGAAATATGCCTTTTGTGAAAAACCTCTCTAACAGTTAGAGAAGTAAAATATTGTTCATTTCATTCGGGTCGACTGCATAGAGGTCGGAACACTATTGTGACAACTTGGATTCGATATCGTGCTAGAAAAATTGGATTCTCCTAACTCCCTGCGGTTTTTCGTATTTATTTAAGGTAACGTTTCATCCTTTTTCACCCCGGATTTGTTCCTCGTACATGGATCACTTGTGGAATACGCCGGATAATTTTTTTTCTGTGCCATGGGGTGTACCGGCGTTTCCCAACTTCATTCGGCCAAGTGTGTCACCGTGGGGAGCACCGGTGTTGTTTGTGAAAAAGAAAGATGGCATTATAAGAATGTGCATTAATTATCGCCAGCTAAACAAGTTGACGATTAAGAAAAAGTATCTTTGCCAATGATTGATGATTTATTTGATCAGCTTCGGGGTACTACAGTGTTTTCTAAGATTGATCTGCTGTCTGGGCATTATCAGTTAAAGGTGAATGATAAAGACGTGTCGAAGATAGCTTTTCGCACACGTTATGGACATTATGAGTTTTTGGTGATATCGTTTGGTTTGACCAATGCCCAGCAGCATTCATGGATATGATGAATCGGGTATTCCATGAATTCTTGGACCAATTTGTGGTGGTACTCATCGATGGCATTCTTGTGTGCTCTCTTACCGAGGAAGATCACGATCGACATTTGCGAATTGTGTTGCAAGTTCTATTGGATAAAAAGCTTTACGCCAAGTTGAGTATATGTGAGTTTTGGATCAAGCAGGTGGTCTTCCTTGGCCATGTTGTTTAGGTCGAGGGTATTCGTGTGGATCCGCAAAAAATAGAGGTTGTTGTGAATTGGAAGTAACCAATATCAATTTTATAGGTTCATAGTTTTATAGGGCTGACAAGATATTATCAACACTTTCTTGATGGTTTCCCAAGGATTGCTTCTCCTTTGATTAAATTGTTGCAAAAAGATATGAGTTTTGAGTGGATGGAAGGTAGACAACAAGTTACCGATAAGTTGAAAGAAGCTTTAACGCAAGCTCCAATCTTGATTCAACCTAAGTCAGAAAAGGAGTTTGTCGTGTATAGCGATGCGCCCTACGTGGGTTTGGGATGCATGTTGATGTAAGAAGGAAGGGTTGTCGCCTATGTATATAGGTAGTTGAAATTACATATGCGCAATTATCCTACTCACGATATTGAGCTTGCAGAGGTGGTGTTTGCCTTGAAGATTTGGCGACACTATCTCTACGGTGAGAAGTGTACATTGTATACATATCGCAAAAGTTTGAAATACCTGATGTCGCATAAAGAGTTGAATCTTAGGCAATGAAGATGGTTGGGGTTGATTAAGGATTACGATCTGACAATCGAGTATAATCTGGGAAAAACTAATGTGGTTGTTGATGCTTTGAGTAGGAATGTTGCGGTTGAGCTAAGGGCGATGTTTGTGCGGTTGAGTGTGTCGTCTGATGGTGGGTTATTGGCTGAGTTTGCAGGTGAAGCCTTTGATGTTGCAGATGATTAAGGAGAAACAACCTTATAATGATGAGCTTATGTCACATGTTAAGGATATCTTGGATAGAAATCAAACTGATTATAGTTTTAGTGAAGATGGGGTTTTGTGTTTCAAAGGTCGAGTGGTAGTGACGAAGAATTGAGGCACACTATCTTGACTGAGGCACATTCAATTCCTTTTGCTATGCATCCAGGGAGTACGAAGATGTATCAGGACTTAAAAAATGAGTATTTCTGGGTTGGTTTGAAGAAGGATATTGCGGACTTTGTTGCTCTTTGCATGGTTTGTCAACATGTATCAGTTTCCTTCAAGGTTGTTACAGCCGTTAAAGATTCCACAATGGAAATGGGAGAGAATCACAATGGATTTTGTGTCTGGATTGCCTTGGACGTCATCAAAGAAGAATTTTGTTTGGGTGATTGTGGATAGGTTTACAAAGTTTGCATATTTTCTGGCTATGCATACGGCGTATACTTTGGATAAGTTGGCAGAGTTATACATTGTTGAGATTGTGAGGTTGCACGGTGTGCAAAAGTCCATTGTATCGGATAGAGATTCGCGTTTCACCGCGAGGTTTTGGGAATATTTGCATAAATCCTTGGGTACACGGTTGAACTTTAGTACTTCGTATCATCCTCAAACGGATGGTCAGTCTGAGCATGTTATCCAAGTGTTGGAAGATATGTTGTAGTGTTGAACCATTGATTTTTAGGGGTCGTGGGAGAAGCAGTTGCCTTTGGTCGAGTTCGCTTACAATAATAGTTATCAAGCTAGTATCTAGATGGCACCTTACGAAGTTTTATATGGTAGAAGATGTTGTACACCACTTTGTTGGGCGGAGGCAGGAGAGAAGTATGTTTCTTTTCCGAATGTGTTAAAGGATACCAATGAGAAAGTAAAGCTTGTTAGTGACCATTTGAAAGCATCTTTGGATCGACAAAAGTCTTGTGCTGACTTGAAGTGAAGGGAGATTGAGTATGCTGTTGGGGATCGTGTGTTTCTGAAAGTTTTGCCTTGGAAGAAGGTGATGAGGTTTCGATGAAAGGGTAAGTTGAGTCCTAGATTTATTCAGCCATATGAGGTGTTGGAGCGTGTTGGTCCAGTTGCGTACAAATTGAGGTTGCCGACAGAGTTAGAAAAGATACATGATGTTTTCTATGTATCGATGCTTCAGAGATATAGATCGGATCCTTCACATGTAATGCATGCGGAAGAGATTGAGCTGAATTCGAACTTGACATATGATGAGGAACCGGTGAGAATTCTGTATTCGAGTAGCAAAGTTCTCCGTGGAAAGACCATAGAGCTGGTAAAGGTGTTGTGAATGCATCATGGTGTTGAGGATGCCACTTGGGAAATCAATGAGGACATGTTGAAGCAGTTCCCTCATCTTTCTCCGCCAGGTAAATTTTTAGGATGAAATTTCTTAAGAGGGGGAGAGTTGTAACACCCTAAAATTGGGCCCAGGTGTGGATCGGATCGGGTAGATGGTTCGAATGAACCGGTTTAGGCGATTCGAATAGTTTCAGGAAAATAAATCTTATAAAATTGATTTTTGATAAAATAAATTATGGAAAAATGCTAAAAATTACTTAATTAATATTTTAAGTAATTTGATAAATTCAATTTGAGGTAATTAAATCTAATTTTAAGACATTTTGGACTAGTGACTAAATTGAAAGCCTTCAAGACTATTTTGGTGACTAAATCGTAAAAGGGTCAAAACTTAGAATCTTTCAGGAGCTACTTGACCAATCTTTTTTCATCAGATTTCTCTATTAATTTAGGCATTTTTAAATGATTTTATAATTAAATAGATAAGGATTTATTAAAATGATCTTTAATTGCCAAAAATTACTTTCTTACGTAACTACTTTTCCCCCAACTTTTTCTCTCAACTTTCTCAGCAACCAAACTAATATTTCTACTTCAAAATATCTAGGAATTGATTTCCTTTTTGATTTCTAATTGATTACTTCAAATTCTATTGCAAAATCTCTTTGGATTTCATTAAAGCTTGGCCAATTAAGGGAGAAGTCAATAATTAGAGGTGATTTTCTTTTCTCTCCTCATAAAGGTTATTTAAGGAAATTCCCAAGTTCTTGATCCTTTGTTGTTGATTTGTATTATAAATTATGATTTAAACATTGATTTGATCATTAAATTGAGATTTTACTTGGAAATTGTTGGAAATTGATTTGGATCTATTTTGGTAATGAATCTAATTGATTTAGATCTCTATTTGGAAGTGTTTTAATGTTAAAAGAATTGATTAATCAATGGAATCCCGAAACTATATGATTGCTAGTTTTCTAGGTTGGTTATAGATTGTTTTTGGTGTGATCTTGTTGCTGTAGAGATGCTAAAGGTATAAGAACGTGGTTAGGATGTTTTTGGGTGTTAATTGATGTTGTTAATGTGTTAGAATCATTGGATGTTGGTTGGGCTTTGTTTGAGTAAGGATTGGTGGTGTTCTTGATAGATTTAGAGAGGTGTTTGCTGGATTCTTGGGAGGTGAGGTTGTGTTTGTTGGAGGTTTGTGATATAGAGATGTATTTTAATCCTCTTTTTTGCTTGGGTAAAGAAGGGGAACTGAATCCTTTACCTTTCGAAAAAGGCGCGGAGGCTTCAGAAGCTTGATTCACGCATCAGCAAGCAAGCGTTGGATTGTTGGTGAGTGGAAAAGCATTTTAATGCTGTTAAAAAGTTTGAAAAGGAGTTGTGGGAGTTTAGATAAAGTTTGATAAACTTATCTAAACTCCAAAGTAAGTACCGGTTGAGTTTTCTCTCAATTTCGATTTTGCAAAATAAATCTCATGCACATGTTTACGGTTTTGTTTACTCCTATATTATGCATGTTTTAGAAATGAAAGTTGATGCAAATGATCATATATGATGACTTTTGAGAATGGCATATGGTTTATGAAAGTATTCTTGAGAATGCTAAATACATGGTTTAATGTATTTGAGTTGATTGATTTTGATGCATATGTAAAACAGTGAGGTAATGTTATTTATTGAATATATTGGCAAGTGGTTGAGTTTAAAGGGTTATCGGATATAGTTAGCTAGCCATAGGGTTTAAAGTGCACTATAAAAAGTCGCCTCATGTGTGTCGAGGGATTGTAAGTGTACTGTATTCTCCACCATGAGAACCACATCGGTTGAGGTGGGTAAATGTTCTGTTTTCTCCCAATGGTGGATTTATACATCCAAACCGTAGAGGTGGGCAAATGTTCCGTTACTCTGGTTTGAACCATTGAGGTAGGCAAGTGTGTCGTTGCTCTGGCTGAGGTATGTATGTGAAGTGGTCGTAGGAACCACTTGAGAAATACGTGTACTCGATGTATTTTATGAAATGAAAGGTTGTTGGTTTTTAAGTCACTTGAAAGCCAATATATGAGATAATGTATCATAAGAAAGGGATTATGTTTGTATAATGTGATTTATACATGTGGCACTCTTTAAGCTTGTTATGAAAGTGTTGAGATGTGAAGCTTAAATTGAGGTAGAGATTGAATCCATGATACACGTGTTAAAAATGATTTAAATGTGTATATTTGAGATGATTTGAGAAGCATGAGATGTTTTTCAATGAGACAATTACATATGATTTGAATTAAATGATTTTAAATGCATTGATGAGTGTTTTTGCGATTCCCTCACTAAGCTTATAGCTTACGCTCTCTCTTTTCCTCATCAATGCAGAGAAATAGACTTCTTGGACAGCACGTGAGCATGGAAGGATCCAAGGATTGATATATTTCAAAGTATGGTTTCATAAACACTAAACAGTAATAAGAAGGAAATGTGTCCGAGCTGTTTTGGGAGATGTATTTTGGTTACTCCCTGATTGTATAAGTTTGGATCATTGTTTTGGACTTTTATGATAATTTACACTTGTTTTGAGGGTGTTAGGATTTATTTTTTTATATAATAATTGAAAATTAGTTTTGGACAAATTTGAAAAGAATTCAAAAATGTTTCTAAGTCCAAACAACTTGAAAAATAAGTTTGAAAAGTTTTTGAGAGGTTTTTGAAATGATTTTAAACATTTTAAAGTAGCCAAAATGTTGTTATCAACACAGGCGTACCGATACGGTATACCCTGTGTCGATACGGTCCAAGGGTTTCAACTACAGTATTTTTCCAGTAACCAAAAATTGTACCGATACGCCCCTAGGTGTACCCAACGACTATTTCCCAACAGCTATTTGAATTTCAAGTCGTATCGATACGGACCAAGGTGTACCGATACGCATAGCCAAAACAAGCATAATGGCTAGTTACCTTCCGATACGTCTATCCGCGTACCGATACGAAAAGCTATAGAATGACATTTATTGCGGGAAATAAGACCTTCAATGGCCCCAATTCAATCCCAACGGTCTCCAACAGCTAGAAACTCCTTTGGGAGTATAAAAGGGACCTTTAAGCTTCAGCAACAACTAATGCTTCCATTGTCAACAACATTATGATGCCAAAATTGTCTTAGGGCTTTTAATTCATATTCTTTGTATAGACAACACTTGTGAGCTTAATTGTCAATATATGCTCAAGTGTTTTAGAATTTGGGTGAGTGCTTAAAGAGTGCAAACATCTACCTTGTAGAGAGGATTTCTTGTTTGCTTTATTTCTTTTGTATGACAGGATTCCCAAAGCTTGGGTTGTAAGCTTTGGATGCTAGACTTGGTAATTGGGTCTAGGTTGTAAAGGTTGCCTTCTAAGCCTTGTTAAAAAGGGGAAGAAATCTTAGTGGATTTGGGAAATCCTTAGTGGGGAAGCTAAGGTAGTGGATGTAGAGCTTGGTTAGAAGCTCGAACCACTTTAAATCATTGTGTTATTTTCTTTATCTTTTGCTTCCACCACCTACACCTAAAAATTGACTTCTCCTCCACTTGGCAAGCAATTCAATTGAAGGAATTCGAGCTCAATCAAACTCTTCAATTGGTATCAGAGCGAGGCTCAATCGAGAAAGTTTACCCACCTATTGAGGCGATTCGAAAAGCTCAACCAACAAACAAGTCAACCCACTTCCATGGTGCTATCCATTGACAAGCCACCCTTCTTCAATGGTGAAAACTATGCTTTTTGGAAGCATAGGATGATGTTCTTCATGAGAGGCAAAGACTACCGTCTTTGGGACATAGTTGGATATGGATCGTACGTGTTACCACGAAGTAAGGCAGAATGGACCACGGAAGATCGCAAGAAGATAGAGCTAAATTGTAAGGCCATACACATACTATTTTGTGCATTGGGCCTCGATGAGGTGAATGAGACAAAGATTGGTCTACTCAACCTCGAATACGAAAACTTCAAGATGGACCCATATGAAGACATCAAGAGCATGTTTGACCAGTTCTCTACAATCGTCAATCAACTCAGAGGACTTGGAGAGGAGATTCTGGAAGACAAACTCATTTGAAAGATGATTTATTCACTTCCCGAATCATGGGAGAGCAAGAAGACGTCCGTTATTGAAGTCAAAGACTTGAAGAAGCTCAAGCTTGAAGAGCTCGTAGGGTCTCTTCTCACCCATAAGATGATGTCTCTACCCTTGAAGAGGGAGAAAATAATCAAAGAGCAATGAGTTGATGTTAACATCATTGCTGTTCAATCCTCCACAGGCCACCAAGAAGAATCAAGTGAGGAGGAAAGTGAGGATGAAGAGATGGCCTATCTCTTCAAGGAACTTTCTCGATTCATGAAGAGTAATATAGAAGAATCCAAGCATGAATCGAAGAAGAAGAAGATGGTGGATCCCCCCAAGTGCTCCAAGTACAAGGAAATGAGGCACAACAAATTCGATTGCCCTCGCTTCAACATGAAGGGATCATCATCAAAGAAAGCATATGTTGCAACATGGAGTGATAAAGACTCCACCGATCAAGATGACGTAGCCCACCTATGCTTGATGGCCGTCAATAAGGGGGAGGCAAATTTTAACTCAACTAGTTCAAATTCAAATTCATATACATTTGATGAGTTACAAGAAGCCTATGAAAAATTGGGTTTGGAATTCAAGGCTTCATTTTCGAAAAATAAAAGATGATTTCAAAATTGAAAATAAAAAATGATTTACTTATGAAAACTAATTTGGAGTTTGAAGCAAAAATAAAAGATTTTGAGCTTAAAGTTTTAAACTTACAAAATTTGCTTCAAAAGAAAGAAAAAGATCATCAAATTGAAGTAGATGATCTTAATAAATAAAAAGATTTGATTTCCAATGAACTTCAAAAGAAAAACAATTTTGGAAAATTAAATTTTTATGTACGACAATCTAGTGCCCCTAGATTTTTGAATGGAAAAGTCTTTAGAAGTATTTGGGTCCCAAAAGGACTAATTACTTCAACTAAAAAAGATGAAATTGAAAAATGGATTCCTAAGGGGACTAAATTATGTGCTACTAATGCCTATGGATCCAAAGCAATTTGGATACCAAAAATCAAATGATTGTCTTTTGTAGGTGTGATGAAGCTTTGATCAACAAGTGATAAAACTGAGGGGTAGCTCTATGCATACAAGGAAGAACACTTGAAGAAGGAAGGCTTCACATCCTACCTTTTGTTCAAGTGTGATAAAATTAGTTGAATTTTGTTCAATTTAATTTGATTTATTTTTTTTAATTCAACTAATTTTTCATATATGTTGGACTAACATTTGGATGATGCTTGAGTAAGGGGGAGCCAATTTTAAAACAAAACTTATTTTTGTCAAAATTTTAACTCTCCATTGTTACTGGTCTTTAAAAGTTTGAAACATTTTTTATATAACAAAAATGGGGAGAATGTTTTGAAATATTGATTTTTCAAATGAATAAGGGGGAGCTTATAAGATTTTCAACTATTAATCTCTTATTCAAATTCTATTTTTACTAAGACGTAGAATCTCAAAAACAATTTTTTTAAGTTGGTTTTATTATATCAAAAAGGGGGAGATTATTAGGATTTATGTTTTGATATAATAATTAAAAAATAGTTTTGGACAAATTTGAAAAGAATTCAAAAATATTTCTAAGTCCAAACAACTTGAAAATAAGTTTGAAACGTTTTTGAGTGGTTTTGGAAAAGATTCTAAATGTTTTAAAGTAGCCAAAATGTTGTTTTCAACAAAGGCGTACAAATACAGTATACCCTTATCGATACTGTCTAAAGGTTTCAGCTACAGTATTTTGCTAGTAACCAAAAATCTTACCGATACGCCCTTAGGTGTACCGATACGGGCCCAACAGCTATTTCTCAATGGCTATTTGAATTTCAGGTCATACCAATACGGGTTAAGGTGTATAGATACGCATAGCCAGAACAAGTATAACGGCTAGTTACGTACCGATATGCCTACCCGCATACCGATACAAAAAGCTACATAATGACATTTATTGCGGGAAATAAGACCTTCAACGGCTCCAATTCAATCCCAAAGGTCTCCAACAGTAAGAAACTCATTTGGGAGTATAAAAGGGACCTTCAAGCTTCAACAACAACTAATACTTCCATTGTCAACAACATTATGATGCCAAAATTGTCTAGGGCTTTTAATTCCTATTCTTTGTATACACAACACTTGTGAGCTTATGTAACACCCTCGACCCGGATGCTACAAATAGGGCCACAAGCCCAAAACACTCCCATAAAATTTTCAGTTTTAAAAGCCAATAAAGATCAATCTCTTAAATCCAAACATGTCATAACCAAAGCATTAAAATCCATGCTTACTTAAAAACATTCAAAATAGTTAAAGGAGCTTCAAATACGAAAATGAAACATTTGACCAATACAAGTTAAATCAAATAGAGTTACAAATACAAAGGGGTCATACGAATACATAGCCCACTACATCTAAGTACTTGTACACTATCAAAAGGCCAATGCTGGATCCTTGCTTCGATGGTGCTCTGCTACGCTCAAACTATCTATCAACCTGCGAACAGAAACAACGATTCTGAACGCTGAGCTAACAAAGCTCAGCGGATACACAACCACTTGACCATGCTTCAGGTGAATCATAATTAAGAGCATGCTATGAACATGATGTCAAGATAGGGTAAAGTAATGGCGCTACCATAACCGCCTAAACACATACTATAGAATAACCAACACCTTAACAACATCAACAAGTAAATAAACAAACCGGGAGTGATGCCCAATGTCACCCGACACTGGGAGACCCACCCATGCTCAGAATCTCACATCGAGAAGCATACTCAAAATCTCATATTGAGTCTTCGCTCAGAATCTCGCATCGAGCAAATATCATCACCCAAAATTTCACATCGGATGGCCTCCATTCATCACCCAGAATCTCACATCGGATGGCCTTCATGTCTTGTAGCACTCACTCACTGGGTATCTGGATCCCATCAAACAATGACTCATAACCAAACAAGTGCCCTTACCTGGCACAACTACAATTGATCCACCAAGGATCCCTAAAGACTCGCTTACCAAGCAATATACTTTCATTTCAATACTCAATTAGCCATTTAATCCATATAAGTAAGAAGAAACACGCATTCTCGATTTTACCAGTCATTTTATATCACAAGAGACCCGTTAGAACCTTAACCACAAATTATAGAATCCCCAAACTCAAAACTTAAAAACTTGTGCACATTGCCCAGTGAGTATCGATATTCTGAGGTGAGTATCGGTACTCCCCTCTAAGTATCGATACTCCCCAATGAGTACCGATACTTAAATTGGATTCAAAAGAATTGGTCTTGGCCCCGTACCATACGCTCTGTGCCGTACCGGTACTCTATATCGGTACTGGGATTGCCCCGTACCGATCCTTACCCGTACCAATACACCCACCCTAGTGTACCGGTATGCAAAGCCTTTCCAGACAATGCAATAGTGGGTACCGATACGCTGAAGGGTACCGATACACTGAGAGGTGTACCGATACGCCTCTCACAATCTGGTACGAAGCTCTTTATGAGGGATATACACTTGTTACGAAGCTCTTTGACTCTCATATCAAGCACTATCACTGGTTTTTCTTCACATGTCAAATCTGTGTCGACCTCTACCTCCTCGAGCGATAAAACATACGAAGGATCTGAACGATAGCTCTTTAGCATAGACACATGAAAACATTGTGGATACGTGCTAACCCCAGAGGCAAGGTTAGCTGATATGCTAGAGGCTTGATCCTCTCGATCATCTCATATGGTCTAACACAAGGGTGTTCTACATCTACGCCCATACAAGGCTTTGAAAAGGGCCATCTTGATGCTTGATTGATAACTGTTGTTGTATGCGAACTCAACCAGCGGTAGTTGTTCTTCCCAACTTCCTTCAAAATCTACAACACAACACCAAAGCATATCCTCAAGAATCTGTATAATCCGCTCAGACTGGCCATCAGTCTGAGGATGAAAAGTTGTACTAAAATACAGCTTGGTGTCTAAGGCACTATGAATCTTCTTCCACAACCTTGCTGTGAACCATGGATCCCTATCCGATATGATCAATGTTGGCACTTCATGCAACGTCACCATCTACTTGATGTACAATTGAGCCAACTGCTCCAAGGTAAAATCAATGCTCACAGGCAGGAAATGAGCAGACTTGGTCAAATGATCCACTATTACCCATTTTGCATCATGCTTCATTTGAGTCATCGACAATCCCGTAACAAAATCTATAGTGACTCGATCCCACTTCCATTGCGGAATCTGAATCGGCTGAAGCAACCCTGATGGAACTTGGTGTTCTGCCTTCACTTGTTAGCAAGATAAACGTCTTTACACAAACTCGGAAACATCCCTCTTCATACATGGCCACCAATAATAAGGTCGAAGGTCTTGGTACATCTTGTTGCTTCCCGGATGTACAGTGAATGGACTACGGTGTGCCTCCCGTAAGATGCGGTCCCTCAAATCTTCTAAAGCTAGAACACACAACCTACCCTTGAAGTACAAGTACCCACCATCTCGTACTTCGAAATCTGAGGCCTCACCTTTATGAACCGCTTCAATTTGGGCCACTGAATCTTCGTCTAGAACCTGAGCTCAGCTAAAAGCCCACCATCATCGATCATTTTCAAGCGGGAAAACATGGCTCTCAAATCAGACATCGACTTACGACTCAAGGTGTCCGCTACTATGTTTGCCTTACCGGGATGATACTCAATAATACAATCATAATCCATTAGAAGTTCAATCCAACGTCGTTGCCTCAAATTCAACTCCTTCTGGGTGAGTAGATACTTTAAACTCTTATGATCCGTATAGATGTAACACTTCTCCCCGTAGAGATAGTGCATCTAAATCTTCAACGCAAAGATCATCGCGGCCAGCTCTAGATCATGGGTAGGGTAATTATGTTCATGAGGTTTAAGCTGCCTCGAGGCGTAGGCAACCACCTTACCCTCTTGCATAAGAACGCGGCCAAGTCCATTTAAGGACGCATCGCTAAACATAACATAATCTTTTCCTGGCTCGTACTACGTCAAAACTGGAGCCTCGATAAGGTAGGCCTACAACTGCTCAAAACATTGTTGTCTTTTCTCATTCCATACAAATGACATTCCCTTCTGAAGCAACTTGGTCAATGGGGCAGCTAAGATTGAAAAACCCTTGACAAACCGTCGATAATATCTCGCCAGTCCAAGAAAGCTACAGACTTCCGAGACATTTCTAGGTGGTTTCCACTCTACTATGTCTTGAATCTTCTGAGGGTTAACGTGGATCCCGTCTGCCGCCACGATGTGGCCCAAAAATGCCACTTTAGACAGCCAAAACTCACATTTACTGAACTTTGCATAGAGACACATGTCCCTCAAGGTCTAAAAAACTACCCATAGGTGGTAGTCGTGCTCTTCAACCGAACGTGAATAAACCAGAATGTCATCGATGAACACCACCACAAACTGATCCAAATAAGGTTGGAAGATTTTGTTCATCAAATCCATAAATGTTGCTGGAGCATTAGTGATCCCAAAAGGCATCACCAAGAACTCATAGTGTCCATACTGCATCCTGAAAGCGGTCTTCTGGACATCTTCTTCCACTACTTTCAACTGATAATACCCCGATCTCAAATCTATCGTTAAGAAAACTCAGGCACCCCACAACTGGTCAAACAAATCATCAATTCTTGGAAGAGGACAGTGATTCTTCACCGTTACCTTATTTAACTGGCGGTAGTCAATGCACATTATCATTGACCCATCCTTCTTCTTAACAAACAAGATTGGAGCACCCTAAGGAGAGACGTTTGGTCGGATGAAACCTCTCTCTAGCAATTCCTAAATTTGCTTCTTCAATTCTCTCATTTCCCTCTGTGCCATCCGGTAAGGTGGAATGGACACCAGTGTAGTGCCAGGAATTATCTCAATTCAAACCTCAAGCTCACGATCCAGTGGTAATCCAGGCAGCTCATCCGGGAGGACATCTAGGAACTCACAAACTGTCTTGAGGCTCTTGATGGATAGACTCTCAAGCCCAGTATCCACCAAGTGAGCCAAAAAGGCCTCACAGCCTTGTTGTATTAACCTCGGTGCCGCTAAAGCTGAGACTACATTAGGGATGCAAGGGTGTCTTTCCCCTCTAACCGTTAGCTTAGATCCATCAGCCACACGGAGATTCAAACTCCTGGTCCTACAACCCAAACTAGAGTCGTGCTCCACAAGCCAATCCACAGCTAAGATTGCGTCAAACTCTTGAAACGGCAAAACCATAAGATCCACTAGAAGATTGACCCTTGAACTTTGATGGGACACCTCCGGTACACCTTGTCTACTAAGACATCTAACCTTAATGGACCAGACACACGAACTTCCATCTCTAGGTCCTCAGCCGGTATGCCCCAATGCTGGGATATCCTACTACGGATGTAAGAGTGGGTAGACCCCGAATCCAATAATGCAACAATGGGAACAAGAAATAAAGAGAAGGTACTTGCAATCACATCTGTAGGCTCGTAATCCTCCTGAGCTCTAATTGCATACTGCATCGCCGGTGTCCTTTCCGTGGACTGAAATATTGCTCTGCTATGGTGGTCGGTCGTCTAACTTGCCCCTCCCCTAGAGAACCCTCAGCCCCTTTGAGCCATATAAGAGACCCTCAGTGCCTGAGCTGGAACGAATGTGGTAACTGCGGGGCAATCCTTCACAAGGTGATCCTGAGACCCACACTCAAAGCAAGCTTGGTTTGCACCCCCAACACTTTCCTCGGTGCCTACGCCCATACTGATTACAATATGGTGCGCCTGCACTCCATTGAGAACTATCTGGGCTCATTATAGACGAAGATGATGTAGGCCTCCTACATCTGGAAGACTCTGACCTACCATCTAACCTCCCACCTTGGCTCGAAGATCCTCTTCTCTGACTCCATCGGTTGCTATCCCTTCTCGAGTGAGACAATAAGCTGATGGAGAAATTCTAAGTTCTCCCACTAGGACCTCCTTGTCCACTAGCATAAATGTATGTCAAACCTTGCACTTGCTCCAGAGACTTTGCACTAGCAATCAACTCAGAAAACACCTTAGGTGGGGCAGCTATCAAATAGGTTTGTATCTGCTTTCTTAACCCTTTTATGAACCTCTTGCACCTCATTTTCTCAGTGGCCACAACCTCCGGCGCATACCTTCTCAACTGCAGAAATTCTTGTTTATACTCAAAGATGGTGTGGTTCCCTTGTACGGGGTGAGTAAACTGGTCTCTCAACCAGTCAACGTGAGCCTCACCCACATACTTCTTCTTGAACTCATCAAGAAAGTCGTCCCAAGAAGGTCAGCTAGGGTGCCATTCTAACTCTACAGTTTCCCACCATTCTCTCGCGTTTCCTTTGAGCAAAGATAGCACACAGGATTATTTATCTTCAGACCGCAACCTCACCTGCCTCATAATTCAACGGGTGTCTCGAAGCCATTGGTCTGCCTTCACTAGATTGTTTTATCCCGATTCAAGAAAATCTGTGGCACCCTGCCTATGCACCCTCTCAACCGGTGCCTCCTAAGGGGTAGATGAATGCCTCAGAATCGCCCTCACAATCCTGTCTAGGACTCGGTGTAAGTGGGAGAAATAGTTGGCTCCATACCTAACTCGCTCATCGTACTCCTCCATATCCGGCACGTAGTCTTCATCAGAGCTCCCACCCCGGAAAACTTAAGCTTTCTTCCATATTCCTAGCTCTCCTTGGCATGGTTCAGCTCTGCACAATTAAACAACATGAATACACCATCGAATTTCTAGCTTAATTCAAGTACGACTTTGACTTATGGGTATGTATTCGTTAGACACCTATTTACCACACTAGACTCGGGGACTGCCTAGAACCGACGAAACCTAGGCTCTGATA
This sequence comes from Hibiscus mutabilis, assembly GCA_019671005.1. Classification (NCBI taxonomy): domain Eukaryota; kingdom Viridiplantae; phylum Streptophyta; class Magnoliopsida; order Malvales; family Malvaceae; genus Hibiscus; species Hibiscus mutabilis. The sequence goes on from CM033720.1 coordinate 23,217,532, forward strand.
CCACTAAATGTAACACCCTCTACCCATATGCTACAAATGGGCCACAAGCCCAAAACACTCCCATAAAATTTTCAGTTTTAAAAGGCAATAAAGATCAATCTCTTAAATCCAAACATGTAAACCAAAGCATTAAAATCTAAGTACTTGTACTCTACCAAAAGACCAATGTCAGATCCTTGCTTTGATGGTGCTCCGCTACAATTAAACTATCTATCAACCTGCAAACAGAAACAATGATTCTGAACATTGAGCTAACAAAGCTCAGCGGATACACAACCACTCGACCGTGCTTCAGGTGAATCATAATTAAGAGCATGCTATGAATATGATGTCACGATAGGGTAAAGCAATGGCACTACTATAACTGCCTAAACACATGCTATAGGACAACCTACACCTCAACAACATCAACAAGTAATTAAACAAACCAGGAGTGAGGCCCAATGTCACCCGACACTAGGAGACCCACCCATGCTCGGAATCTCACATCGAGCAGTATAATAAAAATCTCACATCGAGTCTTAGCTTAGAATCTCACATCGAGCGAGGCTCGAAATCTCGTATCGAGTAAACATCATCACCCAGAATCTCACATCGGATGGCCTTCATGTGTTGCAACACTCACTCACTGGGTATCCGGATCCCATCAAATAAGGACTCATAACCAAACAGTACCCTTACCTGGCACAACTGCAACTGATCCTCCAAGGATCCGTAAAGACTCGCTTACCAAGCAATGTAGTTTTTTTTCAATACTTAATTAGCCATTTAATCCATATAAGCAAGAAGAAACACACATTCTCGATTTTACCAATCATTTTATATCACAAGAGACCCATTAGAACCTTAACCACAAATTATAGAATCCCTAAACTGAAAGCATAAAAACTTGGGCATATTGCCCAGTGAGTATCGATACTCTGAGGTCAGTATTGATACTCCCCTTTAAGTATCGATACTCTCCAATGAGTACCGATACTCAAATTGGATTCGAAAGAATTGGCCTTGGCCCCATACCAATACGTTCCATGCCGTACCGGTACTCCATATCAGTACTGGGATCGCCCCGTACCAATCCGCCCACCCTAGTGTACTGGTATACAAAGCCTTTCCAGGCAATGTAACAGTGGGTACCGATATGCCTTTAGCGTACCGGTACTCGAAAACATTACTGGAATTCTAATCTAATAAAGGGTATTGATACATGGAGAGGCATACCGGTACGCCTCTCATAATCTGGCCTCTAAGATAAAAAGGGGTATCGATATACAACCACCCCGTACCAGTACTCGAGCCCTAATTTCAAAACTTGGTGTTCGAGATTACGCTAATCCCACCCTTAACCTCCTTGGTTAAGTCCTAAAACAATCCTACCAATTATGAGAAGTACTTAGGTGAGTTTCTAGCCATTTTTACCCTTAAACATCAACAATTATAGGATTTACCATTGATGACAAACCAAGCTCTAAATTATCAAAACATCATATTTCAAGCAATAAATACCAAAATGATGATGCATATGAACACACAGGAGTTAGAAGTGTACTAACCTCGAACTACAAGCTAAAAAGGAACCCCAACCTCTACCTCAAGCTTTCTTCTTCCCTTGGGCCGTTGAATGCTCCCCAACCTCTTGAACTACAAGGAAATGCTGTAAACAAGTTACAACATTGATGAGAGGTTAAAAGAAGCTCAAAGGATGATTCAACAACAAGAAATGAGATTAAAAACACCATTCTCGTTCTCACTTTAAAACCCCTTCTTCTACCATTGTAAGCAAAACCCCCACTAAAGCCCTTCTCCAAAACCCATAACTCAAGCCCAAAACCAAGCCCACCAAGGTTTTAGTTCCAACAACATGACCCAAACGTGAGGCTCATGCCCCAGTTTAGCCCAACGCTCTGGTTTCAAAACCTGGGTCGTTACAGCTTAATTGTCAATATATGCTCAAGTGTTTTAGGATTTGGGTGAGTGCTTAAAAAGTGCAAAACATCTACCTTGTAGAGAGGATTTCTTGTTTGCTTTATTTCTTTTGTGTGAGAGGATTCCCAAAGCTTGGGTTGTAAGCTTTGGATGCTAGACTTGGTAATTGGGTCTAGGTTGTAAAGGTTGCCTTCTAAGCCTTGTTAAAAAGGGGAATAAATCTTAGTGGATTTGGGAAATCCTTAGTGGTGAAGCTAAGGTAGTGGATGTAGAGCTTGGTTAGAAGCTCGAACCACTCTAAATCATTGTGTTATTTTCTTTATCTTTTGCTTCCACCACCTACACCCAAAATTGACTTCTCTTCCACTTGGCAAGCAATTCGGTTGAAGGAATTCGAGCTCAATCAGACTCTTCAGAGGGGTTGGGAGACTATAAGCATGCTTGGGTAGAAATCTTGCTCATAGGTGATTTTTTGTATGCCATGCTTAGTATAGTCTCGTCCAATGTTTCTATGTTTGAGTATTTGATGTTTGTGATGTTATATGATGATTAGAGGTTGAATTATGGGTGTTCGATTGAGTCTAAGTGTTATATGTTGGACCTAGAGGTTGTTACATGTCTGTCCGTACCAGTACGGGTCCTTAGGGATCGGTACGCGGGGACCTATCTCGGCTCATATTGTTCAAAGTTGCCTAGGCATACTGATACGCCTGGTAACCGTATCGGTACACATTGATAAAAATGTGGGTGGATTTCGGTACAAGGGTTGTCGTACCAGTACGGTATTAGGCTACTAGAATTTGGATTTTCAAAACATTCAAGCCCGTAATGATACGCTTGAGGACCGTATCAGTACGCTAGTCGTTAATTCGGTTGAGATGTTTTCTGATGTTTGAAATCTTTACATTTTGGTCCCTGTTTCTTATTTATTCAATTAAATGAGTTTGAATGGTTATTTTGAGATGAGACTTAATATGAAGGCTTGAAATATGACTAATTGAGGATTGGTAACTTTAATTTCATAGAAGGCCTTGTAAATATCAGAAATTATGTTTTAGTCCTTATAATGCAAATTCGAGCAATTATATGTCAAGTCGACACCCGATTGAGTTATAACTCAAACCCTAAATAGTGTGATCATCATACGACTTAAATATGCCTTTAGATAAGATAAAAGAAGAAAAAAATAGACCGTTTTAGTTGTAATTCTTTGGGGTTGTCTCGGTAAACCCTAATGTAGCTCACTCGGTTCGGTCTTGCGACTAGACCGGGTTAAGGGGGTTACAAATATTATGTATTGATGGAGATGAGTGGAAACTAGAATGTCTTAATAAAGAACACTGCATTCCATTGTCAATGCATTCAAAAGGGAATAGAATGTATCTTGATCTGAAGAGCAAACATTGATGGGCATATATAAAAAGGACAGTAACTTAATTTATGGCTACATGCTTGACAGGCTAGCAACTAGAAGAAAAACATCAAGTATCATCGAAAATGTGGTAACATATTTACATTCCCCTAGTGGAAGTGGAAAAAAGTTACGATAGATTTCATAACTAGGTTATCAATGATACCAATTAAAAATGATTTGATTTGGGTAATTGTGGTCAGATTGAATAAATCTGTAATGAATAGATATATTGAGCTCAAAATCTGAAATATTGTGAAGTTACGTGATGTACCGATTTTCATTGTGTGTGATTAAGATCCAAGGTTATCTCTAGATTTTAGAGTTCCTTGCATAAGGCATTAGGGACTCGACATAAATTTTAACACTGTTTTGCATCCATAGAATGATGAACAATCTAAAAGGTTAATTTAGATTTTGAATGATATGTATAGTTTTTATTTGATTGAGTTTGAAGGCTCTTGGAAAAAGTATGTGCCACTAGATGAAATTTCTTATAATAACAGTTGTCAGTCGAGTATAAAAATGACTTCCTTAAAAGTGTAGTATGAAAGAAGAAGTTGATAAACATTTACGAATGGTGCTACAAGCTTTGTAGGAAAGGTAGTTACATGCAAAGTTACCCGAATATGAATTTGATTAATTCAAGTTGCATCTCCAGGTCACATTGTTTCAACAAAAAGGATCTGAGTAGATCCTAAGAAAGTTAAGATGGTAGCACTAGTATTAATACAATCTGAAGTTAATAAGGATTACATGTTATTTAATGATATGTCCCATACTAGGTTGGAATGTGTATTGATGTAATAAGGCTAAAATAGTGGCTGATGTATTTAGTCGAAAGTCTTTCTTTGCCTTATAAGCACTAAATGTCCAATTGTCTTTGGAAGAGAATAGTGTATTGATTACACAGCTTCATCATAAGTCCACTTTGACAAATCGGATCAAAGATTTACAAATGAAAAAAAGTTATGCTTGGAAAGAATTCAGTAAGGTGAAAAGGGAAAATTAAAGACTTCAATGTTAGGACTAATGGATGTTCATATTATCAAGGGATAATTTATATTCCCGATGATAATGAGTTAAAAAGATTGGATCTGATTCAGTTTAGGATGTGGAGAATAAAGTATGAATGGTTCGAAGCAATTTTAGAATTACTTTAGAATGATGGAAATTATTTGTTGATCTTGAAAGAAAATATATTTAATATGAAGTTAAGGATAAAGTATTCCTTAAAATTTTCACCTTGGAAGAAGGTGTTATGGTTCAGACCAAAAGTAAAGCTTAGCCTAAAATTCATTGACCTATATTAGGTTTTGAAGAAGAATAAAAATCCATGATGTCTTCCATATGTCAATGCTTTTGAATTGTCGATTTGATTTTTCACATATCATAATACCAGAAAAGAGTTGAGATTCAATTAAATTTCACTTATGAAGAGGAGCCGACAAAGATCATGGCTTATGGAGTCAAATAATAGTTTAGGGAAAAGATTGGTGGCTAAAGTATAAACTTAGGAAAATTTAGGGACTAAATTGTAATTTTTGAAAATTATGTATTTTAGTCTTGTAAATGAATAATTTACCCCCAAGAATGACGTTTCCATGTTACTCGAATTTTTCATACAAAATTTGTGTTAAAAGCTATAAGAGGGTTAAGTTCGAGAAAAAATCGGATAATCGGATCGAATCGAATATTTGGGATATTTTGTTAGATGATAAGGCAAGATCAATAATATCTTTTCCACGCCTTAATTTGGAAGGATTTAACATGGACCATTGGATTTAACTTGATTTTCCATGTTAAACATGAGCCGTTAGATGAATAATGGCATTATTGTAATTTTGGAAAATTATAAGGGCAAAATTGGTAACTACTAACTTATTGGTTTATTTTTTTACCATTGGATGAATATTTTAACAAGTGGCATGATATGATTCATTGGATCAAAGGGTAAAATGGTTATTTTACATAGCCATTAAAAATGCCATTTGGCATAACAAATGGCAAAGAAAAATATGGAGAAATGCTTTCTCCAAGCATGTCAGCAACAAGCATGGAGAAAAAATACTAAGGTAAGTTTGGGGTTTTGTTATTTTCTCCCTAAATGGCTTGGATTTAGGGTTTGGTTATGAAATTCAAAGTTGTTCCTCTTTGAATTCTCTATCATTTGGTATAAAAATTTCATGGATTAGTTAAGCTATGCTCATGAAATTGAAGGATTAAAGTTTAGGGTTTATGGATATAAATTTATTTGTAGTTTGATTTTGAAGGATTAAGTGTTTAATTAGCTTTACTAAGCTTGATTCAAGCTTGATTTCATGTGTAATGTAAAATCCCTAATTTTGGCAAGTTAGGCCTAATTTAGGGTTATTGGATTCAGTTTTAATTTGGGTTTGAAATGAAAGGAAATGTTGGAATAATTCAATTCAAGGTTAATTTGAGGTGTTGGAATGGTTAAAGGAAGTTAAAGATTTGATTTGTGAAATTTGCCCAGAATTTTAGTCTTTGGTAATGAATTTGGAAATTCACCAAAAATTCCATAAAAAGGATTAGAAAGTGAGACAAGTATCATTCCATTCCTAGTTAAGTCTAGTTTCGTTTAAAACAAACGGTGACTGATTTTGATTTGTATATCAAAAGATATGAATTTTTAAGTGATGACAGGTTAGAAAACAAAGTACCAGTCTACCCCGAAATTCAGCACTGGAATTCGACTTTGAAAATTCTTCATAAATCGTACGAGTTGAATTTGGGCTATTAGTTTATATGGTATCGAATCTAGTTTCTGTCAAAATAAACAAAATTGAATTCCAAGTTGTAGATTACTTATATAAATATTTCTTTGAAGGTAGCGCAGACTGACAGATTATAAAAAGAGTACCTTATTGGTGTTATTAATTTGTGCATGTAAGGGATGAATGTGAAGCATTCAAATAAACATGAGAAATCAAAAATTTAGTTGATAAAGCAATGACCAAGCTTGAAGTTCTCTTAATACACGCATTTTAGTTTGGGATAAGAAGTGTCCAGGTGAGTGCATTTATATGTTTTAAAAGTATTTAGGAAGACTTACGATAAGTCGACCTATATGATTTTACCAAATTGGTTATGTTGAATTTTATATGAAATGTAATGTTTTCACAGGCAAAAAAAGATGGTTTTGTACATGATAGGGTATGAAATGTCTTATTATGTTTTGCTTACAATAATTTTATTATCATATATTAATGATTCTTACAGAATGAACTATGGTATAATGGAGTAAGAACTTCTCTATTATTTTGATTTATCTATGATGAAATTTTTAGCATCTATAAAATAATATCTATGTCTGGGACTGCATTGTAGCTACACTAGCCACATGGTGGCTAGTATTTTGCAAATGCATTGATCTTCGGATCTAGTAGTCTGGGACTACCGTCACTTTGATGACTAGAGCTTTGGGAGCACAATGAGCTCATATTAATATAATGTTTGCCTTTCTACTTAGGGAAAATGGCTAGTACTCTGGGAGCATAGGATCTCGTATACTTAGTTTATCTCTATACGTATTTCTTGGGCTATTGTTATAAAAGAACTTTTACAAATGTATTCATAAATATTTCATCTTTGCTTTAAAGCAATATTGATTTGAAATAGTTTTATAAGGGAAATGTTTATAATATGTTATACTTAAAGACTGGTTATTATTTAATTTTATGATTGCCTTATAATGCCTCACTAAGTTCGTACTTAGAGCGTGTTTTGCCTGCGCACACGTAGATGGTTCGAGACATTGGGTGTAAATAAGTCGTTGCACCAAGTTCAGAAAATTTTCATCAAGCTACTTTAGTAATGACATCCTACTTGAGGTTTTTAATTAATTTTAGCGGCATGTATAAATAAGAAAATTTTGTCTATTTTGGTTCAGAGTTTGTTATTTATCAATCAATTAATTTATTTTTCGTAAAGTAAAGGAGCTCTGGTTTTGTGTACAAGTTAATTTTAAATATTTTTAAAGGTTTTAAATTTATAGAATTTTTGAATAGAAAAATCATATCATTGTTCTGTTACATCTCAGACTCATATTCGGTTACCGAATACGGGGAATGAGGTGTTACACAAACATATTTACAACTCTCTTAATTCGCTCTCCTAAAACCTTAAACCATATTACATATTTATATGGTAAATAACTTAATTAGGAAGAAAGTTTGTTTAGCAAGAAATCTACTCAAATTAGGTTTCATACTTTAAGCAAAGCCTAATTTAATTCGGGTCATAAATTCTACCAATCTTTACCTTGACATGAATTCTATAAGTGCAGAGAGTCCAAGACAAAACTCCAAGCGTAATGAGAAACAAATTCCCCACATCTTCCACAAAACGCCTTGGGGTATTCTTTAACAATAGATGTCAACCAAGTCCGAGCCGTGTTCAAGCTTGGATGTAGAAAGTGACTCGGTTTTCATATCATCATAATTGTTAACTTTGCTATCAATTATATCACCGCGAGCAATACCACATAGAACATGATACCGATCATCAATGAAAATTTATCTTTGGCTACCCATAACGCATTACCCTCAATAATTCTTTGTGGAGATCTAGTTTTTTTTCTATGCCTATTATGGAAGTAGAACATTGTGAAGAAACAATTTTATCTTTAATATTGTTAATCCTTGCGGAAAACTAAAGTTTCATCTCAAATATGTTATTCTCACAAAATTGAGTTTTTGTTTGTTTCTCAAATTTTTTATGCCCGTGAAATTGGACTCTCTTTTGCTTCTCGAATCTGCTATGCTCACAGAATTGAACTCTTCTACTTGATTCAGCTAAGATGTCATCATTTACCCTAAAAGAAGAAACAACAATTATATCGCCTAAAACTATTGAACCTTGCAAAACATAAAACTTGGAAGCCTTTTGTACCCTCTCATCACGACAAGAAATCCCTTGCATATTTTCATAGCGCCATCTTCACTAGAGTATTTTACCCTTTTGAATATAGAGTACCTAGCAAAATAAGATTTCTTCTCAAATTTAGAACGTGCATCACATTATCAAGTGTTTGGACAATTTGATTGAACATCTTAATCTTGATCGTGCCAATACTTATAACCTTGCAAGATAAATTGTTCCTCCAAAAAATAGTACATGTAGATACAACTTCATATGTCACGAACCAATCCTTATTGAGACTCATATGGAATCTACTAGCAGATTCAAGAATCTACTCCTCACGTGCTATAGAGTCATCAACGTAAGCAACTAAAAGTTCACCGTCATCGTAATCTTAAATATATTAGCTTTCTTGGATTTCTCTAGTTGTTTTGCTTTATAAACTACATAATCCCTTTGGTTTCTATTCTGCAACCTCTAGCACTAAAATTTAATATGCCTTTGTTTCACTATCTGAACCTTTTTCTTGAGTCCTCCCACGAACGATGAGACCATCTCCTTGAGAGTTAGATTCAACCAAAAGATGTTTCATTCATCTTTTCATATGAATACACAAAATCATATATCTTATTATGAGTGAAAGTATCATGACAAGATAATATCTTTAAAGTTCAAATAAGAAGAGATCAACGAACAAAACATAAGTAACTCTAAATCTTTTTTATCAAACTTTCGGCAGTAGTGTGAAAGTGCTACGATGTGTGATGCTTAAATTCAGCTCTCAAGCACGTTATAAAAAGGTTTTATGGAAGTTGATGAATAGCTTGAAATGTTTTTCTAATCTCAAGAGTAAGACTTTTCTATTCTATGGCTTTAAATTGGCTTATTTTGCAAGTTAAAGGCATGATATGATTTCAAGCATGGTTTGATAGTATATGATAAGATTACCTATTGTTTTGATACACTCATATGTGGCATGATGTGATTTTTAAAGTGCAAATGCATGGAAATGTACTTTTAAGTACTCATGTGAATTATCGACAAGTTTGTGAAATGCTTATAAGCATGATATTTACAAGTAAATGATATGAGTGAAAAGTGCATTAAAAAATCAGTAAGTTTACATGTGTTTAATCATGATATATTGGCTTTTGAAACTTGTGAACACTTCAAATATAGTTGGCATATCATAGGATGAGTATACTCGAGTAATAACATATGACAAGTTACAAGAGTCTTTGAAGTTTAATCGATCGATCATAAAAATCCCAAAAGATTGGTGTCTAGCAATCATTTGTCTATTGTGAACCCAAAGGATTGGTGTCTAGCAATCATTTGTTTATTGTGAAAGAAAATGATTGATGTCTAGCAACCATGAGATCATATTGTAGACGGGTTGATAACCCAAGCCCACATTTTCATGTTGATAGATCTGTTATCCAATGAGATTTATTGCAAGTATTGATTAACAATCTCGTTATGCCAATATGTATAAATTTGACATTTGCATGTGATAGAGTAACGCATCATGAAAACCCCTTGGTGAAGGTGGATGATGGAATTGGTTTGGTTGAATGGAGATGGCGTGATGGTTGTTGAAGGATATTTTTTCCTCGGCACCTTCTTGATCGAAATTAACCAAGCAAGCAACCTCAAGTGGCTTTAACCCACCCTCCTAGACGCGATTATCTAGGCAAGCAAGAGTGTGAAGATGATCTCCGAAGATCTTCAAGAAATCTTGTTGAAACAGCTTCTAAAGAAAAAAACACAAGATGAGCAAATCTTACAACAAATCACTTTGAGAGAATTTTCAATATTATTGATCAAAAAAGAAGTTTCTTGTTTACAAAAGAGATGAGCCTATTTATAGGCTAGTAAAATCCTAAAACAAAGTGAAAATACAAAGAATTGTATTTGAACTAAACTATAAAACTAATAAAATAAAATAAATCCTAATTATCTAAATCTCTTAATAAAATTAATTAAATGATAAATATAATCCTAAATATTCTAAAATACATAATGAAAACTCCTAAGTTGATTTAAATTACAAATAATCAATAAAAGTATTGAGAATTCATAATTACCCCAAAATCCCGTATTAATCTTGAATAGAAATTTATGCATGAGCTACCTTCGATATGGCCTATGATGTGAGCAGATTAAGTAGATATACTCATAATCCAAGTAGTACACATTGGATTGCTCTTAGACGCTTACTAAATTACCTTAAGGGTATAATAGAATGGAAACTCGAGTTTGTTGGCTATTCTTCTATTTTAGAAGGATATTGTGACGCCAACTAGGTTATCGATAATGACGAGGTAAGCTCTATGAGTAGATATATCTTTACTTTAGGTGGAACAACAAACTCATGGAAGTCTACAAAGCAGACTTGTATTGCACGCTCCACCATGGAGTCAGAGTTTATAGCTCTTGACCTAGCTAGGCAAGAAGCCGAGTGGCTCATAAACCTTTTAGCAGAAATTCCTTTGTGGGAAAAATCGACTCCTTAGGCGTCTTTATTGTGCGATTCATAGGCTGCGATATGTGTGGCTAAAAACCAAGCCTATAACGGTATGAAAAGACATATTCACATAAGGCATGACTCAATGAGGCACTTAATAAAGAACGGAGTACTCGCTTTAGAGTACGTAAAGTCAGAAAGAAATCTTGATGATCCTCTTACCAAAGGATTAAGTAGAAAATTGGTTCTGGATTTGTCGAGAGGGATGGTTCTTAAGCCTATTGGTTAAGGAATTCACGGTGGATACCCAACTTAGTTATCTAAGTTCAATATGGTTAAAAAAAACCTTGGAAATACTCATAGTGTACATGTGCAACTGCCTATCTCTATGGGGAATCATGTACATGCCTAGGTTGAGCTTTATGCTCTTAATAAATTCATAGCCTAGTTTGGGTAGTCTTAGTGAGAAAGACTTGATGAATTTACCGATTTTGGTTGAATAACTACTCTTAATAAAGTTCATAGACCTATTGCGAAGGACTAATAAACTTACCGCTTGGGAGGATGAGTTTACTTTAATCTCTTAATAAATTAAATCCCAAGAGTTTGGGTTATTCTACTGAGAAGAACTTTTTGAATTTACCGAACAAAGAGGTTGAGTTTTTATTCTTAATGATTTCTTGTCCCATAGTTTGGGTGGTTAAATTAATAAGAACTTGAAGAAATTCACCTTATTTTTGTGAGGTTGAGCTATCATAAAAGCTCTTAATTATTTCATAGCTCGATTTTTGGGTAGTTTATGTTGAGATAAACTTGATGAAATAACCTACATAAGTGAGAAGGGTTAGACACCTTCTATGGAAAACGTTGGGCCGTTTTTCTAACACACTTACTAGAATCCTTAGGTAAGATGACTAAATATATACTTTGTATATATATCTTACACATCAAGAACTTCAGTGAATAAAGAGGTTAGTTGTGTGTTATGAGTTCACCCTGATCTTAGAAAGTTCAAGACTTGTTTCACTTATCTAAGAGGAGAATTGCTCATGATCACTATGTACTAGTTCCAGATACGTTCACTAGTGCTTAAGCAACTAATCTCTTTATTGCTCTTCTTGCACCTTTAAACTCAATGATTCTCAATATCAAAAGAATTATTTTGCATTAGTGGGGGATTGTTAGTAATGCTCATTGTTGAGTATTGTTCAATATCCCACATAGGGAAGGGATATCCCTTGGCAAGGGTATTTATTGTGTTATACCTTCCCTCCCTTGTTGAGTGATAGAAAACAAGGGTGAACCTCGTACGTCGCCGTTGCCGTTTGGCTAGGTCATGGTCGTGGTAACACGTGTTTTCGGCATGTCTGCGTGTGTTCTTTGTTTTTCGAGAAAATTCGTAGAAATTTTGTGAAAGAATTTTTTTGTTCCAATTTATAGGCTAAATGGAATATACAAATTATTTTGAATCCAAACAAATTATCTGTCAGACAGCTTGATTTCAACTGATTGTATAAATTCCATAATTACATTAAATAATAGCTACATTAGCTATTATTTTGTAATGACTGTATTTAACAGCCGGTTTTACACTGATTTGAAGATTGAACCTGAACTGTTTTGAAGCTAGATCCAGAACTTATCAGCTGTAATATTCTAATTATTACAAAAGTCAACTGAGATGGATTTTCGACTGACTTCTAGCTAATTAATCAGATTTATTCTGATTAATTTGGACGGTTTTAACCCCATGCCTAGCCTATAAATAGAGAGGTTATTCATTTCATTTTTATATCTCTCAACAGCAATTCCACTTGCTTACAAACGAGTTCTCTTATTCTTGAGTTTTTCTGGTTCTAAGAAGAGCAGTACCAGTGCAGTCCACTCCAATTCTTTGGGTGTACAAAGTTTTGGAGTGACCGTGTTAACCTTGGGGGACAACCGCTAACACAACGATTACACACATTGGGCGAATTTGTTTCAGGGTAGTGGTCTTCACCACGACGCGTTTTATTCAATTTCCTGCTTCTTATTATTTTTAATTATCCTGTCAGTGCTAATGGTCTACTTTTGCAGTACTATTTTTACCAACACTTATCTTACCATGGTGTGTGCTTTATCTTGGTGTGGATCGATTTTCTTGCTTCACGGCATGGCTAAGGAACTTCATGTCTTGGATTGAATTAATTGTGCTTGGTATACTATTAAGTTTAACCATCTTTTGGAAGAACAAGTGGTGTTCTTTGTCTTTTTCTATCGGCAAACCCTGAGGTGTTTCACCAAACTCATCATCAATGTATTTCTAGTGTTTAGAATTTGGTTCATCACTCTCGTATGTGGTGGGAGAAATGATTTCTTCTTCAAAAATATTATCTTGGTTCTTAAACTAGAGACCTAGTGGATTCTCGGTTATGGTGGAAGATTCGGTCTGTTGGAATATCTCAATCTTTGGTGTGGTGTTTACTTATTCGATATGACTCACCAATGGTTGTTCATGATCCTGTTGGACTAGCAATGATTCTTTTTCCTTGGCGTCGTTCTACTAGAGTAGAATAGTGTATTAGTAGGGTGGTGAAAACATGGAGGTTGAGATGTACCTTTATCAAATAAAAAGTATTCCTTCTGCTGAACCTTGGACTTTTGTTGGTGATAATGTGTGGGAATGAATCTCTCTCATGACCTTTTTAAGTTCTGCCCATGATCTTATCTTGACTTATCCATTGAGACATCGATCTCGTTTCAGCTGTGACCACCATAGTGTTGCATAATCTATGAATGATAAGACAATCAACAAAACTTGAAGCTCTTCGGGACATCTGTAAAACTCGACCAAGATATCAACAATATTTTCCCAATCACAATAACCATCAGGATCATACTTCCCTCGAAAAGAAGGCACTGCGAACTTTTGCCTTGGTTGGCATGTCATTGGGTAACAAAAAAGAATCGTTTTAGCTCTGATGCCAAATGATAGAGTAGCGCCATGAAAACCCCTTGGTGAAGGTGTATGATGGAATTGGTTTGGTTGAATAGAGATGGCGTGATGATTGTTGAAGGATATTTTATCCTTGGCACCCTCTTGATCGCAATTAACCAAGCAAGCAACCTCAAGCGGCTCTAACCCACCCTCCTACATGTGATTATCTAGGCAAGCAAGAGTGTGAAGATGATCTCTAAAGATCTTCAAGAAATCTTGTTGAAACAGATTCTAAAGAAAAAAACACAATATGAACAAATCTTGCAACAAATCACTCTGAGGGAGTTTTCAATATTATTGATAAAAAAAGTATCTTATTTAAAAAAGAGATGAGCCTATTTATAGGCAAGTAAAATTCTAAAACAAAGGAAAATACACAGAATTGTATTTGAATTGAACTATAAAACTAATAAAATAAAATAAATCATAATTTATCTAAATCTCTTAATAAAATTAATTAAACGATAAATATAATCCTAAATATTCTAAAATACATAATGAAAACTCCTAAGCTGATTTAAATTACAAATAATCAATAAAAATATTGAAAATTCGTAATTATCCAAAAATCCCGTATTAATCCCGTATAGTAATTTCTTCATGCACTACCTTCACTAAAATAGACGTATCTTGAGTTCCAGATGTCCGATTGAGGCGTTTCAAGATGCGTTAGAAAGCTAATTGATAGACGAAAAAGTTTTCGAGAAGATATGTCGACCGATAAATGCTTGGATTGCATCCAAAAATGCGTTGCAAGTTGACTGACATTTCTGACTTGCAAAATAGTTCCAACTTCTTTTCCAATATGATTATTTTGACCCCTCTCATGCTCGTATCAGCATGATTTATGTATATCACCAATGTGTTATTTTAAAAGCAAGACATTGATATGATAAGTATATAAATTCTTAGCATGCAGACATGCTTTGCAAGTTCATGAAATCTATTTCTAAATGATAGTTTTCAAAGGTTATAACAAGTCTTTTATGAACATGTATTGATGTTTTTACCTTGTACATAAATGCATCACTAGGATTAATAAAGCTTACACTTGTTTTCTTTCATCAATACAGATGACCGAAGCTAATTCGAGGCTATTTTTGAGACAAGGAAATGCATCCAAGACAACTATAATACTTTTGAGTGTGTTAATCAACTTTTTGAAAGAGTTGTATTAAGCGGATGAGGGTTAAATTACTTGGGACTTAGTTTTACATTTGTTTTTCTTGTTTCACATAATGCCATGATGATATGTATGATGAATGATAACTTTTGATGAGGTTTGAATGAACTTTGAGGCATTGATTTGTTTTTTAGCATGGATAGTGAATTTTGACGTTTAACTTTGAGCTTAAATTTCATTTGATGTTATAATCTTTTTTGGTTGCCTTGAACAAGTTTGGTAGTTGCTTTAGGTCATATGAAACTTTTCCAAAAAAGTGTTGAGATGCATATTTTGATTTTTGAGGTCAAGCTCTTGCTATAGTGATCGTTTGATGTTGTTATTGGGTATGCAAGTTCATTTTTATGTATGTGAAATGTTCACAATGCATTAGGGGAATGTATAGCTCATTTGAGCATGTTTAGGGGCCTAATAGGTTGATTAAAACACAAAATTCTACATTATTTGCAGTAAGGTATCGAAATTACAGGCATGATTGCAAAAACTTTAATGAAGGTTTTGATAGTAGCTCATTGGTTTTAAAACCATGATGCCAACTTTGGCAACTAGAGTAAAGGTCTCAATACGATGGATGAAGGCCTCGAAACCTTGACGAAAATTCAGTTAGAGGCACTTTGAAATATTGAAAAATAGTTTGTATTATTGCATTTTAGTCCAGTAACCTTCACCTATCAATTAAATGAGTTTGAAATGTCGAATTGAGTTGAATTTTACATGCATGTATGTTTTTGATGTAATTTCATGATTGTGCTTCTAATTTCAATTTAGTCCCTATAATTCTCATATTTACAATTTAGTCCTCATTATTACCAATCGTTCAATTGAGCATGTTATAAGAGTCCAACTACGCTAAGATTTGACATAGTGATTATATTTAGCTTGAGGATTTCAATTATGCATTTAGATTTGAATATAGTCACATTGAAATTTATGACGTGCATGAAATGACAATTTTACCCTTGATTTCTTTTCAATTTCTTGGTGCTTGTAAAGCGTGTTAGGATTCAAGCCCATCTAGATATTGTATGTTATTTCGATGTATGCTTCACCACTGAAAATCTTTAAATTGGTATTTGTTTTGTTATCAAATAGTTAGCGGACCACTTTGGTGATCAATGTGGCATTCGTTATTTGGGTTTATCCATCTAGTCCGAGTAACGGGTTTTACATGTAATTGAATCACCTAAAAAACTTAGTTATTTTAATAAAAGTTTATTTTTATATAATTTAGTAAAACAAAGATTTTTGGTCAACGAATTCGGTAAACGAGTTCGAGAGTTGGTTACATATGGGGAAGTGTTTGAACCCCACAACGCCTAAAAACTGGTACCTAATTGATTACGTGTTGTCTTAGAAATGGATATTACGTATTCAAATTTAATTTAATTAATGATCCTAAATGCAAAATGTCGAAAGAGGAGAATATTTTGAAAATCAATTTTGGAGGAATTTTAAAGAAATTTCTTTCACTCAATTTTTTAGAAGGATGCCCTTTTATTTCGAACCTTAATAAATAGCATACCAATGAGTTAGAAAAACTATCCATAATGTTCTAATAAAATAATATTGTCTCTGATTTTATAAAACATTTTAAAAGTACGAATATGAATGATTATGGAATATATTCAATTTAAAAAAAATCACATCCCAGCAAGTTATGGACACTAACTCTCGAATTCTCTAATAAAGCAATGTTGCCTCAATTTATGCAAGAAATAATGAAAATGTATATTATAATAATATATCATATAAAACAAACTAAATACAAAAGTAAATAAAAGCATTCATAGGTAAATATATAAAAAGTAAAAATAATGTATATTATAATATAATATTTAATATATAACAAAAAATAATATTTATAATCATATATGATATGGTTAATAATGAAAATGGAATGGGATTAAAATGCATGAATTAACAAATTAACGACTGAAATTTAAATAAATCAAATAACATAAAATACCAATTTGTATAAATGTAAAATTGAATGACACAAATGAAAATAAACCAACTTAAATTAAGTACGAAAATGAAAATAAAAAATTTAAAGACAATTATAAATAAAGCAGACTAAATTGCATTAAAGTAAAACTAATGGTAAAATTAAAAATAAAAACTACATTAATATGGAATGTTGAAGGACTTGTACACAAATAATCCTAAAAGCCCAAAATGTATGAATCCTTCCTTTGGGTCCAAGTCAGGACGCGATTCGAGCATATAAACGACGTGGCTTTGCTTATAGAGTTTGACGTAAAAATATGTCGTATTACAAACAATATATGATTCATTTTTTCTTTTTTTGTTTTCTTTCATTTTCCCCATTTCTTTTTTATTCTTCCTTTTTTTCCCCTCTGCTTCATTTCTCTTTTCTAGAAAATGCCTGCACTTAGTTGTAGGGGTAAACATTCGATAGAATTAACTTGAGTAAAAAAAATTAAATTTATTCGATTTGACGCGTCATATTTTGCAACTCAAACTTTATTTGAAATATTTTTTATTTGAGTCGAGTTTATAAAATTCGAGTCAAGTCGAGTTTTTGAGTTCATATATAAATTTAATTGAAATTATTTATCATGTTATAGTAGGGTTTGATTCTAATTTAAATAAATTTCTCTAATCATATAAGATAAACATATATATATTTCTTCATATTTCTTCATATATTTCTCCATTTTAAAACTCCAACTTTATTTGAAATTTTTTTGAGTCGAGCCGAGTTTATGAAATTTTAAATCGAGCAAGACGAGTCAAGTTTTTTCGCTTCGAATCGAATCGAAAAATTTGATTTTTCAAATTGAGTCGAGTTTTGCTCACTTCTACTTAATTTCGTCGACTGTCGTTCATAGATGCTGAAGACCACTGCCAACCATCGCCTACGGTGGTCAAAATCTTAAAACCAATCCTATCAAATCATTTTCTTTCCCTGAACCTAGATCCCACACTGTTTTAGTCTAATACTCACCCCTAAAAGTCTAGATCTAAAAGAAACCCTTGGATGATTATTTGGTCGAAGTATGTCGCTTTCCTCACCTCGGTTTCCCTTTTTCACGATTGGGATTTGCAACTCGATGTTTCTAGATCTAAAAAGGTAAAAACCTTTGGATATCTCTCTTTATCATAAATTTTCCTTGATTTCTCTCAATTTTCTTCTGATTTTTCTCTAATAATTCCTCTTTTTGCTCATTTTACGTGTGGCCTTTTATAGCCTAGAGGCCAAGGCTAAAGATTGTCAAGCTTGACCCTCTTTAGTGCCTTAGCCCATGTGGCTAACTCTGAGAAAACTCTTGACGAGTCAGCTTTCATATATATCTGGATGTCATGCTGTAACCTCTATACGAATCTCCGATACATTGACACTTTAGTTGCCACTAGCTCCGAAGCATACCTCATAACTCCTGCTCATACTCAAACATCGATCGGTCCCTTTGGACCAAGTGAGTGAACACATCCCTCAACTCTTCCACATGAGTCTCTGCAATGTACTTCTTTTTGAAGTCATCCAAGAAGCACTCCCAAGCAGGGATTTAAATTTCGGTCGCGATCATGTTTTTGGTCGCGTTGCAGTTATCGCATTTTCGGATATAACGGAGGCTATTGCGGTCTTTGCGGGTGTTGCAGTCGTGAATTTTTTAAAATTTTGCATAATTTATTATAAAATATACTAATTATAATTATAAATATAAAAAGTCAATTTCAATGATTTTTAGAGTATTTTTAACACTTATGAACTTTTATTAATATGAATTTGAAAGTGAAAGTGATTTTGTTTAAAGAATTCTAGATTGTATTGTGATTTTGTATAGTTTAGTTTGGATAATAAAATCTTATGAATATTCTAAATAAACAATGTGCACTAATAAAAGGACTAAACATGTGAATAAACCTAAACCTAAACAAAAAATAAAAATATTAATATACAAAAATAATTAATAATATTAATAAATAATAAAAATTAAATAAACATATTATAAAACTAATAATAAACAATAAACATATTATAAAAAATTAAATATTTATAATATTATTAGTAAACAATTATACCACATTAAATATAAGTCTTTATTCTCATTTATTTGATTTTCTTTTCCAATACTTATATTCAATATATACTCTAAGTCTCTAATTTTATTATTAAGTAAAAGGAAAATAAAATTAATATAATGTTTAAGGACTATATTTAACAAAATATAAATCTTTAAGGACATAATTGAGATAAAATAGAAATTTAAAGGTTTAATCAAGAAGTTTTGAAAGTTTAAGGGATCAATTTGAATGCGGGTTAAAGTATTAAGGCAAAACTAAGAACTTTAAAAAGTTCAATGTCACCCTATGTAATTTACCCATTTTTTTTTCCAGAATTTACAGACGCTATCGCGAAATATAGCATCCGCGACAGGATGCTATCGGCGTGAATCCATTGCCCACCGCGAAATTCTCCAAAAGGGTTTCGGAGGGTGGCGCGACCGCTATTTTACGGCTGCAATCGCGTTAGTGGTCCGCGATTTGAATCCCTGCTCCCAAGTTGGCAAATCAATCTGTAGTCAAATCTTAACAGTCTCCACCAGTCGTGGGCATTGTCCTTCAAAATGGAGGTGATACACTCAAGATTATAATCAGGTATCCCTCGTAGTTGTTTCAAAATCTTTTAAGATGGAAATTTTGATGTCCCATCCTTATCTCCATGCATTTGCACTTTAAAAATAACATCATAAAAATCAGTGTTACGGTATCTACACAACTTCTTAACTAGGTCTCTCGTGGAGTATCAAAGGATGCTTTCGGTAATGCTTGAGCGATGTGAAGAAGGATGAAGTTTAAATTTTAGTTGCATCCCTATAAAAGTACATACCATCTGTGTCTAGGCGAACTCGTTTGTGGTGTTGTCGTCATGAGAGGCACGCCTCTCTTTACGCCTCTCATGACTATGCTCATTCCCTGCCGATAGAGTAAATATGCAATTTAAGGAAGATAAGGATGGGACATCAGGATTTCCGTCTAAAAAGAGTACAGACTTAAATTTAGTGGCTTGTATTCATTGGACACCTTACTTCGACCACTAGTTGACCTATAACCAGTTAAACCTTAGCTCTAAAACCACTAAATATAACACCCAAAACCAATCTAGCCCAGTCTAAGGATCTAGTGTAACAACCTAATTTTTGGGTTAGAAGATCAGGTCTTGAATTCGAGTATTTATTAATTCAATTTGGGACTAAATTGAAATAATTAAAACTTGGAAGCTCAAATTGAGAAAATTAGGGACCATTTTGTAAGCAAAATAAAGTTTTGGGGTTTATTTTTTTTGAAAAGTTCCATGACCAAGTGGGTGGTTTACTGTTGAGCTAAATATTTTGATATAACAAATTTAAGTGAACAATATCTTTAGACTTATTTGAATATTAAAAAAATAATTCAAAGTGCATTCAACTTGAAAAATATGTTTAAAATGTTGTCTAACTGTTTTTGACTTATAAAACTATTTCTATTTTTCAAAATGTCAAAAACATGATTTAAGTATAGTTTACCCTACCCTTGGTACCGATACACACACACCCGTATCGATATGACTATGTCGATTACCGATATGTTAAGGTTTTCCAAAATTCCAATAAGGAGTTTTGGTACCGGTACGCCTCTTCGAGTATAGGTACCCAAGACCCCATACCGATTCTTAGCCCTCGAGTACCGATACCCTCTGCATTTTGCAACAAGTCTTTCATCTTTTAGCAGGTACTAATGCGATAAGTCAAGTACCGATACTGATAGTTGTAGAAGTGCATTTATAGCTGAAAATCACCCCTAACAGATCTTAACAATCCCTAACGATCAAAAACTCATTAGAGGACTTAAAAAGACCTTCAAGCTAATCAACAACAAGAAGAAACCCTATGCCAACATTAATTCTTTGAGAAACTAGTGCTTAAAAGTCAATTTATTTGTAAATACACTTGTGAGCTATCCTTGTTAATTTTGCGCAAGTGTTTAATTTTTGGGTAAGTGCTTAATTAGTGCAAACATTTAGCCTTGCGAGCTTTTTCCATAAGTCCAAACCATAAACTATAAACCAAAAACCAAAAAAATTGTAACACCTTTGACCGGGTCTAGTCGGCAGACCGAACTGAGCGAGCTACATTGGGTTTGCCGAGACAAACCCAAAAGAATTACTTAGAAAACGACCCAGTTTTTATTTTATCTTATCTAAATGCAGAATTAAGTCCTAAGGAGATTATGCTAACAACGTGAAACCTACAACGCAATCGGACGTCGAATTGACATCTAGTCGTACGATATCACATTTTAGGGATCAAATTGCAATTACAATAAATTATAAGGACTTACACGGATTTAAAGTTACCAAGTCTAAATTAGTCATGTTTCATGCATACTGGTTAAATTCCAATTTAAGATAATCATCTAAACTCATTTAATTGCATAACTATGAAATATGGACTAATCTGCAAAGAATCAAACTTCAGGAAGCATCTTAACAGAAAATAACTACCTGTGTATCGGTACACAACTCATCCGTATCAATATGGGTATAAACTGTAAAGGTGTACCGGTACGGTCCTCAAGCGTATCAGTACGAGTGTTCAATATTCAAAATCTAGAATTCCAGTAGCCAAAAGGCGTATCGATATGGTTGCCCTTGTACCGACACCATAAAATTTTTTTAGCTATGCGTACCGACACGGTTATCAGGCATATCGGTACGCCTAAGCATTTTTTCCCAGATTGAGCCGAGACAGATCCCCGCGTATTGATCCCTCAGGACCCGTACCGGTATGGACAAACCTGTAATGACCTCTTGGTCGAACATATGACACTTCGCCTTAATTTAACATGCTCCAAACAAACTCCAATCAACATACAACATCCCAAGCAATATTTTCACAACCATAAGAGCATGGTAAAGGATCATACACAACTTATCTAATCCAACCAAAGACATTCTATAGGCATGATCTCTACCCAAGCATGCAAATTGATTCCCTCCCCTTCAAAATAGGATATAAAACACCTTACAAGTCCAAAACATCATACATAACTTGTACAAGCAGGGAGTATCCAATACAACCCTCCCAATTACAACTTGGTCACATTGCCTCTTATTACTACTAAGTATTTGTAAAACCATACTTGAAAATATTTCGTCTTAGGATTTCCTTTGCTTGCTTGCTGTCCGAAAGGGTCTATTTCTCTGCATTGATGATAAAGGACAGCGTAAGCTATAAGCTTAGTGAGGGAATCTCAAAAACACTCATCAATGCAAAGGAGAGAATAAGCTATAAGCTTAGTGAGAGAATCTCAAAAACACTCAACAATGCATTTAAAACTATTTTATATCAAATCAAGTTTATATTGCTCATGCCAAAATCATCTCATGCTTCTATAACCTCTTCAAATATGCACATTTAAATCATTTGCAACACATGTATCATGGATTTCTGTCATAACCTCAATTTAAGCTTCATATGCCAAAATCTCTAAATAGCAAGCTTAAAGAGCATCTCATGTATAAACCATATTATACAAAACATAATCCATTTCTCATGATACATTATCTCATATATTGGCATTCAAGTGACTCAAAACCAAGTTTCATTCTATTTTATAAAAACACAACGGATACACGAATTTCCCAAGTGGTTCCTTCAACCACTTCACATACGTCCCCGAATCGGAGCAACCCTCAACGGTTATAACGTATAAATCCACCAATGGGAGAGCTCACTCTTGACCCCTTGATCGCTGCGGTTCTCATGGTAGAGCATGGCACACTTTTGACCCCTCTACACACATAAGGCGTCTTATTATAGTGTACTTTAAACCCTATGGCTAGCCAACTATATCTAACAACATTTTATCCCAGCCACTTGCTAATATATTCAATAAAACCACATTAGCTCACTGTTTTACATATGCATCAAATAAAATCCATTTCCAATACATTTAATCATGTATTCTAGTATTTTTAAAATCCTTTCATAAATCATTTATCATTCTCAATAATCATCATATATGATCATTAGCAACATATTTTCATTTCTTAAACATGCATATAATAGTAGGTAGTCAAAATCATAAACATGTGCATGAGATTATATTTTGCAAAACCAGAAACGAGAACGAGAGCATCCGATAATTACTTCTGAGCTTAGACAAGTGTTTCAAACTTAATCTAAACTCCCAAAACTTCTTTCAAACGTTTTAAAAGTAGTAAAACACATTTCCACTCACCGAAAACATAACTTTCTCTTGCCATTGCGAGAATCAAGCTTCTTAAAGATTCTAAGTTTTGACCTTTTTATGATTTAGTCACCAAAACAGTTTTGAGATCTTTATATTTTAGTTACAAGGCCAAAATGTCCCAAAATCCAATTTAATTCATTTAAAATGATTTTGCCAAAATTCTTAAAATATTAATTAAGTATTTTATGCATTTTTTCATATTTTATTTTGATCAAAAACCATTTATTATGATTTTATTCCTGAAACTAGTTCGAATTGCCTAATCTGATTCTCCCGAACCATCTAATCGATCTACTTATCATCTAGGCCCAAATTCAGGGCAATACAATTTTTCTCAAACTGGGTTTAGCCCGAATCGATCTACTTATCATGTATCTTTTCCAACTACACAGGCAACCTCAACCGGTAGGCAACTGGACCAATCCGCTCCAACACTTCATAAGGCCCAATGTACCTTGGACTCAACTTGCCCTTCCATCCAAACCTCATCACATTCTTCCAAGGCAAAACCTTAAGAAACACTGGGTCACCAACAGCAAACTCAATCTCCCTACGCTTTAAGTCAGCATATGACTTTTACCGATCTGAAGCCACCTTCAACCGATCACTAATAAGCTTCACCTTCTCATTGATATCCTTCAACACATCAGGCAAAAAAACATACTTTTCTCCTGCCTCCGCCCAACAAAGTGGTGTGCGACACCTTCTTCCATACAAAGCTTCATACGATGCCATCTAGACACTAGCCTGATAACTATTGTTATAGGCAAACTCCACCAAAGGTAACTGCTTCTCCCATGATCCTTTGAAATCAATGATGCAACACTACAACATAACCTCTAACACTTGGATAACGCATTCAGACTGACCATCCGTTTGAGGATGATACAAAGTATTGAAGTTCAATCGCGTACATAAAGCTTTATGCAAACACTTCCAAAACCTTATTGTAAAGCGCGGATACCTATCCGATACTATAGATTTAGGAACCCCATGCAACCTCACAATCTCAACAATATACAACTCTGCCAACTTATCCAAAGTATACATTGTACGCACATCCAAGAAATGTGCACACTTCGTAAACCTATCCATAATTACCCACACAAAATTCTTCTTTGATGGAATCAAAGGCAAACCAGTCACAAAATCCATGGTAATTCTCTCCCACTTCCATTCTGAAATCCTTAACGATTGGAACAACCCAGAAGGAAACTGATGCTCAGCCTTAATACGCTGACATACCATACATCGACCAACAAAATCTACTACATCCTTCTTCAAACCAACCCAAAAATACTCATTTTTCAAATCTTGATACATCTTTGTACTCATCGGATGCATAACAAAAGGACTCGAATGAACCTCGGCCAAGATAGTGTATCGTAACTCCTCATCTTTCGGCACAACCACCTGATCCTTAAAGCACAATATACCTTAATCACTAAAACAAAATTCCATCTAATTACCATCCATTATATCCTTAACATATGGTAACAAAGAATCATCATACGATTGCTTCTCCTTGATCAATTGCAACAGCGGTGGCTTCACTTGCAACACAGCCAACAAACCACCATGTGCGTCACACTCAACTGAGCACACATCACCCTCAACTCTACTGCAACCTTCCTACTCAAGGCGTCGGCTACAACATTAGCCTTACCAGATGGTACTCTATCGTCAAATCATAATCCTTGAGAAATTCCAACGATCTATGTTGCCTAAGATTCAACTCCTTTTTGCGACATCAGATATTTCAAACTCTCGTGGTCCGTGTACACAATACACTTCTTCCCATAAAGATAATGCCACCAAATCTTTAGCATAAACACTATCGCAGCAAGCTCGATATCGTGCGTAGGATAGTTGCGCTTGTGCACCTTCAACTACCTAGAGGTATAAGCAACAACCTTCCCTTATTGCATCAACACACACCCCAAACCAACATAGGATGCATCGTTATAGACTACAAACTCCTTTTCTAACTCAGGTTGAATCAAGATTGGAGCTTGCGTCAAAGATTCATTTAACTTATCGAAAGCTTGTCGTTTACCCTCCGTCCACTCAAAAGTTACATCATTTTGCAACAACTTCGTCAAAGGAGCAGCAATCCTCAAGAAACCATCCATAAAGTGATGATAATACCCTACTAACCCCAAGAAACTACGAACCTCAGACACTGACTTAGGTTGCTCCTAATCCACAATAGCTTTAATCTTCTGTGGATCCATACAGATTCCTTCGGCCGAAACAACATGACCAAGAAAAACTACTTACTTAATCCAAAACTCACACTTTCTCAACTTGGCATAAAGTTTATTTTCCAACGGAACTTGCAACACAATCTGTAGGTGTCGATTGTGATCTTCCTTGATGCGAGAGTACACAAGAATGTCATCCATGAACACTACCACGAATTGATCCAAGAATTCACGGAATACCCGATTAATCATATCCATGAAAGTTGTTTGCGTATTTGTCAACCCAAACGTCATCACTAGGAACTCATAATGGCGTAACGCATGCGGAAAGCTATTTTTGACACGTCTTTATCATTCATCTTCAACTAATAATATCCAGACCTCAGATCAATCTTGGAAAACACCGTAACACCCCAAAACTGATTGAATAAATCATCGATCCTTGGTAAATGATACTTCTTCTAGTCGTCAACTTATTCAGTTGCCAATAATCAATGCACATTCTCATCGTGCCATCTTTTTTTCACAAACAACACTGGTGCTCCCTATGTTGACACACTAGGTCGAATGAAACCTCAATCTAATAAATCTTGAAGCTGCATCTTCAACTCCTTCAATTCCTTCGGTGCCATGCAATACGGTGCAATCAACACTAGAGCCATATCCATAAACGTCTTAATGCAAAACTCTACATCTCTATCCGGCGGTAATCTAGGCAACTTCTCCGAAAACACTCTTGGAAAATCGCAAACTATACGGATATCCTAGACTCGTGCCTCTTTCATATTCAGATTTATGACATAATCTAGATATGTATGACCCCCTAACTTAAACAACTTCTGCGCTTCCAAAGCTGAAATGACATTGGACAATAATTTAACATTCTCACCCACAACCACCACTTCGTAATCTTTAGCAAGTTTCAACGAAACTAGTTTGGTCTCAAAATCAACCACAGCCTTATGTTCAGACAACCAATCCATCCCCATAATTACATCAAAACCATATAATGACAACTCCATCAGATCAGCCTCGAACACATGACTTTGAACCATTAAAAGACATCTCCTAAACAACCCCCTAACAACTACTGTCTCACAAAAGGAACATACCAACATCTAACACCTCTACAGGTATATCAAACAAACATGCATGTTCGCGCAAGATGTATGAATGTGTAGAACTAGAACCTATGCAAGAAAGTAATAGTATAGATTGCAAAGTAAATGTACCTGCAATCACATTTGTATCATTCCTTCCCGCATGATGCACGCATACCCTCACTGGTCTACCACCCTCTGGTTGAACCGCTACGGTATGAGCAATTATCCTCTGACCATCCTCCTTACGCTAAAAATGACCTCGACCGCTTCCACTGCCTCTCTGTGGTACAATAACAGGTGTAGCATCTTGTCCTTCCCTAGCCAACTGCAGACAATCAGGCCTAATCTGATCTCGCAATCCACAGCTATAACATGAACCAAAGGTACCCGAGCACTCTCTCAAATGTCGCCTACCATAGCGCTCACACTCAGGTGCTCGAACAAAGGTATTCTAAACATGATGTCCATGCCCAAAACTACTCCCTTCGTGTCTCTAATCTGGATGATACCTCCTATCTCTATGCTTCTTATACCTGTAACCCCCTTGACCCGGTCTCGTTGCCAGACCAAATCGAGGAAGCTACATTAGGTTTACCGCAGCAAACCGAAGAGATTCAACAAAACCCGGTCCATTTTTTTCTTTATCTTGTCTAGATGCCAATTATTAGTCCTACGTGTACATGCATCACTCAGGCATAACCCCACCTCAATCGAGCATCATTTTGACATCAAGTTGATCACATTTGCAATTTAGGAACCAAATTGCAAATATAGGAAATTTGTAGGATTTAAGCCACTTTTAATATACCAATCTTTAATTAGTCAGCTTCTGATCATTCATCTCAAATTTCATCTCAAATTGATCATTCATGTTCATACAATCGCATGGACAAGATTCAGGGACTAGAATACAAAGATAGCAAAACTGCCAAGCCAACATTACAGAAAGCGACCTCGGGTATCGGTACGGGTGTCACCATACTGATACACATAAAATTCCTGTACCGATACACCATGGCAGGTATCGATACGCCATAATGAACTTACCTAACTTTTGAATCTTTTTAATATACGTATCGGTATGCTTATATGGGTATCGATACACGGGTTTGGATGGGAAAAGTGAAATTCTAGAGGCTAAAACGTGTACCGATACACCATTACCTGCATCGGTATGCCAGGCCAAAAATCACCTAGGTGTACCGATACTCCTTTACGCGTACGGATCCCTCAGGCCAGAAAATGCCTAGTCATACCGATACGGTCCCTCGCGTATCGGTACGCCTGAACCTGTAATGCCACAATTTGCTGGGTTTTCATCTCAAAAACATTCTCAAACCATTCCAACATGCTTATAACACCATACCAACATGCCATACGTATCACAAGCCAACTAGCAACTTCATTCCTATAGCACAACAAGTATCAAGTATCAAAAGGGAATCTATAGGCATGCTTCCTAATGTCCATTCAAGCAACATGTCAAAAAGGTAACCAGCATCAAAACAAACTTTAAAGGCCATTTACAACCCAATAGCAACTAAAGAAATATGCTCAAATAGGGAGTTCCACAAAACATCTCCCAAAACACAATAGGTACCCCATTGCCCTTATTCATTATAGTCTAAACCAAGACATACTTTGGAAACAAGTCTTGCCTAGATCCCCTTGCTTCTTGCTGCCTTCCAAGACCTCAATTATCTACATTGATGGACAACAAGAGTGTAAGTACACAAGGCTTAGTGAAATATGCTCAAAACAACCACCATCAATGCATTTAAAATCATTTATTTAACATTATCCTTTGAAAACATCTTCATCATGCCCCTTTTGAAGACGTGCACTTTATATCATTAAAACCAGCATAATAAACCATATGCTACATGTATCATTAATCAACAGCAATTCCCATTGCTAACCCTCCACTTAAGCCTTCCCATGCATTACTACCAAATGCAAAGCTTAAGGAGAAACATGTATAAATCACATTATACAACATAAGACATTTCAATGATACATTAACAATTATATTGGCTTCCAAGTGATCAATAACAAGTCCATTAACAAAAGAGTTCATCGAATACACGGATTCAACAAGTGTTAACCCAACACTTCAAGACATCTCAACCAGAATAGCGATACAATTACAATCGCGGTACATTAATAACCGGGTACAATAACAACCCACGGGGACATCCACCCCAATCATCAGTTAGACGCTTAATCCACTAACGGGAGTATTCGGTACCGTTTAACCCCTCTACCGTTAGGGTACTTGGATGGAGTATTCGGTACACTGTATAAACCCCTCGACATCCAAGGCAACTTATTTATAGTGCACTCAATCCTATGGCCGGCCAACTATATCCGATAACAATTTTAAAACCACATCACTTGCCAATATAATTAACCAAATAACATTTACCTCACTATTTTTAACAAGCATTAAACCATGCCATTTCCAAAGCAACAACCATGCTTTAAAACACAAGTATAAACCACATACTTACAAGGATTACTTACCATGTGCATCCTTCAGCATTTCATGCTTAAAAACAGTATATCAAATACTTTAAAACATGCTTAAACAATAGGTAACATGTAAATTGGAACAAGTGCATAAAACCATTTCAAACTAGCGCGACCGAGAGACTAAAACCACTTTACTTACTTCCGAGTCTAGGTAGTCAAGCTCTACCTTAACTCCCATAACTCTGTTCCAGTATATCAAAACGCTTTAAACCACGATTTCACTCACCGATGCACGAAAATTTGATTCACCGATACACAAACAAGCATCCGAAGTCTCATACGCTTCTCCAAACACCTCCGGATCAACCTCCCCTATTTTTACCACACAACAACAGAGGATTAATGCATCATAATGCATTCTAAACACAGCAAACACAATCCTTCTCGGATTTCCACAACACCCTCACAATTAACCCTCCATAACGACTGAAATCAAGACCAAAGCACTTCGATTCACAACCCAGCCAACATCTTTCAACGCCAAAACACATCTAAAAATAGATCTAAGACAACCTACCACCTCCAGCAACCTAACAACCATAATTTCAACACAAAACCTCAAAACTAACAATCTAAACAAATAGAGACTCCTATGTTTCGGGATTCAATTGATAAAAATCACTTATCAACATTGTTAAACATCCAAAATATGAGTCAAATCGCCATTACATGCTGGAAATCATATTCAATTTGCGAATCAACACATTTTCCCCAAAGATCTTATTAAATCATTAGAAAATCATCAAAATAAGATTAGAAATGCAAAAGCAAGGATCAAATGCTTGGGAATTTCAATAAAAAACCATACAATAGAGGAGATCTTAGACCTTACCCCTATTGTGAAGTTTCTCCCTCAATTGATTTGTGAAAAGCTAAGAAATCACAAGATTAATATGAGATTTTGTATAAACAATCTTTGTAGAATAATTTGGAGCAATAAAATCAAGTTAGAAACCACCTCACCTCTGGAAATTTGATGAAATCTGAGTGTTTGGCTGAGGAGAGAATAGAGAGAAAAAGTTGAGAGAAAAATGACGGGATTTTTTTTTAAGAAAAGATAACCACCTTTTTAACAAAATCCACTTTAATTATTAATTAAAGCACATGTTTAAATTAATTAAATTAAGGGAGAAACCTTCAGAAACAAATTGGTAAAATAGCTCCTTAAAGATTCTAAGTATTTGACCCTTTTCATTTTAGTCAATAGAAAATCACAGTTTTCAAAACTTTCATTTTGGTCACTAACCAAAATGTCCACCTTCCAAAACTAATTTTTCAAAATTGATTCCACAATTATTAAATATATAATTAATAATGATTTTTAAACATTTTTCCATAATTTTTCCAACACCGAAAATATACGATCCCAAAACCGACTCAAATCTCTACTCTGGTCCACCAAATCGTCTAATAACCCACTAAACCGCTAAGCCCTAAAACCGGGGCGTTACAACTCTCCCCCACTTGAGAAATTTCGTCCTAGAAATTTACCTGGAGGAAACATATGTGGAAACTCATTCAGCATATCCGACATACGCTCCCACGTGGCCTCCTCAACACCGCGGTGCTTCCACAACACCTTAACCAGCTCGACTATCTTGCCATGGAGCACCTTACTGCTTGTGTCAAGAATCTCTACTGGTTCCTCATCATAAGATAGGTCTGGTCTCAACTCGATCTCTTCCACCGGCATGACATGCGATGGATACGACCTATACATTGCAACACCGAAACGTGGAACACATCATGAATCTTTCCCAACTCCGGAGGTAACCTCAAACGATACGCAACAGTACCCACATGCTCAACGACCTCATATGGTCCAATGAACCTCGGGCTAAGCTTCCCTTTTCGCCCCAAAACGCAACACCTTTTCTAGGGTGACACTTTCAAAAACAATTTATCACCCACAACGTACTCTATATCCCTACGCTTCAAATCCGTATAGGATTTCTGGCAATCTGCAGCCGCTTTTAAGCGCTCACATATCAACTTTACCTTTTCGGTCATGCCTTTCAAGACATTGGGTATAGACACAAACTTTTCCCCCGCTTCTGCCCAACACACGGGCGTACGACACTTCCTGCCATATAACGCCTCATAAGGGATCATCTGTATGCTAGCATGATAACTGCTATTGTAAGCAAACTCCACCAGCGGCAACTGCTTCTCCCAAGTTCCCTGGTACTCAATAACACAACTCCTCAACATATCCTCGAGAACCTGAATCACGCGCTCTGACTGGCCATCCGACTGAGGGTGTTTCAAAGGCAGCCCAGACACAAAATCCATGGTGATTTTTCTCCCACTTCCATTTCGGTATCTTCAACGGTTGCAACAACCCGGAAGGGAACTAATGTTCAGCCTTTACCCGCTGACAAACCATACACCGAGGTACAAAATCAGCCACATCCCTCTTCAATCCAACCCAATAGTACTCCTCCTTCAACCCTCGATACATCTTAGTACTACTGGATGCATAGCAAAAGGACTAGCGTATGCCTCAGTCAAAATAGTACGCCTCAACTCTTCGTCCTCGGGCACCACTATTTGAGCTTTGAAACACAGCACCCCATCATCGTTGAAATGAAAATCCACAAGATTTCCATCCCTGATATCTTCCACATGAGATACCAAACTCCCATCACACGGTTGCTTCTCCTTAATCATCTGCGACAAGGACGACTTCACTTGCAACTCAGCCAACAAACCTCCATCATTCGTCACACTCAACCTAGCAAACATGGATCTCAACTCCACAGCCGCTTTCCTACTCAAAGCATCCGCTACAACATTGGCTTTCCTCGGATGATACTCAATGGTCAGATCATAATCCTTAAGCAACTCCAACCATCTACGCTGCCTAAGATTTAACTCCTTCTGTGACATATGATATTTCAAGCTCTTATGATCCGTGTATACCACACATTTCTCACCATACAGATAATTCCTTCAAATCTTCAAGGCAAAAACTACCGCTGCAAGCTCAAGATTGTGAGTAGGATAGTTACGTTCATGCACCTTCAACTGCCTAGATGCATACGCCACTACCTTACCCTTCTGCATCAACACGCAACCAAGCCCAACATACGATGCATCACTATAAACAACAAACTCCTTTTTCGATTCTGGTTGAACCAAAACTGGAGCTCGCGTCAAGGCTTCCTTCAACCTTTCGAAAGCTCGCTGCCTATCCTCAGTCCACTCAAACTTAACATTCTTCTATAGCAACTTTGTTAACGGAGCTGTCACACTGGAGAACCCTTCCACAAACCTCCAGTAATAACCTGGCAAACCTAGGAAACTCCTAGCTTCCGTCACAAACTTGGGCTTCTTCCAACCCATTACAGTCTCAACCTTATGCTGATCGACACGACTTCCTTCGGCCGACACCACATGTTCGAGAAACACAACTTCGTTCGAGAAACACAACTTCCTTAAGCTAGAAATCACATTTGCTTAACTTAGCATAAAGCTGATTCTCCATCAGTTTCTGAAGCACAATTCACAAATGGCTATCATGATCCTCCTTGGTACGAGAGTACACAGGGATATCATCGATAAACACCACCACAAACTGATCCAAAAACTCATGAAACACACGGTTCATCATGTCCATAAAAGCAGTTAGAGCATTGGTCAAACCAAATAGCATCACAAGAAACTCATAATGCCCGTACCTCGTACGAAAGGCTATTTTGGGTATATCCACCTCCTTCACCTTTAACTGATAGTACCCTAACCTCTGATCTATCTTAAAAAACACCAAAGCTCCCCTGAACTGATCAAATAGATCATCAATCCGCAGTAAGGGATATTTGTTCTTTATTGTCAACTTATTCAGCCGTCGGTAATCTATACACATCCACAACGTACCATCTTTCTTCTTAACAAACAACATCAGCACTCCCCACGGTGAAATACTGGGTCTAATAAAGCCTCAATCCAACAACTCCTGCAACTGCGTCTTCAACTCCTTCAATTCCTTCGGAGCCAAGCGGTACAGAGCAATCGATACTGGTACCGTGCCTGCAAAAACCTCGATGCCAAACTCTACCTCATGGTCAGGTGACACCCCCGGCAATTCCTCTAAAAAGATACCCAGAAACTCACATACGGTGCGAACATCCTGCACTCTCAACTCATTTGATCCAGGATTCATATCATAAGCCAAATAAGCCTGACATCCCAAATCCAACATTCGTCTTGCCTCCAAAACTGAAACAACACTAGACAAAAACTTGGTATTCTCGCCAACAACCACCACCTCATAATCATCCGACAACCTCAAAGATATCTACTTGGTCTCAAAATCCACCACAGCCTGATGTTCGGTCAACCAATCCATACCCAAGATCACATCAAAACCATAGAATGGTAGCTCCATCAAGTCTACGACAAACACATGTCCCTGAACCATCAACGGACACCTACAATACAACTTCCTAACCATAACCGTCTCTCCAAGAGAACTAGTCACTCTAACTCCCACATTAAGAATTTCAACAGATATATCAAGCAACTTAGCATGCTCACTCAAAATGTATGAATGAGTAGATCCAGAATCAACCAATGAATACAACGATAGAGACTAAAGGGTAAAAGTACCTGCAATCACATCAGTGTCATTGCGACCTTCATGGTGCGCATACACCCTAGCCAGTCCACCTCCCTCGGGCTGGATAGCAACAACATGAGCCACAGTCCTTTGTCCCCCATCTCGAAGCTGAAACGATCTGCAGCCACGACCCGCTGCAGAACAACAGGTGCAACACCCTGCCCACCTCGAGCCAATAACAGACAATCATGCCTCTAGTGGTCGCCCGACCCATAACTCCAACAAGCATTAGCCACCACAGGCGCAGGTGCCTGACCCTCCCTGGCCAACCGTGGGCAATCTCGCCTCAAATGGTCTCAGGATCTGCAAACCAAACAAGTGCTATACGAGGCTCTGACCTGGGCATCTTGCCCCTAGACTCTACGTCCCACAACACCTCCACCATGCCTCGGCTCCGGGCGAAACCTCCTATCACTGTGTCTTTTGGCCTGTCCACTGCTATAACCAGAATCAGCAGCTCTCTTACCTGAGCTCAAACCTTGTGATCCAGAAGCCAAGCCTAAATTCTGCTCCACATCCTTGGCTCGCGAAACCAACACGTCAAAATTGGTATAATCAGCAACAAGCATGTATGTCTTAACATCCTGCACAAGCCCATAATGGAAACGATCCCATCAAGTATGCTCGTCAGGAACCAACTCAGGTGCATACTAACTCAACCTCACGAACTACACCTCGTACTTCGCCACAGACATATTGCCCTGCACCAACGCCATAAACTCTCGCTTCCTTTCATCCTGATATTAGACTCCCAAAAACTTCTTCCAAAAAGCTTCATAGAAGAACTCACAGGTCACATCATCCGTCGCTATACCGGATATAGTGGTAGTCCACCACGTTTGGGCAATCTCACCTCAAATGGTCTTAGGATCTGCAAACCCAGCAAGTGCTATACGAGGCTCTGAGCTAGGCACCCTGCCCTTGGACTCTACATCCCACAACACCTCCACCATGCCTCAGCTTCGGGCAAAACCTCCTGTCATGGTGTCTCTTGGCCTGTCCACTACTATAACCTGAATCAGCAGCTCTCTTACCCGATCTCAAACCTCATGATCTAGAAGCCAAGCCTAAATTCTGCTCCACATCCTTGGCTCGCGAAATCAACACATCAAAATCGGTATAATCAGCAGCAAGCATGTATGTCTTAACATCCTACACAAGCCCATAACGAAAACGATCACATTGAGTATGCTCGTCAGGAACCAACTTAGGTGCATACTGACTCAACCTCACAAACTGCACCTCGTACTCTGCCACAAACATACTGCCCTGCACCAACGCCATAAACTCCCGCATCCTCTCGTCCTGATATCGGACTCCCAAAAACTTCTTTCAAAAAGCTTCACAGAAATACTCCTAGGTCTCATCATCTATCACCATACCGGATATAGTAGTAGTCCACCACGTATAGACATCACCCTCTAACAGGGAAACATCATATCCCAGCTTACGAGCATCGGTGCACCCTATCTGGCCCAATATCCTCTCAGTACTGGCCAACCAGACCTCAGAAGCCTCAGGTGACAACCCTCGAAACTCAACTTCGCCCAAACTATGAAGACGCTTAAGCGGCAAACCTTGCCCCTCAACCGGTGGTGCTGGCACACAAACACCCGCAACTGCTGCCTGAAATGCACCGGTCATGGCTTGTATCAGTAGTGCCATATCACCTATCCCTGGACCAGTCGGCACAGGTGGTACTTGCTCCACTCCCTCAGGTGGATTAGGTGGGGGCAGTGGCAACCCCTAGGAGGTACAACTTCTCCTTCATCATCTTGTCCAGTGACAACAACAATCGCACTAGATCCCACCTCTCTCCTCAGTCCCATCGTGCTAAAATATATCTAAGGCATGATAATCATTTTAAAACAAAATAGTCAGGCCAGCCTCAAGCAAGGATCCAAGACTTTCATTTCAAAAATCAAAACTTTCCAGACTATAATAATAAGGCAATGGGTACCCCAAAACATCCCGAACATAGCATACGACCACCACCATTCATATACCAATCATTGTGCATAATAATCAGCATACATATAATAATCACCCTGCAAATCAAACATGGCAACAACACAACAACCTCCCAAACGAACCAAACCTGGCTCTAATACCAACAAATGTAACCCCCTTGACCCAGTCTAGCCGCTAGACCAAATCGAGGAAGCTACATTAGGTTTGCCGCAGCAAACCGAAGAGATTCAACAAAACTCGGTCTATTTTTTTCTTTATCTTGTCTAAAAGCCAATTATTAGTCCTACGTGTACATGCAACACTCAGGTATAACCCTACCTCAATCGGGCATCATTTTGACATCCAATTGATCATATTTGCAATTTAAGGACCAAATTGCAAATATAGGAAATTTGTAGGATTTAAGCCACTTTTAATTTACCAATCTTTAATTAGTCAGGTTTTGATTATTCGTCTCAAATTTCATCTCAAATTGATCATTCAAGCTCATACAATCGCATGGACAAGATTCAGGGACTAGAATACACAGAAAGCAAAACTGCCAAGCCACCATTACAGAAAATGACCTCAGGTATCAGTACGGGTGTCACTGTACCGATACGCATAAAATTCTCGTACCGATACACCATGGCAGGTATCGATACGCCCTAACAAACTTACCTAACTTTTGAATCTTTTTAATATATGTACCAGTACACTTTCATGGGTATCGGTACATGGGTTTGGATTGGAAAAGTGAAATTCCAAAGGCTACAACGTGTACCGATACACCATTACCTGTATCGGTACTCCAGGCCAAAAATCACGTAGGCGTACCAGTACTCCCTTACGCGTACCGATCTTTCAGGCCAGAAAATGCCTACCCATACCGATACGGTCCCCCGTGTATCGGTACGCCTGGACCTGTAATGCCACAATTTGCTGGTTTTTCATCTCAAACCATTCCAACATGCTTATAACACCATACCAACAAGCCATACGTATCACAAGCCAACTAGAAACTTCATTCCTATAGCACAACAAGTATCAAGCATCAAAAGGGAATCTATAGGCATGCTTCCTAATTTCCATTCAAGCAACATGTCAAAAAGGCAAACCAGCA
The DNA here is from genome assembly GCA_019671005.1 of Hibiscus mutabilis. Lineage (NCBI taxonomy): Eukaryota > Viridiplantae > Streptophyta > Magnoliopsida > Malvales > Malvaceae > Hibiscus > Hibiscus mutabilis. The sequence goes on from CM033720.1 coordinate 23,254,166, forward strand.
TCAAAACAAACTTTAAAGGCCATTTACAACCCAAGAGCAACTAAAGAAATATGCTCAAATAGGGAGTTCCACAAAACATCTCCCAAAACACAATAGGTACCCCATTGCCCTTATTCATTATAGTCTAAACCAAGACATACTTTGGAAACAAGTCTTGGCAAGATCCCCTTGCTTATTTCTACCTTTCAAGACCTTAATTATCTGCATTGATGGACAACAAGAGCATAAGCACACAAGGATTAGTGAGGGAGGCTCAAAACAACCACCATCAATGCATTTAAAACCATTTATTTAACACCATCCTTTAAAAACATCATCATCATCATACCCCTTTTGAAAACATGCCACTTTATATCATTAAAACCAGCATAATAAACCATATGCTACATGTATCATTAATCAACAGCAAATCCCATTGCTAACCCTCCACTTAAGCCTTCCCATGCATTACTACCAAATGCAAAGCTTAAGGAGAAACATGTATAAATCACATTATACAACTTAAGACATTTCAATGATACATTGACAATTATATTGGCTTTCAAGTGATCAATAACAAGTCCATTAACAAAAGAGTTCATCGGATACACGGATTCAACAAGTGTTAACCCAACACTTCAAGACATCTCAACCGGAATAGCGATACAATTACAATCGCGGTACATTAACAACCGGGTACAATAACAATCGGGTACAATAACAACCCACGGGGACATCCACCCCAATCATTGGTTAGACGCTTAATCCATTGACGGGAGTATTTAGTACCGTTTAAACCCTCTACTATTAGGGTACTTGGATAGAGTATTCGGTACACGGTATAAACCCCTCGACATCCAAGGCGACTTATTTACAGTGCACTCAATCCTATGGTCGGCCAACTATATCTGATAACAATTTTAAAACAACATCACTTGCCAATATAATTAACCAAATAACATTTACCTCATTGTTTTTAACAAGCATTAAACCATGCCATTTCCAAAGCAACAACCATGCATTAAAACACAAGTATAAACCACACACTTACAAGGATCACTTACCATGTGCATCCTTCATCATTTCATGCTTAAAAATAGTATATCAAATACTTTAAAACATGCTTAAATAGCAGGTAACATGTAAATTAGAACAAGTGCATAAAACCATTTCAATCTAGCACGACTGAGAGAGTAAAACCACTTTACTTACTTTCAAGTCTCGGTAAGCGTTTCAAGCTCTACCTTAACTCCCATAACTCTGTTCCAACACATCAAAATGCTTTAAACCATGTTTTCACTCACCGATACGCAAAACTTCGATTAGTCAACGTGCAAACAAGCATCCAAAGTCTCCTACGCTTCTCCAAACACCTCCGGATCAACCTCCCTTGTTTTTACCACACAACAAAAGAGGATTAATGCATCATAATGCATTCTAAACACAGCAAACACAATCCTTCTCGAATTTCCACAACACCCTCACAATTAACCCTTCACAACAACCGAAATCAAGACCAAAGCACTTCAATTCACAACCCAGCCAACATCTATCAACCTAGCATCATTGTCAACACCAAAACACATCTAAAAACAGATCCAAGACAACCTACCACCTCCAGAAACCTAACAACCATAATTTCAACACAAAACCTCAAAACTAACAACCTAAACAAATAGAGACTCTTATGTTTCGGGATTCCATTGATAAAAATCACTTATCAACATTGTTAAACATCCAAAATATGAGTCAAATCACCATTACATGCTGGAAATCAGATTCAATTCGCGAATCAACACATTTTCCCCAAAAATCTTATTAAATCATTAGAAAATCCATTGTAACACCCCGATTGATTTTAAAACAACTGAAAACACAACCAAACTCTAGCTAAACAAAGCCCAGCCAAAACCTATTGATTTTAATATCTTAACAACATCAATTAACATCCAAAAACATCTCCATAACGTCCTTATATCTCCAGCAACCTTACAACACCAAGATCACCTGAAAATCTAACTATTTACTACCTAGAAGATTAGCAATTCACAAAATTTCGGGATTTCTTTAATTAATTTCACTTTACAACATTAAAAACACATCTTATAAGAGATCTAAATCAATTAGATTCAATGCAAAACAAATCCATTGTAACACCCCGATTTTGGGACTAGCGGTTTTGAGGCTTATTAGACGGTCTGGTGGACAAGATTGGAGATTCGAGTCAGATTTGGGACCGTATATTTTTCGGTAAGATAAAAATATGGAAAAATGGTTACAAATCATATTTTAATATATGATTAATATTGGTGAAATCAATTTTGGAAAATGAGGTTTGGAGGTGTGGCATTTTGGCAAGTGACCAAAATGCAATTTTTGAAAACTGGTTTTAAAGGTGGCTAAAATGAAAATGGTCAAATTCTTAAAATCCTTAAGGAGATATTTTACCAAGATTTTTCTGGTGATTTCTCCCTTCAATTAAATCATTTTAACATGTGTTTTAAAGGACAATAAAACGAGATTTTAGATATTAAATTTAGTTATTTGGTTTTAATGAAAATTGACGTGACTTTTCTCTCTTCTTTTCTGCCAAACACTCAAGTTTTCATCAAAAACTAGAGGTGAGAGATCAATTTTTATTTAGATTCTTGATCTAGAATTGATTATTCAACTTTGATTTACAAAACTTCATTGAAGTCTTGTGTTTTCCTAGCTTTAAACAAGCCAATTGAGGGAGAAATCACACAATAGGGGTAAGGTCCGTGATCTCCTCTATTGAATGGTTCTTTATTGATATTCCCAAGTGTTTTATCCTTGCTTTATGGTTTATAATTTGATTTGATGTTTTATATTGAATTAATTGATTTATTTGGGTGAAATTGATGAAATAGAGAAAGCTTCAAATTGAATCTGATTTCCAGTGTTATGGATTGAGTTTAAACACATTTTGGATATATAATAATGTTGATAGGTTGATTTTGTAAATGGAATCCCGAAACTCTTGAATCTCTAATTGTTTAGGTTACTAGAAGTGTGTTTTGTGGTGTTGTGGTGGTTGTGAGGTTGCTGGAAGTATTTGGATGTGTTAATTCTATTTTTGAGTGTTAATTGATGATTATGGAAGTGTTAGATTGTTAGGTTTGTGTCTGGTTTATGTTTGGAAAGGATTAGAAGATGATTTCAGTTGTTGAGGTTGGGTAATTTTGAGAGGATTGTGGAAGTCCGTGAGGATTTATTGTTGTAGTGTTTTGAATGCTTTGAGATGCATTAATCCCCTGTTGTAATGTGGTTGAAGTAGAGGAGATGGATCCAGAAGCGATCGATGAAGCTTTGGAGGCTTCGGACACTTGTTTTCGTGTCGGCAAATAGAGGTTTCGCGTATCGGTGAGTGAAAATGTTGATACCAGCTTTGGAATGTTTAAAGGGGGTTTATGGGAGTTTAAAATTAGCTTGATACGCTGGTTTAAACGTGGAAGTAGGTAAATGTTGTTTTTCTCTCTCGGTTATGCTAGATTGAAATGGTTTTATGCACTTGTTTTTGTATTACATGATACCTACTGTTTAAACATGTTTTAAAGTATATGAGATATTGTTTTTGAGCATGAAATGAAGAAAGATGCACATGGTAAGTGATCCTTGTAAGTATATGGTTTATACTTGTGGTTTAAAGCATGGTTGTTTCTTTGTGAAATGGTTTGGTTTAATGCTTGTTAAAAACAATGAGGTAAATGGTAAATGGTTAATTATATTGGCAAATGATGTGGTTTTAAAATTGTTATCGGATATAGTTGGCCAGCCATAGGATTGATAGTGCACTATAATAAGTCGCATTGGATGTTGATGGGTTTTATATGGTGTATCGAATACTCCATCCAAGTACCGTAACGGTCGAGGGGTTATATGGTACTGTAAACTCCTGTTAGTAGATTATACATATACCGATGAGTGGTGTTGAGGGGTTTATGTGGTGTACCGAATACTCCACCACCGGTGTCACGACGGTGAAGGGGTTTTTTTTGTATCGAAAACTCCCGTCTGTGAACCTTGTGTTGCCGATGGGAATGTATGAAGTGTTTGGTAAACACTTGTTGAATCTGTATATCTAATGAACTCTTTTGGTGAATGAACTTGGTTAATGATCACTTGTGAGCCAATATAATTGTTAATGTATCATTGGATAGTTTATGTTGTAGAATGTGATTTATGCATGTTTACTCTTTAAGCTTTGCATATGGTTGTTATGCATGGGAAGACTTAAATTGAGGTTTAGCAATGGAACTTACTGTTGGTTAATGATACATGTTGTATGTTTACTCTTTAAGCTTTGCATATGGTTGTTATGCATGTGAAGGTTTAAATTGAGGTCTAGCAATGAAATTTGCTGTGGTAAATGATACATGTTGCATATGGTTTAATATGCTGGTTTTTAAAGATGAAAAGTGCATGGTTTTCAAGGCATGATGTTTCAATGGTAATGTTTAAATGATTTTAAAGAATGGTTGAAATGAGATTTTAATATGTTGTTGAGAAACAGTTTTAAATGCATTGATGGTGTTTTGTTTTGAGCACTCCTTACTAAGCCTAGTGTGCTTACACTCTCTTTGTCCATCAATGCAGAGAATTAAAAGCTTGGAAGGCAGCGGGAAGCAAGGGATCTGTACAAGACTCTGTAACCAAAGTATATTTTGAACTAGACTATAAGTAATAAGGGCAATGGGGGTTTACGTTGTTATTTGGGAGAAGCTTTGTTGAACTCCCTGTTTGAGAAAGTTTGCTTGGTTGCTCTTGAGTTGTAAATGGCCTTTATGGTTTATTTTTGGTGATGGTATGAAGTTTGGTGTTTTGCTTGGTTGGTTAACGAGGTTGTATGCCTATAGATTTACATTTGATGCAAAATGCCATGAAATGATGTTGAATCTGTGATGTAATATTGTGGTTGGATTTTAGGTTATGTTGGATGTATATTAGTGGCATGTTAGAATGTTTTGGTAAGGTTGAAAGCAAATTAAACCAGCTAAAAATGACATTATAGGCCTAGGCGTATCGATATGCAGGGGACCGTATCGGTACGGCTAGGCAAATTTAGGCTCATGGGATTGGTATGGGTATGTGCGCACCGGTACGTATAAGCAATTTAATCTTGGCATACCAGTATGAGATAAGGTGTATCGGTATGGGAACTCGTTACTAGAAAGTTACTTTTTGGGAAAAACTCATGACTAGAACAATAAAGGCTAGTACCGGTACGGTGTTAATATTTTGCAAGATGATGTGGTGTACCGATACAATGTACTGGTACAGGTTGCTACTCCGTATCGGTACGACTGTGATCATACCGGTACTGGTGGCCGTTAATTCTATTAATGTCTTGGGAGGTAAGTTCTATCTCCTTGCGTTTTGGTCCCTAATTCTTGTGGATGCAATTGAATAAGACTAGATGATCGTTTTAAGCTAAATTTTGGCGTGTAAGCATGTAATCTGTCTAATTAAAGAAGGGTAACTTAGGTTAAGTCCTCGTAATTTTCTATAATTGCAATTTGGTCCCTAAATTAGAATTGTGTTCAATTGAATGTCAATTTGATGCCCGATTGAGTTGAGGTTTCAACTATTGTCAGTATGAACATGTAGGGATTTATTTTGCATCTAAAGAAGATAAAAAGAAAAAAGGGCACGGTTTGAGTTTCTTCTTTACAGTTTACTTCGGTAAACCTAATGTAGCTCGCTCAATTCGGTCTTGCGACTAGGCTGGGTCGAGGGGGTTACATTTAGTGGTATCAGAGATAGGTTTGCAATAGTTGGGAGTTGGTTTGATTGTTTTGATGTTATTGTGAGTGTTTATCTAATGTTTAGTATACACGATGATTGCAATATGCACGGTGATTGCTTTATGCCATGTTGGGGAAATTTTAGGAAACCCATTGCCTTATTATTATAGTCTAAAATGTTATGATTTTGAAATGGAAGTCTTGGATCCTTGCTTGAAGCTGGCCTGATTATTTTTGTTTTGAAATGATTATCATGCCTTAGAAAATGTATTATATTACGACCGAGAGGAGAAATGAGAATTAGCATAATGTTGTTGCCTTTGGGCAATGAGTTGAGGAAAGTGTTGTGTCTCCTGGGGATTTGTTACCCTGAAGCATGTACTACCTGTGCAGGTTGAGCCAGTTTTAGGTGATATAATGCCTTGATATAGGCAATGTTTTGAGCTTTTAAGCTGTTGTTACTAGAGTGTGTGTGCTTGCACCGGCGGGTGTGAAAACAAGGTTGCCGTTGGAATATCCCTGCAGTTTGGGAGAAATTGAGTATCGTGGGTTGTCACTCGAGGCATCCGAGATAGGGATGGCCAATGTTATTCAAGTTTGGACCAAATGTGGTGTATTGGCACCCGTAGGTTGGGATGTGTTGAATCCCTGTTGCATGATAATATTTTTATTTAGTGGACAACTGTACCTACAAGCGTGGAACCCCATGTTATGGATTGGGAGTCTTTCCATGCTATCTTTTGGAAGAAGTATCTGGGGTTTAGATACTCGGATGATAAGAAATGAGAGCTCATGGCTTGAGTTCAAGGTTCCTTGTGTTTGGCCGAGTTGGGGTACAATTTGTTTAGTTGAGCCGATATGCTCCTGAATAGGTATCGATAGAGAGGTATCACTGTGATCGATTCTGTTATGAATTGGTATAGGATGTTAATGTGTATATGTTGGCTTCCGGCTATGCCATTATCGACATGTTGGTACACTAGCGAAGTGCATCGAGCAGAACCTAGGTGTATTGGCTTCGGGTGATAGGTTCTGGCAAGAGAATTGCAAATTCTAGTTCTAGTACTGTTCAGTTTAAAAGTAATTGTGATAAAAGATGTCGCCCTGAGTTGAGGCGAGGTTATGATAGTGCTAGGTGAGGGCCGCAGGGTCAGAGTATCCAGACTATAACTATATTTAATGCATATTGGGTATGTGGATTGTGTGATCTCATGAGGCGGGATTATTCGCATTTGATATGTGAAGTGTAAACTCATGTTCTTGTTGTTGTTAACGTTTGTGGGAATTGTGGGTTGAATGATCGCTTCGTAAGTGTTTGATGTAGAAATGTAAGTGGCTAGTTCCTCCGGTGAGATGGTTGTTGCGAGAATGATGCTTGAAAATGTCCTATAATGATTCAAGGTCTTGAGGAAGCGGTTGTTTTGTTGGAGTTGCTGCTCCACAATTTTTGATGTAATCCTGGGTTTGGATTAGTGGCTGGAACATAGAGCCGTGGTTGATTTTGAATCATAGTGAGTTGCCTTGAACCTTGCTGTTGATTACGGGATGGTAATCACGGGCGAGAATGTTAAATTCTTGTTTAATGATGTTTTGGCGCTGGAGGTGAGTCGTTTGGCGAAATTTGGTTGCAAGGTATTCCTAGCCTATTTATGAATCTAGGGTCAAAAGAAGTACGTGCCCAGGATATTCGTACGATATGTGAGTTCCCGGGTGTTTTCGACGAAATGGCAGAGTTTGCAATTGGATTGAAAGGTCGAGTTTGACATTGAGTTGTATGAAAATACAGCTCCAGTGTCTATTGCTCCATGCACAAAGCTCGAGGGAGTTACTTGACCAAGGGTTTATTAGGCTTAGTGTTTTGCTAAGGGTTGCATCGGTGTTGTGGAAAAAGGATGATGGTATGATGCAGATGTGCATGGGGTTTTGGTAGCTGAATAAGTTGATGTTCTGTTGATCTTTTTAGAGGTGCTATAGTAGTTTGTAAGATTGGTATGCATTTGGGTGTTATCTGTTGAAGGTAAATGATGTGTTTGTGTTTAGATTTGCCTTCTGTAAGGGGTACGACAATATGCATTTTTGGTTATGTCGTTTGGGTTGACCGATGCCTGGGTTGCGTTAATAGTTATGATGAGTCAGGTAGTCCTTGAGTTTTTGGATCAGTTAGTGGTGGTGCTTATTGTTTCGTGTATAGAAGCACCGAAAAGGGTTTTGATATAAGTATGGTTGGTTTAGTGGATTTTAGGGAGAAGTGAATGTTGCTCTTTGTTTGGGAAGTACGAGTTTTGGGTATGTTGCTAAGAATTTTGGTTCTGAGAATGTTATTAGTAAGTCTGAACAGATAAACATAGACAGTTCAAAAACACTTATATGTATATGTAAATATGTCAGTTCATGTATACATTTGGACATGACATTAGAGGTTATGTATACATACACATAGACATCTCTGAGGGCATATAAGTAATCATGCATACATATGTTCACACTTACGGATGACTGGTTGAAAATTAGTGGAGTGGTGGTATAAGTAAGGTAGCGTATAAAGGTGGTTTTGGTGATATAGTTCTTGGGAGTTTGGCTTGTGCTAGTTTTTTACTGACCAAAGTTAGAATTGGCAGTTTGTGTGTTTGCTAGATCCAGTTCTTAGCATTGAGGTTTGTTGAGATTGTAGTTTTGTAAGTGAAGTTATGGCTTATGCATCTAGATAGTTAAAGGTGCACAAGCGCTTCTATCCTACGCATGATGTGAAGCTTGCTGAGATGGTGGTTGTTTAAATGTTTTAGAGATACCAATTCTATGATGATAAGTGTGTCATGTTCATGGATCATGTGTGGTTAGAAAAAAATGAATGATGATTTGAGTTTTTGACAACTTGGATGGTTGGAGTTGTTTAAGATTTATAGTTTGATGGTTGGATATCGTCCGAGCTAAGGTTATAGCCGATGCTTTATTTATGAGGGTTGCGGTGGAGTTGAGGATGTTATTTAAGCAGTTAGGTATGATGCGTGATGGAGGCTTGATGGCCGAGTTGCAAGTGAAGTCATCTTGGTCATAGTTGAGTAGAGGAAGGTAACTGTGTGATGATGCTTTAGTATCACATGTCCATGTTATTGAGGAAAAGAAATTCGATGGATTTTCACGTTAATGGTGGTAGGATGTTATGTTTTAAAGATCGGAAAGTGGTGTCTCTTGATGTTGAGTTGAGGTTTATGGTTTTGATGGAGGCGCATGCCAGTTCTTGTGATATGCATTTCGATAATACCGAGATATATCAAGGTTTGAAAGGGATTGTTGTTGAGTTTGTCTAAAGGAAGATATGGTTGATTTTGTTGTTCGATGCATGGTATGTCAACAAGTGAAAGCTGAGCATCAGTTTTTTTTCTTCAGGTTGTTGATTGAGTTGCGAAGCGTGCGCACCTTTGTGGCCATGGTTGTGATGTATGTGTTGGAATAAATGGCAGATTTGTATATTATCGGGTTAGTGCGTTTGCATAGTGTGCCCGAGTCCATAGTTTTGGACGGAGATCCATGGGTTACAACGAGGTTCTGAGGTGTCGCTTGAGCTTGAGTGTAAGTACTTCATATCTTTCCTAGTTGGATAACGAATGGGAGCATGGAATTCAAGTTTTGAAAAGATAAGTTGGGTTGTGTATCATAGAGTTCCAGGGAAAGTGTGAAAAGAAAATGCCTTTGGTAGAGTTTGCTTTAATGGCAGTTATCAGGCAAGTATACAGGTGGCATCGTGTACGAGGCGTTGTGTGGTTGGAGGTGTCGTACGCTTGTGTGTTGGGCTGGAATTAGGGAAAAGTACGTTCCCATGTCTGATGTGTTGAAAGGCACCAGTGAGAAGGTGAAGTTGTTATGTGAGCGCTTGAGACTAGATTCTTGAAGTGGCACCATCCCTGTGGAGACGATATCTTTTATACCATAACTTGCAACGTGTATACTTGCACAATTGCCTAGCACTTATTACGTGCAACAATAGTAAAGCTCGGAGTCCTTCCTATATAGGACTCTTCGCCTTCAACACAACGGGTTTTCCCTATATAAAACTCTCTGTGTCATGGATGAATTCCTTCGGCTGGGAGTTCTTCCTATATAGGACTGCTAGTCTTCACCCTGGAGCTACAAGTCCTTCCTATATAGAACTTTTACCTTCTGAAATCTCAGAGCTACGGGTTCTTCCTATATAGAACCTCCCACTCTAAGATAGTAAAGCTCAGAGCCCTTCCTATATAGGACTCTTTGCCTTCAGCACAGCGGGTTTTCCCTATATAAAACTCTCTGTGTCATGGGTGAATTCCTTCAGCTAGGAGTTATTCCTATATAAAACTGCTAGTCTTCATCGTGGAGCTGCAAGTCTTTCCTATATAAAACTTTCAGCTTCTGAAGCCTCGGAGTGGCAGATTCTTCCTATATAGAACCTCTCGCTGTGGGCATTTGAAAATATAGGCCCTTCCTATATAAAACCTTTATCTTCACATTTGGGATTCATGCCAAAATGGCTACCGATGTTTCTTTGAATCCGTAGATACCTATCTAGAATAAGACAAAATGCTATGACAAATGAATTAGCATGCTCCTAATCCTAGGGATGTCTAACTATTCATGATGCATGAGTGTAGATATCTTGGTGGTCCTACTTTAGCCTTCAGTCAATCTTGACTCTACGCTGCTCTCTTTCTCCCTTTTCTTCTTCTAGAGTGACACCCCATTTCCCTGTCAGGTTCAACCATTCCAACCTTTCTTTTTTTGAATTTCTTATTTGGGTTTCTAAAGTGCCTTTCAGGTTTTCACCTTAGAGATTTTTTTGTTGTTGTTTTTTTTTATTTTTTTTAAGAGGTGCCCTTCCGAGTTTTCACCAGGGAAATCTCTCTTGTTGTCTTAGATGCCTTCTTTAAACAAGTAAGGCATGTGCCATTGGTCATCTTACCCTGGTGCTCGAAACCTTCTGCTCACCCTGTTTCAATAGACATCATATAGGCAGCTAGAGGGCAAGGTTAACATCGTTTTCTAATCACCTGCATCTTTAAGGTTAGATCACAGTAATGCTCAGAAATCTCTTGTTTATCATAAGCCTATGTTAACTTATTTGCATGATATTAATGGTAAATAACAAGAAGACAAGGAATGGAAGCTCAAAAATGTGATTTTATTACGATTAAGGATTTGGAACAATTTTGAGAGAGTCATGAAACACATGAGGAAAAGGAAAAGCCACACATGAAATGCAAGACCTTTCAGTATCCACAGTATGAATGATACATGATCCCGTCAACCGGCGTAGAATCTTTGCCTAAAGCTTCTTCTTCACGAGGCTCATGGGGACGACCCTTCTCTCCGGAGATCCACCCTCTCAATTTATCTGAGCCGCCCTTTATGAGTTTTCAACTCGAATCCTTTCTTTGCTTCAAGACGCCCTATTTCGGGTTTTCGCCCTGAGCTCTCCATTTTCTTTTTCTTTTTCTTATTTTTTTCTTTTTCCTTTTCCTTTTTCTTTTGTTTTTTTCTTTTTCTTTTTCAAATGTAGTATTTCTTAACAGCATCGGAATTTACAGGGCTTTTCAGCTCGTCTCCATCCATTTCAGTTAAGATTAAGGCTCCTCCTGAGAAGGCCTTTTTAACCATATATTGCCATTCCCAGTTGGGCATCCACTTTCCTCGAGAATCTTTCTAAATTAGGAGGATCTTCTTAAGCACCAGATCCCTCTCTCTGAATTCGCTTGGGCGCACCTTCTTGTTGTATGCCCGCATCATTCGTTTTTGGTACATTTGACCATGGCAGATGGCCTTCAGCCTCTTTTCTTCGATGAGATTTAACTGGTCGAGTCTGGCTTGCTCCCATTCAGATTCTTCCAATTTTACTTTATTTAAGACCCGGAGCGACGGAATCTCCACCTTAATGGGGAGTACTGCTTCGGTACCATACACTAAAGAATAGGGTGTTGCCCCTGTCGATGTGCGAATGGACGTCCTATAGGCGAAAAGGGCAAATGGCAGCTTTTCGTGCCAATCCTTGTAGGTATCCGTCGTCTTCGCGATGATCTTCTTTATGTTCTTGTTTGCTGCTTCCACTGCCCCGTTCATTTTGGGACGATAGGCTGTGGAATTATGGTGTGTTATCTTGAATTGGTTGCACACATCCGTCATCATTTTGTTATTCAGATTGGAAGCGTTGTCGGTGATGACCCTTTTTGGCAAACCGTATCGACAAATGATCTCCTTCTTTAGGAATTTGCATACCATCATCCTTGTGATGTTGGCGTAAGATGCTGTCTCCATCCATTTAGTGAAATAGTCTATGGTGACCAAAATAAAACGATGTTCGTTGGAAGCCTTCAGGTGAATCTGCCCAATGACGTCCATGCCCCGCGCTGCAAAAGGCCACGGAGAATTCATGGTGTGTAAAGGTAACAGAGGAGCGTGAATCTTGTCAGCATAAATTTGGCATTTGTGGCATTTCCTGGCGTAATCGATGCAATCTCCCTCTATGGTCGACCAGAAATAGCCATACCTCATAATTTTTCGGGCTATAGACAGCCCGTTGGCGTGCGTCCCACATAGACCGTCGTGCACCTCAGCTAAAATCTCCTTCACCTCCTGGGCATCCACACATCTCAACAATGTCTGATCATGGCCTCTTTTATATAGGATTTCCCCATCCAGGATGTATCCTATTGCCATTTTTCTGAGTGTTTTTTTGTCATTGTCATTTGCGCCTTTGGGATACTTTTGAAGCTTGACATATTGCAAGATGTCATAGTACCACGGGTTGCCATCAATCTCTTCCTGCACATTACAACAATGAGCCGACCTTTCAAAAGTTTGCATCTCAATGGGCTTCATTTCTGCCCCCGTGTTTGTTTTGAACATGGAAGCCAAGGTTGCCAAGGCGTTTGCCATCTGATTTTCTTCTCTGGGAAGGTAATTGAAGCTGATCTTTTCGAACTCCTTGGTGAGCTCTTGGATCAGTTCATAATATTTGACCAGCTTTGAATTCTCGGTTTCCCATTCTCCACGCAACTGGTAAATCACTAAGGATGAATCTCCGAATACTCGAAGTTCCTTAATCTTTCTTTCAATAGCTAAGTTCAGTCCCACAACATAGGCTTCATATTCGGCTATATTGTTGGTGCAGAAGAATTGTAGTCTGCTAGTGAAGGGATAGTAGACATTCTCGGGAGAAATCAGCATGGCCCCTATCCCGTGTCTGAGGGCGTCGGAGGCTCTATCAAAGTAAAGCTTCCATGAATTACCGTCTGAGACCTCTTCTTCGGTTGTAATGCACATCAAGTCTTCATCCGGGAAATTAAAGTTCAACGCCTCATAATCGTCTGAAGTACGACTAGCTAGGAAATCCACTACGGCACTTCCATTTACGGCTTTCTGGCTTACATACACAATGTCGAATTCATATAGGAGCATCTGCCAGCGGGCCATCCTCCCCATCAGTGTTGGCGCTTCCATTAGGAACTTCAAGGGGTATAGCTTGGATATCAACCACGTAGTATGGTATAGCATGTACTGCCTAAGCCGCTTGGTAGCCCAAACTAAAGCACAACATAGCTTCTGAACTAGCGGGTACCGCGCTTCGCAATCATTGAACTTTCTGCTTAGGTAATAGATGGCTCGCTCCTTTTTCCCTAACTCATCGTGTTGCCCCAATACACAACCCATTGAATTCTCAAAGACTGTCAAGTAGAGGATTAAAGGCTTGTGTGGTATCGGCGCGACTAAAATCAGAGCATTTGTCAGGTACCTTTTGATCTTCTCTAGGGATTCTTGACATTCCTCATCCTACACATCGGGATTATTCTTTCTAAGAAGTCTGAAGACTGGGTCACACCTATCAGTTAATTGGGAAATGAAACGAGAGATATAATTTAGCCTCCCCAGGAAACCATGAACCTCCTTCTGAGTATGGGGTGGTGAGAGATCCTGGATGGCTTTCACCTTATCTGGATCGATCTCAATCCCTCTTCTGCTCACCACGAACCCCAAAAGTTTTCCAAAAGTAACGGAAAAGGTGCATTTGGCAGGGTTAAGCCTCAGCTGGTATGTCCGTAGTCATTGGAATAGTTTTCTTAAGTTCTGTAGGTCCTCCTCTTCTATTCGGGACTTAGTGATCATGTCGTCCACATATACCTCTATTTCTTTGTGCATCATGTCATGGAAAAGACTCACCATTTCTCTTTGGTAAGTTGCCCCTGCGTTCTTGAGCCCGAAAGGCATCACCCGGTAACAAAAAGTGCCCCACATGGTTATGAATGTAGTTTTCTCCATGTCGTTCGAGTCCATCTTTATCTGGTTGTACCTTGAAAAGCCGACCATGAATGAGAACCATGAGTGTCCCGTGGTGTTGTCAACCAGCGTGTCGATATGTGGCAGAGGGAAGTTGTCTTTAGGGCTAGCTCAGTTGAGATCCCTATAATCTACACACATACGGACCTTCCTGTCCTTCTTCGGTACTGGTACAATGTTTGCAACCCATTCAGGGTATTTGGCTACTTCCAAGAAGCCAGCATCAAATTGTTTTTTACCTCTTCTCTGATCTTTAACAACATGTCTGGTCTCATTCTCTGAAGTTTTTGTTGTATTGGTTTGCATTCCGGCTTCGTCGGCAGTTTGTGTACCACTATGTCAGTATTTAAACCTGGCATATCTTGATAAGTCCAGGCGAAAACATCCTTGAATTCATGAAGTAGGGTTATCAGTTCGTGCCTGGGTTTTGAGGAAAATGTCATCCCTATTTTTACTTATTTTCTCTCTTCTTCAGTCCATAAGTTTACAACTTCTGTTTCTTCTTGGTGGGGCATGATTTGCCTTTCTTCGTTGGCCACCATCCTTATCAACTCTGCAGGGACCTCGCATTCTATCTCATCATCCTCTTCCCCAATTCCTTCTGAGATCTCAGGGCATTCAAAATCTACTTCGGGATTGGATTCGGCATCATTCATACAGTCAATCATGGGAGACCTGCATTAAATGAGAATGAATGTATTGGGAAGAGAATGGTTTTATATGAAATGAATGAACATGAAGAATGAATGAATGAAGTAAATGAGACATTTGCCATTTAAGAAAACGGGGAAGATATTTTCATTTCAAACAAAAAGTTAACATAGGTGCCCTATACAAGAGATCCCCATTGTTTATGGTCAAAAATAAAAAGGTTGATTCAGAGCATTACTCTGATCTAGTCTTAAAAACCACAGGTAGATCAACGTGGCTCCAGTTATCAAGAGTTTCCATGGGATGGCAGGGGCGGATGTTGGTCAACATACTACTGACTTGGTCATTTTCAGCTATCATGTTGATAGACATCCCCTCAAGTGATTCATTAAACATTTTTTAATTGCCTTAATTGCCTCTTCAACCTCCTGTCCTGGTTGGCAGAATCCTCTGGAGACAAAAGTGGTTTTCAAACTAAGGAAAGGCATTCGTCTCCATGGAATGTCTTCTCCATTAAATTTGGCTCTTCTTTGTTCTTCTTTTCTCTTGTATTCTTCCTTTCTTTGTTGGACACTTGGTTTGTAACCCAACCCAAAACGGTCCTTCTTGGTTATCATACTCTTGGCTCGTAGGCTCCCTTGCAATCTTCTCCCTAGCCCTCTTCCTGCTTTGGCTCCTTGGCCCAAAGTTTCAGCAACGGTCATCTTGGTACAATTAGATAACCTGGGATAGGGGATCCGACTACCTTCTACGACGAATGTGGCATTTACTAGCTCTAATGCTCGAAAAGAGCATTCTGCAACATCATCATCATTTTGAATGTAGGAGGCCTCTGATGTCACCGAAGCAATAATTTCCTGCTCGACCTCTACTGTGACCAACTTGCCTTCGATCACGAATTTTAATTTCTGATGTAGTGATGAGGGGACAACACCTGCAGAGTGGATCCATGGCCTTCCCAATAAGCAGTTGTAGATGGTTTTATGTCCATCACCATGAAGTCAATCACGTACTCCGTCAGCCCAATCAATAGAGACACCTCAATTTTTCCCAGTGTTCCTCTTTGTGTGCCGTCAAAGGCTCTCACGGAGTTATGGCAGGGCTTTAGGTGAGAATTATCTATTGGTAGCTTTTGCAAGGTCACCATAGGCAGTACGTTCAGTGTTGACCCGTTGTCAATCAATACCCCCGGTAACACATACCCTTTACAGTGGGTTGTGATGTTAAGAGCTTTAGTGGACCCCATTCTGCCCTCGGGGATCTCATCATCACTGAATATTATATGGTTATAGGCAGTGATATGCCCCACTATCCTGTCCAGTTTTGATACAGAAATGTCCTGGGGTATAAAAGTCTGGTTTAGTACTTTTAATAGTGCCTCACGGTGTCTTTCTGAGCTCGAGAGCAACTCTAGCACTGTGATCCTAACCGATTGCTTTTCGTAGTTGTTCCACTACGCTGTACTCACTATGTCTCAAGAATTTTAGAAATTCTTTAGCCTGAGACTCGGTTACTGGTTCATTTATCTTTGGGAGTGGTTCCTCACCGAATATCTGCGCGGGGGTAACCGATGTATCCTTTCCTTTATGTTTGGCCACTTTAGCAGCCCTCAAGGTCTCATAGGAATAACATCTGCCGCTCCTCGTGAAATGGCCCACCTCACCGACATTCACATCACTCTTGCCTTGCTTATCTTTCGGTGTAAGCTCTTTTAATTCACCAAATTCTGGCTTTTCTGGTATGGTCAGGTTTACAGCATAGTTCCAGGGAGTTTGTCGCATATCCTTGAATGGGAACGGGGATGGTGCTGAGTTGATGATCTTGGGAGTTATCTTAGTAGTTTCTCCTTGGGAGGCACCTACACTCTCTGGCCTGGAGGAGATGATAAGAGGTCTATCTCTCCCGTATTTAACGTTGGGGCTGTCAGTCATATGTACGTCTGACCCCTTCCTTCCCGTAGGCTCTTCGAAGAATTCTATTTGCTTGTCATTCATCAATTATTGTACCAATTTCTTAAAATCGTCGCACTGTTGGATGTCGTGTCCTCCGTCCTAATGGAATTCCCAATACACTCCACATCCCTTTTGTATTACTACCATGCCTCTGTCGATCAAATGGGCCATGCACAATTGCTGAAATACCCACAACAAAGGAGATTTGATTTCAGACACATTATCCTTAATCTTCCTGGTAAAGCATTCCTCAATAACAATTACTCCTATGTTCCCGTGATTAGGAAATGGGTTTGTAGCTACACTTGGTTCTTCAAACTTTAATATCCCAGAATCGATTAAGTTATGCACCAGCTTTTTGAAAGCAAGGCAGTTCTCAGCGGGATGGCCAGGGGAACCACCGTGATAGTCGCAATGCATGTTTGGGTTATACCAGGACGGGAACGGCGGTTCGAATGGAGTAACGTAGTATGGATGGACCAGGCCCGCTTCATACAACTAAGAGTAAAGCTCGGAGTACGGAACGGGTAGTGGAGTAAAAGTTTGCCTCTCTTTCTCTTTTATTGGGGTTCTCTCCTCTATTTGATTCGAGTTTTGCGATTTCCCCGTATGTGCTTGTGGCTGGGAGACTGTAAAATTCTTTGGGGCAGTGTAAGTACTGGCGACGTTTACCTCATTCTTCTTGCTGTACTTTCGAGACCCTTCCTCGCTATCAATTCTACCGCTCTTGGTTGCCAATTCAAGGGACTCCCCGGTCCTAATTAAATCAACAAAACTCTGTGTCGTGTTATTAATGAGGCGATCGAATATTGTCCCCTTCAGAGTATTAACGAATAATGGCGTAATTTCATGTTCTGGGAGGGGTGGCTGAATTTGGGCGGCCACTTACCGCCACCTCTTAGCATACTGTCGTAGACTTTTGTTGGACTTCTGTCCCATATTTTCCAACATAATTCTACTGAGTGTCATGTTTGTTACGTGCTTGTATTGCTCGATGAATGCTCTTGAAATATCTTTCCATGTTTTAATGTTTACCCTGCTCAACTGGGTGTACCACCGCAACGCCACCCCAGTTAGGCTATCTTGGAAATAGTGAATTAATAGTTTCTCATCCTTAAGGTAGGCCGCCATCTTCAGGTAGTACATTGTTACGTGCGCGGAAGGACACGTGGTTCCATCGTATTTGTCGAACTCTGGTGTTTTAAATTTTGGTGGCAGGACAAGGTCGGATACCAGACTCAAGTCACTGACATCATTTCCTGATTCTTCCATAGTTTGCAAGGCTTTTAATCTTTTCTCCATGAGGCGAAACCCCTCTTCCCACTTCTTTTCTACCTCTGTCCAGATCCTTTCCACCAAGTTCAGGTTTGGCACCTCCTCCCCATTGAGTGCTTCAGTGTCAAGGGGTTGAGTCTCAAATGCCCCTACCTAAAGGTTAGCCGACATCCCAGCAGGGTCGATATATACCTTTCTAGCCAGATTCGGCGTAGCCGGTTGAACCTTACTGTGAACTGGGGTACTTTTCGGTTCTTGAGCAACTTCTCCTTCAACTCTTTTTCTGAGGCTCTTAGCCAACAACGCGGTTATGTCAAACACTATCGACGCTTGTGACTGAGCAATTTGGTCACTGAGGCTTCTTTGGGTCTCGTCAAATCTTGCTTCCAGCTCTCTTTGTCCCTTCTATAGACTGATTATCCTGTCTTCCATGAGCTTGCTTTGTAGTCGGGTAAGATATGGATGATGAATAATTGCGGCTTAACTTCTATTTTCACACTGCCACAATATTTATAACATTAATATGATTGCAAGGAAAATAAATGAGTGTATAATGACGCGTCTGTCATGATGCAATGCAAGAATGTATGCCGATAAAGGTACTGATTCCGCTGGTAATCACCCTTTTGAACTATTTCCACGGGAATTAAAGGATCTAGATTACAATAGAGTTCGTATTACAAAATGAGGGTCCCTAATACAAAAGAGTCCTAATTACAATACAGAGTCCTACAGATAAGCCCTAGCTCTATCTCCTAATTTTCCAATAGCCCTGAGCAGCTTGATGAACCTGGGTGCTTCTTCCATGTCTGGGGCTACGAAAGGTCGGAGTGCTTCAGCTTCGACAGCTAAGTCACTCACATGCCTGGTGACTCGCTGTATGTCCACCATTAGGTTCGCGTAATATTGGTCCCTATCTTGCACCATCCGGGCAGCGTCCCGCAGTCTTCTTTGCCAATAAATGTCCCCTCTGGCTACAGCCTCTTCGAATACACTGATTCTTTCCTTATAATCCTGAAAAGTTGCTTCAAGGGACTCAATCCGGGTTCGTAACGTGCCTACTTCACGCTCCATTTCTTATAGCTCGGTGAAGCCATTCCTCTGACAGTAAGTTCGAAAGGAGTGTTTTACTTCTGCCACCTTTTCTTCTAACTCGACATTCTGACTTCGGCTCTGATCCAGACTTTGGATAGTGTCGTCGTACAACCTTTGCATCTCTAACAGTCTATTCCGGCTACTCATGGACCTTCTTTTCCAAGCGGCGACGTTTTCTCTCTCATAGTTGACTGCTTGTTTTCCTTTGCTAATCTCTTGCCTAGTTATTTCCTTTTCTTGATCAATGGCCTCCTTGAAAGACTGTCTTTCTTCCTCAATAGCCAACCTGCAACTTTCTATCTCCTTCTCGATTGCTCGCTTGCTGATTTCTCGTTCTTCTTCCACCAAACGGATACCATTCATTCTTTCCTTTTCCACGGCTATAAACTGACTTCGGCCGGCTTTTTGTATTTTCGCTTAGAGTAGGAGGGTATCCTTCTGGTAAACTACATTCTTCTCGCTAAAATCCGCATTTAATTTCATCAATTGCCTAATGATCCCGTCCCGTTCGTCGACCTCTAAGCTCACTTTATAGAGCTCACCCGCATGCTGAGTCTGTTGGGTGTCCATCTTCCTCTTAATTTCTTCGAGTTCATTCCGTAAAATATCAATTTAATACGGTACCACCTTTGTAAGCTCCTCAAGTGACACAACCGGTCCCTCATCGGGTTCAAGAATCACATCATTAACCCTCAAACGCCTCCAAAGATCATAGTCTGGGGTGGTTATATGCTCGGTGTCTCCTTCCACCCTGATCCGATAACAATGGTCCCAAGCCCTCATGATAGTCTGAACATTTTCCTTAAACTCACCTTTGAAAGGAAATTCAGTTCGGTTTAACTCGGTGGTATTGGGGATGAACTGTCGTGATTCGAATTGTCGGGACACCAAAAGCGGAGCACAAGCAATCCCTCCATGCACTCCCAACATCATCAGCCAGTCGAAATCACTACAACTGTACAAAAAGTAATTAACTCTACCGAGCCACGGGACCCTCCATACTATGTCTTCGTCTTGAATGTTCTTGAAGAAACGAGACCATTTTTTCGTTTTCAAGTTTTCTCGCCACTTTTTTGCTAAGTACTCCCGTAAGGGCGAAAAGCCTTGGAAGGATATCCCTGGTAGGACCCTTGTCTGTGTCTTCCACATGTGGCTCTAAACCCATACCTTTAACAGCTATGCACACCCCCTGAAACGTCATTCTTCGTGCTTTCGACTGGCATTTAAAGAAATGAAGGTCTCGGCCAAGATTGCTGGTGCTGGATTTGCCCGCTGTTTCATACGCTCGAATAGGTCTAGAATGGCTACATCAATGTTTCCAAGAGTTCTTGGAAAGATAACCAACCCATATAATCCCAAGGAAAACATGTCTATCTTTTTCCCCTCATCTGGATGTGTAGGCATGATGTCTCGAATGTTCTCCCATGCAAAGACTGTACTATCTCCTCGAAGTCGGATCAGGCCATTAACCCAACTGTCACCCATCTCGGTAAAGGTTTTGAGCTTCGAAGTGTAATTCTGATTCCTCGGAGGTTTTGCGTAGATCCAATCTTTCTGAACGTTCTTTTGATTAAGTAAGGCGGTGTACTCTTCTACTGTAGGCATCATGTCTTGTCCATTGAATGTGAAGCAGCAAAAGGCGGGATTCCAGAACTGAAAAATAGCTCAGAGTAGGGGTTGGTTGACCCGAACGTATAACAACTGTGCAATGTCGCCATAACTATCACAGAACCTGTCTTGTAGTCTTTGGTCTCATTCTTCCCAGATAGTTTGAAGATCCCATAAGTTGTTTTGTTGAAGACTCGCGTAGGTGTACCCTGCTACTACGCGCTCGCTCGGTAAACTGTCCCCTTGGGCCTTCTGGTTGACCTCTAACCAATGCCTGACTGATAAGTTAAGCTCTTCTTTCCTAAGACACCTTTTTTTCCATGGTGAAAGACTTTCTGATCGGGCAAACCACTTGATCCAGTACCTTTATGTAATGCAAATGCAATAATGTATGAAAAAAACAAAAGCAAAAAAGAAAATAAGTTAGTACCGGATAGAATTAATAAATGCGTAAATGAAAGGACGAATTAAATAAGGTAAACAGACAAAACAATCCTATTTATCCTGTCTAAAACACCTAAGGTTATCCTCATGGCTCTAAAGGGGTGGTTTTCTATATATTCTCTACATGCAGTCTTGGTTCTAGGAGGTACCCGAACTGTCCTTGTTGTCCTATACTAAGAGTAGCAAGGCCCCCGATCATCACCCATTATAGGCTCCTTTCAACCGGGTTCAATTCAGAGGGACCCATTCGCTTATGCCTGCACGAAGGAACGATATCCTTACGAAAGGATAAGGTACTCGAGCCCTGAAGGTACTTGCTAGGCCTACACGGGAGAACGATATCTCTACGAAAGCATTAGCGTTTTCCCCCCACTTAAAAAATGGGTTTATATGCCATATTTTAAATGCGTTAAAATAAAAGCGCAATTATAACTGAATGTTAATTTAATAGTCACTTTAATCCGGAACTTCTAATATTATTAAAGCGGTAATTATTTGAAAAAGCTTGACTCTCTTTATTTTGTTAAAAAAACAAAAAATGTCCCCAGCGGAGTCGCCATCTGTAGCGATGTTCTTTTCGCTAAAAAAACGCAAAGTTTTCGAGGTGTTGGTTGTCTTTCAGATATAAAAAATGTTTATTCCATGGGGGTTTTAAAAACCGCGTTTTATTTATAAATTGGAGTCGCCACCGGCCACTTAGGTAGGCTGGACACCATAAAACCAGAGATTTGAAAACTATTGGGTTCGGGAGTCGGTTACGGATGGGGAAGGATTAGCACCCCCACACCGCCCAAAATTGGTACTTTAATAATTACTGCTTTATTAATATTAAACTTTCCAGATTAAAATGACGATTAAATTAAAATTTGGTTATAAGTGCGAGTAAATTTTAAGGGCCCCGTTATCCGAGAGTAAACGCCTATCCAGCATCACTACGCCTGATACTGGCCCCGTTTACGCTCGGATAAAAGGGCACCGTATTGACAAAATACATATCCGTTATGCAAACTTAGTGAGCAATATATACAAAAAACATTCACATGGACATGATATGAAAAACATAAAAAGAAAGTTATAAACTTTAAACAAATATAATATGAAACATGAATATAATGCAACATACCATAATAAATAGACAAAAATATAAATGTAAACGCAAAAAGATCATATTTCCAAAACTAAACTAATTAATTCTAATGTGCTTGATCACACAAATATATTATATATGACATGCGTGTAACGTAACACTAAACCAACCTAACAACATGCCAATATATAAAAATTTAAAACTTGACTTCTATCATATAACATAGTTTACGTTCACAAATTAACATGCTATTTAAATATGATAAAACACCACACTAATATGTAACCCAAAAAGGAAGATGAACATAAAATCCACGCTAAGACATGTTATCTATACATAAACTAGACAAGCATCGATCAAATAGGTAAAATATGAGCTAACAAACGGTAATATAAAGGTAAAATACGATCAACTAAACATATATTATAAAACATGGGAACATGAAATAAAAACATAAGAACACACAATGGGCAAAGCAAACATACTAAAAACATAATCACAAGAGCACGTACAATAAAACACCAATGAACTTAAAATACAAACAAAATAAAACATACTTAAACATGGTATATTGATGTTATTAATGAAACTACAAGGGGACTGAAATGAAAAAAAAAAACAGAAGCGAAATAAATAAATAAAACAAAAACAAAAGCAAATTTAGGGACGTAATTACAAAACCAAGAAAGCCTAAGAGGACTGAACATGTCATTTGACCAAGGGGCAAGCCCAAAGTGCAAACATTCAAAACGAGGAAGGACTCGGGAGGTAATTTCACCATTTAAAAAAGGGATTTCGGTTTATCTGAGGACCAAATTGAAATATTTTCAAAAAGGAAAGGGACTGGGGGTGCTAATATCCCATGCGACGAGACAGAAACGTAAATCTCAGGAACGCGGGGGGATTTATAACGTTATTTTCCCATTTTTTATTTCCCCCTCTATAAAATCGATAACCGCCCCCCCTTCATTCATTTTCCCCTCATTTTTTACCTAAAGAGAGAAAGCTCTCTCTTTTCCCAGAAATGCAACCCACAAACCCTTCATCCGTCACGGTTCTAGAGGCCGACGGTGGTTCGGCTACTTCGGCCGCCACCTTTAACGCCATAACAACAAAAACCCAATCTAGACACCCCTAAAAAAAACCAAAAAACCTCAACTTTTGGAAAAACCGAACCAAAATACTCATATTTTGACTCTGCAAAGCCCAGATCCCTGACATGTCGAGACGAAAACAAAAAGAAAACCCCTCTTTTTGGCTCACTCCTCAGAGTTTATCGCAGGCGGAGAAGGATTTTTCCTTAGGTAAACTCTATTTTTTATTTTTACTTGTATTTTTTTCATGCATGTATGAGATTCAAAAAAAGAGAGGAGATTACCGATGGAAACTTGTATATATTTTTTTGACTGATAACTTGGTGGCTGCCTGTCTTCTTACAACTTTTCATACATATATCCTACTCTGGTTGTTTTTGGTAGAAAGTACTATAAAATACATATTTTTAGATCTAAAATGGTACTGACATAGCCCTTTCTTTTTGGTGATTTTTTCTGATGTATCTAGCAACCCTGAGCGCGGTGGTTGGAGGCCGGCATGGTGGAGGTATGGGGGCAGTGTGGGGGAGATGTCCTCAGGTAGAGGCGTTCTCGACCGTTGGATCAGATTCGATCCAACAGTTGAGATAACTTGAAGGATAAATGGTTCAGATAAAATCTCGAACGGGGGAACTGCGCCAGATCGTGACACGTGGAGCTCAGCAACCGAGGAGTTCTGACGCGTAGGATGTACGCGCGCGTGGGAGATCGAAGAGTCCGCGCATGGATCAAACGCGCTTGTGGCAGTCGAATGTTCTGGGCGTGTAACACACGCGGCCAGCTGGATAATCTTCCCCTTTGATCGTGGCCGTTGGATCAAAATTTGATCCAACGGCTCCTGGTTGGCTGCGCAAAAAAGGGAAGCACTAGGGTTAGACATTTTAGGGCTTTCAGATATAGGATTTGGGTTTGGCCGATTGGGCCATGTAAACTTAATTTTGGGCTATGTAATTTGGACTTGGACTATAAATAATATTTTTGTTTGTTTTCTTTTTCTTTAATACCTTACCTGTTTATATATTATAATAATAATAATAATACGTATATACATACACATGCGCACACATACATGAAACATATGAACCCACATGCAAACATTGATTAACATAATATACTATATACATGCATATATAATCACACACATCATGAATATCCACACACATTATATGTACAAACAATGCACTCGTAAGGATTGTAAATACATGTGTGACACACAAACACCATATTACTTATTAATACGTATACATACATAGTTTATAATATACATTCACACATCACACACACTTTACGTATATTAATAACACTCATGCACATAACAAACATATAGTATAATAATATATTACATTTATACATGCAACACTAATTCACTAATAATTACACTAATATGTATTTACAGAACAGATAAAAATGAGTGATTACAGTAACCAAAGTATATTTTGAACTAGGCTATAAGTAATAAGGGCAATGGGGGTTTCCGTGGTTATTTGGGAGAAGCTTTGTTGAACTCCCCATTTGAGCAAGTTTGCTTGGTTGCTCTTAAGTTGTAAATGGCCTTTATGGTTTACTTTTTGGTGATGGTATGAAGTTTGGCGTTTTGCTTGGTTGGTTAACTAGGTTGCATGCCTATAAATTTACATTTGATGCAAAATGCTATTAAATGATGTTGAATCTGTGATGTAATGTTGTGGTTGGATTTTAGGTTATGTTGGCTATATATTAGGGGCATGTTAGAATGTTTTGATAAGGTTGAAAGAATGTTAAACCAGCTAAAAATGACATTATAGGCCAGGCGTATCGATACGCGGGGGACCATATCGGTACGACTAGGCAAATTCAGGCACATGGGATCGCTATGGTATGTGCGTACCGGTACGAGATAAGGCATATCGGTACGGGAACTTGTTACTGGAAAGTTGTTTTTTGGGAAAAACCCATGTATCGGAACAATAAAGGCTCGTACTAGTACGATGTTAATATTTTGCAAGCTGACATAGCGTATCGATACAGTACATAGTGTACCAGTACATGTGGCTACTTCGTATCAGTACGGCTATGATCGTACCAGTACCGGTGGCCGTTAATTCTATTAATGTCATGGGAATGAAATTCTATCTCCTTGCGTTTTGGTCCTGATTATTGTGGATGTAATTAAATAAGATCGAATGATCGTTTTAAGCTGAATTTTGGTATGTAAACATGTAATCTGTCTAGTTAAAGAATGGTAACTTAAAAGTGGGCTAAGGTCTCGTAGCTTTCTGTAATTACAATTTGGTCCCTAAATTGCAATTGTGTTCAATTGGATGTCAATTCGATGCCTGATTGAGTCGAGGTTTCACCTGTTGTCAGTATGAACATGTAAGGATTTAATTTGTATCTAGAGAAGATAAAAATAAAAAAGGGGCGCGGTTCGAGTTTATTCTTTACGATTTACTTCGGTAAACCTAATATAGCTCGCTTGATTCGGTCTTGCGACTAGGCCAGGTCGAGGGGGTTACATCCATAACTATGTTCATCCAATTTTCTCATCAAAACTCAATTTAATCCATAAAATCTTGATTAAATCATAAACACATAACAAAAATCAGTTGTAAAGGATCAAGAACCTAGGAATTTCAATAAAGAACCTTTAATTAGTTGAGAGAATCGAAAATCACCTCTAATTGTTGATTTCTCCCTTAATTGGCAAAGATTGGATGAAAACTTCAAGAAACCAAGTAGATTTTGATGCAGAAATCAAACGAAGCAAATAGGAAATCAAAAGAAGTTGATTCCTATGAATTTTGGAATGAAATTGATAGTTTGGTTGCTGAGAAAGTTGAGAGAAAAGTTGTTATGTAAGAAAGTGAAATTAGGTAATTAAAATCCTTTTTATCAATTCTATTTTATTTTAATATTAAAACCATTTAAAAACCTTTTAAAATAGCCTAAATTAAGGGGAAAATTGATGAAATAGTTTGGTTAATTAGTTCCTTAAAGATTCTAAGTTTTGACCCTTTTACGATTTAGTCACCAAAACAGTTTCAAAATCTTTACATTTTAGTCACTAGGCCAAATGTCCTAAAATCCAATTTAATTCCTTCAAATTGATTTTACCAAAATTCTTAAAATATTAATTAAGTATTTTCTAGCATTTTCCATATTTTATTTTGACCAAAAACCATTTATTATGATTTTATTCCCGAAACTAGTTCGAATTGCCTAATCTGGTTCTCCCGAACCGTCTAATCGATCTACTTATCATCTAGGCCCAAATTTAGGGTGTTACAAAATTTCTCAAACTGGTACCGACGGTTAGACCTCACGGCGGCTAGATCACCTTCAAATCAAGGAAAACCCCTCTCTCTAAAACCCATTTTCTTTTTCTCCCATTCCAACATTCTCTCTCACCCATTATTATTCTAATTTTCTCCCCACTTTTCTTTTTTCTCTCTTCATAAAATCTCCTCCTTTTTTCAACCACTTACACATATTTAAATTTCAAACACCACTAATAAAATCCATTCTTCCAACTTGGATAACGCCATTAAAGAATGGCCCAAAGCCTATATCCAAATTCTTTAATTGGGCTCCCAACATAAAATCCCAATACCCAGTCCGAGACCTGATTTACTAACCCAAAATTTGAGTCGTTACAACTCTCTTCAACTTAAAAGAAATTTCGTCCTCAAATTTATACCAGTAAACCAAATAAGATGCTAAAACTTTTATAACTCTCAAACTTTCTCAAACATATCCCGCTGCGATACTCAGTTCTCTCATAACACTTGTCAATTATAACCCTTGTCTTCTAATGATACAAACATAATCTCAACTGATTGTTTCTCTTAGAAGGAATCCATCTCCTCTTGGTACATTACAGGCGACAAACAAAACCCAACGGTACCCCCGACAAAACTGTTACATGAATACGTCATCAAAGAAACTTAACTTATGTTATAGAACCAAAAGATTGTTGCATACAAAATCTTCCCACAACTCTATATGATCTAAAAACAACAGGAGATCAACAACCATTATAACCAAACAAAACAATTATTCTCATGGTGACTTCCTAAAGAAGACTCTAACTTTGATAACATCCTTTATCAATATCTTTGTTTGCTCAGTGCAAGTCTTCTAAAAGCAAAAGACGACCATACATGTCTCAAGACTGACCTTAGATCTCGGTGCATTTTAATATCAAATAGGCAATTAATGAAACTCCCATTAACTTGGTTCACACATGAGTCTTACATTCCAAACTATAACGCATCTTGAAAACATGTCACCTATACCCTAACTCGGATCTTTCATTGCATGAAATCCCACCCAGGGATAAGGTTCCATCACAAACCCCAAATCTTACATCAAAAGATAACACGTACACACTGTAGTGTTACACAACCCAACCCACAAACAATCCATGCAAACTTTCTATCTGAATCTCACATTTGCAGAAAATAACAAACAACACTTTCCAAGGAAAATACCATTACTCAAAGAAATCACATCGAAGCTGTGCACTCACAATCCTTTACAAGTTTTACGATCATCTATTTAATTTCCACTGAGGAACATCGAGCATCACAAAAACTCTGAAAACTCAACTTTATACTCCCAACTGACGGCAAGTCAACCATTTATCACTATCTCAAACACATGACTCCACAATGGTTCCCAAAACACGTGGCGAAAGTTGGTAACAACTGTTGTTCTCAAAATTCACCATTTATTAACCACTAAACTGTATAGGAAGAATCTCCTTCTTGATACATCTTCCTCTAAAACATCCACAACAAGATCTCATAGCCTATCAGAACTCATCGTACCCAAATTAAATCAACCACTGCATCCTTATAATTAAAACTAGATTATACTTTTTGCGACTTCTAGAGTTACTCATCCTCACTTAGAGCTTAACTAACAAAACACACGGGTATTGGTACTAACTGATCAGTATCGACACCAGATGAATCGAATACCGGTACTGCATGGAGCTAGTATCAGTACTCCCTTCCATAACCTTTACTTGCGATCCCTAATCGCCCCACTTGGGCAACATGATAATCTAACGCAAACTAACTTCATACAATCTATCACTCTTCAAGTTCACTTTACTTAGGTGGTGATTGATCACACAATCAACAGTTCTTAATTACTTCGACTCACGTCATTGTCCAAATCTCAATTTTTTTAAAGATCAAGTACCCAAAATTCACACTATTGGGGTTAACACAACCTTCCCACTTCTAGCACAAAATACAACCTTGACAATACAATAAAACATCCTCGAAGATCTCAAAATCTTACTCGGCTTTAATCAAGTAGCACCACTATCACAACAAAATGGTCCCATGCAGCTCGGATCTCCACCAATGTTTCTTAACTCATTTTATGGAAACAATGATAGAAATCAAATGAACTTACGAAGTCTCAAACCCTTACTTCCTTAATTGATTACATGATAACTAACCTTTTCCATACACAAGGTCATTATCTCGTCAGTGCTCATATTTCCATATTCTTATAAATTCACACGTGTCACGCAAAGCATCAGCTTACATTCGAGAGATAACACGATGACCCCCACCTTATCATAGCTGAAACACCTCAAATATCATTGCAGACATCAAAAGTTACCATAACGTGGCCTAAAGAGAGAACTCCTCATTCCAAAATTCATCTTAAATCTTCAAGCCTCTAACACTTTAACCACAAACATCTTATCCTCGAACAAATCTTAGAAAAATACACGGTTACTTCATAATCGGTTAAACATGTCATCCACCTTAGAAGACATGCAACGATCCCTCACTATCACTTAACAAGCTATCAACAGTTTAAGCATCACCTCAATGAACCAACTTCTTACTAGAGAACAAGCCCGGTTCTCCCTTAGGCAAAACACTTAGACAAAAAAAACTTCGTTCGAGCTGCACCTTTGCAACTGAATATCTGACTCTATACTAGGTCAGTGTCCTCTAACAAGGGTGATGGGTAGCGATGTCCAACTCGGCCTTACATCAACATCCACTCATGTTCTTGACAAGGAAGAAGTCCTAACAACCCCTCCAAGATTCATAAAAAAACACTCTGATAGTCTAAAAGCTCTCGAGCGTTGAACTACACACATCAGCATCTGCCAAACGGTCAAACATGTCTCATGACCCCGTTGTGTTATTCTCATTACCATTCGTTTGGGGATGGTAAGCTGTGCCAATTCTTTGCTGGATTCCATAGCTACACAGAGCTCTAGAGATTAAATTGCATTGAAAATGTGCACCTTTATCATGAATGATGGCTCTAGGGGCACCGAATCTAGTAAAGATATGCTTATGAAGGAACTTGGAAATAGCCTTGGCATCGTGTATTGGCAAAGCCACCACCTCTACCCATTTTGAAATGTAGTCAACAGCCACAAGGATATATAGGTTCTCGAATGATGGAGGAAAGTGACCCATGAAGTCTATTCCCCATATGCCAAAAAGCTCTACTAGCATAATATTCTAGAGTGGAAATTGATGTCTACTAGAGATGTTACCCATATGCTTGCATCAATCACATTCCTTGGAAAAGTAATGAGAGTCTTTAAACATCGTAGGCCAAAAGAATCCTGACTGCATGTAATACCCCAAAATTTGCTATGTTGATTAAGGGTCATTTAGTACTAAGATAAGGGCTTAAAAGCTAACTTAGTGACTAAAATGACAGCAAGTCAAAAGTTGGGAAAAGTATAGGCACCTGATGGATAATTGTACCATTAATAATTTTTATTCCACAAATAAGTTGTACAGGTTATAGGAAGATGATCTCTATAGTCAGATTTTTGGTATAAGATTTATGTAGAAATTTATTCTCGATCGAACAATTAGAGCAATGAACAGATATTTGATTCGAATAAAATTATACAGAGAAAAATCTGATATAGATTTCAAGAATAAAAATGCAGTATAAGATATCAAATTTCGATCGAACTGCAAAGTTAAGCTTGCTCGGGCTAGAGTAGCACTAGGATGGGTGACCTCTTGGAAGGTCCCATGTTAGTACTTTAGATTGATAAACAGGAATGAGTCAGAGTTAATATTATTCATATGGATAGTCGATAAAGAAATATTAAGAGAAATTGTATCTGATAAAGATTTTAGGTAATTATCAGCATATTTGGACCGAGTCAAAATTTTAAGTTTGACTTCATAAATATGGAATATTTTATTTGATATCCCGGTGAAGGGGAAATTTAAGTCGAAGTTGTAAGTGAATATCAGGAAATCGAATCGAATCAAGATTTCAGAGGCTGTTCCATAAGACACGAAAAATTCATAAAATATTATTTTATGAATAAATTATTAATTGGTTGATTGTAATCTAGCTAGAATAGTTGGATTTTTTACAAAATAGCAAAAATAGTGATTTAAGTGACTAGTTTTGGTAATTTGGTTACAATGGCAATATTGAAATATTTTGAAAGTGCCATGGGCAATATGGTCATTTCCCATGTGAAAGCATTACCCTAGTTTGGTTAAAGTTGAATGGAATTTGGTTGGAATTGAACTAGAATGGCAACTTGTAAATTATGATTCAGTTGGAGGTTAATTTTGGAATAAGGACTAAATTGAATAAAAAAATTCAATTTATCAATTACATGTGGCATAAATTAATAAAAGATGAACAAGATGTTCATCATCTTCAACCCTATTTTCGAAAACCATAGGGAAAGGGAGAGAAAAATACACAAAATTTTCTCCAAGCATTTTGAAGGCTCCCGAAGAAGATTCAAGCTATTGATGAGGCTAAGGGTACCAGATCAAAAGAAACAAGGAAAAAGTATCGAAATAGCTTAGCGAGGCTAATATCATGCATGCCCAGGTGAGTGCATTTTTACTTATTTGTATATACATGTGATATGAGTGAGTGCATTTTTACTTATTTATATATACATGTGATATGAGTGGGTGCATTTTTACTTATTTTATATATGTGATATAAGGGAGACTTGCGAGAAGTTGACCTTGATATTAATAAAAATGTATGATGATCAAAGTTATGTAAATGGCATGAGATATTAAATGGCATATGTGATACATTGATATGGCATAATGATTTATCTAAGATAAATCAAATTTTAGATTTTGGGTATGAACTACCTATTATCGAATTATGAATGGTAGTTTGACGTATTGGATATTGAATGTGAAAATATTATATTGTTATGCCCGAGTACTAGTGTGAGAGTCTTTGGTATAATTGGATATCCATAGTCTTAGCAGCTGTATTCCAGCACTACGGTGCGTTCCAGACACTTCGGTGTTGACATCAGACGCTACGGCCTTGCAGACACTACGGTGTTGTTTAGACACTTCGATGTCGACTAGCATAAAAGGTGCGATAATGAGGAGCAAAGGGAATCCTCGAGTACGTCCTCACCATCAGACGCTACGGCGTTGCAGACACTATGGTGTCGTTATGATGACTCGTATACCATAGGTTCACATGAAATTGTACTTTGGGCTATAATTCATGAAATGCTTTTATGTAAGTAGATATGCCAGTAAGTCTATCGTATTTCCTACTTATAAAGTAAGAATGACATTATGACTTTGGATAAATATACATACAATTATGATTTATATTGATGCTTTGAACATGGAATGTTGATTATAATGTTGATTTTGCCCAAGTACTGTTGTGAAGTCTTTGGTATAGTTGGATATCCATAGAGTCCTAGCAGCTGAGTCCTAGCACTACGATGCGTTTCAGTCACTTCGCTGATGTTTAGACACTTCGGTGTCGAATTAGACGCTACGGCGTTGTTCAGACACTTCGGTGTTGTTAGCACAAAATGTGCAATTATGAGGAGCAAAGAGCGTCCTCGAGTATGTACTCATCTCAGTCACTTCAGCGATGCAGATGCTACGGCGTCGTAAACACTACGGTGTTGTGATGACTCGTGTACCATAGCATCACATGATTTTGTACTTTGGGCTATAATACTTGAAATGCATTTATGCATGTAGTTAAGCTAAAAAGTTTAACATACACAAGACTAGTAAGACATATCAAATCCTATGATTTGAATATTATATTGGTTTAATGAACTATACAGGTAAGGTAGTTCTATGCATGATAAAATATTATCAACTGCAATTGGAAATCGCTTGCCATTTTGCAGGGCTTTGTTATTTATAATCATTGTTTTATATTGTTATAATTATGCCTCACTAGTTATACTTAGCCTATGTTTTGTAGCACACATAGGTACTTCAGACTAGATAGCAGAGGAAGAGCTGCACATAATTGGATCAAGTTAGCCTACATTATCAGTAAGTATCACCACATCCTACTCTAGTGGGGCATGTATAGATATGAAATAAGTAGCTATTTTGTATGATCTAGAAACATGATTTAGTTTGAGGAATTAAGAATATTAGAAAAGATGCTTCAAACAATTTTAAACTTAGTTGGTTTTTTATTGCGTAGCGATTTTAAAATCAAGAAAGGGTCTAGGCAGCACACATAGTTTTCACCCTGAATTATATTTTCATTTTAATAACTGCTTAAAGTATTTTATAAACCAATTCAGTGTCAAAATTAGGTGACTCTAGATAGATTTGTAATTTAGTGAAAACCAAGAAATGGTTGTTTAATCAAATTAGCTTTGCATCAAATAAAAAAATAAAAGTTTACAAGTCTGTAAAATTAGTGTAAATCAATTAGTAACATCTTTAATGTGTATTCGAACATCAAATATACATTGAGGGTGTTACACTGTAACACTTTGAATACGACCTTCATCCTAGCAAAGTAGCCTCCATACATCGACGAATCACTTATTCGGCTCATTGTTTGAACAAAATTAGCTCATCCCAATAATATTGCCGAACATCTTGCAGAAAACTTTTCCTGGCATTACTCACCAGATTTGGTGGCAAAATATTACTTACCAGGTAATTAACTATGTCAACATACCATGGCATAGAATTGACTACAAGTAAGTATTTATTGAGGAATTCATCTCTAATGGCAGTGGCTCTACCTTTCTCAAGGTGATGCTCTAATCGTGATAAATGGTCAACTACCAAGTTCTCACTCCCCTTCTTGTCTCGAATCTCGAGATCAAATTCTTGCAGCAAGAGCATTCATTGGATTAGTCTGGGCTTGGCATCCTTCTTTTCCAAGAGATATTTCAATGTCAAGTGGTCTGTGTACACCACAACTTTGTTACCTACCAAGTAAGATCTAAACTTGTCAAATGCAAATACAACCGCGAGAAATTCCTTCTTGGTTGTGGTGTAGTTGAGTTGGGCTTTATTCAATTTTGGTTGGCATAGAAATGGTATGAAAAATCTTTCCATGCCTCTGTCCCAACACAGCTCCAACGGCATAGTCGCTGGCATCATACATGAGCTCGAAAGGCTCACTCCAATCTGGTGCCACGACTATGGGGGGATTAATCAATCTATCCTAAAGTTCCTAAATTTCTTTTAAACAATAGTCATCAAGTGAAAAAGTGGCATTTTGTTCTAAAAGCAAGCATAAAGATTTAGAAAATTTTGAGAAATCTTTAATGAAACGGCGATAAAAAACTGTATGTCCCAAAAAAGTTCTTATACCTTTTACACTTGTAAGAGGTGGCAACTTTTTGATTACCTCCACTTTCACCTTCTCTACTTCCAGGCCTATCTTGGTTACTTTATGACCGAGAACCATGCCCTCCTTCACCATGAAGTGGCATTTTTCCAGTTCAAGACCACGTTAGTCTCAATACATCTCCTCAAAATAAGCTCAAGACTCTGAAGGCATTCCTCAAATATTTTGCCAAACACTGAGAAGTCATGCATGAAAACTTCTAGGTTATTCTCCATCTTGTCAGAAAAGATAGACGTCATGCAATGTTGAAATGTTGTCAGAGCATTACACAATACAAAGGGCAATCTCCTAAAGGTGAATGTCCCATATGGACAAGTTAATATTTTTTTCTCTTGATCCTCTGGAGTGATGGCAATTTGATTATATCTTGAATAACCATCTAGGAAGCAATAGAATGCCTTACCTGCCAATCTGTCTAGCATCTGGTCGATGAAGGGCAGTAGAAAGTGGTCTTTCCTGGTAGCATCATTCAACTTCCTGTAGTCCATGAACACTCTCCAACTGATAACAGTTCTGGAATGAATAAACCCCTCTTTGCTATTTTGAACCACGATCATGCCACCTTTCTTTGGCACACATTGCAAAGAATTAACCCACAAGCTATTAGAAATGGGATAGATTATCCAGGTGTCCAGCCACTTGATAATTTATTTTTTAACTACCTCTTTCATGCTCGAGTTCAATCTTCTTTGGCCTCAATTGTTTTGCCATAATAGTCCCCTAAAATTATTTTATGCAAGCAAATAGTTGGGCTTATTCCTTAGATATCAGCCAAGGTTCATCCCAGAGCTTGCTTATAGTTGCTTAAAATTTCCAGCAATCATCCCTCCTGATCAGTAGCTAAATCAACAACAATGATCACTAGCAAAGTTGAGTGTTTACCTAAGTAGGCATACTTGAGGTGGTCTGGCAACGGTTTCAGTTCCAATTCTGGTGTTTCATCAATGGATAGTTTAGGTGCCTTGATTTCTTTGCCAGCCAACTCCAATGGATTTGGCTATCTAAAGTAATTAACAACTTCTTTCTCCAAGGTTGGTCATTTAGTGTCTTTACTCGTCTCAATTTCATCATCCAGCTCTCTGGCATCATCATCTATGTCTTGGCACAGCCGTGCCACATCCATAGTGAAAATAGACTCAATCATCTCATCAGCTTGGCATTCCTCAAGTTCATATGTGCATTTAAGAGCTTGAAACACATTAAATGTAACATGTTGGTCAGTCATATGCATAGTAAGTTCACCTTTATGAACATCAATTAAGGCTCTACCTATGGTAAAGAATGGTCTGCCCAATATAATTGGGACTATCATATTTGCCTCATAATTTAAAATGCTAAAATCTACATCAAATTGATGTTGACTCCTAGGTCACACAGTGCCTTACCCATGAATCTATTGCCAATGGTACAAGGAATAGTAAAACTTCCTGGATCTTTCAGCTTCGGTGACAGTCGATTGAGTATCATTGCACTGTATCTCTCAGTGAGAGCTACAGTCTTGAAATCACCCAATTTCCTCTTCTTGGACAAACGTCCTTTATGAATTTAATATAGTTGGGTATTTGCTCGAGAGCTTCCACTAATGGTATATTGATCTATGATTGTTTAAGAACTTCCAAGAAGTGCTTAAATTGCTGATCATGCTTGTGCTTCTAAAGTCTTTATGGAAATGGTGTAGGTGGATAAGTGAATGCTGGCTCTACCGGCTTTGCCAAGGGTTTGCTGGCATCCGATTGAGGTCTGGAATTGTTCATTTCTACTTCATTCTTCTCTGCTTCTTTGGGCTCATCTATTGGTACCTTCGTTTTCTCTTGTCAATTAATTGGCTTCTTCATATGTATCCAGAGAGTTACAGCTTTTCATTATTCATTGCCTTTTTTCCGAGCATCTTCCGTATCACTTGGCAAAGTTCCCAAGGTCTACTACTGAGTGCATTGGCAATCTGTCCGATCTGTATCTCCAAGTTTTGTATAGATGCTGCCAAACTCTGAACAGTTACATCATTCTTTTCAATGTACTATGCCAAATTCCCCTGGTTGTTCCTTTGTCTTGCATGAAAATTGTTTTATGCCCTCTATGGCATTTCATTCTGGTTGAAACCTTGCTACACATTGTGACGTTGGGCATTGAATTAATTGCCTCCTTGGTTTCCCCAAGCTAAGTTTGGGTGTTGCTTCCATCTTGCATTGTAAGTATTGGAATTCGTATTATAATTACAATTGAAATTACCAACAAAATTTACCGACTCAAGGTTGATTGGGCAATCTTCCATATGGTGATCCTCTCCACATATCGTGCAAAATGGGTCTAATGCCTTGACTTCTCGAACTTCAATACTCTTTTGCATTGTTTTCATAATGTTTGTAAGATTGGAAATTTGAGCGTTGATGGTTGATAATGCATCAAGCTCCACTTTTCCATAGTTCTTGTCCCCGGTCCTAATCTGGCAACAGGATACTAGTAGTCATTAGTTGAAATCCTTTCAAGGATGTCACATGCCTTTGTATAATTTTTGTCAAGTAACGAACCATATGCTGAAGCATCAATAACAATCTTGGTATGAGCATTGAGTCCATTGTAGAAGGTCTCTATCTAGGTCCAATTTGGGAATCTAGGCATGGGACATCTCCTCAACAAGTCCTTAAATCTCTCCCAAGCATTATATAAAGTTTCATCATCAACATGCCTAAACGTAATGATCTCACTCCTCATCTTGGCAATAAATTTAGGTGGCTAAAAGCGCAGCAAAAATATCTGGCATAGGTCTCCCCATGAGGTAATAGAACAAGGTGGCAAGGAACTTATCCATATTTTTGCTCTATCTCTCAGGGAAAATGTGAATAATTTTAACTTCATTGTACCTTCTGATACACCAGATTGCTGAAATAGTTGGAAAACTTCTATGAATTACTTCAGATGCTGCCTCGGGTCTCCAATAGGTGATCCATCAAATTGTCCTGCATTCAAAAGTGTCTGTATCATTACCGGTATCATTACCGGTTTAAGTTCAAAATTAGCAGTGTTTACCTTGGGACCAATAAGTCCTAGAATCAAATTGTCCATAGACGGTGCCAAGTGTTCTCTAATAGGTCACTCTCCTCAACATCAACGGCTGGTGCAACAGGAACGGATGGTATCCCTTTGTGGATCCTCTTGATTGTA
The DNA here is from genome assembly GCA_019671005.1 of Hibiscus mutabilis. Classification (NCBI taxonomy): domain Eukaryota; kingdom Viridiplantae; phylum Streptophyta; class Magnoliopsida; order Malvales; family Malvaceae; genus Hibiscus; species Hibiscus mutabilis. The sequence continues at coordinate 23,291,205 of CM033720.1, forward strand.
TGGGACACCACGTACTCCTCCATTATCATGTTGAGCTATTTCTTAAGCTTTCCTCTCAACCTTCACAGGGTCCTTTCGATTTCAGGGTCGTATGGCCAATATTCCACCTCAGGACAGTTTCTGGTCATACACCAAACAAAATAATTAAATGAAATAAAAAAAAGAATTAAAACAATAAAGTCCGTCGCAATCCCCGAAAACGACGCTAAAAACTTGTCAACTTTGCTAACGCTTGGCAAAATATGGATTATTTAGCATAAAAGTGCAAGGAAATATTGCCAAAGGAAAGTCTTTTTACGTGCAAGTATACACTATCAGCAAGTAATACAACAGTAAGCTGAGTATCAAATCCACATGGATTGACTAGGAACTTAGTTTCTCAATTTTTACTTGTTTGTGTGAAAATAAAAGTGTTGAAAATGTTTTGGGTTTTAGATTTTAAAGATAGCTAAAGTAAAAGTAAAAACTATTTGGCAATGAAAAGGTATTTGAATGAATGATAAGCGTTGTCAAGGGATGCCTGGATTTCACGCTACTTATGCCAGCCTTTAATAATGTCCTACCTTGGATTTATTGCCGAGCAGATTAAAAATAGTATTTCCTATGTCGATGGCAATACCCTAAGTTAACCACGTTAAACCCCTATATGTCTATAGTGAAGCTTTTCATTAATTAACTTGATTAAGTATCAATTTTTACACCTAAGGGGTAGATTCACTTCAGAAGTAAGCTCATCTACCTGAACATCATCTGTCTAAGTTTCTCTCCTTAGAACCTAGCAACTAATCATTGCCCCTTAAGTCTGTTAAGATATTAAGGTGCAATAAGCATACAATGCCAACTATCGTATGGCAAAGATTTTAGGAAAATTAACTACTAGCAGTTAGAAAATAATGACAAGGCATTTAAATTATTAAAAACCAAACATAAAACCAGCGTTAATCGCAAACATCCCCCAACCAACTATAAAGTTTAGTTCATGGTTCGAGGGTTCATCCACAAATCATAATCGTATCTCTTCATCATTTCAAAATAAAACAAATAAAACTAAGAGAATGGGCAAGAAAGAGATCCATCGATGTAGCCTTTTAAATGCTCAAGAGCTCTCAGTCTTAGCTGGTCGAACCACATCGCCTCTGGTTTCACTACGATGTAGCCTCTCTCCCAAATCCGGATAGGCTTAAATTTGATTGTGCAAAGGGATAAAGTACATTATTCTCTTATCCATATTGAATTTTACGTCTGACGTGTACTGGGTCTGTAACCCCCTTGACCCGGTCTAGTCGCAAGACTGAACCGAGTGAGCTACATTAGGGTTTACTAAAATAAACCCCAATGAAATTACATTCAAACCAGTCCTTTTTTTATTTTATCTTTTCTAGATTCATTTTTGGATCCTATGGTGTGCATACAAGTCTTGGTTAAAATCCTAACTCAATCAAGCGTCATTTCAACATCCAATTGCTCGCATACACATTTTAGGGACTAAAATGTAATTTTTGATATTTATACGAGCTTCCACAAAATTAAAGTTACCAATCCTCAAGTAGCCATATTACATGCCTTGATATTAAAACAAAGCTCAAAATGATCATCCATACTCATTTAATTGCACTTTTAAGAAACAAAGACCAAAATGCAAAGATTTCAAACTATAGATGCTCATATAACTGAAATAGCGGTTTGCGTACCGGTACGGGTCTTATGCGTTTCGATACGGAACAACAAGACAAAGGCGTACTGATACAGTCCCTAGGCGTATCAGTACGGGCTTGTGTATTTCAAAATTTAGAATTCCAGTAGCTAAACACCGTATCGATATAGTAACCCGTGTACCAAAACGAGCATTGTTTCAACACTATGCGTACTGATACGGTTGCCAGGCGTACCAGTACACCTAGGCTATTTTGAGCACTTTGAGGCTGGACGAGTCTCCATGTACCAAAACTTGAGGGGTCTGTACTGGTACGGGGTGACTTGTAATGACCTCTAGGTCTAACATATGACACTTTGGCTCAAACTAATTCTATCCAAACAACCTCTAAACATCATATATCATCATAAAGATCCATCCAACACACACATAGCAACATATCAAGAGGTCACACCAAGCATGGTATGCTCAAACATTCACCTAAGAGCATGATCTCTACCCAAGCATGATTAAAGTCTCCTAACCCCTCAAAACCACATATAAAAACATCATACAAAACCAAAACATCCAATCAAACTTATTACAACAGGGAGTATCTCCAAAACATATCTCCCAAATAACCTGGTCACGTTGCCTTCTTATTACTACTTAACGTATATAAAACCATACTTTGAATTAGAGTGTTCCTTGGGTCCTCCCTTGCTCACGTGTCATCCGAGAAAGCTATTTCTCTGCATTGATGAGGAAAAAAGGCGTAAGCTATAAGCTTAGTGAGGGAAATCACAAAACACTCATCAATGCATTTAAAACCATTTCTTTCAAAACACATGTATATATCTCATAGCAAAACATCTCAAATGTGCACTTTTAAATCATTTTCAACACATATATCACGGATTCAATCTCTACCTCAATTTAAGCTTCACACTACAACACATTTATAACAAGCTTAAAGAGTAACACATGTATAAGTCTCATTATACAAACATAATCCATTTCACATTATACATTATCTCATATATTGGCTTTCAAGTGACTCGAAACCAGAAACTTTACATTTCACAAAACTTATCGGATACAGGGATTTCTCAAGTGGTTCCCACAACCACTTCACAAACATACCTCAACCGGAGTAACGACACACTTGCCTACCTCTACGGTTCAAACTAGAGTAACGACACACCTTCCCACCTCTACGGTTTGGATGTATAATCCACCAGCGGGAGTAAACAAAACATTTACCCACCCCAACCGCTGTGGTTCTCATGTTGGAGATTACGGACTCTTAAGACCCCTCGACAAACAAGCGGTAACTTTTTTTATAGTGCACTCTAAAGCTATGGCATGCTAACTATATCCGATATCATTTTAAACACGATCACTTGCCAATATATTCAATAAACAACATTACCTCACTATTTTAGATATGCATCAAATCAATCTTACACAAATACATTAAACAATGTATTTTCATATTCACAAAATACTTGCATAAATCATGTGCTATATGCATAAGTAATCATCAGTGATAATTTGCATCATAAATCATTTCTAAACATGCATAATACAATGAGCATTCAAAACCATAACATGTGCATGAGATTTCATTTTGCAAAAGCTAAAAATGAGAGAAACTCAACCGATACTTCTTTTGAGCCTAGATAAGTGTGCCAAACTTTTTCTAAACTCCCACAACTCCTTTTCAAACCTTTTTACAACAGTAAAACAATTTTCCACTCACCAACAATCCAACACTTGCTTGTCGATGCACGAATCAAGCTTCTGCACCTTCTTCAAAAGCCAAAGGATTCAACTCCCCTGCTTTTTCCAACCAAAAACAGAGGATTAAAACACAGTTCTGTAACACAAACCTCCAGCAACCAACAAACACAACATCGCCTCACAAGATCCCACACAACACCTTCCTAAAACCATCAAGAACATCACCAAACCTGTAACCCCCTTGACCCGGCCTAGACGCCCAACCGAACCAAGAAGACTATATTAGGTTTGCCGTAGCAAACCGAAGAGATTCAACAAAACCGAGTCCATTTTTTATTTTTATCTTATCTAGGTACCAATTATTAACCCTACATGTTCATGAAGACATTAGGTGTAACCTCAACTCAATCGGGCATCAATTTAACATCCAATTGATCATATTTGCAAATTAAGGACCAAAATGCAAATACAGATAATTTCAGGATTTAAACCCACTTTTAAGTTACCAACCTTTAATTAGTCAGGTTCCAAACTTTCATCTCAAATTTCAGCTCAAACCGATCATTCTACCATGTATAACTACATCGGCAAGAATTAGGGAATGAAATGCAAAAAAAGCAAAACTGCCCAAAAGTGACATTTACATGAGAAACGGTCGTCCGTATCGAAATGGGTAAGCCCGTACCGATACGGTTTGAAACACACCATTTCAGAACACCACCAGGTCGTATCGATACGCCTAACTAAAATACCAAACTTGTGAAATATTTTAAACCATACCGATACGGTTCTTAGGTGTTTTGATACGTGGGTTCAAGTTGCAAAAGTGAATTCCAGAGGCTAAAACTCGTATCGAAATGCCCATCCTCGTACCGGTACGCCAGGCCAAATTTGCCTAGGCGTATCGAAACGCACCAGACCCGTACCAATCCCACAAGCCTGTAATTGCCTAGCCATACCGATACGGTCCCCCGCATATCAGTACCCCTGGGCCTGTAATGTCACATTTGGCTGATTTTTCATCCCAAAAGCATACTCAAACCACTCCAACATGCTTTAAACACAACACCAACATGTCAAACATATCTCATGCTATCTAGCACCACAATTCTAACAACACAATAAGGATTCATGCATCAAAGAGGAAATCTATAGGAAGGCTTCCTAATAGGCATCCAACCAACATATCAAAAGGTAAACCAGCACCAAAAACAATCCTTAAAGGCCATTTACAACCCAAGAGCAACTATAGAAACATGCTCATACATGGAGTTTCTCAAAACATCTCCCAAATTACATCAAGTACCCCATTGCCATTATTCATTATAGTCTAAACCAAAACATACATTGCAAACAAGTCTTGCCAAGATCCCCTTGCTTCTTGCTGCCTTCCAAGACCTCAATTATCTGCATTGATGGATAGCGAGAGCGTAAGCACACAAGGCTTAGTGAGGAGTGCTAAAAAACAAACACCATTAATGCATTTAAAACCATTTACATAACCTCATCCTTTAAAACATCATGCCCTTTTTTTGAAACGTGCACTTTACACCATTAAAACTAGTATATTAAACCATATGCTACATGTATCATTAAACAACAGCAAGTCACATTGCTAACCCTCCACTTAAGCCTTCCCATGCATTACTACCAAATGCAAAGCTTAAGGAGAAACACATATAAACCACATTATACAACATAAACATTTCAATGATACATTAACAATTATATTGGCTTTCAAGTGAACATTAACAAGTTCAATTACAAAAAGAGTTCATCGGATACACGGATTCAACAAGTGTTAACCCAACACTTCAAGCCATCTCAACCGGAATAGCGATACAATCACAATTGCGGTACATTAACAACCGGGTACAATAACAAATGGTATCATAACAACCCACAGGGACATCCAGTCCAATCATTGGTTATATGCTTAATCCACTAACAGGAGTATTCGGTACTGTTTAACCCCTCTACCGTTAGGGTACTTGGATGGAGTATTCGGTATGCCGTATAAACCCCTCAACATCCAAGGCGACTTATTTATAGTGCACTCAATCTTATGGCCGGCCAACTATATCCGATAACAATTTTAAAACCACATCACTTGCCAATATAACTAACCAAATAACATTTACCTCACTATTTTTAACAAGCATTAAACCATGCCATTTCCAAAGCAACAACCATGCTTTAAAACACAAGTATAAACCATACCTACAAGGATCACTTACCATGTGCATCCTTCAGCATTTCATGCTTAAAAACAGTATATCAAATACTTTAAAACATGCTTAAATAGTAGGTAACATGTAAATTAAAACTAGTGCATAAAAGCATTTCAAACTAGCACTACTGAGAGAGAAAACCACTTTATACTTACTCCCGAGTCTAGTTAAGCGTTTCAAGCTCTACCTTAACTCCCAAAACTATGTTCCCAAAACATCAAAATGCTTTAAACCACGTTTTCACTCACTGATACACGAAACCTCGATTCACTGACGCGAAATTAAGAATCTGAAGCCTCCAACGCTTCTCCAATCACTTGCAGATCAACCTCCCCTGTTTTTACCATAAAACAACAGAGGATTAATGCATCATAATGCATTCCAAGCACAACAACCACATTCCTTCTCGGATTCTCACAAAACCTCCACAATTAACCCTCCACAACAACTGAAAACATAACCAACACACTTCGATTCACAGCCCAGCCAACATCTATCAATCTAACATCACTTTCAACACCAAAACACATCTAAAAACAGATTCAAAACAACCTACCACCTCCAGCAACCTTACATCCATATAAACACCACAAAACCTCAAAACTAACAACCTAAACAAATAGAGATTTTTAAGTTTCGGGATTCCATTGATAAAAATCACTTATCAACATTATTAAACATCCAAAATATGAATCAAAGCAACCTTACTTACTGGAAATCAGATCCAATTCGCGAATCAACTCATTTTCCCAAATAACTCAATTAAACATTGGAAAATCATCAAAATCAGATTAGAAACACAAAAACAAGGATCAAATGCTTGGGAGTTTCAATAAAGAACCATACAATAGAGGAGATATCGGGCCTTGCCCCTATTGTGAAGTTTCTCCCTCAATTGATTTGTGAAAAGCTAAGAAAACACAAGATTATGGTAAGATTTTGTATAAACAATCTTTATAAAACAATTTGAAACAATAAAATCAAGTTAGAAACCACCTCACCTCTAGAAATTTGATGAAAAACTGAGTGTTTGGCTGAGGAGAGAATGGAGAGAAAAAGTTGAGAGAAAATGACGTCATTTTTGTTTTAGTAAAGATAACTAACTTTTTAACAAAATCCTCTTTAATTACTAATTAAACCACATGTTAAAATCAGTCAAATCAAGGGAGAAATCATCAGAAACCAATTGGTAAAATAGCTCCTGAAACATTTTAGTCACTAGAAAATCACAGTTTTCAAAACTTTCATTTTGGTCACTAACAGAAATGACTATATTCCAAAACCCATTTTTCGAAATTGATTCCACCATTATTAAATACATAATTAATAATGATTTTTAAGCATTTTTCCATAATTTTTCCAACACCAAAAATATACATTCCCAAAACCGACTCGAATCTCTACTCTAGTCCACTGAACCGTCTAATAAACCCTCTAAACCGCTAAGCCCTAAAACCGTGGCATTATAACTCTCCCCCACTTAATAAATTCCATCCTCAAAATTTACATAGAGGAAACAGGTGCGGAAACTGTTTCACCATATCCGACTTGCGTTCCCACGTGGCCTCCTCAACATCACGGTGCTTCCACAACACCTTAACCAGCTCGACTGTTTTGCCACGTAGCACCTTACTACTAGTATCAAGAATCTTTATTGGTTCTTCATCGTAAGATAGGTCTGGTCTCAACTCGATCCCCTTCACCTGCATAACATGCGATGGATCCGACCTATACCTCCGCAACACCGAAACATGGAACACATCATGAATCTTTCACAACTCCAGAGGTAACCTCAAACGGTACGCAATAGGATCCACACGCTCGACAACCTCGTATGGTCCAATGAACCTCAGGCTAAGCTTCCTTTTCCGCCCAAAACGCAACACATTTTTCTAGGGCAACACTTTCAAAAACACTTTATCACCCACAACGTACTCTATATCCCTATGCTTCAAATTCACATAGGATTTCTGGCAATCTGCAACCGCTTTTAAGCACCCACATATCAACTTTACCTTTTCGATCGTGCCTTTCAAAACATTGGGCATAGACACAAACTTTCCCCCTGCTTCTGCCCAACACACGAGCGTATGGCATTTTCTGCCATATAAAGCCTCATAAGGTGCCATCTGTATGCTAGCATGATAACTGCTTCTCCCACGTTCCCTGGTACTCAATAACACGACACCTTAGCATATCCTCGAGAACCAAAATCACGCGCTTCGACTGACCATTCGACTGAGGCTGGTACGAGGTACTGAAACTCAACCGGGTTCCCAAAGCATGATGTAAACTCACCCAAAACCTTGTAGTGAACTATGAATCCCTATCTGAAACTATAGATTTGGGAACCCCATGCAAACGCACTATCTCAGAGATGTACAACTCAGCCAACCTGTCTAAGGTATACGTAGTATGCATAGGCACAAAATGTGTACACTTCGTAAACCTATCCATAATCACCCAAATGGAATCCTTTTTGGTCGGCGTCAAAGGCAGCCCAAACACAAAATCCATGGTGATTCTTTCCCACTTCCATTCTGGTACCCTCAACGGTTGCAACAACCTAGAAGGGAACTGATGCTCAGCTTTTACCCGTTCACAAACCATACACCGTGCAACGAAATCAGCCACATCCCTCTTCAATCCAACCCAATAATACTCCTCCTTCAACCCTCGATACATCTTAGTACTACTAGATGCATAGCAAAAGGACTTGTGTGTGCCTCAGTCAAAATAGTACGCATTATCTCTTCGTCCTCAGGCGCCACTATTCGACCTTTGAAACATAACACCCCATCATCATTGAAATGAAAATCCGTAGGATTTCCATCCCTGATATCTTCCACATGAGATACCAAACTCCCATCATACGGTTGCTTCTCCTTAATCATCTGCGACAAGGATGACTTCACTTGCAACGCAGCAAACAAACCTTCGTCATTCGTCACACTCAACTGAGAAAACATGGCTCTCAAGACCACAACCGTTTTCTTGCTCAAAGCATCCGCCACAACATTAGCTTTCGCTGGATGATACTTAATGGTCAGATCATAATCCTTAAGCAACTCCAACCATCTATGTTGTCTAAGATTTAACTCCTTCTGCGACATCAGATATTTCAAACTCTTATGATCCGTATAAACCACACATTTCTCACCATAAAGATAATGCCTCCAGATCTTCAAAGCAAAAACAATCGCGGCCATCTCAAGATTGTGAGTAGGGTAGTTATGTTCATGCACCTTCAATTGCCTAGATGCATATGCCACTACCTTACCCTCATGCATCAACACACAACCAAGCCCTACATACGACGCATCACTATAAACAACGAACTCCTTTCCTGATTCTGGTTGAACCAAGACCGGAGCTCGCATCAAAGCTTCCTTCAACCTTTCAAAAGCTCATTGTCTATCCTCTGTCCACTCAAACTGAACATTCTTCTATAGCAACTTTGTTAACGGACCCGCCAAACTACAGAACCCTTCCACAAACCTCCGGTAGTAACCCGCCAAACCAAGGAAACTCCTAACCTCTGTCACAAACTTAGGCTCCTTCCAACTCATAATAGCCTCAACCTTATGCGGATCAACACGGATCCCTTCAGCCGACACCACATGTCCGAGAAACACAACTTCCTTAAGCCAGAACTCACATTTGCTTAACTTAGCATAAAGTTGATTGGCCAATAGCATCTGAAGCACAATTCTCAAATGTCTATCATGATCCTCCTCGGTACGAGAGTACACAAGGATATCATCGATGAACACAACCACAAACTGATCCAAAAACTCATGAAACACATGGTGCATCATGTCCATGAAAGTAGCTAGAGCATTGGTCAAACTAAACAACATCACAAGAAACTCATAATTCTCGTACCTCGTACGAAAGGCTGTTTTAGGCACATCCACCTCCTTCACCTTTAACTGGTAGTACCCTGACCTCAAATCTATCTTGCAAAACACCGAAGCTCCCCTGAACTGATCAAACATGTCATCTATTTGCGGTAAGGGATACTTGTTCTTTACTATCCTTATTCAGCTGCTGGTAATCTATACACATCCGCAATGTACCATATTTCTTCTTAACAAACAACACTGGCGCTCCCCACGGTGAAATACTAGGTCTAATGAACCCACGATCAAGCAACTCCTGCAACTGCATTTTCAGCTCCTTCAGAGCTATGTGGTACGGAGCAATGGATATCGGTACCGTACCCGCAAAGACCTCGATGCCAAAATCTACCTTACGGCCAGGTGGCAACCCTGGTAATTCCTCCAGAAAAACACCCATAAACTCACATACGGTGCGGAAATCCTGCACCCTCAACTCCATTGTTCCAGGATTCATAACATAGGCCAAATAAGCCTGACATCTCGAATCCAACATTCGTCTTGCTTCCAAAGCCGAAACAACACTAGACAAAAACTTGGCATTCTCCCCGACAACCACCACCTCATGATCATCCGACAACCTCAAAGATATCTGTTTGGTCTCAAAATCCACCACAGCCCAATGTTTGGTCAACCAATCCATACCCAAAATCACATCAAAACCATGGAATGGTAACTCCATCAAATCCATGGCAAACACATGTCCTTGAACAATCAGCGGACACCTACGATACAACCTCCTAACCACGACTGTCTCCCTAAGAGAACTAGTCACTCTAACACCCACATTGAGGATTCCAACAAATATCAAGCAGCTCAGCATGCTCACTCAAAATGTATAAATGAGTAGAACTAGAATCAACCAACGAATACAACGACAAAGACTATAGGGTAAAAGTACTTGCAATCACTTCAATGTCATTGCGACCCTCACGGTGTGCATACACCCAACAGGTGCAGCACCCTACCCACCTCGGGCCAACAACAGACAATTACGCCTCTGATGGTCGCCTGACCCACAACTCTAACAAGAATTCGCCACCACAGGTGCAGGTGCCTGACCATCTCTGGCCAAACGCGGGCAATCTTGCCTTAAATGATCTCGGGATCCACAAACCCAACAAGTGCTAAACGGTGCTCTAACTTGGGCACCCTGCCCCTGGACTCCACGTCCCACAACACCTCTGCCATGCCTCGACTCTGGGTGAAACCTCCTACCACAGTGTCTCTTAGCCTGACCACCGCTATAACTTGAATTAACAGCTCTCGTACCCAAGCTAGAACCTCATAATCCAGATGCCAAACCCAAATTCTGCTCCACATCCTTAGCTCACGAAACCAACATATCAAAGTCGGTGCAATCGGCAGCAAGCATGTATGTCTTAACATCCTGCACAAGCCCATATCGAAAACGATCACATTAAGTATGCTCGTCAGGAACTAACTCAAGTGCATACCGCCTCAACCTTACGAACTTCACCTCATACTCTGCAATAGACATACTGCCCTGCACCAAAGCCATAAACTCACGCTTCTTCTCGTCCTGATATTAGACTCTCAAAAACTTCTTCTGGAATGCTTCAAAAAAGAACTCCCAAGTCACATCATCCATCGCCATACCGGATATCGTGGTAGTACACCATGTATAAGCATAACCCTGCAGCAAGGAAACAACACAACCCATCTTACGAGCATCGGTGCACCCCATCTGGCCCAGTATCCTCTCAGTACTGGCCAACCAACCCTCAGAAGCCTCAAGCGACAACCCTCGAAACTCAACTCCACCCAAACTACGAAGACGCTCAAGCAACAAACCTTGCCCCTCAACTGATGGTGTTCGAACACGAACACCCGCAGCTGCTACCTGAAAAGCACCTGTCCTGACTTGTATCAACGGTTCCATGTCACCCACCCCTGGCCTAGCTAGCACAGGTGGTACTTGCTCCACTCCCTCAGGTGGATTAGGTGGGGGCGGTGGCAACCCTCCAAGAGGTACAACTTCTCTTTCATCCTCCGGCCCAGCGGCAGCAGCAATCGCACTAGATTGCAACTCTCTCCTCGGTCCCATCGTGCTAAAATATATCTAAGGCATGATAATCATTTCAAAACAAAATAGTCAGGCCAGCCTCAATCAAGGATCCAAGAAGGCTACATTAGGTTTTTCGTAGCAAACTGAAGAGATTCAACAAACCGAACCAAGAAAGCTACATTAGGTTTGTCGTAGCAAACCGAAGAGATTTAACAAAACCCAGTCCATTTTTTTCTTTTTATCTTATTTAGGTGCCAATTATTAACCCTATATGTTCATGCTGACATTAAATGTAACCCGAACTTAATTGGGCATCAATTTGACATCCAATTGATCACATTTGCAAATTAAGGACCAAAATGCAAATACATATAATTTCAAGATTTAAACCCACTTTTAAGTTACCAATCTTTAATTAGTCAGGTTCCAAACTTTCATCTCAAATTTCAGCTCAAACCGATCATTCTACCATGTATAATTGCATCGGCAAGAATTAGGGACTAAAATGCAAAGAAAGCAAAATTGCCCAAAAGTGACATTTACATGAGAAACGGTCATCCGTATCGAAACGGGTAAGCCCGTACCAATATGGTTTGAAACACACCATTTCGGTACACCACCAGGCCGTATCGATATGCCTAACTGAAATACCGAACTTTTGAAATATTTTAAATCGTATCGATACGGTTTCTTAGGTGTTTCGATACACGGGTTCAAGTTGCACAAGTGAATTCCATAGGCTAAAACTCGTATCGAAACGCTCATCCATGTATCGGTATGCCAGGCCAAATTTGCCTAGGCATATCAAAACGCACCAGACCCGTACCAATCCCACAAGTCTGTAATTGCCTAGCCGTACCGATACGGCCCTACGCGTATCGGTACTTCTGGGCCTGTAATGTCACATTTGGCTGATTTTTCATCCCAAAAGCATACTCAAACCACTCCAACATGCTTTAAACACAATACCAACATGTCAAACATATCTCATGCTATTTAGCATCACAATTCTAACAACACAATAAGGATTCATGCATCAAAGAGGAAATCTATAGGCATGCTTCCTAATATGCATCCAACCAACATATCAAAAGGTAAACCAGCACCAAAAACAATCCTTAAAGGCCATTTACAACCCAAGAGCAACAATAGAAACATGATCAAACAGGGAGTTTCACAAAACATCTCCCAAATCACATCAAGTACCCCATTACCATTATTCATTATAGTCTAAAACAAAACATACTTTGGAAACAAGTCTTGCCAAGATCCCCTTGCTTCTTCTGCATTCCAAGACCTCAATTATCTACATTGATGGACAACGAGAGCGTAAGCACACAAGGCTTAGTGAGGAGTGCTCAAAAACAAACACCATCAATGCATTTAAAACCATTTAATTAACCTTATCCTTTAAAACATCATGCCCTTTTTTTTAACATGCACTTTACACCATTAAAACCGGCATATTAAACCATATGCTACATGTATCATTAAACAACAGCAAGTCACATTGCTAACCCTCCACTAAAGCATTCCCATGCATTACTACCAAATGCAAAGATTAAGGAGAAACATGTATAAACCACATTATACAACATAAACATTTCAATGATACATTAACAACTATATTGGCTTTTAAGTGATCATTAACAAGTTCAATTACAAAAGAGTTCATCGGATACACAGATTCAACAAGTGTTAACCCAACACTTCAAGCCATCTCAACCGGAATAGCGATACAATCACAATTGCGGTATATTAACAATTGGGTACAATAACAACCGGGTACCATAACAACCCACGGGGACATCCTCCCCAATCATCGGTTAGATACTTAATCCACTAACGGGAGTATTTGGTACTATTTAACCCCTCTACCGTTAGGGTACTTGGATGAAGTATTCGGTACGTCGTATAAACCCCTCAACATCCAAGGCGACTTATTTACACTGCACTCAATCCTATGGCCGACCAACTATATTCGATAACAATTTTTAAAACCACATCACTTGCCAATAAAATTAACCAAATAATATTTACCTCACTATTTTTAACAAGCATTAAACCAAGCCATTTCCAAAGCAACAACCATGCTCTAAAACACAAGTATAAACCATACTTACAAGGATCACTTACCATGTGCATCCTTCAGCATTTCATGCTTAAAAACAATATATCAAATACTTTAAAACATGCTTAAACAGTAGGTAACATGTAAATTAAAACTAGTGCATAAAACCATTTCAAACTAGCACGACCGAGAGAGAAAACCACTTTATACTTACTTCCAAGTCTAGGTAAGCGTTTCAAGCTCTACCTTAACTCCCAAAACCCTATTACCAAAACATTAAAATGCTTTAAACCACGTTTTCACTCACCGATACGCGAAACCTCGATTTGCCGACGCGAAATCTAGAATTCGAAGCCTCCAACGCTTCTCCAATCACTTTTGGATCAACCTCCCCTATTTTTACCACAAAACAATAGAGGATTATTGCATCATAATGCATTCCAAACACAACAACCACAATCTTTCTCGGATTTTCACAAAACCTGCACAATTAACCCTCCACAACAACCGAAAACATAACCAAAACACTTCGATTCACAACCCATCAACATCTATCAATCTAACATCACTTTCAACACCAAAACACATCTAAAAACATATTCAAAACAACCTACCACCTCTAGCAACCTTACATCCATATAAACACCACAAAACCTCAAAACTAACAACCTAAACAAATAGAGATTCTTAAGTTTCGAGATTCCATTGATAAAAATCACTTATCAACATTATTAAACATACAAAATATGAATCAAAGCAACCTTACTTACTGGAAATCAGATCCAATTCGCGAATCAACTAATTTTCCCAAATAACTCAATTAAACATTGGAAAATCATCAAAATCAGATTAGAAACACAAAAAACAAGGATCAAATGCTTGGGAATTTCTATAAAGAATCATAAAATAGAGGAGATATCGGACCTTACCCCTATTATGAAGTTTCTCCCTCAATTGATTTGTGAAAAACTAAGAAAACACAAGATTATGGTAAGATTTCGTATAAACAATCTTTATAAAACAATTTGAAATAATAAAATCAGGTTAGAAACCACCTCACCTCTGGAAATTTGATGAAAAATTGAGTGTTTGGCTGAGGAGAGAATGGAGAGAAAAAGTTGAGAGAAAATGACGTGATTTTTGTTTTAGAAAAGATAACTAACTTTTTAACAAAATCCTCTTTAATTACTAATTAAACCACATGTTAAAATTAGTCAAATCAAGGGAGAAATCATCAGAAACCAATTGGTAAAATAGCTCCCTAAAGATTCTAAGTATTTGACCCTTTTTCATTTTAGTCACTAGAAAATCACAGTTTTCAAAACTTTCATTTTGGTCACTAACCAAAATGTCCATCTTCCAAAACCCATTTTTCGAAATTGATTCCACCATTATTAAATAAATAATTAATAATGATTTTTAAGCATTTTTCCATAATTTTTCCAATACCAAAAATATACGATCCCGAAACTGACTCAAATCTCTACTATGGTCCACCGAACCGTCTAATAAACCCTCTAAACCGCTAAGCCCTAAAACCGGGGCGCTACATAACCTTTCCAAATCAAAGACTAGCCAATATGTAATGATTCTAACACATTGACATCATCAATTAACATCCAAAAACACTTTAAACACGTCTTATACCTACAACAACACTACAACAAGAAGATCAAGCCAAAAACCAACTATTCAAACCTAGAAAACTAACAATTCACTTAGTTTCAGGATTAGATTGATTAATCAACTCTTTCAACATTAAAACACATCTAATTTAGGATATAAATTAATTAAATCCATCACCAAAACGGATCCAATCCAACTTCTATTAATTTTCCAAGAAAACTCAATTTTATTAACAAATCAATGTTTAAATCATAATTCCACAATATAAATCAACAACAAAGGATCAAGAACTTGGGAATTTCATTAAAGAATCTTTAATTAGGAGAGAAACGAAAATCACCTCTAATTGCTGATTTTTCCTTAATTGTCCAAACTTTGATGAAATCTAAAGAGATTTTGCAAAGGTATTTGATGAAATCAAATAGAAATCAGAAAGGAAATCAATGAAGATTGATTCTTGAAGATTTAGAAGTAGAAATCTCAGTTTGGTTGCTGAGAAACTTGAAAGAAAAGATTTTGAGAAATATAATTACGTAAGAAAATGTTTTTAGAAAATAAAGATCTTTTTAATTAAATCCTCATTTATCCAATCATTAAACCCTTTAAAAATAATTTTAAAATAGCCTAAATTAAGAGAGAAATTTGTTGAAAAAGAATGGTCAAATAGCTCCTTAAAGATTCTAAGTTTTGATCCTTTTTTGATTTAGTCACTAAAAATAGTTTTGAAAACTTTCAATTTAGTCACTAAACTAAAATGTCTAAAAATCAGATTTAATTTCCTCAAATTAACTTTACCAATTTACTTAAAATATTAATTAAGTAATTTAAAGCATTTTTCCATAGTTAATTTTCCCCAAAACCACTTTTATAAAATTATTTTCCCGAAACTATTCGAATTGCAAAAATCGGTTCTCTCGAACCTCCGGTCCAACCTAATTCACATCTAGGCCCATTTTCAAGGTGTTACAACTCTCCCCCTCTTAAGAAATTTCGTCCTAGAAATTTACCTGACGGAAAAAGATGAGGGAACTGCTTCAACATATCCTTTTTGCTCTCCCAAGTAGCTTCCTCTACACTACGATGCCGCTACAACACCTTTACCAACTCTATGGTCTTTCCGCGGAGAACTTTACTAGTCGAATCCAGAATCCTCATCGGTTTCTTATCATAGGTCGAATTCGAATTCAACTCAATATCCTCAACAGGAATAACATGCGAAGGATCCGAACTATACCTCCGATTCATTGACACATGGAAAACATCATGTATCTTCTATAACATAGCCGACAAACTCAATCTATACGCAACCAGGCCAACGCGCTCTAACACCTCATATGGTCCAATGAACCTACGGCTCAACTTGCCCTTCCGCACAAATCTCATCACCTTTTCCCAAGGCAAAACATTCAGAAAGACACGATCACCAACAACATATTCAATTTCTCTTCGCTTCAAGTCAGCATAAGACTTTTGCCGATCCGAAGCTACTTTCAACCGATCACTAATGAGTTTCACTTTCTCATTGGTATCCTTCAACATATCCGACAAAAAAACATATTTCTCTTTTGCCTTCGGCCAACAAAGCGGCGTACGACACCTTCTACCATACAAAGCATCGTATGGAGTCATTTGGATACTAGCTTGGTGACTATTATTATAAGCAAACTCTACCAATGGAAACTGTTTTTCCCACAATCCTTGAAAATCTATGATACAACACCATAACATATCCTTCAGCACTTGGATAACACATTCTAACTGACCATCCGTATGCGGATGATACGAAGTAATGAAGTTCAACTATGTACCAATGCCCTATATATACATTCCCAGAACCTCGCGGTGAAACACGGATCTCTATCAGACACAATGCACTTCGGCACCCCATGCAACCTCATGATCTCTGCAACATACAACTCTTCCAACCTATCTAGAGTATACGTCGCATGCATATCCAGAAAATGTGCACACTTCATAAACCTATCCACAATCACCCAAATAGAGTTCTTCCTTGACGGCGTCAAAGGCAAACTGGACACAAAGTCCATGATGACCCTTTTCTCATTTCCACTTAGGAAACCTCAACGGTTGCAACACCCCTGAAGGAAACTGATGCTCCGCCTTAACATGTTGATAGACCATGCAACGAGCCACAAAATTCGCAACATCCTTTTTCAGATCTTGGTACATCTTCGTACTCCATGGATGCATAGCAAAAGGACTCGAATGCGATTTAGTCAAAATAATATGCCTCAACTCTTCATCCATCGACACCACCACTCAACTCTTAAAACACAAAACCCCATCCTCATTAATACCAAAATTTGTCGAATTCCTATCCAAGATATCCTTAACGTGAGGCACCAACATCTCATTATATGGCTGCTTCTCTTTCATCATTTGCAGCATCAAAGGTTCACTTGCAAATCCTCTAGCAACCCACCTTCACGCGATAAACTCAACCTTGCAAACATGGCCTTTAGCTCAACTGCGACCTTTCTGCTCAATGTATCTGCTTTCATGTTCGTTTTTCCCGGATAGTACTCAATGGTCAAATCATAATCCTTCAACAGCTCCAACTGCCTTCGCTGCCTAAGATTTAACTTCTTTTGAGACATCAAGTATTTCAAACTTTTGTGATCAGTGTATTCAACACACTTCTAACCATAGAGATAGTGTTTCCAAATCTTCAAAGAAAACACCACCGCAGCCAACTCAAGATCGTGCATAGGGCAATTGCGCTTATTCACCTTTAACTGCCTAGATGCATAGGCGACAACTCCTCATTCATGCATCAACATGCATCCCAAAACCATGTAGGGCGCATCACTATACACAACAAACTCCTTTCCTGACTCTGGTTGAGTCAAGATTGGAGCATGTGTTAAAGCCTCCTTCAGCTTATCGAAAGCTTACTGCCTAACTTCTGTCCACTCGAAACCCACATCTTTTTGAAACAACTTCGTCAAAGTGGCAGCGATCCTTGAAAACCCATCCACAAACTGTCGATAATATCCTACCAACCCCAGAAAACTACGAACCTCAATTACAGATTTCGATGGCTTTCAATTCACAATGGCTTCAACTCTTTGAGGATCCACGCGAATACCCTCGGCTGAAACAACATAACCAAGGAAAACCACCTACTTGATCCAAAACTCACATTTACTTAGCTTGGCATAAAGCTTGTTGTCCAACAAGAATTTCATCAATGAATACTACCATGAATTGGTCTAGGAATTCATGGAACACCCTGTTCATCATATCCATGAACACTGCCAGGGCATTTTTCAAACCAAACGACATCTGTAGGAACTCGTAATGCCCATAGCATATGCGAAAAGTTCTCATTGGCACATTCTTATCTTTCACCTTCAACTGATAATATCTTGACCGTAGATCAATCTTGGAAAATAGTATAGCACCCTGAAACTGATCAAACAAATTATCAATCCTCGGTAAAGGATACTTGTTCTTAATCGTCAACTTGTTCAGTTGTCCATAATCAATGCACATCCTCATCGTGCTATCTTTTTTTTCACAAACAACATTGGTACACCCCACGGTGACATACTTGGACGAATGGAGCCCCATTCAAGCAACTCCTGCATCTTCAACTCATTTGGTGCCATACGATATGGAGCAATCAAAATCGGAGCCGTATCTGTGTATATCTCTATGCAAAACTCTACCTTCTTATCCGGCGGTAAACCAGACAAATCTTCTAACAACACTCCTAGAAAGTCGCAAACCGTGCGAATATCCTGGGCACGTGCTTCCTTCATATTCAGGTTCATAACATAGGCTAAGTATGCTTGACCCCCACATTCCAACAACTTTTGCACTTCTAGCGCTGAAACCATATTTGACATGGACTTAACATTCTCGCCTACAACCACAACTTCGTAATCCTTGGCAAGTTTCAAAGAAACTTGCTTTGCCTCAAAATCCACTATAGCCTTGTGTTGAGACAACCAATCTATACCCAGAATCACGTCAAAATCGTAAAACAGTAACTCCATTAGATCAGCCTCAAACACATGCCCTTGAACCATTAAGGGACAACTCTTATACAACTTCCTAGCCACAACCATATCACCAAAAGAACTGGTTACCTGCATACCAACATCTAGCAACTTAACATGTAAATCCAACATACATGCATGCTCGTGCAAAATGTAGGAATGTGTAGGACTGGAATCAATCAAAGATAACAAAGGTATAGATTGCAATGTGAAGGTACCTACAATCAAATTGGTATCATTCCTTCCCACATGGTGAGCAAAAACCCTTGCCGGTCTACCATCCTCTGGGTTGAACTGCCATGGTATGCACTACCACCCTCTGTCTATCATCCCTGCGCTGGAAATGTCCACGGTCGCACCAACGACCTCTCTACGCTCCAGCAATAGGTGCATTAGCCTAACCCTCTCTGGCTAACTAAGAAGAATCCCTACAAAGACGATCCCTCGATCCATAACTCCAACAAGTGCCTATAAAACCCCAACACTCCCCCGAATGCCTCCGGCCACATTTCTTACACTCAGGAACTCTAGCATGAGCATTCTGACCCTGAAATCCATATCTAACACCAAATCTTCCCCGCCTCTAATCTGAACGATACCTTCTATCTCTATGCCTCTTATAACGATCTCAGCTAGCATCAGACTCTGTGCTCCTCTTGCCAGACAAAGAACCCTCAGCACAAACAAACAAACCCAGATTCTGTTCTATGTCCTTCGCCTATGACACCAGAACATCAAACTCGGTATAATCGGTGGCCAACATGTATATATTCACTTTCTTGATCAACCCATAACGAAATCGATCACACCTCTCTCGCTCATCTGAAACTCAGGAGCATATTTACTCCACCAAACAAACTGGATCTCATACTCGAAAACATACATGTTTCCTTGCTCCAAAGCCATAAACTCCATCTTCTTCGTATCCTTGTATCGAGTTCCCAAATACTTCTTCTTAAAAGCCTCATAGAAGAATTCCCATGTAACATTATTAGGTTCCACATCCGCGATCACAGTTGCCCACCACATGTATGCATCACCTTAGAGCAACGATACGATACATCCCAGCCTCTGTACATCGGTACACTCTATTTGACCAAAAATTCTTTTCGTACTCGTAAACCATTCCTCGGCTACTTCAGGAGTCAAACCTCTAAACTCAACTCCACCCAAGCTATGCAAACACTCCATGTAACCCCCTCGGCCCGGCCTAGATGCCCAACCGAACCAAGAAGGCTACATTAGGTTTGCCGTAGCAAACCAAAGAGATAGAACGAAACCTGGTCCATTTTTTCCTTTTATCTTATCTAGATGCCAATTATTAACCCTACATGTTCATGTAGACAACAGGTGCAACCTCAACTTAATTGGGTATCAATTTGACATCCCATTGATCACACTAGCAATATAGGGACCAAATTGCAAATACAAAAAATTGTACGATTTAAACTCACTTTTAAGTTACCAACCTTTAATTAGTCTGGTTCCAAACTTTCATCTCAATCTGTTCATTCTATCACATACAATTGCATTGGCAAGATTTAGGGACTAAAATGCAAAGAAAGCAAACATGCCCAGCTGACATTAACAGAAATCAGCCTCGAGTATCGGTACTGGTGTTGCCGTACTAATACACATAAATCAAACCGTACCGGTAAGCCTAGACCTATAATATCATAATTTGCTGGTTTTTCACCCCAAAAGCATTCCCAAACCATTCATACAAGCTTATAACACAACACCAATATGCCAAGCATATTACAAGCATTCAAGCTTCACAAGATCAACATCGCAACATAGCATCATGAGTCAAAAGATGATCTATAGGCATGCTCCCTATTATGCAACTAACCAACATATCAAAAGATAAACCAGCACCAAAACCAAACGTTTAAGGCCATTTACAACTTAAGAGCAACTAATGAAACATGCTCAAACAAGGAGTTCTACAAAACATCTCCCAAAACACAAAAAGTACCCCATTGCCCTTATTCATTATAGTCTAGTCTCTAACATACTTTGGAAACAAGTCTTGTCAAGATCCCCTTGCCTCTTGCTGCCTTTCGGGACTTTATTTCTCTGCATTGATGGACAAAGAGAGCGTAAGCACACAAGGCTTAGCAAGGAATGCTCAGAACAACACCATCAATGCATGTAAAACCATTTACTTTACACCATCCTTTAAAAGCATCATGCCCTTTTAAAATATGCACTTTACATCTTTAAAACTAGCATATTAAACCATAAACTACAGGTATCATTATTCAACAGCAAGTCACATTGCTAACCCTCTACTTAAGCCTTCCCATGCATTACTACCAAATGCAAAGCTCAAGGACAAACATGTATAAATCACATTATACAACATAAAACATTTCATTGATACATTTACAATTATATTGGCTTACAAGTGATCAGTAAACAAGTCCATTAACAAAAGAGTTCATCGGATACACGGATTCAACAAGTGTTAACCCAACACTTCAAGCAATCTCAACTGAAATAGCGATACAATCGCAATCGTGGTACATTAACAACCGAGTACACTTTCAACCCACGGGGACACCAATCCCAATCATCGATTAGACGCTTAATCCATTAACGAGAGTTTTCGGTACCATATAACCCCACAACCGTTAGGGTACTTGGATGGAGTATTCGGTACGCCGTATAAACCCCTCAACATCCAAGACGACTTATTTACAGTGCACTCAATCCTATGGCCGGCCAACTATATCGGATAACAATTTTAAAACCACATCACTTGCCAATATAATTAACCAAATAACATTTACCTCACTATTTTACCAAGCCATTTCCAAAGCAACAACCATGCTTTAAAACACAAGTATAAACCATATTTACAAGGATCACTTACCATGTGCATCCTTCAGCAAATCATGCTTAAAAACAGTATATCGAATACTCTAAAACATGCTTAAATAGTAGGTACATGAACATTAAAACTAAGTGCATAAAACTATTCGAACAAGCACGACCGAGAGAGTAAAACCACTTTATACTTACTTTCGAGTCTAGGTAAGCATTTCAAGCTCTACCTTAACTCCCAAAACTCTATTCCCAAAACATCAAAACACTTTAAACCATGTTTTCACTCACCGATACGCAAAACCTCGATTCACAGACACGAAATCAAGTATCTGAAGCCTCCAACGCTTCTCCAATCACTTTTGGATCAACCTCCCATGTTTTTACCACAAAAAAACATAGAATTAATGCATTATAATGCATTCTAAACACAGCAACCACAATCCTTCTCGGATTCCCACAAAACATTCACAATTAACCCTCCACAACAATAAAAAACATAACCAAAACACTTCGATACACAACCCAGCCAACATCTATCAATCTAACACCATTTTCATCATCAAAACACATCTAAAAATAGATCCAAAACAACCTACCACCTCCAGCAACCTTACAACCACAGAAACACCATAAAACCTCAAAACTAATAACCTAAACAAATAGAGATCTTAAGTTTCGGGATTCCATTGATAAAAATCACTTATCAACATTATTAAACATCAAAAATATAAATCAAAGCATCCTTAATTATTGGAAATCAGATCCAATCCGTGAATTAACTCATTTTCCCCCAAATAACTCAATTAAGCATTAGAAAATCATCAAAATCAGATTAGAAACACAAAAACAAGGATCAAATGCTTGGGAATTTTAGTAAAGAACCATACAATAGAGGAGATCTCGGACCTTACCCTTACTGTGAAGTTTCTCCCTCAATTGATTGGTGAAAAGCTAAGAAAACACAAGGTTATTGTAATATTTTGTGTAAACAATCTTTATAAAATAATTTGAAACAATAAAATCAAGTTAGAAACCACCTCACCTCTATAAATTTGATGAAAACCTGAGTGTTTGGCTGAGGAGAGAATGGAGAGAGAAGTTTAGAGAAAATGACGTGATTTTTGTTTGGGAAAGTAATAACTAACTTTTTAACAAAATCCTCTTTAATCACTAATTAAAGAACATGTTAAATTAAATCAAATTAAGGGAGAAATCATCAGAAACCAAATGGTAAAACAACTCCTTAAAGATTCTAAGTATTTGACCTTTTTCATTTTAGTCACTAGGAAGTAACAATTTCCAAAACTTTCATTTTGGTCACTAACCAAAATGTCCATCTTCCAAAACTCATTTTACAAAAATGATATCATCATTATTAAATAAATAATTAATAATAATTTTAGAGCATTTTCCATAATTTTTCCAACACCAAAATATACGATCCCGAAACTGACTCGAATCTCTACTCTGGTCCACCAGACCGTCTAATAAACCACCAAACCTCTAAGCCCTAAAACCGGGGTGTTACAACTCTCCCCCACCTAAAAAGTTGCATCCCTAAAATTTACCTAGAGGAAACAGTTGCAAAAATTATTTCACCATATCCGACTTGCATTCCCACGTGGCCTCCTCAACACCGCGGTACCTCCACATCACCTTAACCAGCTCGATTGTTTTGCCATGTAGCACCTTACTGCTAGTATTAAGAACCTCTACTAGTTCCTTATCGTAAGATAGATCCGGTCTCAACTCAATCTCCTCCACTGGCATAACATGCGATGGATCCGACCTTTACCTCCGCAACACCAAAACGTGGAACACATCATGAATCTTTCCCAACTCCGAAGGTAACCTTAAGCGGTACGCAACAGGACCCACACACTCAACGACCTTGTATGGTCCAATGAACCTCGGGCTAAGCTTCCCTTTCCGCCCAAAACGCAACACCTTTTTCCAGGGTAACACTTTCAAAAATACTTTATCACCCACAGCGTACTCTATATTCCTACGCTTCAAATCTGCATAGGATTTCTGGCGATCTGCAGTTGCTTTTAAGCGCTCACATATCAATTTTACCTTTTTGATTGTGCCTTTCAAAACATTAGGCATCGACACAAACTTTTCCCCCGTTCTGCCCAACACACTGGCGTACGACATTTCCTGACATACAACGCCTCATAAGGTGCCATCTGTATGCTAGCATGATAACTATTATTGTAAGCGAACTCCACCAACGGCAACTACTTCGCATACGATCCCTGGTACTCAATAACATAACACCTTAGCATATCCTCAAGAACCTGAATCACGCGCTCCGACTGGCCATATGTCTGAGGATGATACGAGGTACTAAAACTCAAACGGGTTCCCAAAGCACTATACAAACTCCGTGCAAACACACAATCTCAGAAATGTACAGTTCAGCTAACGTGTCCAAGATATACGTAGTATGCACTAGCACATAATGCGCACACTTCGTAAACTGATCCACAATCACCCAAATAGAATCCTTTTTGGTCAGTGTCAAAGGCAGCCTAGACACGAAATCCAAGGTGGTTCTTTCTCACTTTTATTCCGGTATCCTCAACGGTTGCAACAACTCAGAAGGAAACTGATGCCCAGCCTTTACCCTCTGACAAACCATACACCGTGCAACGAACTCAGCCACATATTTCTTCAGTCCAACCCAAAAGTACACCTCCTTCAACCCTCGATACATTTTAATACTATTGGGATGCATAGCGAAAGGACTAGCATATACCTCAGTCAAAATAGTACGCCTTAACTCCTCGTCTTTAGGCACCACTATTCGACCTTTAAAGCACAACTCTCCGTCATCATTGAAATGAAAATTTGTAGGATTTACATCCCTAATATCTTCCACATGAGGTACTAAACTCACATCATATGGTTGGTTCTCCTTAATCATCTGCGTCAAGGACAACTTCACCTACAACTCAGCCAACAAACCCCTGTCCTTCGTCACACTCAACCGAGCAAACATGGCTCTCGACTCCATAGTCATTTTTCTGCTCAAAGCATCCACCACAACATTGGCTTTCCCCGGATGATACTCAATGGTCAAATCATAATCCTTAAGCAACTCTAACCATCTACGTTGCCTGAGATTCAACTCCTTATGTGACATCAGATATTTCAAACTCTTATGATCCGTATAAACCACACATTTCTCACCATAAAGATAATGCCTCCAAATCTTCAAGGCAAACACAACTACGACAAGCTCAAGATCGTGAGTAGGGTAGTTACGTTCATGCACCTTCAACTACCTAGATTTGTATGCCACTACCTTACCCTCTTGCATTAACATGCAAGCAAGCCCAACATACGACGCATAACTATAAACAACGAACTCCTTTCTCGATTTTGGTTAAACCAAGACTGGAGCTCGCGTCAAAGCTTCCTTAAACCTTTCAAAAGCTCATTGCCTAGCTTCTCTCCACTCAAACCAAACATTCTTTTGTAGCAACTTTGTTAATAGAGCTGCCAAACTAGAGAACCCTTCCACAAACCTTCGGTAGTAACCTGCCAAACCAAGGAAACTCCTAACCTCCATCACAGACTTGGGCTCCTTCCAACCCATTACAGCCTCAACCTTATGCGGATCGACACGAATTCCTTCGGCCGACACAACATGCCCAAAAAACAGAACTTCCTTAAGCCAGAACTCAAATTTGCTTAACTTGGCATAAAGCTGATTAGCTAACAGCATCTGAAGCACAATTCTCAAATGTCTATCATGATCCTCCTCGGTACGGGAGTACACAAGGATATCGTGGATAAACACAACCACAAACTGGTCCAAAAACTCATAAAACACTCGGTTCATCATGTCCATAAAAGTAGCTGGTGCATTGGTCAAACCAAACGACATCACAAGAAACTCAAAATGCTCGTACCTCGTACAGAAGACTATTTTAGGCACATCCACCTCCTTTACCTTTAATTGGTAGTACCTCGATCTCAAATCTATCTTAGAAAACACCGAGGCACCCCTGAACTGATCAAACAGATCATCTATCCGCGGTAAGGGATACTTTTTATTTATCGTCAACTTATTCAATTGTCGATAGTCTATACACATCCGCAACGTACCATCCTTCTTCTTTACAAACAACACTAGTGCACCCCACGTTGAAAAACTAGGTCTAATGAACCCACGGTCAAGCAACTCTTGCAACTGCGTTTTTAACTCCTTCAGTTCCTTTAGAGTCATACGGTACGGAGCAATAGATACCGGTATCGTACCTACAAAGACCTTGATGCCAAACTCTACCTCATGGTTAGGTGGCAACCCTAGTAATTCCTCCGGAAAACACCTAAAAACTTACATATGGTGCGAACATCCTGCACCCTCAACTCCTTTGATCCAGGATTCATAACATAGGCCAAATAAGCCTGACATCCTGAATACAACATTCAACTTGCTTCCAAAGCTGAAACAACATTAGACAAAAACTTGGCATTTTCACCAACAACCACCACCTCATAATCATCTGACAACCTCAAGGATATTCGTTTAGTCTGAAAATCTACCACAGCTCGATGTACAGTCAACCAATTCATACCTAGAATCACATCAAAACCATGGAATGGTAACTACATCAAGTCCATAGCAAACACAGGTCCCTGAACCATCAACAGACACCTACGATATAACCTCCTAACCACGACTGTCTCCCCAAGAGATCTAGTCACTTTAACACCCACTTTAAGAATTTCAAGAGATATTTCAAGCAACTCATCATGTTCACTCAAAATGTATGAATGAGTAGAACCAGAATCAACCCACGAATACAACGACAATGACTTTAGGGTAAAAGTACCTGCAATTATATCAGTGTCATTACGACCCTCACGGTGCGCATACGCCCTAGCTGGTCCACCTTCCTCAGGCTGGATAGCAACAGTATGAGCCACAGTCCTCTTCACACCATCTTGATGCTGAAACGGTCTGCAACCATAACCACGACCCCGCTACAGAGAAACAAGCACCCTGCCCACCTCAAGCCAACAACGGACAATCACGCCTCTGATGGTCGCCTAACCCACAACTCCAACAAGAATTAGCCACAATAGGCGTAGGTGTCTGACCCTCCCTGGCCAGACGCGGGCACTCACGCCTTAGATGATCTCGGGATCCACAAACCCAACAAGTGCTAAACGGTGCTCTTACCTGGGCACCCTACCCCTGGACTCCACATCCTACAACACCTCTGCTAAGCCTCGACTCCGGGTGAAACCTCCTATCACAGTGTCTGTTGGCCTGACCACCGCTATAACCCACATCAATAGCTCTCTTACCCAAGCTAGAACCTCACAATCCAGAAGCCAAACCCAAATTTTTCTTGACATCCTTGGCCCATGAAACCAACACATCAAAATTGGTGTAATCAGCAACAAGCATGTATGTCTTAACATCTTGTACAAGCCCGTAGCAAAAACGATCACATCGCGTACGCTCATTAAGAACCAACTCAGGTGCATACTAACTCAACCTCACGACTTGCACCTCATATTTCGTAACAGACATACTGCTCTGTACAAAAGCCATGAACTCGCGCTTCCTATCATCCTGATATCGGACTCCCAAAAACTTCTTCCGAAAAGCTTTATAGAAGAACTCTTAGGTCACATCATCTGTCAACATATCGGATATTGTGGTAGTCCACCATGTATAGGCATTGATAAGTGTTCAAAAGTACTATTTTTATTACCCTTTTTACTCATATTATTGTTAGACTTAAGCTCATATTAGTTGCATAATTAGTTATTCATGCATTAATTCATGTTTCTTTCCATTGTTGAGCTTGATTACATAACTTGGTGATTTTTGTGGAAAAAGATGCTGCTTTGGTGTGTTTTTGTGTGTGTATGTGCAGGATCACTTGCCAAAGCAATGCCGAGCTAGTTGCCAGGGCAATGCATGAAGGATATGCCGAGCTAGTTGCCAGGGCAATACATGAAGGAGACGCCGAGCCAGTTGCCATGGCAATTGTCGACAAAGAGAAAATGCAATAGGGATGTCGAAATTGATGACTAGACAAGCCCAAGATGACGTGGAGCAAAGCCCAAACCCAAAGGAATTTGATTTCCATGCAGAGATTAAAGAAGAATTAAATTCCAAGAAGATAGGAGAAGTTCTAGTAGGAATACAATTATAATAAAGAATTATATTCTTTAAAGATAATTTAATTCCAACTCAAACTCCTCCTCAAAGAAGGACTTTGGCCTAGCCCTATAAATAGCAAGGAGATTTCGACAATCCGGGAGAGAAGGCTAGGGGGAATTTAGACAACTCAGGAGAGAGCATTAGGGAAATTTCGACTTCTTCTTCTTCTTTGCTTCCATTAGATTTATGTTTTGGGGATTATTCTTTGTATATCTTTTGAACCCAACCATGAACTAACTTGATTGGTTGGGGTTATTGTGTTTTGTTGTTGTGAGAAACAATTGGATTTTGTTTAGGTAATAAGAGTTTGCACTTTTCTATTCAAGGTTTACTCATTCTTGGCTTTTATTCTTGTTTGCGAGTGAATTGGGAGAAGATCTCGTAACTTCATCTATTTATCTAATATCGGGAGAGTTAGATTCAAGAAACGAATGAGTATGGTCTTTATTCAATCTATTGATGGTGAAGATTAATCCGGCTTAGGAATAAGTTAAGGATTTCAACGGCTAAGAGGAGCGCAAGATTGGTTGTTGTTCACCCTTGATTCACGCAGGGATGTATTATCAAGGCATGCACAAGTAGCTAGAGTTTCGACTTAGGGATAAGAAGAAACCATTGAAGAACGCTCTGCCGAACCTTGAAGTTGCTGCCCAGATGCCCAAGTAGTTTCCCAACTAGTTGCCCAGGCAACCGTCGATTAGGTGCCAAGGCAACCCCGTTGTGCAAGTTGCCACGGCAACTGAGTTGCCCGTGCACTCTTTTACCAAGACGATCCAATCGGCTATCACACCTCAACTCACGATAACCTGGCCTATCTCTCTCTTTTTCTTTCATCTATTCTTTTAGTTTATTGCTTTTACTTTTCTCGTTAATTAAAACCTCTATTATCAATTGTGTTTTTATTTTCACAGTGCAGTAACTTAAGCAAAGTGGCCAAAACCAATCCCTGTGGAGACGATACTCGATACTCATATCACTTTATTACTTGCGACGTGTATACTTGCACATTTGCGTAGCACTTATTACACGCAACAAGTTTTTGGCGCCGTTGCCGGGGATTGGCAATTGGTGTTAGTTGTTTTTGTTATTGCATTTTTTTCTCTTAGTTTTACTAACTTTTCTTTTTGTTTGTTTTATCAAAAAAAAATAGGTGCACTACAAGTTAAGGGACATCAACATGTCGGGAAATAAAAGCCAATCTATTCGAGAGATGATGTTGGAAGATATGAATCAATCCAATCAAGAGTTTCTTGCACCCTTTGATGATTACCTTTACCAACCGAGAAAAGCCCAAAGAACTTATACCATGGAAAAATCTTGTGCTATGTGTGGAGAACATCATGTGTTTGAAAATTGCCCTCACATTTTCGGTGCATATAACTACATGGAGGACCATAGAGGGAACCGGCAGCAAAACTCTTCATGGTATGGTCAAAAAGCTCAAAATTTTTTTTACCATAACAATTTTGCCGCAGCAACAGATATGCCATGGCAATGTAGTCCTTTTCAAGAGCATTCCAATTCCTTGGAGGAAACGTTACTAGCTTCATTGGCTAGACTTGACGGATCAATTGAAGAGATTCGAGAGCTATCAAAATCTATGGATACGAGGATAGCTCAGTGGGATGCAACCTTAGGGGATTTAGAAGATCAATTGGGGAGATCCACATATGTCATGGATAACATGCACCAAAAATTCATTCCTAGGGATACTGACGTCCCAAGGCAAGAGGATAAGGAGCAATACAAAGAAATCTCTTTGATGTGTGAGGAACAACTAGAACCTCAAAGTCAAGAGGATGCCAATGAGAGAGACTGCCCAACACATGATGAGCTTGAACAACAAATTGCCTCGGCAATGATTGAGGATCCTGAACAGAGCAATGCCGCGACAACACTCAGTGAAGCTGAGAACAACAATACTACAGCAAATTCTGAGGAACCTGATGCCCAGAAAGTTATAACGTTGATGTTGAAGCAGGAATGTGTAGATTGCTCTCATCTACAATTGCCACGGCAATTACTCGACCATATGCAAGATCAACGAGATGATAATACTTTGCCAATGGAATATGAGCAGGTAATAGTTGAACCTTTTGAATTCTTTAAAAACTCACCTCGTCCATTGCAGGTATGTCTTGAGGAACCGAGGTTGGTAGATTTGAAGCCATCGAAATCTCTACTGATGGAGATGTTTGAGAGGCCAAAATAAAAAGGTGTTTGGATTCATAAAGCTCTTCAGAAAATTGATTCTTTCCTTAACTTACAGCAAATTTTGGCAACTGATTGCCACGGCAATTGGCTTGAGCAGCAATTGCCACGACAACAAAGGCTACATCCAACCATGATAAAAGTCGACAAGAATGAGGTAATTGAATGGTTGATAATGGATATAATTTTTTCTATTAATATATTTGTGCCTTCAAGAATAGTAGCAAGGTGGAGAGTATACATGGACTACAAGCGAACAAAGAAGAAAGACACCTCCACCATGGTAACGCAAAAGGGAGTAGTGGCAAGCACATTGGCCAAACTCTTTTTGGGCAATATTATCACCCGATGGAGGGTGCGGATGGACTATAAGAAGTATCGAAAATGGCAACCTTCAACACCGCAGCAACTCCTGATACGCACGCCTCAACAGCCATGGACGCACACGCCTCGGCAACCATGGATGTGCATGCCTCGGCAACCCTCGACGCCACGGTAACTACTGATACATTTATTTTTTTTTTTATTTTTTGAACTATTTTGTTCTATTATTTTTGGTTATTTTTTCTCTTTATTTTTTAGGATATATTTTATTTTTCTTCATTATCTTTAGTTTCCAGGTTTTCTTTTCCACAACAAGACTCACAACCACCATGCTAAGGAAATCCACTATCGACTACTTGCCACAGCAACCACAACAAAAACTGGCGATGCCAGGCAACAACTATGGCTTCGGGAACTACTGATGCCCATGCAAGTGAACCTGCATCGGCAAACATGGATCAAATCAAAGTAATGCTATTCACACGGCACCAGCATTCAACCACCGACTGAAAAATGAATCAAGCAAACGGCACGAAAGAAACTTATCACTTGAGGTGACGACCTCTCCGACTAACTCATTTCATTTAGTTTCTTTTAAATTTTATTTCACTCTTACATGCATTGAGGACAATGCTTCTCTCGAGTTTGGGGGGTGTGGGTTTCTAGTTAGTTTCATGTTTAGTTGCATTCATCTTTAGCAGTCACATATAGGTTGCATATGTTACTTGCCATGCCTTTAATTGGATTTAATTGCTTAAGACTTGTTGAATATCCAATGATGAATTTTTGCCACTGCACTTAATTGAAATAACCTTTAATTTTAGGATTGCATGAAAAGAACTTAGAATTTTACTATGATGCTGAATTTTTTTTACACGGTTGTGGGTTGTTGATTCAAAGAAACTTAGTGAACTTAGGTTGCTTAAAATTTGGGTAAATTTAAAATTGAAAATTAAAAGTTAATTTCTTGCTAGAGGTGCCCAAAAACTGGCTCTAGTAGTAAATGCACTTTCTTGCTAGGGGTGCCCGAAACTGGCTCTAGTAGTTAATGCACAATAAAGAATCGCTAGAGGTGCCCGAAATTGGCTCTAGTCAACTAAAATAAAATGAGAAATTGCTTACTTTGCTAGAGGTGCCCGAAATTGGCTCTAGTGAAAATAAAAATAAATGCCCCAGTAATTAAATTGATAAAAGTCTGTAGTTCACATAGAATCTTGAAAATCAACTTGTTCACAACTATGCACACACATTGTCACAAGCACTATAGTTTGGTTCCAGGTAATTTTTGTGTTATACAAAAAATTAAAAGGTGATCATACTTTGTGCCACGGTTCCGAGGTTTGAATTCAAGTTTGAAGCATGTCTTTGATTAAAGTCTTGGCAGGTAATTGTTAGTTTGCATTGCTTGAGGACAAGCAATAGTTCGAGTTTGGGGGCGTGATAAGTGTTCAAAAGTACTATTTTTGTTACCCTTTTTACTCATATTATTGTTAGACTTAAGCTCATATTAGTTGCATAATTAGTTATTCATGCATTAATTCATGTTTCTTTCCACTATTGAGCTTGATTACATAACTTGGTGATTTTTGTGGAAAAAGATGCTGCTTTGGTGTGTTTTTGTGTGTGTATGTGCAGGATCACTTGCCAAAGCAATGCCGAGCTAGTTGCCAGGGCAATGCATGAAGGATATGCCGAGCTAGTTGCCAGGGCAATACATGAAGGAGACGCCGAGCCAGTTGCCATGGCAATTGTCGACAAAGAGAAAATGCAATAGGGATGTCGAAATTGATGACTAGACAAGCCCAAGATGACGTGGAGCAAAGCCCAAACCCAAAGGAATTTGATTTCCATGCAGAGATTAAAGAAGAATTAAATTCCATGAAGATAGGAGAAGTTCTAGTAGGAATACAATTATAATAAAGAATTATATTCTTTAAAGATAATTTAATTCCAACTCAAACTCCTCCTCAAAGAAGGACTTTGGCCTAGCCCTATAAATAGCAAGGAGATTTCGACAATCCAGGGAGAGAAGGCTAGGGGGAATTTCGACAACTCCAGAGAGAGCATTAGGGGAAATTTCGACTTCTTCTTCTTTGCTTCCATTAGATTTATGGTTTGGGGATTATTCTTTGTATATCTTTTGAACCCAACCATGAACTAACTTGATTGGTTGGGGTTATTGTGTTTTGTTGTTGTGAGAAACAATTGGATTTTGTTTAGGTAATAAGAGTTTGCACTTTTCTATTCAAGGTTTACTCATTCTTGGCTTTTATTCTTGTTTGCGAGTGAATTGGGAGAGGATCTCGTAACTTCATCTATTTATCTAATATCGGGAGAGTTAGATTCAAGAAACGAATGAGTATGGTCTTTATTCAATCTATTGATGGTGAAGATTAATCCGGCTTAGGAAAAAGTTAAGGATTTCAACGGCTAAGAGGAGCGCAAGATTGGTTGTTGTTCACCTTTGATTCACGCAGGGATGTATTATCAAGGCATGCACAAGTAGCTAGAGTTTCAACTTAGGGATAAGAAGAAACCATTGAAGAACGCTCTGCCGAACCTTGAAGTTGCTGCCCAGACGCCCAAGTAGTTTCCCAACTAGTTGCCCAGGCAACCATCGATTTGTTGCCAAGGCAACCCCGTTGTGCAAGTTGCCACGGCAACTGAGTTACCCGTGCACTCTTTTACCAAGACGATCGAATCGGCTATCACACCTCAACTCACGATAACCTGGCCTATTTCTCTCTTTTTTTTCATCTATTCTTTTAGTTTATTGCTTTTACTTTTCTCGTTAATTAAAACCTCTATTATCAATTGTGTTTTTATTTTCACAGTGCAGTAACTTAAGCAAAGTGGCCCAAACCAATCCCTGTGGAGACGATACTCGATACTCATATCACTTTATTACTTGCGACGTGTATACTTGCACATTTGCGTAGCACTTATTACACGCAACAGGCATCACCTTGCAATAGGGAAACAACACAGCCCACCTTATGAGCATCGGTACACCCCATCTAGCCTAGTATCCTCTTAGTACTAGCCAACCAACCCTCGGAGGCCTCAAGTAACAAACTGGAACTCAACTCTGCCCAAACTACGAAGACACTCAAGCTGCAACCCTTGCCCAACCAGCGGTGGTGTTGGCACATGAGCACCTGCAACTACTGCTTGAAAAGCACATGTCATGGCCTGTATCAACGGTGCCATATCATCCCTCTCTGGCCTAGTCGGCGCAGGTGTTACTTGTTCCACTCTCTCAGGTGGAATAGGTGGGGGCGGTGGCATCCCTCTAAGAGGCACAACATCTCCCTCAACACCCTGCCCAGTGGCAGCAGCAATCGCACTAAATCACAACTCTCTCTTCGGTCCCATCATGCTAAAATATATCTAAAGCATGATAATCATTTCAAAACAAAAACAGTCAGGCCAGCCTCAAGCAAGGATCCAAGACTTTTATTTCAAAAATCAAAACTTTCCAGACTATAATAATAAGGCAATGGGTACCCCCAAAACTTCCCTAACATAGCATACAACAGCCAACACTCATATATCAATCACCGTGCATATCAACCAACGTACATACAACAATCACCGTACAAATTAATCACGGCAACAAAACAACAACCTTCCAAACAAACCAAACCTAGTTTCGATACCACCAAATGTAACCCCCTCGACCCAGCCTAGACGCCCAACTAAACCAAGAAGGCTACATTAGGTTTGATGTAGCAAACCGAAGAGATACAACGAAACTCAATCCATTTTTTCCTTTTATTTTATCTAGATGTCAATTATTAACCCTACATGTTCATGCAGATAACAGGTGCAATCCTAACTTAATCGGGCATCAATTTGACATCCAATTGATCACACTAGCAATATAGGGACCAAATTGCAAATACATAAAATTGTAGGATTTAAACTCACTTTTAAGTCACCAACCTTTAATTAGTTTGGTTCTAAACTTTCATCTCAAATTTCAGCTCAATCCGTTCATTCTACACATACAATTGCATTGGCAAGATTTAGGGACTAAAATGCAAAGAAAGCAAACCTGCCCAGCTGACATTAATAGAAATCAGCCTCGAGTATCGGTATTGGTGTTACCGTATTGATACGCATAAAACGCATCGTACCGGTATGCCATGGCTCGTACCTGTACGCTTACGTGGGTATCGGTACACGAGTTTGGATTAAAAAAGTTAAATTCCAGAGACTATAATATATACCGATACTCTTTTACTCGTATCGGTACGCCAAGCTAAAATTTCCTAGGCGTACCGATACTCACATACGCGTACTGATCCCCCCATGCCGAATGATGTCTAGACGTACCGATACGGTCCCCAGCGTATCGGTATGCCTAGACCTATAATGTCAAAATTTGCTGGTTTTTCACCCCAAAAGCATTCCCAAACCATTCCTACAAGCTTATAACACAACACCAACTTGCCAAGCATATTACAAGCATTCAATATTCACAAGATCAACATCGCAACATAGCATCATGAGTCAAAAGATGATCTATAGGCATGCTCCCTATTATGTAACCAACCAACATATCAAAAGATAAACCAGCACCAAAACCAAACGTTTAAGGCTATTTACAACTTAAGAGCAACTAATGAAACATGCTCAAATAGGGAGTTCCATAAAACATCTCCCAAAACACAACAAGTACCCTATTACCCTTATTCATTATAGTCTAGTCTCTAACATACTTTAGAAACAAGTCTCACCAAGAACCCCTTGTTTCTTGCTGCCTTCCAGGACTTTATTTCTCTGTATTGGTGGACAAAGAGAGCGTAAGCACACAAGGCTTAGTGAGGAATGCTCAAAACAACACAATCAATGCATTTAAAACTATTTAATTTAGAGATGATTATTAATCGGCCTCAGCAGATTTCTATTGCTAAAGAGTTAATGAAGCTTGGAGCACCGGATTTCATTGATGGAAATCCGGTTACTACGGATTATTGGCTGAATGATTTAAAGATTATGCTAGAATGATTGCATTGTAATGATCAAAAAAAGTTGGAAGGAGCTGTGTCTCTACTAAAAGGGCAGGCACGTATCTGGTGGACAAATGTCACTACTTGTCCTCGTGAAGGGATTACTTGGGAGTTCTTTCTTCGCGAGTTTCGTAACAAGTATATTGGTGACATGTTCATCCGAGAAATGAGAACTAAATTTCTGAATCTCCAACAAGGTGATCGGATAGTATATGAATACGAATATGAATTCAACAAGTTGACCCGTTTCGCCTCAGAATTGATTCCTACTGAGAAAGATTGTACCATTTGCTTCATTGAAGGATTGGATCTTGATTTTAAATAGGTGCTGATTTCTATGGATATTACTAGATTTCAAGATGTTGTCAATCGAGCAAAAGGGATAGAAAAAGTTCGATTAGAAAAGCCAGCAACTCAGGGTGTGCAATCTCAAAAAAAAATCATGGATGATCTTTTGGATCATCACCTTCCAAGAAATCCAAAGGTTCGTAGGCCTCTACTACAAAGACAGGAGGTTCGAGGAAATTTCAAAGTCCAGCCCAATGTAGCCATTGTGGTAGATCCCATTATAGACAATGTCGACGAGTTACGGGAGCTTGTTTCGGTTGTGGTGCTACTGATCATTTCCTTCGAGATTGTTTGAGGAATGATAATAGACCAGATAAGTCAGAAAGATTAGTAGTTCAGAACCAGAAAGGAAAATATCATGGCAATCAAAATCCTTCTAGAGTAAACTGCCCGGGAGTATCTGAAGCTGCTTCTAACAGGGAATTTAGGACACCGGCGCGAGTCGATCACATTCGCACTGATAATGATAAGGATGCACCAGATTTTGTTACAGGTACTTTCTAGCTTTATGATAAACCTGTATTTGCACTGATAGATCTAAAATCTATTCATTTATATGTTAGTTCTAAGTTAGTCCAAGATAGAGAGATTATCTTAGAATCTATATTTAGTGGAGTTATTGCAACAAACCCTATCGGCTAGAGTACATAGGTAAATAGAATTCGTATAAGTGCCCAATAGTGATGCAGGGAATTGAATTCCCAGTTGTTTTAGTGGAATTGCCTTTTCATGAGTTCAAAATTATCTTGGATATGGATTAGTTGCATGCTTATCATGCCATAATGAATTGTCATTTGAAACGACTAGTATTGGAAAATAAGAAAGGTATGGTATAGAAATAATATTGAATGGTGAAGGATCTAATGGGTTGAGAAATGATGGTGCTTTGATTGTAGAGTTACATCTCAAGTCTATTTTGTTGGATCATATTAAAGAGTTCCAGAATAAAGACGAAAAAGTGTTCCTCAAAGTTTCACCTTGGAAAAAGATGTTACGCTTCGGACGTAAATGAAAGTTAAGTCCGAGGTTTATTGGTCCTTATGAGGAGAAACCATTAAAGATTCTTGCTTATGGAATTAAGGAGTTGAGAATTAAAATTATTTTGTTAGTAAAAGTTCTGTAGCGGAATTATAAAGTGGAAAAAACCATTTAGGAAACGAAGAAGTGCATGGAAAAGCAATATTCACATCTTTTAAAAACAAGTACATTTTAAAATTCAAGGATGAATTGTCTTAAAGGGGAGAATTGTAATACCCCAATATTTGGCTAATGACCAAATCGTAAAGAATTTAAAGTTGGTGGTTTTAGTTCAATGACTAAAACATAAAATGTAATGCCCTAGTTTTAGGGCCTAGCGGTTTAGTGGGTTATTATACAGTTTGGTGGACCGGAGTAGAGATTTGAGTCAGTTTTAGAATCGTATATTTTTGGTGTTGGACTAAAGAAGGATGTGGCTAATTTCATTGCTCGGTGTATGGTTTGTCAACGGGTAAAGGCTGAGCATCTGCTTCCTTCCGGGTTGTTGCAACCGTTGAGGATATCGAAATGAAAGTGGGAAAGAATCACCATGGATTTTGTGTCTAGGCTGCCTTTGACACCGACCAAAAAAGATTCAATTTGGGTGATTGTAGATCGTTTTACGAAGTGTGCGCATTTTGTGCCTGTGCATACTACGTAATACCTTAGACAAGTTGGCTGAGTTGTACATCTGTAAAATAGTGCGTTTGCATGGTATGCCCAAATCTATAGTTTCGGATAGGGATCCGCGGTTTACCGCAAGGTTTTGGGTGAGTTTGCATCATGCTTTGGGAACCCAGTTGAGTTTTAGTACCTCGTACCACCCTCAATCGGATGGTCAGTCGGAGGGCAGGATTCCGGTTCTCAAGGATATGCTAAGGTGTTGTGTTTTTGAGTATCAGGGAACGTGGGAGAAGTAGTGTCGTTGGTGGAGTTTGCTTACAATAACATATATCATGCTAGCATACAGATGGCACCTTATGAGGCGTTGTACAGTAAAAAGTGTCATACGCCCGTGTGTTAGGCAGAAGCAGAGAAAAAGTTTGTGCTGATGCCCAATTTTTTATAGGCACGACTGAAAAGCTAAAGTTGATATGTGAGCGCTTAAATGCAGCTACAGATCATCAGAAAGAGAAGCTTAACTCGAGGTTCATTGGAACATACGAAGTTGTTGAGCGTGTAGGTCCTGTTGCGTACCATTTGAGGTTACCTCCGGAGTTGGGAAAGATTCATGATGTGTTTCATGTTTCGGTGTTGCAGAGGTATAGGTCGGATCCATCGTATGTTATGCCGATAGAGGAGATTGAGTTGAGACCAGACCTATCTTATGATGAGGAACCCATAGAGGTTCTTGATACCAGCAGTAAGATACTGCATGGCAAAACAGTTAGCTGGTTAAGGTGTTGTGGAAGCACCGCAGTGGTAAGGAGGCCACGTGGGAACGCAAGTCGGACATGTTGAAACAATTTCTGCACCTGTTTCCTCCAGGTAAAATTCAGGGAAAAAATTTCTTAAGTGGGGGAGAGTTGTAACGCCCCAGTTTTAGGGCCTAGCGATTTAGTGGGTTATTAGACGGTTTGGTGGACCAGAGTAGAGATTCGAGTTAGTTTCGGGATCGTATATTTTTGGCGTTGGAAAAATTATGGAAAAATGCTTAAAATCATCATTAATTATGTATTTAATAATGGTGGAATCAATTTTGAAAAATGAGTTTTGGAAGATGGACAGTTTGGTTAGTGACCAAAATGAAATTTTTGAAAACTGTTTTTAAGTGACTAAAATGAAAAGGTCAAATACTTAGAATCTTTAATGAGCTATTTTACCAATTGGTTTCTGATGATTTCTCCATTGATTTTACTTATTTTAACATGTGGTTTAATTAGAAATTAAAGAGGATTTTGTTAAAAAGTTAGTTATCTTTTCCAAAAAAAAAATCACGTCATTTTCTGTCAACTTTTTCTCTCCATTCTCTCCTCAGCCAAACAACCACGTTTTCATCAAATTTCCAGAGGTGAGGTGATTTCTAACTTGATTTTATTGTTTCAAATTGTTTTGTAAAGATTGTTTATGCAAAATCTCATTGAAATCTTGTGTTTTCTTAGCTTTCCACAAATCAATTGAGGGAGAAACTTCACAATAGGGGTAAGGTCCAAGATCTCCTCTATTGTATGGTTCTTTATTGAAATTCCCAAGCATTTGATCCTTGTTTTTGTGTTTCTAATCTGATTTTGATGATTTTCTAATGTTTAATTGAGTCATTTTGGTAAAATGAGTTGATTCGCGAATTGGGGCTGATTTCCAGTAAGTAAGGTTGCTTTGATTCATATTTTGGATGTTTAATAATGTTGAGAAGAGATTTTTATCAATGGAATCCCGAAACTTAAGAATCTCTATTTTTTTAGGTTGTTAGTTTTGAGGTTTTGTGGTGTTCTTGTGGTTGTAAGGTTGCTGGAGGTGGTAGGTTGTTTTGAATATGTTTTTAGATGTGTTTTGGAGTTAAAAGTGATGTTAGATTGATAGATGTAGGCTACGTTGTGAATCGAAGTGTTTTGGTTATGTTTTCAGTTATTGTAGAGGGTTGTTTGTGATGGTTTTGTGGAAATCCGAGAAGGATTGTCGTTGTTGTGTTTGGACTGCATTATGATGCATTAATCCTCTGTTATTTTATGGTAAAAATAGGGGAGGATGATCCGGAAGTGATTGGTGAAGCGTTGGAGGCTTCAGATACTTGATTTTGCGTCGACGAATCAAGGTTTCGCGTATCGGTGAGTGAAATCGTGGATTCTAGCTTTGGAATGTTTTAAAGGTGGTTGTTGGGAGTTTAGGTAGAGCTTGAAATGCTTACCTAAGCTCGGAAGTAAGTAAAGTGATTTTACTCTCTCGTTCGTGCTAGTAGGAAATGGTTTTATGCACTTGTTTTGATTTACATGATACCTACTGTTTAAGCATGTTTTAAAGTATTTGATATACTGTTTTTAAGCATGAAATGCTGAAGGATGCACATGGTAAGTGATCCTTGTAATGGTTTATACTTGTGTTTAAAACATGTGATGTTGCTTTGGAAAAATGGTTTGGTGAATGCTTGTTAAAACAATAAGGTAAATGGAAAATGGTTAATTATATTGGCGAGTGATGTGGTTTTAAAATTGTTATCAGATATAGTTGGCCGGCCATAGGATTGAGTGCACTGTAAATAAAGTCGCCCTGGATGTTGAGGGGTTTATACGACGTACCGAATACTCCATCCAAGTACCTAACGGTAGAGGGGTTAAATAGTACCAAATACTCTCGTTACTGGATTAACCGTCTAATCGATGATTGGGGTGGGTGTCCCTGTGGGTTGTTATGGTATCCGGTTGTTATTGTACCTGGTTGTTAATGTACCACAATTGTGATTGTATCACTATTCCAGTTGAGATGGCTTGATGTGTTGGGTTAACACTTGTTGAATCCGTGTATGTGATGAACTCTTTTGTTAATAGACTTGTTAATGATCACTTGAAAGCCTATATAATTGTTAATGTATCATTGGAATGTATATGTTGTACAATGTGGTTTACACATGTTTCTCCTTAAGCTTTGTATTTGGTAGTAATGTATGGGAACGCTTAAGTGGAAGGTTAGCAATGTGAGTTGCTATTGAATAATGATACATGTAGCATATGGTTTAATATGTTGGTTTTAATGGTGCA
The DNA here is from genome assembly GCA_019671005.1 of Hibiscus mutabilis. Classification (NCBI taxonomy): domain Eukaryota; kingdom Viridiplantae; phylum Streptophyta; class Magnoliopsida; order Malvales; family Malvaceae; genus Hibiscus; species Hibiscus mutabilis. The sequence continues at coordinate 23,332,094 of CM033720.1, forward strand.
AAATGCATGTTTTAAAATGGCATGAGGTTTCAAAGGATGATGTTAAGGAAATGGTTTTAAATGCGTTGATGGTGTTTGTTTTTACCACTCCTCACTAAGCCTTGTGTTCTTACGCTCTTGTTGTCCATCAATGCAGATAATTGAGGTCTTGGAAGGCAACAAGAAGCAATGGGATGTTGTCAAGACTTGTTTCCAAAGTATGTTTTGGTTTAGACTATAATGAATAATGGCAATGGGGTACTTGTTGTATTTTGGGAGATGTTTTGTGGAACTCCCTGTTTGAGCATGTTTCTTTAGTTGCTCTTGGGTTGTAAATGGCCTTTAAGGATTATTTTTGGTGCTAGTTCATATTTGGATATGTTGGTTGGATGCATATTAGGAAGCATGCCTATAGATATCCTCTTGATGCATGAATCCTTGTTATGTTGTTAGAACTGTGATGCTAGTTGGCATGACATATGTTTGGCATGTTGGTATTGTGTTTAAAACATGTTAGGGTGGTTCGAGTATGCTTTTGTGATGAAGAACTAACCAGATGTGACATTACAGGCCCAGACGTACCGATACGCGGGGGACCGTATCGGTACAACTAGGCAATTTTAGGCTTGTGGAATCGGTACAGGTCTTGTGCGTTTCGATACGCCTAGGCAAATTTAGCCTGGCGTACCGATACGGGGATAGGCGTTTCGATACGTGTTTTAGCCTCTGTAATTCACTTTTGCAACTTGAACCCGCGTATCGAAACACCTGAGAAATCGTATCGGTACAATTTAAAATATTTCAAAACTTCGGTATTTTAGTTAAGCGTATCGATACGGCTTGGTGGTGTATCAAAATAGGGTGTTTCAAACCGTATCGGTACGGGCTTACCCGTTTCGATACGGATGACCGTTTATTCAGTGAATGTCACTTTTGGGCAGTTGTGCTTTCTTTGCATTTTAGTCCCTAATTCTTGCCAATGCAATTACATGTGGTAGATTGATCGAATTGAGCTGAAATTTGAAATGAAAGATTGGAACCTGACTAATTGAAGGTTGGTAACCTAAAAGTGAGCTTTTATCCTGGAATCCTTTGTATTTGCAATTTGGTCCCTAAATTGCAAACGTGATCAATTGGATGTCAAGTTGATGGCCGATTGAGTTGGGGTTGCACCTGATGTCTGCATGAACATGTAAGGTTAATAATTGGCATCTAGATAAGATAAAAAGAAAAATGGACCGGGTTTGGTTATATCTCTTCGGTTTTCTACGGCAAACCGAACGTAACTTTCTTGGTTCGGTTGGGTGTCTAGCCGGATCAAGGGGGTTTCATAAAATTTTAAAGTTTAGTGGCTAAAGTGAAAAGTTCAAGGACCAACATGGTAATTTTCCCAATAAATTTTTTTATTCTATAAATAAATAAATCACCTAAGGGTGTGGATCGAATATAAAAATTATGGTTTGATCTGATGTTTCTATTATAGGGAAATTACGGTTATAGTTTAAATGGAATTCGGATGATCAGTCGAGCTCAGAATGTTATGGAAATTTGAAGGCAGTCTTGGGAAGACTCGATAAACATAACATTGAAGTTTTGAATCGTTTTTAATTGATTTAGGTTTGATTCTATTCAGTATTTTATATAGGTGGTAAAATGGCAAATTTGTGGAAAAGTTGAATAGTGAGGGGTATTTTGGTCTTTTCACTTAAAGGGGACATGAATGAAATTTTGGATTTTGTTACATGGAAAATGAATAGTGGCTGATTGGAATTGAACTAGAATGGCAAACTAGAAATTAAAGATTTAGTTAGAGGCTAAATTGGAAATTTGGCATTATTTGAAATTTACATTCAAATACACTTTACAAGTGTATTAATAAGGATAAAAGATGATAAAAATCATCCCATTTTTCAGCCATATTGTCGTGGTCTTGGGAGAAAAAAAGAACAAGGTTTGTTTTTCCAAATTTTGATTATTTTGATCATTTCTAGTTAGATTTTGATTTTTGCTTAAGTTAGATAAAATGCTCTTCTCTTCATTCTCTACATGTTGATAGCAATTTTACATAGGGTTATGAAGAATTGTTTATATTCTTGAAGAGAGCGAAAATAGGGTTTGAAGATTAAAGAAAGGATTAAGCTTGATTATGTTAGAATTCATGTTATAAAGGTGTAATTTTGCTTGAATCAAGTTGATTTCATGTTAGAAGTTATAAACCCTAATCTTGAATTTAGGGATTTGTTAGGGTTTTGTGAAATAAGGATGAAAATGGTTATATTATGATGTTTGAAGCATTATATTGATGATGGAAGTTCAATTTTGATGTTAGAATGAAAAATCCCTATTTGGAGAAATCTAGGGACCAATTCAAAATTTTGAAGAAAATTAGGGGAAATTATGTCAAAATTTATTTTGATGTTGGAAAGGACTAGAAATGATATTTCTCATACTTGGTTGAAGTTGGATGGAATATTGAAAATTGAATGAATGACCATTATGCCAATTATGGAAAATTTTAGGGTTGAAGTGTAAAGCTTTATTTTGATGTTGGTCATGAAATAATAAATATTCTACATGCTTTGAAGTTTTGTTTGAAGTAAAAATCCAATGTTGAAAAGTTTAGGGACCCTTCGATAATTACAAGAAATATTGGGGAATTTTTTTGTGAAATATTAATTTAAATTATTTAGGTTGGTTGTTATCACCTAAGCTTTATTTTAATATTTACATTATTAGGAATGGGAGTAAATTGTAAAAATTCAAAAGTTGAGTTAATAAATAGGAAGTTGAGGGATAGATTTAATTGAAGAAAGTATTGATATGTTATTAGTATATTAAAGGAATTTTCATGAATTTTCTCCTATTAATGTACTTAGTGGATTAGTAATCTAACATATACATTTAATTGTATGTGTTACGTAATGGTTGATTACAAGCAGCTGAACACGTCCAAGATCTAAACGAATCAAGAAAATAAAGACAACGTCCCGGAGTAGACATATTTTGGTACAAGTAATTAGTGAGGCATATAAGGTGAGTGCATTTATATGTTTTGAAATGTATTTTAGTAAACTTTTAGAAATTCTATTTATTTGATTTTATTAAAATGATAACATGGTTTTTCTATAAGTTATATGATGATTCACAGGCAAAGGAAAAAGGTTAGTACATGTTAGGGTATGAATTGCCCTATTATGTTTTATTTTGATAAGTTATTATTGAATAATGTTGATATATGAATCATTTATCAAACGGTAATTTACAAGTCAATTATATGAAATTATTTTCCCAAATTTATGATAGAGAGTTACAGTATAGTGGCATGCCATTAGAGGTCTAGCAGTAAAGGACTGCAGTATAGCTATACACCGATCTTCAGATCAATATGTTTTTGGCACTTATGTGTCTATATGTTTTCGGCACTTTATGTGTCTATATGTTATCGTCATTTCGGTGACTAGTACTCAAGGAGTACCGACCTTGCATACTTTAGTTTCTCTTTATACAAATTCTTGGGCTAATTATAAAGTAAATGTATATGAAATTCACCATTTCTTATATGTGATTGTTTATAACTATATGAAAGATTTGATATGATTTTTCTTAACCATGTTTTCATTTATTTTGATCCTTATGTTATGATTATTTATAATGTCTCACTAAGTTATACTTAGCGTGTGTATTTTGCCTGTGCACACGTAAGTTAATACGGTACGGTGGTAAGCAGCATTAGCTCGGGAGTAGTTTGGACGAGCAAATATTACAGGTTATCATAGTAGTTATTTTGACATCCTATATGACGTATTGTTAGTGGCATGTATAATATTAAACTCTTGTGTTTTGTATAAATTAAACTCTACTAACTTATGTTTTATTATGGTTATGGTTAAAAATATTGACTAGTATTATTTATTAGATGATTTAAAATGTTTTATGAATATTTTAGCAGACTTATTTTTGAAACGGATAAAAATAGTCTTGAAATTCTGCTCTAGAAAGTGACTTTGAAAAATTGCAATAAATTCCAATTGATTTAGATAATGAATCTTATATGTATGAACTGTAAATTGAGTCTAGTTTATTTTAAAACAAACGTTGACCGATTTTGATTTATATATCAAAGGATATGAATTTTTATTCGATGCAAGGTCGGAATTCCCAAACAGCAGATCTTCATTGTAGTGCATATTTAAAGAATTTTCTGCACTTGTGTGCCATGAGTTAAGATCTCTAATTTATATGTATTTATAGCCTGGTGAATCTAGTTTACTAGGAATTTTTCCAAATGAAGTTTTGAAGCTTACAAAAATTTATAAATTTTTTTAAGGTAAGACATTGCAGGCTGCCAGATTTTTCAAAAATTGGAAAAATGGATTTTTAATTTAATTAAGTAACATCATCGACTCGTGTTTGGCAACAAATACGGGAAAGTGGCGTTACACAGCGGGAAGCAAGGGATCACAAAAAGTCTTGGTATCAAAAGTATGTTTCTGGATTAGACTTTAAGTGATAAGGGCAATGGGGGTTCTGTTGTTTTGGGAGGTGTTTTGCTAAACTCCCTGTTTAAGCAAGTTTGTTTTGCTGCTCTTGGGTTGTAAGGCCATTTTGGACTGGTTGTGGTGATGGTTTGATACTTCATGTTTTTCTTTCCTTGGTTTCTAGGGAGCATGCCTCTAGATTTACATTTGAAGCATGTTGCATGAATTGATGTTGGAACTAGGTTGTTTTGATGTAGCTTGACCTTGAATATGTTGGATGTATGTTAGAAGCATGCTAGGGTATTTTGGTATGTTCGAATGCATGTTTAACTAGCAAAAGTGGACATTATAGGTCTAGGTGTACCGATACGGGTGTCCCTATTTCAGTACGAGTAAGCCATTTTAGGCTTAGCGTACCGGTACGCAGGAAAGCATTTTGGTACGGGCTTAGGCAAATTTGGCCAGCATTTCGATACGCGAAAAACTATTTCGATACGGCATAGTGCTTTTATGAAGGGCGTTTCGATACGCAGGGATGTATCGGAACGAGTTTAAGCTACTAGAATTTTGGGGTATGAATTAATAAAGGCATATCGATACACCCCTTGCCTATACCGATACGGTGTCAGTTAAATTAGTTATTTGGAATACTTTGAAGTTCTGGTTTCTTACGTTTTAGTCTCTGAATGTTGTGGATGCAATTGAATGAGTATGAATGACATTCTTAAGCTGATTTTTTACATGTAAGCATGAAACCTCTCTAGTTTAAGGTTGGTAACATAAAAATTAGTTAAGTCCCTATAGTTTTCAAAAATTGCAATTTGGTCCCTAAATTGCAATTGTGTTCAATTGGATGTCAATTCAATGCCCGATTGAGTTGAGTTTCACTTGTGATCAGTATGTACATGTAGGATAATAATTGTTCATCTAGACAAGATAAAAGGAAAAAAATGAATGTGTTTTGGGTTTCATCTTTACAGTTTACTTCGGTAAACCTAATGTAGCTTGCTCGGTTCGGTCTTGTGACTAGGACAGGTCGAGGGGGTTACATGATGGTTCCGCGAGGGTGTGTGCACATTGCGGGGGATGAAATGACATCGCAGTTATTATAGGTATTTTTATATTGGAATCCTTGTTATTTTATTTGGTAGATTCTGGTTCTACGCATTCCTGCATCTTGGATGAGCATGTAAAGTTGTTGATATGCATGTTGAAATCTTAATATAGTGTTTGAATAGTTAGTTTGTGATGAAATAGGGGTGGTATGAAGTTGTACCGTAGATGCTCCTTGATGGTTTAGGACCATGGGGTTGCTAAAAATTTGATGGAGTTGTCGTATTATGGGTTTGATAAAGTGTTTGTGTAAGGATTGGTATTTTGGGTATATGGACGCTGCGAGCTTGGGTATCGCACCGAACAGTAGGGTTGAAGCTTGTGGTTGGTTGTGAGATTGTTGTTGTTGCTATGGTCATGAGGAGAATGTTAAGCCTATGATAGGGTTATACTGTTAAGTTGATGGTGTTGATGATTTGTAAGAACTTGGTGAAGTTGACACGTGGTTTCTTTAAAAAATAGGATAAGGTTTGGCATGAGATGTTAGAGTATTAATCGCCAGTGAAAACATGTTGCAATGAGGAATCTTAGTTTGGTAGTTCAGTTTGGAAGAAAAAGCTGAGTGGCTTGTTTGTTGATGTTCCAATTGCAACGTTTGATGGTTTTTGGTTGCGTGGAATCGTGCTTTGTGTAGGAGGGTTAGGTTGGTAATATTGGAGTTCTTATATTGATAGTTTGTGTGAGAAGTGGCTCTAGAGTGATTTGAAGTGAGTTGTTGAGTTCTCTAATGATTTGTAACATCTATGGCTTCTGGTAGTGTGATGCTAGAGGAGTCTACGAAATTGTTGGTGGTCATAAGGTTAATTTGGTAGTAAGTTATGCTATCATAAGGCTAATGAGGCTTGTTTGTAAGTTGTTAACGGACGCCAGGAAATGTATGCATTGGGTTGTTTCTTTGAGTAAGGATGGTGGGAGGAATTATGCTTTGGGAGTATTGGTTTCAGAATATTCGTGTGATCGTAAGTAGTAGTAAGTTGTTTAAGCTGATGGTTAATAAAAGGTTGTAAAGTGTTGTTAGACTGCCGAATGTTTTTGTAAACCTTTGGGGTTGTAATAAGATAAGTATTCTGGGAATGCTTAGTTGAGCGAATAGATAGAGTGGTGGCGCACTCTTGCTTAGGGGATCTAGGAAGGCTTTTGCTTAAAGATCGAAGACTGGGTGTTAAACCTTCAAAGCTAGGTGGGTGGATGTTCTCGGGTAGTTAGATTTGAAGTAGACAAGTGGGTAGGAATATTAGTTTTGGAAATTTTATCAGTAACTGTAGATGGTTGATCATGCATAATGAATAAGCATTTATATGTATATACATAAATATGTCAGCTCATGCATGCGATGGAGCCTCCAACGCCCTCGGACATGGGATAGGGGCAGTGCTAATTTCACCTGAGGACGTCTATTATCCTTTCACCAGCAGATTGGAATTCTTCTGCACAAACAATATAGCTGAATACGAAGCTTGCATCATGGGACTGAACTCAGCCATCGAGAGAAAGGTTAAGAAACTTCGAGTGTTCGGAGATTCGTCTTTAGTCATTTACCAATTGCGCGGGGAGTGGGAAACCAGAGACCCGAAGTTGGTCAAATATCACGAATTGATACAAGAGCTCATCAAAGAGTTCGAAAAGGTCAGCTTCAATTACCGCCCGAAAGGGAATCGGATGGCGATGCACCGCAACCTTGGCATCCATGTTTAAAACAAACACCGGGGCAGAAATGAAGCCCATTGAGATGCAGACGTTTGAAAAACCTGCTCATTGTTGTAATATACAGGAAGAGATTGACGAAAATCCATGGTACTATGACATCCTGCAATATGTCAAGCTTCAAAAGTATCCAGAAGGGGCAAACGACAATGACAGAAAAGCGCTCAGAAAAATGGCAACAAAATATATCCTAGATGGGGAAATCCTATATAGGAGAAGTCATGATCAAACATTGTTGAGATGTGTGGATGCCCGGGAGGTGAAGGAAATCTTAGCTGAAGTACATGACGGGATCTGTGGAACGCACGCCAACAGGCTGTCTATAGCCCGAAAATTATGAGATACGGTTATTTACGGTTGACCATCGAGGAGATTGCATCGATTACGCCAGAAAATGCCACAAATGCCAAATTTACGCCGACAAGATTCATGCACCCCATCACCTCTACACACCATGAATTCTCCGTGGCCTTTCGCAAAGATGGGGCATGGACGTCATCGGAAAATCCATCCGAAAGCCTCCAATGGGCATCGTTTCATTTTGGTCGCCATAGACTACTTCACTAAATGGGTAGAGGCAGCGTCTTACGCCAATATCACCAGGACTACAGTTTGTAAGAAATTATTTGTCGATACGGATTGCCAGAGAGGATCATCACCGACAACGCCTAATCAACAACAACAAAATGATGAAGGACGTATGCACTCAATTCAAGATAACACACCATAATTCCACAGTCTATCGTCCTAAAATGAATACAGCAGTGGAAGCAGCAAACAAGAATATAAAGAAGATCATAGCGAAGACTACGGATACCTACAGGGATTGGCATGAGAAGTTGCCTTTTGCCCTTTTCGCCTATAGGACGTCCATTCGCACATCAACGGGGGCAACGCCCTACTCCTTGGTGTATGGTACCGAAGCAGTACTCCCAATTGAGGTAGAGATTTCGTCCCTCCGGGTCTTAAACGGCAAAAAATCGAAGAAGCTGAATGGGTGCAGGCCAGATTCGACCAGCTAAATCTCATTGACGAAAAAGACTAAAGGCCATTTGTCATGGTCAGATGTACCAAAAGCGGATGGTGCAGGCTTACAACAAAAAGGTGCGCCCAAGAGAATTCAAAGAACGGGATCTGGTACTCAAGAGAATCCTCCCTATCCAGAAAGATTCTCGAGGAAAATGGACGCCCAACTGGGAAGGACCGTACGTCATAAAAAAGGCCTTCTCAGGAGGAGCCCTGATCCTAACAGAAATGGACGAGGACGAGCTGAAAAATCCCGTAAATTCTGATGTCGTCAAGAAATATTATCTCTAAAAAAAATTTTGGAGAGCTCAGGACGAAAACCTGAAACCGGGCGTCTTGAAGCAAAGGAAGGACTCGAGTTGAAAACCCGCAGAGGGCGGCTCGGGTAAGTTGAAAAGTTGAATATCCGAAGAGAAGGGCATCCTCATGAACATCATGAAGAGAAGGTTTCAGGCAAGAAATTCTACACCGGTTGACAGGATCATGTATCATTCATATCGAGGATAATGAGAGATTTTGTATCTTCATGTGTGTTATACCTTTCTTTTTAAGATATCCCAAGCCCTTAATCGTAATAAAGCTGTGTTTTTGAGCATCCATTCCTGGCCTTCTTGTCAATTTTAGTCAAATAAGATAACATAGGCTTATAATGAAACAAGAGATTTCGGAGCATTACTATGATTTAACCTTGAAAATGCAGGTGATCAAAGAAAACGATGTTAACTCCGTCCTCCAGTTCCCTACATAATGGCTAGGGAAGGTGAGAAGCTTTAAACAACAAAAGAGATCTCTTGGGTGAAAACCAGAAGGGCACAAAAAAAAACTCTTTAAAGTGAAAACACGAAAGGGCGCTTTAAAATTCCAAATCATAATTGGAGAAAAAGAAAGGTTGAGATGGTTGAACCTGACAGTGAGGCGGAGTATCGATGCCTGTAAAAAAGGAGAAAACGGACGTCAAGATCAAATAAGGGCCAAAACAAGCCCACCCAGAGATTGACTCTCATGCATCATGAATAGTCAAGCATCACTAGAATTAGGAGCATGTCAATTCATTCATTTGTCATAGCATTTTGTTTTCGTCTCAGACAGGTATCTGCAGATCCAAAGAGACATCGAAGACCATCACGGTGTGAATCCCAAATGAGAAGACAATGTTTTTACATACAAAAGACACATGTTTTCAAGCTCTAGAGAGAGGTTCTATATAGGAAGAATCCGTCTTTCTGAGGTTTCAGAAGCTGAAAGTTCTATATAGGAAGGACTCGACACTCTCGGTGGTGAAGACTCATGATTCTATATAGGAAGGACTTCCAGTCAAAGCAATTCACCCATGACACGCAAGATTATATAGGAAATCCTACTGTGTCGAAAGCGAAGAGTTCTATATAGGAAGGGCTCCGAGCTTTATTGTCTTAGAGTAAAAGGTTCTATATAGGGAGAACCTGTAGCTCTGAAATTCCAGATGCCAAAAAGTTCTATATAGGAAGGACTGATGGCTCCAAGGTGAAGACTCGCAGTTCTATATAGGAAGAACTCCCATTCAAAGCAATTCACCCATGACACACAAGATTATATAGGAAATCCTGCTGTGTCGAAAGCGAAGAGTTCTATATAGGAAGGGCTCCGAGCTTTATTGTCTTAGAGTAAAAGGTTCTATATAGGGAGAACCCGTAGCTCTGAAATTCCAGATGCCAAAAAGTTCTATATAGGAAGGACTGATGGCTCCAAGGTGAAGACTCGCAATTCTATATAGGAAGAACTCCCAGTCAAAGCAATTCACCTATGACACAGGGTTATATAGGAAACCAGTTGTGTCGAAAGCAAAGAGTCTTATATAGGAAAGGCTCCGAGCTTCATTGTCTTAGAGTGAAAGGTTCTATATAGGAAGAACCTGTAGCTCTGAGATTTCAGACGCCAAAAGTTCTATATAGGAAGGACTGGCGGCTCCAGGGTTTGAAGACTAGCAGTTCTATATAGGAGGAACTCCTAGTCGAAAGAATCCATCGATGTTAGAAGGTTTTATATAGGAGAAACCAGCGTTGAAGGCGAAGAGTTCTATATAGGAAGGACTCCAAGCTACACCGTCTCAGAATGAAAGGTTCTCATAACTCGAGGCTTCAGAGTGAAGGGTTCTATGTCGAAAGAGCCTATAGCTCCAAGATCGGAAGGTGACGAAGCTCTATATAGGAAGAACTTACGAGCCTGAAGATTCAGCCAAGGAAGAGCGGAGATGTCCAAAAGAATTCGTTTTTCCAAGGCTACAAACAGGGAAGTCTGATAAAATGAGTGCTTATGAATCTTTGCTTTGTTTCCCATTCCATGAGAACAAGCAAAGAGGGGCAAATCAGAATCACTCATTTTCACTTGTAAATATATTAATATTGCATGTATATTTATTATATGAATGTTAATAATATAAGGTGGTGTGTGCATGTATAAGTTATGTATACGTATTAGGGGTGTATGTATGTCGCGTATGTATCTAGAGTATGAGCGTATTTGATTAATATATAGATGTTATGTTAATTATATGTATGGTTATACGTACGTATACTAGAATATTATATTAATTAATGATTGTATAATAAGTATACATTTTCGTATATACATGTATTGCTGTTATAATTATATTATTATTAATATTATTGGGCTGGTAAAATGAAAAAAATTAAATATATATTAAACCCAAATAAACACGAAGTCCAAGTCCAATTACAAGTTCAATTACAAGGCCCGTTTGGCCCAAATCTGAATCCCCTTTAATTACAATGTGCAGGTAACTGTAGGCCGTTGGATCAAGATCTGATCCAACGGCCACAATGCAACCAAGGTCAAAAATATCTGCCAGGCGCGTGTTCCACACGTATGGACCGTTCGAGTGCCACGCGCGCGTGTGGTCCACGCGCGGACGCTTTAATATCCCACGCGCGCGTAAGATCCACGCGTTCTGACTCCTCGGCTGCGGAGCTCCAGGTGGCGAAATCTGAAGCCGTCTCATCAAATCGAGGCTTCATCCAGGCCGATCGTTCTTCAAGCCATCTCGACCGTTAGATCAGATCTGATCTAACGGCCGAAAACGCGTCTGGCCGCTGGCAGAATGACCACACCGCCACCGCACCGATATTCAGTCCCCGCGTTCAGATTATGCCAAAGACAACAAGAAAAGTGTCAGTTCAGATCTAAAAAAAGGAAGATGCAACCTGCAACCAAAAAAATAGAGGCAATAATATATATGAAACGGGGCTTTTGTAACGGAGATTAGCGAAAAAAAAGGGGAGAGTAAGAACAAAAAAAGGGAGAAAAGAGATCTTGTAATACGAAAAATCTGAGAGTTGTAAACTTCCAAGATAATCAAAAGACAGTCCAGTGGTAAATTTTTTGTCTCTTGTTCTTACTTGTTTCTTTACATGCATATGCGAAATAAAAAAAACAGAAACAAAAAAGAAAGTAGTCTTACCAGCGTTGTCTGTGGGTCTTCCTTCCCTCGGTGACAAGCCTTTCGGCTTCTACAAGCCAGATCTGGTGAACTAAAGGGAGGGGAAGGCCCCCTTGGTAGTTATATTTTAGGTTTAGAACTCTTTTTTTTTATTCGTATTTCCTAGATCTAGGGCGAATAGAGGTATATCCTCTGAATCCAACCTAGGATTCGTATTGAGGACGACAAGGGGGATGTTTTGGTCTATTTTGGAGGCTCATCGGCGCCGGTTAGTGGCGGCCGGCGACGGAGAATACGGCGGCCGACCGCCGGATTCTGGGTATTATAAAAACAGACGAGAGAAAACGAAGAACAAAAGGCTCTGAAAAACCAGAAAATGAAACAAATGGCCAAAATTTTGATTTCGGCCTTAAAGGGGGGCTTTTATAGTTGTTTTTATTTTGCTAAATGGGCAAATTACACACTAAATCCCACCGCGTTTTCAATATTTTCATTTTTGTCTTGCCGTATGGTATAATCAGAGTTCCAGTCCCCCTGATTTTTCAAAAGGTTATAATCTAGTCCCTAAATTACACTGAATCAGTTTCTGAATGGTAAAATTACGCCCTTAACCATCCCGCGTTTTTGAATTTTTCACTTTGGGTCTGCCCCTTGGTCTAATTACGATTCTGGTCCTTTTAGGTTATGTTTGTTTCGCAATTTCGTCCCCAAATTACATATTATTGTTCCTTAATTTCTGCCACTGACTTTTGTTTTTCTTTCATTTCAGTCCTGTATTCTTTGTAAATACTAATGTTCGTATTATAATCGTATATGTTGATGTATTCTATTATTTTATTTTATTTTATGTCACTCGTATATGACTCGTAATATATGTGTATTAAGATTATAATGGTCATGCGTCTTTTATCCGGTCATTCATATTAAGCATGTTATGTTTTAATTGATTCGTACATGGTATATTTTGTATTTTTATATGTGTGTGCTTTCTTATTTTTTAGGGCTACATGTTAATATATTTACCCTTTTTATACGATATGTTGACCCGTATATGTTGAAATATGTTTTATTACCAGTATGCATTTTTTAATATTTGTTCGTCTATATGTACTTATTCCTGCCTTGTTATTTTGACATATTATAGTTGTTTTTATCTATTATTTAGAATAATATGTATATATATACATGTTTTAGTCTAAAATATCATTCCTGTTAAATTAGTATTCTGGTATGTCAATATTTATTATGTTTAAATATTTTGCCATGTTTTACGTTTTTGCCACTAAGACTGCATATCAAGATATAACTTGTTAATGCGGAGTCCTTTTATCCGAGCGTAAACGGGGCCAGTATCAAGCGTAGTGATAGTGGTTGGGCGTTTATTCTCGGATAACGGGATCCTTAAAATTTATTCGCAATTATGACCGAATTTTAAAATAATCGTCACTTTAATCCGGAAAATCCAATATTAATAAAGCGGTAATTATTAAAGTACCAATTTTGGGCGGTGTGGGGGTGCTAATCCTTCCCCATCCGTAACCGACTCCCGAACCCTGTCTTTTTGAATCTCTGGTTTTATGGTGTCCGGCCTACCTAAGTGGCCGGTGGCGACTCCATTTTTTTTATATACGGTTTATTTTAAAACCCCACGGAATAAATATTTTATATCCAAATACCTTTCAAAAAACATCCTTCGAAAACCCATCGTTTTTTTAGCGATGAAAAAAAATTACATCGCTACACCTCTGATGTTGAGAAAAATCATGTAATAACTGATTCTCCAATTAATGTTTAAGAATTTAAACATAAAAGGAGACTCAAGCTCAATACATATTCTCAACCCTTTTTATAAACCCATTTTGTGCATTGTGGTGGAGCAATTCAACTATATATCGCACATTCAAAAATTCAAAAATGGGAAATATATGGCTTCTAACCAAAAGCCAATCATATTGGGGAGTTTATTATAACTCATTGGCTTGATGCCTATAAGTGTTTCTATATGGAAATACCATATAAATGTTTTGTTCTCATAGTTTAGCTATTAAAGAGGAGGCATCCAATCAAAATTTTACTAGAATTTTTTGTTCATAATCAATAGGCTTTGTAATAGTTATTTCAACTGATATAGCCTAAAATATAAACCCACTACCTTTAGCAAGATGAATAGTCTTAATTGCATAATCTGAATATTTTCTAATCAATCTCACAAACTTCTAGTTGTAAGTTGATAATATATATGTAGATGAATTTACTAAAATCATATAAGAACTTTCCACATTTGTGGATATATGAGCTCATATTTTCTTCAGATATTCAAGCCATGTATTCTCAACTTTAGTACAAGAACTTCAAGTTCTTTTTGGTAAGTGAGATCTCAATCTATTCTTTTAAGAACAAGCAACACAAGAACTTCAGTTTCTTTTAGTAAGTGTAATTTAATCAATTCTTTTGAGAACGAGCAACACAAGAACTTTAGGTTCTTTTAATAAATGTGCATATAAATCTCAATAATTTTAGCATCATTATTGACTAGGATAGTCTAAACGATCATTCCATGTAATACCCCAAAATTTGTTATATTAATTTAGGGTCATTTAGTACTAAGATAAGGACTGAAAAGCTTAAGGACTGAAAAGCTTACTTAGTGACTAAAATGAAAAAATGCAAAAGTTATGATTTTCTCAATTATGGACTGTAGAAAAGAATTTTCTGAGGTTTTAAGGTGTCATGTGATAGAGAACGAGTAAAATAGAATACTCACAAAATTTGGTTGAAATCCAAGGAAAATTGGAATGGGAATTCAAGGTTAAAGTTTAGTGACCAAAATGATAAGTTTTAAAACTTGGGGCGATAGCAGTGGAAATATGAAAAGTTGGAGGTCCAAAGTTGTAATTTTCCAAAAGTTAGGTGTTTTACTTTATAAATAGATAGAGCACCTATAGGTGTGGATCGAATGAGGAATTACTGGTTTGATCCTATATTTCAATTATTAGGAAAATCGTAGTCAAAGTTTAAGTAGAATTTGGATACTAGATCGAACTGAAAAATTTATGAAATTTTATCATATGATAGAAAAAGGTTATAAAAGTCATTTCCAAGTGTTGAAGAATTTATTAGTAATTATTTTATCATGTATATGGATAAAACAGATCATGGAGAAAAATCTAATATAGATTACGGGAATAAAAATGCAGTATGAGATATTGAATTTAGATCGAACTGCAAAATTAAGCGTGCTCAAGGCATATGATGGGTGGCTTATTGGGAAGGTCTTATGTCAGCACTTGAGACTGATAAAAAGGAATCAGTTCGAGTTAATAGTATTAGTATGGATATCTGATAAAGGATTATTAAGAGAATTTTATCCGATAAAGATTTTGGGTAAATTATCAGTATATTGGACCGAGTCAAAATTTTAAGTTTGACTTCATAAATATGGAATATTTATTTGATAATATTATTTATTTTTCAGATATGGAAATAAGGAATTTTTAGAATTTATTTGATAACCCGATGAAGGGAAATTGCAGTAGAAGTAGTAAATGAATATCGGGAAGTCGGATCGAATCAAAATTTTAGAGGTTGTTCCATAGGTCATGGAAAATTCATAAAATATTATTTTATGAATAAATTATTAATTGGGTGATTGTGATCTAACTAGAATAGTTGGATTTTTACAAAATGGCAAAAATTTGTGATTTAAGTGACTAGTTTTGGTAATTTGATAATTTGGTCACAATGGCAGTTTTGAAATATTTTGAAAGTACCATGGGCAATTTGGTAATTTCCCATGTGAAAGCATTACTCTAGTTTGGTTAGAGTTGAATGGAATTTGGTTGGAATTGAACTAGAATGGCAACTAGTAAATATAAATCCAATTGGGGACCTTTTGGTAAATTGGAATAAAATGAATTAAAAATTCATTTTTAAATTCTACATGTGGCATAAATTAATAAAAGGTGAACAAAAGTGTTCATCTTCTTCCCTCCAATTCGAAATACAAGAGAAAAACAGGGGAAAATACACAAAATATTCTCCAAGCATTTTGAAGGCTCCCGAACAAGATTCAAGGTACGTTTTTGGTAGAAAGTTGATCTATTTTCAATTCTCTTTAATTTGATAGTAATTTTATCAAGAGTTATAAAGATTTGATTATGTTCTAGAAGAGAGAGAAAATAGGGTTTCATGTTCCATGTTTAGATTAAAGTTTGATCTATGCAAAT
Source organism: Hibiscus mutabilis (assembly GCA_019671005.1). NCBI lineage: Eukaryota > Viridiplantae > Streptophyta > Magnoliopsida > Malvales > Malvaceae > Hibiscus > Hibiscus mutabilis. The sequence goes on from CM033720.1 coordinate 23,348,056, forward strand.
CTAGTGTTGTGGAGATGAAATCAAGCCTAGATTGTGATTAATTTCATGTTTAAGGACTAAAAACCCTAACCCTAGAATTTGAGATTTTGTTTAGGGTTTTGAAATTGATAATGAAAATGAAAGATTGATGATATTAGAAGCTTGATTTTGATGTTAGAATGAAAAATCCTCAATTAGTCCTTTGAGTGGCCATTTTGGTATACATGGCAAAATTTAGAGAAATATTTTGAAAATTATCCTAGTTATGGATTTGAAGAGATTATGAATTTAGAAGTTTAATTATGGCATTTGGACTAAAATAAAGTCCTTGAAAAGCTTAGACACCCAAATTTGGCACGTAGGAATAAATTGGGGTTTTAAATGTTAATTCTTGGAAATGAAGAATATATGTTGGAAAATTTATTTAAGCATGTTAGAATGTTGTTTGGATAAAAAATGAGCCTAGAAAAGCCAAGTGACCAATTCGGCCACATGGAAGAATAATAGGAAAATTTTATGAAAATTATAATTTTATGAATCGAATATGTTGTATAAAGTTAGAATTAAAATTAGAATACAAAGGGACCAATTCAGCAAGCTTCAAAGTTAAAGGACCAAATCTGAATTTTTATGAAATTGGAGTATATTTATGTAATTAATGATGTTGGAGATGTGAAATTGATGTTAGAATGCTAAACCGATGTTGAATCGAATTAGTGACCATTTTGACAATTTGTCAAAATCAAGTGACCAAATAGGAGATGAATTCTTGGATGGAGAGTAAATCTGCTTTTTTTTTAGTTAGTTAAAATAATAGAATTAAGGTAGTAATGTTGATTTGAGGACTAAATTGCAAAGTTAAGAAGTTTGAATCTTACCTTTGCATTTTAGTGACTATTTTGGCAAAGAAAGAAAATTTGAGGGAATTATTTTGAATTGATGAAGAAGATGATGAATTGGTGGTTTGAAGCAAGTGATGGGACTAAATTGACAAGTAGAAAAATAAGAAGTTAGTATAAATTAGAAGTTAATTATGGAAAATTTTATGTTAAATGATTAGATAACTTGATCGAATTATTGTTAGAAATAAATCTAACAAATGTTTGTTTATATTTATGTGGTTAATGAAATCAAATCCAAATCAAAGAAGATTCGAGGTACTATGAAGGAAAGGATCGAGTAGAATTTAGTGAGGCATGCTAATAAATAGCCCAGGTAAGAGTATTTTATTTATTTATTATATATGTGAGATGAATGAATGCATTTTTATCTGTTTATATATAATGTGAAGAAGACTTGCAATAAATCAACTTTGATAATAATGAAAATGTATGGTGATCAAAGAAATATAAAATGGTATATGTAATACATGGATATAGAATAATGATTTATCAAAGATAAATCGGATTTCAGATATTTGGGTATGAACTGCCCATTATCGAATTATGGATAATAGTATTGAAGGATTGGATATTGAATAAGAAAATATTATATTTTTATGCCCAAGTACTAGTGTGAGAGTCTTTGGTATAATTGGACATCCAAAAAGAGTCTTAGTAGCTGCGTCATAGCACTACAGTGCGAGATAGACTCTTCGGGGTCGAGATAGACTCTACGAAGTCGAGTTCAAACACTACGATGTTACATAGCACAAAAAGTGCGACTATGAGGAGTAAAGGGCGTCCTCGAGTACGTACTCACCATCAGACGCTACGGCTTTATAGACACTACGGTGTCAAGATGACTTGTATACCATAGGTTCACATAAGAATCTTTGGTATAGTTGGATATCCATAGAGTCCTAGTAGCTGCATCATAGCACTATGGTACGAGATAGACTCTTCGGGGTCGAGATAGACTCTTCAGGGTCGAGATAGACTCTACGGAGTCGAGTTAGACTCTACGGAGTCAATTCAAACACAACGGTGTTACATAGCACAAAATGTGCGAGTATAAGTAGCAAAGAGCGTCCTTGGATATGAGGAGCAAAGAGCGTCCTCGAGTACGTACTCATCTCAGTCGCTTCGGCGATGCAGACGCTACAGCATCGTAGACACTATGGTGTCGTGATGACTCGCGTACCATGGCATCACATAATTTTGTACTTTGGGCTATGATAAAGAATATGATATGCAAATGATTGCATAATGAAAGTATGACAATGATAAAGAAAATGATATACAAATGATTGCATAATGAAAGTAGGGCTATGATAAAGAATATGATATGCAAATGATTGAATAATGAAAGTATGGTTGTGATAAAGAAAATGATATGCAAATGATTGCATAATAAAAGTATGGCTATGATAAAGAATATGATATGCAAATGATTGCATAATGAAAGTATGGCTATGATAAAGAATATGATATGCAAATGATTGCATAATGAAAGTATGGCTATGATAAAGAAAATGATATGCAAATGATTGCATAATGAAAGTATGGCTATGATAAAGGATATAATATGCCAATGATTGCATGATGAAAGTATGACCATGTTACAGAATATGATATGTAAATGATTACGTGATGAAAGCATGACTACTTGATGAACATGAATCATTGATATCATGATTCTATGATAAAATTGATAGATAATATGAGTCATGTTAAAAGCATTTTTATGTTAAAGAATTATTATGTATGTGAATACCTAATGAATATAGAATAATAATGACATGATTTTTTTAAGATAGTCATGATACATGACTATTCCTGCATTACATATGGCATGATTTTATACTTTGGCTATAATACTTGAAATGTATTTATGCAAGTAGTTAAGCTAAAAAGCTTAAAGTACACAAGACTGGTAAGAAAAATGGAATTCTATAATTTGAATATTATATTGGTTAAATGAACTATACATGATCAAACTGTTATCAACTGCAATTGGAAATCGCTTGCCAATCTGCAGGGGTGTGTTATTGATAATCATTGTTTTGCATTGTTATAGTTATGCCGCACTAAGTTATACTTAACTTGTGTTTTGTATCACACGTAGATACTTCAAACTAGATAGCAGAGGAGGAGCTACACATCATTGGATCAAGTTAGTCTGTATTATCAGTAAGTATCACCACATCCTAGTCTAGTGGGGCATGTATAGATAATAAATAAGTAGTTATTTTGTATTACTAAATTTTTGTACTCTACTTATAAGTTAATGCGGATGTATGAACTGGCAACATGATTTATTTTGAGGAATTAAAATTATTAGAAAAGATGCTTTAAACAATTTTAAACTTAGTTGGTCGTTTATCGTGTAGTGATTTTAAAATCAAGAAAAGGTCTAAGAAGCAAACATAGTTTTCACCCTGAATTATATTCTCATTTTAATAACTACTTAAAATATTTTACAAACCAATTTAGGGTCAAAACTAGTTGTGGTTTCCAGACATAGTTTTGTTTGAAAACTGAGAAAGGGCCAACCACTGAATTATTTTGTTGAAAAAAATCTACAAGTCTGAATATTAGTGTAAATCAGTTAGTAACATCTTTAATGTGTATTTAAATATCGAATATATGTTGAGGGTGTTACATGCCAACTATATATGTGTATATATATCTCTGAATTTGTAAAATTATGGTTTACCATAACATGTGATTCAATCTCTCTTGTACATGTGTAGTACAAATTTTGAAATACAAGTTTCTTTAAAACTTGATAATACATTGTCCTCCAAAAATTGTTACTTTGAATAGGAATATATTTAGCTCTTCTGAAGCTTTTAATGAAAAATATTCTTTTGATAGCAATATATAGCTCTTCTAGAGCTTTGAACTGATTTTTCAATTACCAAAACTTATATTCACATTGGCTTATTTCATGTGTCAATTGATAAATGTTAGATTATCCGATAGAGTTAGAGTCCTTATGTAAATAGTAGTTTAAATTAAATTTTAAAGATAGATTTAGAGTTCTTATGTAAATAGTAGTTTAAATTAAAGTTTACTTCCTAAAAGATAGAGTTAGATGTCTTTTGTACTTAGGACTCCTAATTGTAACTAAAGTCCAATACTTGAGTCTATAAATTCACTGTAAAGGGATGTAATTTTTTGAAATATTCAATAACAGAAAATCAATTCTGTTTTCTTCTTCTTTTCTGTAGAAACTTAAATTATGCTTTATTTTTTCTGCGTAATTTAGTTTTTTCCTAAAGCTGGAAAATTGCTTTTCTACATGGTATTAGTCTAACATCAATCCTAGTTAGAATTCTTAATGGGATCCCCTTAGACAACCTTTGAGATGTTGTCCATAGCAGAGCAGGTTGCTGGATTGGAGTTTTTTCCAGAAATTTTAGGTTCGACAATAACTTGTGAAGTAAATTTAGTCCTCGTGGAGGATAAAGGCATACAGAATACTTGTTCTCCTACTGCACTTTTTTCTACCAAAGGTGCATCAGCATGGATCATTAACTCTGGAGCACCTGATCACATGACTAGTAACAAGGAATTATTCCTTAGTTTTTTAGATTCATCTTCTACAAGTTCTATTAAAACAGCCGATGGCTCTTTCTTTCATATCAAAGGAAGTGGCTCAGTCCTCATTAATGATAATTTGTTGCTTGAAGACATTTTGTTTGTGCCTAATCTAGCCTGCAATCTCCTCTCTGTTAGTAAACTCTCTAAGAATTTGAAGTGTTCATTACAGTTTACTAAATCTGGTTGTTTTTTGTAGGCAATGAATTCGAGGAAGATGCTTGGCACTGCTAGCTTGCAAAAAGGTCTCTATGTCCTCGGAAATCAACCATCTACCCTACCAAATACTTCTTGCTCTTTTACTTTTTTAGGGAAAATTGATAATATAACGTTATGGCATTTTAGGTTAGGGCATCCTAATTTTCATTATCTTGTTAAATTATTCCCTGAATTGTTTGTTAATAGAAAACCAAGTTCTTTTAAATGTCGTATATGTCCTCTCGCTAAACAGACAAAAGCATCATATTTACCATCTTCCTACAAACCTTCCCAACCTTTTTCATTAATTCATAGTGATGTTTGGGGTCCTTCTCAAGTGAAGAATGTAACTAGTAGTAGGTGGTTTGTCACTTTTATTGATGATCATAGTAGAACAACTTGGGCATATTTGTTAAGGGATAAATCTAAAGTAGCCTCTGTTTTTGAGAAATTTTACAATAAGGTTGAAACCCAATTTGGAAGTAAAATTTAGATATTCAAATCTGATAATAGGAGTGAATATTTTACCAAGTCCTTGGGGGATTTTTTTAACAAAAAAGGGATTGTTCAACTTAGTACTTGTGTGGATACACCATAACAAATGGGGTTGCAGAAAGGAAAAATAGGCATCAGTTGGAGGTAACTAGGTCTTTGATGCTCACTAGTAATATTCCTAAGTATTTGTAGGGTGAGGCTTTGTTAATCGCAACCTATCTCATCAATCGAATGCCCATTAAGGTTTTGCAATACAGAACATCTAGAGTTGTTTTTTTGGAGAGTTACCCGAATTTTAAACCTCTGTCCTTTATTCTCCCATGCAAAGTTTTTGGTTGCACTGTGTTTGTGAAATATTATGTTCCCTCTAGGCCAAAACTTGACCCCAGATCCTTGAAGTGTGTCTTGGTCGGGTATTCTTCGCTTAAGAAGGGCTACAAATGTTATCATCCTCCTTCTCAGAAATTTTTTACTTTCTTGGATCTCACCTTTTTTTAATAGGAACCTTATTTCCCTGCGACTGCAAATCAGGGGGAGAATTGTGATGTTTTTCAGCCTCCTAACAATCAGGTTTATCCTTCTTTACCGTCAGAGTTATTACCTACTAATAATCCTTTGTTATTTAAACTTCATACTCCTTTAAACCCTTCTACTTCTTCACCTATTATTACACCTATAGCTTCCCATCCTTCACCTATTCTTACTACTCCTCAGAATTCACCTAAACCTTCCTTACAAACCCCGCAGCCTCCTAAGCAACTAAAAGTTTATACCAAAAATTAGAAAACTATTCCATAACTATTTTGCAATCTGACACTTGCCGATAATTAGACTTAAGTTTAGTTTCCAATAAAAATAATGGAGGTAATGTTCTAGCCGAGATTCCCTCACATTTACTTGATTTTGATTATTTGCCTATATCTAAAAGGAAAGGGGTAAGACAATGTACAAAACACCTCATTCAGAGGTATGCTACTTACGATAATCTAATGCCATCATTTAAGGCTTTTATAACTTGCTTAGATAAAGAACATATACCTAACACTATTGAGGAGGCTCTAAAAGATTCTAAGTGGAGAAGGGTTGTTAAAGAGGAGATTGAAGCACTTGAAAAGAATGATACTTGGACCATTACAGATCTTCCGCAAGGCAAGAAACCAATCGGATGCAAATGGGTGTTCTCCATAAAATACAACTTTGATGGCAGTATATAGAGGTAAAAAGCAAGGTTGGTGGCCAAGGGTTTTACTCAAACCTATGGAATTGATTATAATGAGACCTTTGCTCCTGTAGCTAAGCTAAATATAGTTAGAGTTCTCTTAAGCTTGGCTATAAACAAGGACTGGAAGCTTCATCAACTTGACATTAAGAATGCCTTTCTTAATGGAAAATTGGAAGAAGAAGTGTACATGAGAGTGACTTCAGGTTTGAAGTCAGTAAAAGGAGATCAAAAGTTTGCAGACTTAATAAATCCATCTATGGTTTGAAGCAGCCACCTATAGCCTAGTTTGACAGATTCACCAAGGTGATTCTAGAAAATGGATACAAAAAATCCTTGGCAGATCACACTCTCTTCATTAAGGTAACCTCTAGCAATAAAAGGGTTATTTTAATAGTATATGTGGATGACATAATTCCGATAGGTGATGATGAGAAGAGATAAGTCACTTGAAAGGGTTGTTAAATACACAGTTTGAAACAAAAGACCTAGGAAAGCTCAGATACTTTATAGGCATGAAGGTTGCTAGGTCGAGCAAAGGCCTGGTGATAAACCAGAGAAAATATGTTCTTGATCTACTTAATGAAGCAGAAATGTTGGGATGCAAACCAGTTGGTACTCCCATGAAAGTAGGCTTAAAATTCAATAAAGAGGACACAAGCCCTAAAGCTGATAAGGGTAAATTTCAAAGGTTAGTGGGAAAGTTAATTTATTTGTTATTAACCAGACCAGACATTACTTTTCCAGTTAATGTTATTAGTCAGCACATTACTGATCCAAGGGAAGGTCACATGGAAGCTGCAATTAGAATTTGAGATACTTGAAAGGGACACCAGGGCATGGATTGCTATTTAAAAAGACTCAAGAAATGACTGTTCAGATTTATTCAGATTCAAACTGGGCAAGCAAACTGACAGAAAGGAGATCAACTAGTGGTTACTGCTCCTTTGTTTGGGGAAATCTAGTGACCTGGAGGAGTAAGAAACAAACAATTGTAACTAGAAGCAGTGCTGAACCAGAATATAAGGCTTTAGCATTGGGAATGTGTGAAGGAATTTGGTTGTTAAAGCTACTGAATGAGCTAGATGTGAACCAATAGGAGAAGTTTGAGATTTTTTGTGATAATCAGTCCACCATACAAATTGCTCGAAACCCAGTCCACCATGATAAGACTAAACATATGGAGATTGACATGCGTTTTATCTCAGAAAAGATTACTAGTGGGACAACTTCTTTATCTTATCTTTCTACAAAAGAACAAGTGGCAGATGTACTTACAAAAGCACTACCAAAAGCTTCTTTCAACAAGTTTCTATTCAAGTTGGGATTATACAATGTATATTCTCCAACTTGAGGGGGAGTGTTAGATTATCCGATAGAGTTAGAGTCCTTATGTAAATAGTAGTTTAAATTAAAGTTTAAAGATAGTTTTAGAGTCCTTATGTAAATAGTAGTTTAAATTAAAGTTTACTTCCTAAAAGATAGAGTTAGATGTCTTTTGTACTTAGGACTCCTAATTGTAACTAAAGTCCAATACTTGAGTCTATAAATTCACTGTAAAGGGATGTAATTTTTTGAAATATTCAATAACAGAAAATCAATTATGATTTCTTCTTCTTTTCTGCAGAAACTTAAATTCTACTTTATTTTTTCTGCGTTATTTAGTTTTTTCCTAAAGCTGGAAAATTGCTTTTCTACAATAACATATGTTACCTTATAATTCACAAAGGATTATTTTGTGAACTCATATTGCTCTCTTAAACTTTCCACTTTTAGTGGTGACGATATTATTACCAGTAGCGGTAATTATTATAATATTCATAATTCTGCACTTTTCATAATGTGCTTTCTCTCAAGAACTTATTGCTCTTCTGGAGCATCGATATTTTCAGTACTTTGAGATATAGTACTCATATTTTCCCCTTGCATTTAAATGGGAAATATTTCTTATGCTTCTACTAAGCATAAATCGTCACCATAGATTGTATTTGATAAGCAATCATGTGAAACAAAATAAATAAATGGCATAATATATATAATGCGTAAATAATTAATGTGTAAAGTAAATAAACATAAAACAAAGTAAATTAAAAAATAATTCTCTTCAAGGTTACGAGAATAATTAGAAGATGATTTATTCCCTTCAAGGTTTATAAGGAAATCAACAACGTCCAAATGAGTTGGACCAACAACGTGCAAATGAGTTGGACCAATATCATCTTCATCATTTTTGCAAAAAAAATTCTTCTATTTTCTTTTCTTTATCATTCAATGATTGTTGATTTTTCAGCGTACGGCAAGTACGAGACCAATGGTTTATAACATCGCATCGGTAATAAAAGGATTTCACTTTCTTAGAATGACTTTTATCACTCTTGCCATCTTTATAACTCTTCTTTTGGTGGGTATAAACATTCTTAAAATAATCATATTATCCATGTCTATGTTCATGGCTTTAATCGCGACCACGACTACTAATGTGATCTTTATTCTTACCATTATATAATCTCACATTCACTTCAGGGAATGGAGTGGAGCCAATGGGTGCCAATGGGTCTTTAAAACCTTTTTCATGATATTGTATCTGAGGAAAACATTATTTGCGTGATACTCTGATCACATAACTTCAGTTGTGAAGTAATTTAGATCATATTTGAGTTTTATTAGATAGTGAATTATCATGTTTACATTCTCTTCAAGGAATAAAATAGATCCAATAATCTCATGAATAATCATCATGTTTACATTCACTTTAGGGAATAAAATAAATCCAATAATCAACCAGTGCCGAAGGATGTCATTTTCGTTCATCACGTATGTGATTTTGCAAACTTGATTTTATACGGTAAAAATATCATGCCATTAACGATCATCATTAGAGCATCTCTGCAGCCAACCAAAATTGAACCATTGTCCTACAGGTTAAAGCGCAAGGTGCGCAACCACAATGAAAGCTTGATTATACACGTGGCTTTACAAGCCTGATTAGTTTTGCAAATCCTTGCTTTAAATTTGGGTGCTTCGTGGAGCATCATGAGTAATAACACAATAAAATGATGGTTAAATTTGCTAGTATAATAACACTGTAAAATCAATATAACAAATTATTGGAAAAGAATATGTTATAAAGACTTGGAATACGATACATACCATAACCTTTAATTTCGATTTAGGCCGACAATCGGTTTGGCTGATTACAGTCATGGCGAACGATATCAAATGATTGAAAAATTATGTTGAAGCATGTACGAAATAATTTCCTTAATGCAGATTAATCATATTCTCGATGCTTCAGAAACTTTTGATTCAATAGCAGCAACAATATTTTTAGGCCATAGTGAATGGCTCTATTTTCGCGAGGTATGTGAGTGCCTTCAAAATCCATGGCTCTCTCAAACCTTCAAAATATGCCACCATGCTTTTTTAAAAATTAAAGATCAGGTTAAGTCAAAATATCAAGATAAAGGCAATCAATAATTAAAAAAAATAAGGGAAAAACTTATCTTCGGTTCAACATAGAATCGAATTTGTTTCGGTAACTCCTTTGGGATTCAAACAAAGAGCACCAAAATCTTTCAAGCAAATTCTTGCTGATAACGCGTTGTAAATAAAATAAAGAAGAACAAGAACAAGAATAAAAGATGAGAGAAAGATGGAGATTTGTATTATTCTCAATATTCAAGTGTGTATAATTCCTTCATCAAATCATCTATTTATAGGCATAGGTAGTACATAATATATTAAACTCTAATTAATGAAGATAATATTCTTAATGATAAAGTAAATCAAATCTCCTTGATAAAGTTCTTATCATGATAGACATTCATATAGATAAATATTTATGACAAAGAAACAAATTTACTTTGTTAGAGAGAAGAAAAATTAGACCGTTGAAGAAAGTAAGAAATTTGTCGTTGAAACAAAAAATAAAAAATTAGAGATTAAATTGATAGAATATTAAAGTGTTGAGTTATTTTTATCGATATTTTGGGTTATTTTTAAAACATAAATTACATTAAAAGAAAATAAAATTTCGAGGTATCACTTCTCCTAAAATTTTTAACAGAAAAGATGAAAGACTAAAAATATACCCTATAATCTTTTAAAGAAAGTAAATTTGAATAGAAGGATTATTCCTAGTTTCCATCCGCAACGTTGCTTGTGCTTTTTCTTTGACTGCTAGTGGCGGCACTAAATTCGGTGTTGGTTACTTACCCCCGGTAATTTTTTTCACGTTATTATATCTTACTTTATCTTCTTTTTTTTCTTTTCTTTTTTAATAAAAATAATTATGTCATTATGGCATGTATTCCTCTGTCTCTGTGACACGTATTCTTCTTTTTTATAGCACCTATTTCTTTTGCCTTGTGACATGTATTCTTCTATATTTTAGCATATTTTTTTATTTTCTTTCACGGTCGTTGTGTTGGAAATATTACTGTTACAAAACAAAAAAATATTAGCATTGACTAAGAAATAAATCAAAATAAATAAATCAAAAGAAATAAATCATGCTTAACTATGTCGTGGTAGTAAACCACTGCCTTAAAAGCAAATTCACCCCAATTGGTGTAACTGTTACATTGGATGATGCCCCCGATGTTAACATAGTTTCTCCTTGAAATCATACACCCGAAATCAGGAGCAGACAAAGGTGGTTCTGCTCTTCTCTAAGAATTCAGAAAAAAAAGCTTTGAAAAGCATAGAGAAAACAAAAGAAAAAAGAGTACTTAGCAAATGTTGTGTTTGTTATGGGACATAAAAAAAGAGTTGAGAAAACATGTATTTATAGGCTAAATTTCAAGGGCAAAATAGTTAAAGAAAACATTGATTTAAACCCTCTTTAATGCCATGTTTCAAAACTGTAAACCATTTTAGTTTGTGCACTAACTCTCCATGAAACTGTCTAATTCAATGCTGGATTGATGCAGTTGTTGTAATAGCCAAATTAAAGGCTGGAACAATCCAATTCATTCCTGGAGTAATGTAGTAGTAAAATCCATATTTAAATAATTCCGAGTCCTATAAATAGTGAAGTAAAAATTCTTTCATAGTTAGAAAACACAAGGAAAAAATCCTTATGAATTTTCTCCAAAAAGAATTGACGTGCGCTAAATGGTGAAGACACATGTTAACACGATCTGAGTCGGCGTGCGAGGGATTTGTATGCCTTACACCCTTTAGCATTACCAACATTCCCCCAATAATGCGAAAAAATTCCTTATAAAAAATTAAGTACTAAAACACAAGAAGAGCAATAGTGAGATGAGCCGCTTAAGCACTAGTGAACGTACTTGGAACTAGTACATAGTGAAAATGAGTAATTCTTCTCTTAACGAGTGAACAAATCTAGAACTTGGTAAGATAAGAGGGAACACATAACACACGAATAACTACATTCATCCACCAAAGTCTTCGATGGATCAACAAAAATATATATATTACCACAATACCTCATGATTCTAATAAGTGTATTAGAAAAAAAATGGCCCAGCGTTTTTCATAGAAGGTGACTAATCCTCCTCACTTACGTAGGTAACTTCATCAGGTTTACCTCTACATAAACCACCTAGATCAAGACTATGAAATTATTAAGAGTTTTTTCAGTAAGCTCAACCTCTCAATTAAAGTAGGTAAATTCTTCAAGTTTATTTTTAAATGAACCGCCCAAAGTCTGGGATAAGAATTCATTAAGAATAAAAAATTCAACCTCATTTATCGATGAATTCAATATATCCTTCTTAGACAGCAACACCCAAACTCTTGGCATTAAATTCACTAAGAGTTAAGAAACTCATCATTTTGTAGCGGTAAATTCATCTAGTCATTTTCTATAGGACCACCTTAACACTGGCTATGTACTTATTAAGAGCAGTTTATTCAACCAGATCAGTAAATTCATCAAGTCTTTCTCACTAAGACCACCCAAAACTTGGGCTATGAATTTGTTAACAGTTTTAAAATCTCATCATTTGCATGTTCATTATTCGTCATAGGGATAGGCAGAAATATACACTATGAGTCTTTTCATGGTTTCGTTTCCACATTGAACTTAGACAAATTAAGTTGGGTTCCTACCATGAATTCCTCAACCAACGGGCTTTAAGGCCATACCCTCGATGAATATAGAACAAATTTTTGACTTAACTCTTTGGTAAGAAGATCAACTAGGTCCTTTTGCTACTTCGCATACTCTAAAGAGAGTACTTCGTCCATTATTAAATGCCTCAGTGATTCATGTCTTATGCGAATGTGTCTTTTCTTACCATTGTATGCTTTGCTATGAGCCACACATGTAATAGATTGTGAATCATATAACAAGATACTAGAGGAGTTAGTTTTCTATAATGAAATTTCTGGTAATAAATTTCTAAGCCACTTGTCTTCTTTCCCGCTAGGTCAAGAATAATGAACTCGGACTCTATTGTGCAGTGAGCGATGCACGTCTGCTTAGCGGACTTCCAAGAGATTGTTGTTCCACCTAGCGTGAAGACATACCCACTCGTAGAGCTTACTTCATAATTACCAGTAACTTAGTTAGCATCACAGTATCCCTCTAGGATGATAGGATAGCCACCAAAATCTAGTTTCCAATTCATCGTACCTTAAGGTTCTTCAGTGAGCGTTTAAGTGCAATCAAATGTTCATACTAGGATTAGTAGTATATCTACTAAGTCTTTTCATACTCTAAAGTGAGTATTTCGATTTTGTTTCATAAACTCATGCATTCTTGTTAGGATGATCAATCAATGTAGATGTTGGCCAAGAGGGGGTGAATTGGTTATTTTAAAAGTTTGGAAGCAAATCCGAAAAGATAGACAATAGGACACGATGATTTATAGTGGTTCAAGCTTCTAAAAAACTCTACCTCCACTACCTTAGCTTCCTACTAAGGATTTTCAACCAATTTCACTATGAAATTCTTCCCCTTTTCTAGGCTTAGGAGGCAACCGTTACAAGTTCAAGCTTTTTACCCAAAGCTTTGAACAATTCACTCTTGAATACAAAGAAAGAAATGGCAAATGTATAAAAGCCCTCACAAGGTAAATATTTGCCCAAATTACAAGAACACTCAACCCCAAACTTGAAATAAAAAAGATTACAAAGGATTACACAAGTTGGGTACAAGGATTTGACTTTTTGAGCACAAGGGTTGGATTTTGCTTGAGTACTTGAATGTTGTTCAATAGAGTTTAATTGGTTGTTGTTGCTTCATTGGAGACTTGTATTTATACCCTCTTATTGAAATCTAGCCGTTTGGGTGGTTGAAGTCATCAATAGAGCCGTTGGGAACCATCTTTCTTGCAATAAATACAGTTTGGTGAAAAACTGTATCGGTACACGAAGACTCGTATCAATCCATGTTACAATAAAAATATAGCCATTGTAGAAAGCGTATCGATACGCGTAAGGGCGTATCGAAATGGTCATAGTGCAAAATAGGGGGCGTATCGAAACATCAAAGTCGTATCGATACGAGTTTTGCTCACTGGAATCCTGGACTAAAAAATGCATCGGTACGCCTAGGGGCGTATCGATACGGGTTTAATGGTAATTTAAAAATTGGGGATTCCAATAACTGACAAGTAATGGTAAACAAATTTAATGCAAAGATCTTGACAAGCCGTATCGGTACGGGGTTAACCGTATCGGTACGTTTTGAAATTTCTTAAATCTAGATTTCAAATCGTATCGAAACATAGTGTACCATATCGGTACGAGTACAAATTTCCTAAATTCATATTTCAAACCATATCGAAACAAAGTGTACCGTATCGGTACGATTATAAGTTTCTTAAACCCATATTTCAAAATGTATCGAAACGTGTGTGAGTCATATTGAAACGCTAAGCTTAAAATGTTTTCCCAGATTGAAGGCCGTATCGAAACGGGTTGTGCGTATCGAAACACAAGGCCTAATTTTCAAAGTAATATGAAGTTCGTATCGAAACGGGTAAGCTGTATCGGTACGCTTTGTAAAAACAAATTCCAGTAGCAAAAAACCGCATCGAAACACCAAGGGGTGTATCGATACGCCTGGGCGAAAATGTATAGTTTGGCTTGAAAACACTTAGAAAAATTTCGGGTTTAAGTTTTGGACTTTAAAGAAATTTTTCTTGTCATTTTGTGAGACTTTTGAGTACTTAAAAATTTATTTTCTTTTTCAATGTAGTCCTTAGATAATTTGCTATATCAAAATCAAACATAGGTTTTACAATATCCCCTTTTTTGATATAACAAAACCAAATGAAAATTTTTAAGTATCCTAAAAAATGATGAAAATTTACTCCCCCTTGATTTAAGGCTAAAAAAATTTGGCTCTTTAAATCTTCTCCTCCTTTTGTTAGATCAAAAATCAACATAGTTCAATAGGGTATATTTATCAAAGGAACAAAGTAACTCCAAGCAATTTAAAATAAGCAACATAATCATTAAAATTCAAAGCATAGTTTAAGCAACATAAGCAATCCCAACTCAAATCCTAAAAAAACATAAACCAAATAAAAGGCAAAGCATAGGAGTTATAAAAACATAAAATAAAAGTGCATAACTTAAATCCTAATATGATATGCTATGATATGCAAAATTCCTAAGAGTCTATTCCATCGTCTCCATCGTCTTCATCTTCTTCATCCTCCTCATCATCATCATTTGTGGCTTGAGGTCCATGGGATTGACGCCATTCACCATGAAAGGCGGTAAGAGTGATGTCCATAGATTTTTGGTGATGTTCAATAGCCGTCACCCTTTCCTCCAAGGATGTGAAGCGAGTGTCGATCGCGGCAAATCCGAAGTCCATGGTGGTGCAAATAGGTGAACTTCTCATTGAGGAAAGTCATGAGAGCATCAAGATTTGGTTGGGCCACTGGAGCTTGTGGAATAGGAGCATCTTGAGGAGCCACCACCGGATCAGGTTGTATACCACCCGGAAGGTCGGTGTTCCAAATCAATTCTCCATTGTAATAGGTGAACTTTGCACGACGGAGAGAACGCTCATTAATGGGATTCGTGAGAGGTTCCGAAAGATCGTATGAAAAATCAATACACATCTTATGAAAGATGTAGCTCAAAGTTGTGCCATATATGAAGGATGTAACCAAGGTGGGTGGCGATGTTGGACAAGAAATACGATCTCAGAGAACATAATCTGAGCAAGGTTGGGTCGTTTCTCCTCACGAAAGCATCGAAGCCAAAAATCATCGACTTGGCGGATGGTAGAGTATTTCCCACCAGATGGATGAAACCACCAAGTGATCATGAGGTGTAAGATGCGGTCATGGGCATCAAGAATGGTACCGAACCACTAAGGACATGTCCTAACTCATCCTCATCGTCTATTCTCGTATCCTCAAGACCCAAAAAGTTTGCTAAGACACTTGAATCAATTCGAATTTTCTTACCCATTAAGTAAGATTCAATTGCAATGACCAAAGTTCGTTTTTCGTTGTAAATACACCGAGCGTTGGAATAGAAGATCAAAACAAGATTTCTGTATAAAATCCCGGGTGTACTTAAAACACTCATAAATTTCCAATTATGCATTAAATGAAGATATTTGAATGGAAATCTTTCGGAGGATAAAAATAGGATTGAAGTAACACGATCGGGGCAAATTTTGTAACTTTGGTATTCTTTAAAATTTTCCATGGCGTCTGGAAATTGAGGTTCATTAAAACAATTTTGATAAATGTGGGTAAGATTGGGTCTATTACCAATATGATCGGGAAGAGAACGCGGAGGATGTGAACTAGAGGAATTGTCCTTTCGTGCTCGTTCCTTAGGGGGCATAATCTGAAAACAAAATCAAACCAAAAACGATGTATGCATAAATCAACACATTCGATCCAAAAATTAATCCAATAATCAAGTTATTGTCAAAAATCTATACAATATAGTTTAAAAACATATACAAGTTTAAAAAAAAAATTGGTAAAGAAAAACTTGAAAACGGTGTTAAAAATTATACGATATAATTAATACTTGAATCAAAAAATTTCAAATTTGAAAAGTTGTTACATCTATGATTATAGTACAAAAACAGTGTATATATATGTATGAAAATTAAAAAGAAAAAGGTTAGGGTTTATACCTTGAAGTTGATATTAAGGATGAATGAAGTGATTTGGATGCACAAACTTGATGATTGTAGCTTGGGTTTGATGTAAAAACTAAAAGCCCTCAAGAATTTTTAAGAGTTGTGTGGGAAAATATGAGGGATTGAGAGGTTTTTATAGAGAATTTTGTATCTAGGGTTTTAAGAAAAAGAGTATTTGAGTGTAACAACACTTTCCTGTATTTGTTGCCAAACACGAGTCGGTGATGTTACTTAATTAAATTAAAAATCCATTTTCCAATTTTTGAAAAATCTATCAGCCTGCACTGTCTTTTCTTAAAAAAATTTATAAATTTTTGTAAGCTTCGAAACTTCATTTTGAAAAATACCTAGTAAACTAGATTCATCAGGCTATCAATCCATATAAATTAGAGAGCTTAACTCATGGCACGCAAGAGCAAAAAATTCGTTAAATATGCACTACAGTGCAGATATGCTGTCTGGAAATTCTGACATTGCATCGAATAAAAATTCATAACTTTTTACACCAAACTCGAAATCAGTCACCGTTTGTTTTAAAAGAAACTAGACTCAATTTCTAGTTCATGCATATAAATCTCATTTTCTAATTCAATCTATGGAATTTATAGAAAATTTTCAAACTTACTGCCCAAAACAGAGTTTCTGGACAGCTTCAACTTATTTCCAATATAATTTCACTAACTAGTCAATAATCATTCAAATCCACATAATAATAATTCTAAACCATATTTTAGTTAAAAACATAACCAACTAATGAGTAGTTTAATGTCTCTTTTAAAAAATATATATAATCAAGATTATACATGCCACTACTCCAAACACATAATATAGGATGTCAAAACATTACTATGATAACATGTATCGTTTCTTCGCCTACGAAGTGATGCCCAAAACGTTCCTGCTTACAAACCACGTGATCAACCTACGTGTGCACAAGCAAAATACACACGCTAAGCATAACTTAGCGAGGCATTATAAGTAATCATAAAATCAAGAAATAAAATAAATGAAAACATGGTTAAGCAAGATCATAATAAATCTTCTTTTAGTTCAAAACCATCATATATAAGAAAATGGTGATTTTCATATACTTTGTCTTTGTAATTGGCCCAAGAATTGTATAAAGAGAAACTAAAGTATGCAAGGTCTATACTCCTTGAGCACTGGTCACCAAAGTGACGATAAACATATAGACACGTAAGTGTCGGCATCATATAGGCACATAAGTGCTGATAAACATATAGGATCCGAAGATTGGTGTGTAGCTACACATAGTCCTTCACTGCTGGACCTCTAATGGCATGCCTCTATACTGTAACTCTCTATCATTACTTGGGCAATAAATTCATATCATATACTTGTAATTCATCATGTATAAACAATTCATATATCACCATTATCCAATAATAATTTTCCATAACAAAACATAATAGAGCAGTTCATACCCCATTATGTACTAACCTTTTTCTTTGCCTGTAAAATATCATATAACTTATACAAAAACCTTGTTATCATTTTAATAAAATTAAGCAAATAGAATTGTTGAAATTAATCAAAACATATTCTGAAACATATGAATGCACTCACCTTATATGCTTCACTAGCTACTTATACCAAAAAGTATTTATTCTGAAACTTCTTCTTTGCCTTTCAACTTGTTTCGATCGCGAGCTTGCTTGTTATCTGTATGTATATTAAATACATAACACAAGCAAATTTTTTAGTACATACTCATACTATATAAATAAAGGAAAGTAACTAAAATAAGTATCCATTATGCAGAAATTGATTCCGATAAAACTTTCTATATTCGAATCACATTTCTTTACACTTTTCCATAACTCTCCAACTTTTTCCAGAGTACCCTATTTAGTCACTAAGGACTCTTTTGAGCTTCTAACCATCATTTTCAAATTTAATCCTTTCATCTCTTATTCTTTATGCTTTAGGACCCTAACTTTAAAATTTTACATATTGGTCCTCAAAGTTGCCGAAAATTCCAAATTGGTCCTAAAGTCATTATAAGCTTCAAAATCACCATTCCAATCACTTAATTTGATTTTCCAACATAAAATACTTCAAAAAAAGCTTGACAATCAAGTCCTTAAACTTTCCAAAATTTACATTTTGGTCCCTAATGCAAAATAATTAGGGATTTTTATTCCAAACACCTTATATCATCACAATACATCATTCTTCCTTCAATCACACTCCAAAATTCCTAACTTGACATAAACCCTATTTTTATATCTTTCAAAAACATAGAAATTTCTTTATCCAAACAACAAAATCAAGCTTGTATAACATCATTTTCATCATTTCCATCATCAAAATAATTTTGCCATAATTTCCCTTAAATTTTGCAAGATAACCTAATGATCACTAGCTCAATTTCCATGGAATTTTCATCATTTGAACCATGAAAACAACATCACAAGCATGTTTTTCCAACAAGAAAAACCATTAAAACTCAAGATTCCATCATGCTCTTCATCAAACCTAAACCCCAAGCTCAACTTAGAGACATGAAAACTATACAAAACTTATACCAAAAGATAGAGAATTTAATAGATAACAATTTCTTGTTTCATGTCTCAAGCTCAAATCTAACTATGGAATCTTAAAAATTGAATAAAAAATTCTTACCTATATCCTTGAGTGAGTTCGGCAGATTGGGGGAGAAGAAGAGATAATTTACCATTTTTCATATCCTATTTTAATGCCAAATGGCATTATAATTGTCTTATTTAATTAATAAAAGCCTTTAATAGTCAAAAGACCATTAAACCCTTGAGTTATAACCAATCACAAGCCAACACTTGTTTATTCTTATCCATAATAATCATAAATAATCAAAAAGTAAGGGTCAAATGACCACTTTGCCCTTAATGAACCAACTTATCTTCAAAAATGCTATTTTCACCTATTCACCAAATACTACATAGAATCGAATTTAAATCGAATAAAAATGATTCAAAAACCATAATATCATGTTCTTCTAGTCTTTCTAAGACTTCCATAAATTTTTCATAATTTTCTGAATTCGAATAATCATTCGAATTAATTTCTGAAGCTTATCATTTTTATAACTTTTCACACAAATCCCGTACGAAAAATCTGATTCCCACAAAAATTCTTACACCGGGAT
This sequence comes from Hibiscus mutabilis, assembly GCA_019671005.1. Taxonomy (NCBI): domain Eukaryota; kingdom Viridiplantae; phylum Streptophyta; class Magnoliopsida; order Malvales; family Malvaceae; genus Hibiscus; species Hibiscus mutabilis. The sequence goes on from CM033720.1 coordinate 23,367,675, forward strand.
AAACTATTCATTTTTTCCATAAAAAATTATTAGGAAAATTACCATGTTGGTCCTTGAACTTTTCCCAACTTTCCACTTTGACCACCAAACTTTGAAATTTTTCTTTTTAGTCACTGACTAAAACCACCAAACTTTAATTCTTTTTTATTTCAGTCACTATGCAAATATTGGGGTATTACAATTCTCCCCCTTGAAGAAAAATTGTCCTCGAATTTTAAAACGTATCTGATTTAAAAATATGTGGATACTGCTTTTCCATTGCGTCCTTTGCCTCCCAAGTGGATTCTTCCACTTTATGGTTTCGCCAAAGAACTTTCACTAATGGAATAATCTTATTCCTCAATTCTTTAGTTCCATGAGCAAGAAACTTCACTAGTTCTTCCTCATAAGTTAAATTCGGTTGAATTTCAATTTCTACCGGCGATATCACGTGAGAAGAATCTGATCGATACCTTCTAAGCATCGAGACATGAAATACATTATGAATCTTGCTTAACTCTGGAGGCAAAGCTAATTGATAAGCCACAAGACCAACTTTCGTCAAGATTTCATAAGGGCCAATAAACCTCTAACTTAACTTTCCTTTACGTTCGAAACGTAATACCTTTTTTCCAAGGTGAAACTTTGAGGAACACTTTTTCACCAACCTCAAACTCTATAGCTTTTCTATTTAGATCAACATAAGATTTATTCCGGTTAGATGCTTTCTTGAGGTTGTCTTGTATTATTTTAACCTTATCTTCCACTTCTCTAACCAGATCATGTCCAATGACTTTACGATCTTCTAGCTCAAACCAATTCAAAGGTGTTCTGCATCGTCTACCATATAAAGCTTCATAAGGAGCCATCCTTATACTTGCTTGATAACTATTATTATAAGCAAATTCAGAAAGTGTCAAATATTTCTCCCATGAACCTTCGAACTCGAGTACACAAGCTCTAAGCATATATTCAAGAATTTGAATAATTCTTTCAGATTGGCCATCTGTTTGAGGGTGAAAATTAGTGCTAAAATTAAATCGAGTTCTCAATGCCTCGTGTAAAGAACTCCAAAATCTTGAAGTAAACTTTGGATCTCTATCTAATACAATAGAAACAGGCACACCATACAACCGCACAATCTCCTTGATATACAAATCTGCAAACTTATTCATTGCGTAATCTGTCCAAACGGGAATGAAATGGGCAGACTTTGTCAATCTATCAACTATCACCCAGATAGAATCCTTTTTGCTCGGAGTCATCAGTAACCCAGTTACAAAATCTATAGTGATATTTTCCCATTTCCACTGTGGAATAGCTATCGACTGTAGCAATCCCGATGGTACTTGATGCTCAGCTTTTACTTGTTGACATGTCAAACATTTAGCCACAAATTTGGTCACCGTTCTTTTCATGCCTTGCCACCAATACCTGCTTTTCAGGTCTTGATACATCTTATTACCTCCAAGATGCATTGCCAATGGACTATAATGAGCTTCATGCAACAATTCCTGTTTCAATTCCTCATTATCAGGAATATATATATATATTCTATCTCGATAATAAAGGCATCCATTGGTTTTAACTGTATAGTCTTTGACCTCACCACTTTCCATTTGTTTCAAGATTGCTAAGCATTTTTATCCTTACCTTGAAGTTCTTTAATCCGAGCTGTCAAAGTAGATTTAAGTTGTAATTCTGCAATCAAAGCACCATCATCTCGCAACGCCAACTGAGTATCCAAAGTTCTCGAAGCTGCAAACGTCTTCCGACTCAAAGCATCAGCTACAACATTTGCCTTTCCTGGATGGTAATTAATAACAAGATCATAGTCCTTGATTAGCTCGAGCCATCTTCTCTGTCTCAAATTCAAATCTTTTTGCGTCATTAAGTACTTTAAACTTTTATGATCCGTATAAATATAGCATCGCTCACCATACAAGTAGTGACGCCATATTTTTAAAGAAAAAACTACTGGGGCCAATTATAGATCATGAGTCGGATAGTTCCTTTCATGTGTTTTCAACTATCTAGAAGCATATGCCATTACTTTACCTTCTTGCATCAATACACATCCCAATCCATTATGGGACGCTTCACTGTATAAGGTAAAATCCTTACCCGATTCTGGTTGCACAAGTACTGGTGCTTCAGTTAAAATCTTCTTCAATTGTTCAAAGCTCTGCTGACACTTATCAGTCCAAACGAAAGGTACATCCTTCTATAATAGCTTGGTAATCGGTGCAGTAATCATCAAAAAACCTTTCACAAAACGTCTATAATATCCTGCTAATCCCAAGAAACTGCGAACCTCAGAAACATTCTTAGGAGGATTCCAATCAATAATGGCTTGGACCTTTTTATGATCAACCCAAATTTCTTTGGCCAAAACAATATGACCCATGAAAGATACTTATGATAACCAAAATTCACATTTAGAGAGTTTAGCATACAATTTCTTCTCTCTTAATGTCCACAATACTATCCGCAGATGAGCATCATGTTCTTCCCTGGTCGTTGAATAAATCAGTATATCATCAATAAACAATACAATGAACTGATCCAAGTACGGCTAAAACACTCTATTCATTAGGTCCATAAAAGCTGCAGGAGCGTTAGTGAGACCAAAAGGCATAACTATAAATTCATAGTGTCCATACCGTGTCCGAAATGCTATTTTTGGAATATCCTCATCCTTGACTTTTAGCTGATAGTATCCCGACCGAAGATCGATTTTTGAAAACACAGCTGCTCCTTTCAATTGATCAAATAGATCATCAATCCTCGATAAATGATACTTATTCTTGATCGTCACTTTATTAAGCTGACAATAATCAATGCATAACTACATCGATCCATCTTTCTTTTTAACAAAAAGAGCGGGTGCTCCCCAGGGCGATACACTAGGTCGTATAAAACCTAGATCTAAAAGATCTTGCAATTGAGCTTTAAGCTCCCTCAACTCTATATGAGACATCTGATAAGGTTCCATTGATATTGGTTCAGTACCGGGTAAAACATCTATTCCAAATTTCACCTCTCAATTTGGAGGTAATCCCAACAATTCTTCGGGAAACACGTCAAGGAACTCTTGAACTGTAGGAATACTGTTAATATCTATCTTTAATCAATTAACATCCACAACATGAGCTAAGTAAGCTTGGCACCCCTGATACAACAATCTCATCGCCTTCATTGTTAAGATCGCATTACTCATACAATTTGATCCTTCGCCGACCACTACGATTTCTGTACCTTTCTTACTTTTCAACACTAGTCATTTCAAACGACTATCCACTATAGCATGGTAAGCATATAACCAATCCATGCCCAAAATAATCTCAAAATCATGGAAAGGTAATTCCATCAAATCAGCTGGGAATTCAATTCCCTAAATCACTATCAGACATTGTTTGCAAACTTTACTCACTCGAGCACTATGGCCAATAGGATTGGTTGCAAGGACATCACTAGACGTAGGTTCCAAGATAATCCTTCTATCTTGGACTAACTTAGAACTAACATATGAATGAGTAGATCCCGGATCTATCAATACAAATATAGGTTCATTAAAAAGCTGGAAAGTACCTGTAAAAATATCCGGTGCATCTCTCTCATCCTTAGTGCGGATGTGGTAAACTCTCGCATCCTAATGGCTTCCATTCTAGCTATGGGAGCATAGGTTTCATCAAAATCGATTCTCTCTTCTTGAGTGTAACCTTGAGCAACAAGTCTATCCTTGTTTCTCACTATGTTACCACTCTCATCTAGTTTGTTTCTATAAACCCATTTAGTTCCTATATTAGATTTATCACTAGGCCTATCAACTAATGTCCACACTTGACTCGTCTCAGATTGGTTTAATCTTATTGCATGGCCATTATCCAATAATCGTCATTTAATGCTTCTTTAACATTCTTAGGCTCTATGCATGAGATAAATGCTACATTACATGCATTTATAAGAAAAAGTCTAGTGGTTACCCTTTTGGATGGATCACCCAAAATCTCACCACTTTTGACATAGTTGTACTATCTTGGGTAGCTCACTTCCTTTTCCTCTAGGCTCATGTCCTTCAAGGCTTCTAGAGGTGGATCTTGTGTTTCCTCTTCTTTGGTTGGAACTTCATTCACCATTGATTATTGCCCACAATCATTGGCTTTAAAAATCCATACATCATCATCATCACAAGAATCCTTCCTCGGAAGGAGGTTATCATCGAAAATCACATGTATTGACTCTTCAATAACTAGGATCTTTTATTAAATACTGGATAGGCTTTAGAGTTTAAAGAATACCCTACGAAAATAGCTTCATCACTTTTAGAGTCAAATTTGCCTAAATTGTCTTTTCCATTGTTTAAAACAAAACATTTACAACCAAATGGATGAAAATAGCTAATGTTAGGTTTTCTGGATTTTAAAATCTCATAAGGAGTTTTCTTCAAAATAGGCCTAATCATTACTCTATTTGTGATATAACAAGCCGTATTAGTGGCTTCTGCCCAAAAGTATTTTGGCAAATTGTTTTCACAAAGCATCATTCTAGCCATTTCCTCTAATGTTCTATTTTTCCTTTCAACAACCCCATTTTGTTGAGGTGTTCTAGGAGTTGAAAATTTGTGGCTAATACCATTTGAGTTACAAAAATTCTCAAAACCTAAATTTTGAAATTCGGTGCCATGGTCACTTTGAATGTGAGAAATATTTTAACCAAGGTCATTTTGAGTTATTTTTGAAAATGTGATGAATTTTTCTAAAGCCTCATCTTCGATACTTAAGAATAAAACCCATGTGTATCAAGAGTAATCATCAACTAAAACATATGCATATAATTTTCCACCCAAGCTAGTAGTTCTAATAGGACCAAAGAGATCCATATAGATCAATTGTAAAACTCTACTCGTTGAAACATCATTAATAGGTTTGAAAAAAACTCTTTTATGTTTGCCTTTTGCACAAGCATCACAAATTTTATCATTTGAAAACTTAATTTTAGGCAAAACTCTAACTAGATCTTTTGAAACCTATTTTTCTAAAACACTCATGATTGCATGCCCTAATTTTCTATGCCATAACCATGAATCATGTTCATCATTTGCAACAAAGCATGCATTAGAAATATGAATTTCATCTAAATGCAAGAAGTATATATTTCCTATGCGATGACCAAAATGTACAATTTTGTGGGTTTCGATATTTATAATTTTGCAACCAATTTTATCAAACATAACTACGAAACCTTTATCACAAAGTTGCCTTATGCTTAATAGATTATGTTTAAAACCATTGACATATAAAACATTTTCAATAAGTGTGGAAGAGTGATTACCGATGGAACCCATTCCTTCAACTTGACCTTTGAAGTTGTCACCAAATGTCACTAATCCTCCTCTTTTTAGTTCAAGTTCCACGAATCTACTCTTGTCTCTTGTCATATGTCATGAGCATCCACTATCAAGGAACCATGTATTTGCACTTGAAGCTTTGGCCTTGTAGCAATGCTCCCCCTTAGGATCCTCTTCATAGGCCATGAGACAAAGGTTAGCAACTTCTTGCTCCTCATCACTTGAAGACTCTTTATCGCTCTAAGTGGCTACATGGGCCTTGTGCTTCTTTTTCTTCTCGAATCTCTTCTTCTTGAGTTGGGGACAATTGACTTTGATGTGTCCCGGCTTCTTGCATTCGTAGCACACAATCGGATTCTTCTCTTCTTCTTTGTTCTTGTTCTTGAGATCCTTTCTATGGTTGAATTTCCTTCTTCGGTTTGATCTTATGAGCCGAGTGAATTGTTTGGCTATCATAGCCAATTCTTCGTCTTCCTCCTCACTTGAATCACTCTCTTCTTGTGAAGCTTTGAGAGCGATTCCCATCTTCTTCTTCTCCACTTCTTTTTTCTCGACCCTTATTTCCTCTTTCTTTTTTTCTTCCTCTCTTTCTTTCTTTATTATCTCATGGGTGAGAAGAGACCCCATGAGAGCGTCGAGCTTTAGCGTCTTGAGATCCTTTGCTTCTATGATGGCCGTTCTTTTACCATCCCAAGACTCGGGAAGTGGGTATAGAAGTTTTCGAACTAGCTTCTCCTCTGAAATAACTTCTCCAAGACCCTTAAGGCCATTTACGATAACGGAGAACTATTCGAACATTTTGGAGATGTCTTCATCCGGCTCTATCTTGAAATTTTCGTAGCTCAAATTAAGAAGTCCAATCTTGTTCTCCTTAACTTCATGGATGCCTTCGTATGTGATCTCTAGCTTATCCCAAATTTCCTTGGCACTTGAGCAATATGACATCTTGGAGTACTCATCCGGTCCAAGTGAACAAAATAGCATGTGCATTGCTTTGTCGTTGATTTAGAGCTTCTTCCGATCTTCATCGGTCATCTCGTGCTTGGACTTCGAAACTAACCGATCACCTTCTCTCTTTATCGGGATTTTTGGTCCATCTTCCACTACATCCCATAAGAGGTAGTCATGTGATTTGATGAAGAACTTCATACGATTTTTCTAATAAGGATAGTTATCCCCATTGAAGTATGGAGGTTTAGTGATGGATTGAGACTCGTATAAGTTGTTGCTGGAGATGGATGCCATGGCTTTGACTTTGATTGATTGGATCACCTTCTAGGATTGCCTCAACGGTTGTTAGACCTTCGGTTGAGTGTGGATCTAATACCAATTGTTAGGTTGATCAATCAATGTAGATATTGGACAAGAGGGGGTGAATTGGTTATTTTAAAAGTTTGGAAGCAAATCCGAAAAGATAGACAATAGGACACAATGATTTATAGTGGTTCAAGCTTCTAACAAGCTCTACGTCCACAACCTTAGCTTCCTACTAAGGATTTTCAACCAATTTCACTATGAAATTCTTCCCCTTTTCTAGGCTTAGGAGGCAACCGTTACAAGTTCAAGCTTTCTACCCAAAGCTTTGAACAATTCACTCTTGAATACAAAGAAAGAAATGGAAAATGTATAAAAGCCCTCGCAAGGTAAATATCTGCCTAATTTACAAGAACACTCAACCCCAAACTTGAAATAAAAAGATTACAAAGGATTACACAAGTTGGGTACAAGGATTTGACTTTTTGAGCACAAGGGTTGGATTTTGCTTGAGCACTTGAATGTTGTTCAATGGAGTTTCATTAGTTGTTGTTGCTGCATTGGAGACTTGTGTTTATACCCTCTTATTGAATTCTAGTCGTTTGGGTGGTTGAAGTCATCAATAGAGTCGTTGGGGACCATCTTTCCCACAATAATGCAGTTTGGTGAAAAACCGTATCGGTACACGAAGGCCCGTATCGATACCTGTTACAACAAAAATATAGCCGTTGTGGAAAGCGTATCGATACGCGTAAGGGCGTATCGAAATGGTCATAGTGAAAAATAGGGGGCGTATCGAAACGTCAAAATCGTATCGATATGAGTTTTGCTCACTGGAATCCTGGACTAAAAAATGCATCGGTACGCCTAGGGGCGTATCGATACGGGTTCAACGGTAATTTAAAAATTGGGGATTCTAATAACTGACAAGTAACGGTCGGAAAATTTAATGCAAAGATCTTTGAAGATCTTGACAAACTGTATCGGTACGTTTTGAAATTTCTTAAATCCAGATTTCAAATCGTATCGAAACATAGTGTACCGTATCGGTATGAGTACAAATTTCTTAAATTCATATTTCAAACCGTATCGAAACATAGTGTACCGTATCGGTACGAGTATAAGTTTCTTAAACCCAGATTTCAAAACGTATCGAAACGTGTGTGAGTCGTATCGAAACTCTAAGCTTAAAAAGTTTTCCCAGATTGAAGGCCGTATCTAAACGGGTTGTACGTATCGAAACGCAAGGCCTAATTTTCAAAGTAATATGAAGGTCGTATCGAAACGGGCTAAGCCGTATCGGTACGCTTTGTATGAACAAATTTCAGTAGCTAAAAACTGTATCGATACGCCTGGGTGAAAATCTATAGTTTGGCTTGAAAACACTTAGAAAAATTTTGGGCTTAAGTTTTGGACTTCAAAGAAATTTTTCTTGTCATTTTTTGAGACTTTTGAGTACTTAAAAATTTGTTTTCTTTTTCAATTTAGTCCTTAAATAATTTGTTATATCAAAATCAAACCTAGGTTTTACAATTCTCTTATAGGCTTTATTATTATGCCATACATTTGATAATTTATGAGTTTTAGAAATAACAGAAAATGTGTAGAACTTTCTCGTATGAAATTTCAATAAATCCCGATACCACTTGACCTCTTGCATGAGTAAGTCAAAAGCTATCAGCTCTGACACTTACAATAGAGCAGGTAAAACATGTCTTACAAACTTTTACAAAACTTGTTCTATTCTAAACACATACCCACCAGAAGTGTTTCACCACTACATTTATCCATTACCCAATTTATAAGATCTTTGTAGGATTTGAGGGTTTTAATCGATAAATTGTAAACTCCAAGTTATAATCTTCTTTAAATACTTAAGTAAACGTTTAAGATTTTCTCATATATTTATTACTTGGATTGCACGTATGTTTATTGTAATAAGAAGTCAGGTTAAGCATAAAACTCTCAATAATTTTTGCATTTTCGCAATATAAAACATTGTTTCATTTTATGCTAAATTTAAAGAGAGTTATTAAGAATCACAACATTACTAAAATTTCTCTAAAAAAGATTTTAACTCAAATTATGTCTTTTATCAATTTTAGTAACTTTTAATATATGATTCCATTTATCTCAATTTTAAAAGGACAAAGTTCTCTTAGTATCATGCAGTTTTCTTAAAATTTCACACTTATGCATATAAACTTAAAAATTACATGATACATAGTATGTTGTATGAAATCAACGACATTATTCTTAGACACCCCACACTTTATAACCTTTTTAGAGTAGAACTTTGTCTCAAACACAGTATTTTAGTCAACATGTAAACAAATTTTCTTACACATTTACTCGATCATACTAGAGTAATGCCATAATAGGTTTCATAATAAAACTCTTACTAAGATTAATCATGGTTTGTTTACGCATTTTGATATTGTTCTATAAAAATTAGGAATACTATGAAAATATTAACAAGTTTCTGATTTTTTTCTAATAATTGGAAAAATTAACTCAAGTAATATCCAAGGAGATTTCAACGCACACCTATGATGGAAATTATTTTTCTTTCTTTTTTATCCTCTACTTAAGAGAAGAACACAAAGACAATAATAACTAAAACTTCCTTTAGTAGCACTAATGTCTATCATATTCTCATCCATGTGATCAAAACATTAATATTAAAGAGATCATCAAATACTATACTATGAGCGAATTTGGTATTTAACTCAACCAAAATACTTTTTAACTTTTGCAGTAAGTTAAAAAGAGATTTTTTAATAAGTCATAGATTTTTAAGAATAGTAACTACAACAGTGCACCGAGTAGGTTTCCATGAAAGAGAGGTTGTGCTCTAGACACGCTTAAATACCAGATTTTCAAGGAACCAATTCTAGACATGCAATTTCATACTACTTTCTAATCAACTATAAATATATTCTTTCTTTATTATAATCTCTCAAAAAAATAATGCTTAATATGTTGTACCCACAACAATATCTAATTAAGCATACTTAATATAATGCTCACTACTTAAAAAAGTAATTCATTTTAGCCTTAATCGTTAGACTAGTCTAAAACATGTTCAATGAGTTTACAAACTAGTTTAAAGGCTCAATATAAATTCATGTATTATAAAGAATGAATTAATAGACAACAAGTCTAAATAATCTGACCTTATAGGAAAAATTATAACAGTAAAGTACACTTGTTTGTTCTCACCATGTCTGTAATTTTAATGTCCTCTTTAAATTTTTTAATCAGAATAATTTCAAAATCTACCGTGATACTCATTTCATTTGTAATTATATCTCTTTTAAATCTGTCAATTACAGAATCAGAGGAAATTTCATGAAATTAGTCTTTGAAATTTACTAAAAATAATACATTTAGAAAATTTATTGAGAGTAAAAAAATTAATTTTTATCTTTAGTAATCTGTCTGTATTTTGTGCAGATTCTAGAATTTGTGCAGTTTTCTTAATGTGGATCTTTGATTGGAGAATTATCAATTTTGAATCTTTTCTTTAAAATTGTAGTCATCGTGTTGTCTTTTATAAATTTATTAAAAAAAATGTTAGCACAACAACAAAATAAGCTCGCAACTATTTTCACCTTAGTTCTATTCCATGAGCTAAATGATTATACCAACTTATCAATGTCACTAAAAGTTGTCACAATAACTAGTACAATTTTTTATTAAACTCTACAAATTCAAGTCATCAATCTAATTCATAAAACATTTTAGAACAATTGCAACAACCATAAAATGTTCTAAAATATCCATGAAACATGTTATGTAAATGCTATAATAATTTTTCATATTTTTTTAAAACCAACTCATGCTGGTAAATATGTTTTTCAATCGAAAAACAATTTATAGCATACATAGCTATAATGATATTCGAATGTTTTAAATTCTTACTCAATATATGAATTATACAATTCGCACCATCAAATTCATATCTAAACTATTAAAAAATTAATAGTTTTTTTTCATAATGATAATTAAAACATTTAATTGTCATTGAAAGCAAAGGTATTAAAGGAAATTAATTAACGGGTCAATACAACCGAAACTTTTAAAAACACACATTCCTTCCAAACTATTTCCTCAAAAATGGTTTTAAAATGGTTGAAATCCTTTTCTTTAATACATTAATACATATCATTTAATCTTTCAAAACGTTTATAATAAAACATTTTTTAAATGTCTTAATTATTAACATCAAATAAAATATTCGAACGGGTCACTTAGCTGCAAACGATGATAACAATTATTTCAAAAGTTAATCAACTATAAAGAAACATTAAAAAATGTTTAAATTTTAAAACCCTGTCACGCTGAAGCTTTTAGTAAGCATCACACATTCGGTTTATCAATTTAGACGGATGCCATTTTTTAGATCATACAAATATATAAATACACGAACCTGATTGCTTTGAAAAAGCGTGATCCATTTTCACTATCGATAAACATAAAACTCTATAAATGCTTCGTAATCTTATTTTTCAAAGTTGTGCTTTTACAACATTAAATTTGCTTCTAAATCGTTGAAAATATTATTGTTGCAAAGTGAAAAAAAAAAACATTAGCATTCACTGAGAAATAAATCAAGATTAACTGTGACGTGGTAGTAAATTATTGTCTTAAAATCAAATTCGCCATGATTGGAATAATCGATGCATTGGACGATACTCTCAAAGATAACGCAGTCTCTCTTTAAAATCGTACACCCAAAATTAAGAGCGAATAAAGGGTCTTCTCTAAAAACTAAAAAAAAATGCTTTGAAAAGCATAGAGGAAACAAAAGAAAGGAGAGTGCTTAGCAAATGTTGTGTTTGTTGTGAGACATAAAAAAAGAGTTGAGAAAACATGTATTTATTGGCTAAATTCGAAGGGCAACAGAGTCCAGAAAAACATAGGTTTAAATCCTCTTTAATGCCACGTTTTTAAAACCGTAAACCATTTTAATTGATGCACTAACTCTCCATGAAGACATGAAACTATCTAATTCAATACTGGATGGATGCAACTGCTGTATCATTCAAATTAAAGGCTTAAACAATCCAATTCATTCCTGGAGTAATATTGTAGTAAAATCCATATTTAAATCAAATTTAAATCATTCCTAGTCCTATAAATAGTGAAGTAAAAAAATTCTTTCATAGTTAGAAAACACAAGGAAAACATTCTAATTCAATACTGGATTGATGCAACTGTTGTAACAGTCAAACTAAAGGCTTATACAATCCAATCCATTCATGGAGTAATGTTGTAGTAAAATCCATATTTAAATCAATTTTAAATCATTATGAGTCTTATAAATAGTGAAGTAAAAAAATTCTTTCATAGTTAGAAAACACAAAGAAAAAAATTGTTATGGATTTTCTCCAAAAAAAATATTATCATGCGGTATATGTTGAAGACACATGTTAACAAGATTCGAGTCAGCGTGGGAGGGATTTGTATGGCTTACACCCTTGAGCATTACCACTAGTTTGGTTGTTCTTTTCTATTTTATTTTTCTTATGGTTAGATTTGATGTCCTCTCGACAAATAAGATGACGATTATTTGGTTATCCTATTGATCTTTCATGCTTTGGACCCTTAGATTGGATGTGGATATATGATTTGCATTCGTAGATGATTTTCTCATGAAACTTGATTCTTATTTGCTGTTTTTGGTAGTCTTTCAGTAGTTTTATGTCAATGGTGATAAAAAAAATCTCCAAATTATGTGTTTAGTTTACGTTTATGGTTGTAAACTTTCATTGTAATTTGAATATTTTTTCTCTTGTTAATGAAACTAACACTTCTATGAAACTACAAGGGTGGTAATCCAACTATCACATTTTTTTGTTTTGGTCACCAAACTAATTTTTTTAAAACCGTCTCTCACGTTAGATACCTTTCCTGTTTTGCCCCCCTCCGTTAAAAAACTAACGACATCACTGACTTGGTATTTATATATATTTTAATCATTTTCTCTCCTCCCCACTTTATTTTTGTGTAATTTATTCAACCAATCAGATGATACGTGTCTCCACCAGATTAAATGAAGAAAATCAAAGAAAAATTAAAAGAAAAAATTTGAAAAGGTTGAGACTCAAACCCACAACCCATGGCATGAAAGGGCAATGCACAAAAGGCAACTGTATTAAGCCAAGATTTTGTTTCATTTCCATTATATATATTTGAACGGTCATTAAAATATATATTTAATGTATATTAAGTTACCAACAACATAAAATAAAATATTAAAGCTAGAAAGTGACTTGAAAACAAGACTTCGTTGATAAAAAATTAAATATTTAACCACCAAGTTTAATATAAAAGTTGTTAAATTATATTTAACTAAATTGTGATTAAAATTAAAAATTAAACTAGATTTAATTTTTTCACTTTATTCAATAATGATAAAATTAATTATATAATCGTTTATTTATTTTTATAAAATTAATATTAAATTATTTTAAAAATTAAATTAATAATATTTATTTATGATAGAATATAAACTTTTAAATTATATTTATTATTTTTAAATGATTTAAAATTAGGATTTGAATAATTATTTTTAAATAACTTAAATTTTATATTCTATAATAAATAAATATTATTTTAAATAATTATTTATATATAAGTTATGAATTATTTAAATTTTAAAATTAAGTTCTAAATAATTATGTTTAAATAATTTAAAGTTTACATTCTATAATAAATAAATAATTATTAAAAAAATAATTATTTTGATCCAAATTTTAAGTAATTATTAAATATAATTTATAAATTTATATTATATCATAAATAAATATTATTAATTTAATATTAATTTTATAAAGATAAATAAATAATTATTTATTAGTTTTATTATTATCGAACAAAGTGAAAAAATAAATCTAGTTTGATTTTAAATTTTAATCACAATTTAGTTAAATATTATTTAAGTTAAAAGTACTTTGATTTATTAGTTTAACTTGGTGGTTAAATATTTAAATTTTTATCAACGAGGGCTTCTGTTCGAGTCTCTCCCCTCGTTTTAATATTTTATTTTTTTGTTGTTGGTAACTTAATATACGTTAAATAAATATATTAGTCGAAATGAATCAAAATCTTGGCTTAGCATAGTTTGTTTCTCTGTTGCCCTTTCATGCTATGGGATGTGGATTTAAGTTCTAACTTTCACAAATCTCTTAGTTTCAATTTTTCTTTGATTTTTTTGTTTAATTTGGTGGAAAAATGTGTCACCGCCTGATTGGTCGAATAAAATTAAAAAATCTAAAAATAAGGCCAAGTTAGCGTTGTCGTTAGTTTTTTAACGGATAGGGACCAAAATACGAGTGTCATCACCTGATTGGTCGAATAAAATTAGATAATCTAAAAAAGGTCAAGTTAGCTCTCTCGTTAGTTTTTTAACGGAGGGGACCAAAACATGAAAGATATCTAACGTGAAGGACGGTTATGACAAAAAAATGAGTTTGATGACCAAAACAGGAAAATAGTGATAATTGAGTGACCGCCCATGTAGTTTTCCCTAAAAAAATACCGTATAATCGGATACTATTTATATGTTTTAGGCTAAAGCTAAATGGTTGATTGAGACTTCTAATTTAAAAATTAATTAACCCATAGACAAAACTTCCCACAGAATTTTCCTTGAAAGTTCGTTGTCAACCCCACATTCGGAGAAATTTGTCAGCTTTCCCAGGTTAAGTTGGAAGGAAACCTTGGGTGAACGAAAGCAGAATTGAAAATGAAATAAGGTGAAGCTAAAACCGGAAATAGGACTACAATTCGTACAAAGTGAAGTTTTTGTAAAGGATGGGGAAAGCTCGGCTGATCGTATACGATTTTGTTATCTCCTTCATGTGGGCATGGTCTGGTGTTGTGATAAAGATGTTGATGACCCATGTTTTGGGGCTGGGTCGACAACCTAAGGCTGATTTCGTGAAGGATGCTTTGTCCGTTGTCAACATGTTCTTCTTTGCATTCTTGGGCAAGGTTTCCAATGTCGGCTCTTACAATGCTTTGCTCGTTTTCGCTTCTGCCGTTTCTGGGGGTTTCGCCCTCTTTCTTTTCTCTGTTGGGGCCAGAATTCCTGCTCAGGTTACCTTTTTTTCCCTTTCTAAAAAATTACAACAAATATATATTTAATGATTTTTGTCAAGGTCAAGTGCAAGGATATGTAGGGGGCGCGCAATATTAGAAATCGGGTGCGGAATTAGATTTTCAATAGAAAATATCTAAACTATTATGAATACCTAGATTAATTCCATATTTGCTGTGTGAATAGTAATTTGAGAGCTCTTTGTTTTGGTATGATGTAAAGTGATCATTTTCTGGATTAATTTATTTGTTTGGGAGCTTGATTCGCATTTGATATGTTAAATGACATTAACCTTATTTGGAATATCAGTTTTCCACAAACATCAAAATCTGATTCCTTCCTGTACTGTGCAGAGTGATTGGTTTATTGTGTTTAAATTTCTCAAATATATTGGGATGTTATAAGCCTCTACAAGACTACAACATTAATTCGTGTTGATATTCAATTGATCACTGTATAATTACACATTTTTTATGTTCTCGTTTGTTGATGCTTTTGTTGTTTACATTTTGCTGTCCTGGATAGTGAAAACCAATAAATAAATAATAAAAACATGTATCAACAAAACAGAGTCTTAATTGCTTGTCTCAGACACCCCTATGGCATGATACTCTCCCGTTATAATCCGCTGCCACTATCATACCCATCTCGTCTCATGTCTGCATCAAGTAATTTCTTTCTTTCAAACTTGGGCCTATAATGTTGTTTGTTCATACCGAACTTACATGGATTTGAATTTATTGGACAAACTCCACAAACGAAGTGTCTGGTATTTTTACATGGTATGGCATTTGTTGCACATAGTTATTAGTAGAGATCTGTTGTCTCATCATTTCTTGATGATATTGTGTTGTCCCATCAATTCTTCCTACGGATGGAGCGATGGAAGAAATAATCTGTTTTCAAAGAATGTTGTTTTGATTTATAACAGAGGAACCTTTATTTTGTTGGTATATCATATTGTTTTATCTTATAGTTGCATTCTTGTTTTCATGATAGATCTGTTATTGGGTATTTAATTCACTTATGAGAGGCTTTTTTGTTTTTACTTGCTCATCTTTTATTCCATCCTTCTTTGCTTTAGGGATTTGATTGTTCTTCAATATCAATTACTCTTAATTTCTCTTTAGCCAAGAAAATGAGGAAACATAATTTTATTTTTTCCTCGGCATTTGGCTTTACTTAGTACATTATTCTGCTAGACAAGTTTTTGACGTGACATGTAACATGGTATATGCAAGCTCTAAAGTGAAGATGTTTAACTGTCAAGACAAAGAAAAGAAAAGAAAATTGTTGATATTGCTTAGAAATTGGTTCATCTCTTATTTCATTTCTGCTGATCTTTTTGCTTTCTTAATTTGATCATTGATGATCCAGAACTTTTTTTTTCTATCGATCATGATCTAAACATTATTCAAACTAGTGTTTTGGTTGTATTTTTCCAAAGCTATTTTGGATCTCAAATTTGCATCTTCCCAAGTCCAAAAAACAATACTACAAGTTGATTGTATGATAGATCAAAACAGATTTACGTCTTTGCAGACTGCAGTTTGATGTGTTGTTATCTATATTTTACAGTATTTTTCCTTCAGGTACTTGGATCTATTACTGGGGTTAGGCTCATTATTCAGATCTTTCCAGAAATAGGATCTGGTCCACGTTTGAATGTTGATATCCATCGAGGTGCACTAACTGAAGGACTCTTGGCGTATGCAATTGTCATCATCTCACTTGGGCTTGCTACAAAGATTCCCGGCAGTTTCTTCATGAAGACATGGATTGCGAGTGTCTCCAAGTTAGCTCTTCATATTCTTGGTTCCGATCTCACTGGAGGATGTATGAACCCTGCCTCTGTAAGCACCTCAAAACATACACTAATTAGTTTCTTTTAATCGCTACCTATGTTTTCGATACAAAATGGTTCAAACACTTGTATATAAAACATGTAGGTCATGGGATGGGCTTACGCTCGTGGAGATCATATCTCAAAGGAGCATATACTCGTATACTGGCTTGCCCCGATAGAGGCAACTTTGTTGGCAGTCTGGACTTTCCGGTTGGTAGTTAAGCCAACAAAACAAAATGTTAAAGCTAAATCTGAGTGAGTACCTCTGTTGTTTTGCTTTTCCTTTTTTTTTAAATACTGAATTAACTCATCTGTAAAATTGTAGGATCAATGAAATCTCAATTTTTGCATAAGTTTCTTTGTTTATATGTATTATAAATGGTTTTACTTTTACATTTCCCCCTTAATATAAACTACTTTTTGGCTTGGATACAATGTTGATATTAGGGGTGACCAAAACCCGACACGACTTGAAAAAAAAACTATTTTTTCAATCTCGAGTTGTTCGAGTCAACTTGAATAACTCATGCGAATATAGAGTTGATGTCAAGTTCGATTTTGCCAAACTCGAAAAACCGAATTTTACTATTTTTGCATAAGTTTCTTTGTTTATATGTATTATAAATGGTTTTACTTTTACATTTCCCCCTTAATATAAACTACTTTTTGGCTTGGATACAATGTTGATGTTAGGGGTGACCAAAACCCGACACGACTTGAAAAAAAAACTATTTTTTCAATCTCGAGTTGTTCGAGTCAACTTGAATAACTCGTGCGAATATAGAGTTGATGTCAAGTTCGATTTTGCCAAACTCGAAAAACCGTATTTTACTATTTTGTAATTTAGTGCATGATTTCCTTTTTTTTCTTCAATTTCTCCTACATTTTAAGTCCATTTTTAATCAAAATTGAGCCACATGCTCCTAAACTACTTTAGAATACCTATTTAGCTTCAATTCATATTTTTTTAAATAATTTCTCTTTTTACAATTTATCCCTCAACTATGGTTTTCTCATTTCTTCAATTCCTCCTCCGTTTTAAATATATTTTGACCAAATTTCAACCGTATGCTCTCTTACCACTATATAATATCTATATAACTTCAATTAATATTTTTAACAAAAAAATATTTATTTTTACAATTTAATCCCTTAACTTTGTATTTTATTCAATTTGATACTTCAACTGTTATTTTTTTGTAATTCTTTCTTTTTCATCAATTCCTTGACTCATTCATACTTCACTCCTTATAATCCCATCAATACTTTGTCATCAAAAAATATTCTTTAAAAATAATTATAAATATATTTTATAATTTTTTTGATATATTATATATTTTATAATTTGTCTTTAGATGATATTTGTTTTATTAAATAACATTACAAATCTTTCTTTGACATATGAAAAAATATATGCATATCTTATATGATTAAATAAATTCGTTGAAATTAGAATCAATATATACTATAACTTTATAAATAATTAAAATTAAATTTGTAAAGAAACTTGACAACTCAACTCGAATTAAAAAATTTCAATAAATTTTGAATCATAAAATAGAACTTAATAACTCAAAAATTTTGACTCGACTCGATCAAATGTTCACCCCTAATTGATATAATGAAATCATAACTTTTATTTCATAAAATATTTTTCAATTTTTTATAAATAGTATATGTCATGGGTAAATAATAATAATAATAATAATAATAATAATAATAATAATAATAATTAAAGTTCTTTAGAATTTGTTTTATTAAGATTTTAAAAATTTTAAAATTAATATATTTGTGCGAGTAAAAGTAATCATGAACTTCAAAATTTATAAAGAAATTTTGACTCAAATTATTCTATTATTCAAATTTCAATGTTCTTTATTTAATTCACATAAACCTGAATAAAAAAACTTAAATTATAATGTTTTGATTAAATTGTGAGATAATTACATTTACGATACAAATGTCGTGATTTGAATTTATATAAGATGAAACAGTATGAACATCTTTGATCACTCTACCAATTAATTTTTGTATTTAATACTAATATATATATATATTATTAATCTTGATATATCTAATATATCTTAATTGCATATGTTTTCATGATATATGCATTTTCTGCTTAACGTTATAGTAATAATTTTTAATAACATATTTTAATATTACTAATTTGTTACAAAAACTATTGAATTTGTAGTAAGAACAATAGAAGTATAAAACTTAATGGGAGAATGTAGTAAGACCAACTAAAAATGCAAGATTTATCTTCTAATTAGAGCGCTCGTGCTGATAACGTGTTATAAAATTATTGAATTTGTAATAAGAACAATAGAATATAAAACACAATGTGAGAGTGAAGTGTAATATCTTATTGTTCATGTCATGTAAGCTTGTATATGATTCCTATTTATAGGGTTCCAATTACATAGGTTACTAACATATATGTTACAAGAATTAAATTGTAAGGGTTACCTTACATTAACTATGGGTGAAAAACATTAAAGGATGAATTGGACATCCACTTTAATAAATGTTATTTATGATATAAATATTTTAATTTTTATATAAAATTTTTAATATTTATTAAAAAATAATTTATATTACCAACGAGTGTTGGGTGTAACGGAAAAGCACATTGCACTCCCAAGGAGAAAACTTAGGCTCAAACTTTAGAAATGACATTATTGGAGGAGAGTCACAAATCTCAAACATAAACCATAAAATGGACATGAATTACACGAAAAAATAATTTTTAATAATAAATATATAGATCATAAATTATAAATAATTAGTAATAAATATGTTAGAACCGAATTCTATCCAGATAGACCTACATCCCCACTATTCGAACCTAACCCAAACTTGGACCCACCAATAAACCTAAGCCTAAACCAAACTCATTCACTCTTCTTGTCTTTCACAGCAGGCCAACAATCCTCTCCACCGACCACCACCACCAACAACCATTCCCTTAACAATTTAATCCTTTAATTTTTTCCTCTCATTCAATATCTAATTCCTCAAAAACAAACTCTCCATCAAACTCAAACTCTTCTTACAGGGCCACCTCGAGCTTTTGGTGGCCCTAGACGAATCTAAAAATTGGTCCTTAAATCAAGAATTTGAATTGCGATACGGTTCCTAAAAAACAAATTGCAGTTACGGACCTATTTTTGATCGTGTTGTGCTTATCGTGTTTGCGGATATAGCAGATGCTATTTCGGTCACTACAAGTATCACGGTTGTCAAGTTTTTTAATAATATACACTATTGTGGACAAAGCAGTTTGATGTATCACGGTTTCAAATGGTGTCACTACAGTTATATAGCAGTTGTTGCGGTTGCATACCGCTATTTAAACCTTGTCCCTAATAGCAAGTAACGAAACAAAATAAATTTTAGGAGTAGGTTCATCATAACAAGTATTGGAAAAATTGAGCCCCTAAGAACAAGTATAAAAAATGAATATTAAGAGTATTCCCATAATAACAACTATTAGAAAAAAATCGAGCCCCTAATAACAAACATTAGAAGAAAAAAAAGAATTTTAAGATTATGCCTGATGCGCATTAAACCGGTATGCAATTTAGAGCAACTATACTCGTTGATCAAGTAATAAAGTGATAGAGTAGAATGTCGAACCCGCAGGGATTGGAATGATAAATACGAAGCTATCGTACTTAAGAGTTGGTGAGCAAGTACTGGTTTGATGGTAATTATCAAAACTAAATGCAATAAAAGTAAAGATAGCAATGATCAAGATAGACAGATGCTATAACAGATATTCATATGATTGAAACTGGGTTTATTGCCTTGGAATCATGTTGATTACTTATTTAATGCTATAGTAGTTAGCAATACATGTCTGCATAAACCAATTATGTCTTTGCCTATTCGATAGGATTTTCTAATTAACTTCTGACTCTCTCGATGCCTAGAAGTTGATAACAAAGATGTTATGGTAATACATGTATGCATGAACCCTAACAACTCTATCATCTATTCAAGTTCCCCTTATTAGTCATTGAAATCCTAAACTTATGTCTAAGCTGGATTAGGACCAAGTTGTCAACTTAAGTTCCATTGTTCACGTTTGTATAACCTAACTGTCTCGATATTAAGCCACAGATCAATAGTTAAAAGGCCTATCTAGATAGCTCTTACAATAACTATGCATGAAGAATAATGAACAAAATAGATAAAGGAAAAACTATAGCATTAAACAATTAATCAAAACATAATATTCTAAAAACAATAAACCCAACAAAAGTATTTATCTCATGTCTGAGCCTAAAACATCCAAAATAAAAGTATTAAAGAATATGGCAGTTTATCAAGTGAGGGAAAAGAAAGAATCAAGTGTCCGCAATGTTTTCCTCCAAGCTTTATAACTGTGTTGCAGGTCCTGCACTCCTCAAGCCTCTCTCGATGGCTCTTGTTTTGTGGAGACACTTCTAGACCTAGACTCTGGTGGTTCTCCGATAGCTGAAGACTAAGGGCTTGCAACACCCGGATCCCAATCCAGATCTAAAGTACTACATTCGGGTCACCCAAATCTGACCCATCAAAATTTCCATTTAAAAACCATAAGTTTAGCCATTTCCAAAGTACCAATCATCAATAAATGCATGTAATTAAATAAGCATTAAAACGAGTTTACAAAACAGGAGTTCAAAGTTTAAAACACCGTATAACAAAATAAGATTTCAATAGAGTTTACAGGCTCCATAACTCATAAGGTCCTATGAATACATAAGCCCAAAACTAAATACTAAGCATTGTGCTCTGAAGCAAAGTGGTGCTGGGAAATCCTCGTCAATGTGCTCCTCCAAAAAGGTGACTTGTCAACCTACACACGAAAAAATAACACATCCGTACGCTGCGCTAATAAAGCACAGTGGTATATTTCTACTCTACCATAATTCGTGATTATCATATAATAAGCATGTGAGATAAATATAGTTTAGAGAGCATAGATAAGGCTTTACTATCTACGAGTTATCATCTAGCCTACATTAGCTAGAGTCCTTAGATCACATATCTCAAGGCATCATTAAGTCTACAACAAGTCTTATATGTTTCAACAAAGCTTTGCCATACTCGAGGTCACATAGCGTATCGAGTCACTCAAGCTCACTCAACCTGTTGAGTCATTTGAGCTCACTCAGCCCATCAAGTTTATACATACCGTACTCTGATCACTCAGCCATCGGGTACATAAGCTATCATATATAGCATCCACATAGCATACATAAATACATCCATACATCATCTACATAATGGCCAACAAATCCCTACTTTACCCGTGCTCACATAGCCGTCGGGTTACCCTTGTTCACACAACTGTCGGGTTAAATGGATCATATTTGGATCACCATAGCCACAGATATGTCCTAGACATACTTGGATCACATTAGCAACAAGTTGTCCTTACCTAAGGTCACTCAGCCTATTAGGTTACTCAAGTTCACTTAGCCTATCGAGTTTATTACCTTATCCGGATAACCATAGCCACAGATAGGTCTCTAATCATACCCAGATCACTCAGCATGTGGATACGTTGGATGTACTTGTTCACTCAGCCTAAAGTACACATCCCCTTATATAAGTACTGTAGTACTGACTCTAGGACATCTGGATTTCTTTACAACAACCATATGATAATACATGCTTCCCGAACATTCATACACCTCACCAAGAGGCAAAGCGACACCAAGCCAAGCAATCAAGAAAATGCCCCAAGGCATAACAATAACCATCATGGTTATCTCGATTTATCACATACCAAGTTATTACACAATACACTTATCCATGAGGGTTAAATCTCAGTTTTTCATATTTACTATCTATTTTACCACCTTTGAAACCCATTGGGCTATAATCCTCGAATATAAACCATCTTAGAAAACCAATTTACTATTCATTTTTAGGTAAATTGCCCAGTAGGTATCGATACCCACCCAAGTGTATCGATACGCCTTTGTAGGTACCACTACCCACACTATACGTATCGATACACGACCTAACACGTGAAAGGGTTCAACCACCAACATTGTATATGTACACGAGGAATGTATACCAATACCCCATCGGTATCGATACGCCACCAAGCGTATCGATACTCATTTTAGCTAATGGAATTCTTATAGAATATGGGTATCAATACCTTCCTTAGGTGTATCGATACGCCCTTCAAGATTTGCTTGTGTTCATCCTATATAACACAAGGTATCGATAAGCGCTCCCCGTGTATTGATACCAAAGCCCATAATGGCTTCGAAGGATGGGGAAATCACTTCCCAAGCTCCCCAAAAGTAACCTTTAACCCCTTAACCCAATCTTACCTCTTATGGGAGTTAATTAGAGTGGTTTGCTACTCTTTTTACTTCTAATTAACATTTAATATGGATTTCACCATTAACAAGGCTTTAAGCTTTCTAACACCAAAATAGCAATCTTAAACCATAATATCAAGCAAAACAATCACTTTATGATCTTCAAGAAGAGTAGGAGTCAAAGATGTACTGACCTTTTAGTAATTAACCCAGATTTGCTTCACTCACTCAAAAAGCTCAACTTCTTCACTTTGACTCGATCTTAAATAAACCCCAAAACACCTCCTTTTTACCTCACAATAAGGAAATGGATCAAACTTAAACCAAGCATTAAGGAGAGGCCTAGCCACATATTTACAGCTTGAAAACATGGAAGAAGCCCCAAAAGCTTAACCCCCAAAGAAACCCATAAATGGAGAACTCATATTTTTAAGAATAGAAGACCACTTTCATGAAGCTCTTGGAATGGTGATTAACATACTCGAATCTTGGTTCTTGGAAAAAAGAAATGAGGTTGAAAGCTTGAACCTTTAAGCTTTGCTGGCCATGGAGTCGGGAGATGAAAGATAAAGAAGATGGTGAAGAAAAAAGAGAAATGGGTGATCTCACCAAAAAGCATCATTGTCTCCCTTATATATCACCCACGTGAAGATCAACCAAAATAAGAGGAAGATCAGCCATTTAAATTGAAAAGGTTTTAATCACATCATAAAACCTTTGACTTCCTTTCATTTCCAAAACGGTCACCTCCCAAGCCCAAATAGCTCTCATCTCATCTAACAAGGCCCAAACTTGGCCCAAAAGGCCCAAATACTACATCAATCAGGGAGGTTCATAACCTGGGCCAACACCAAAATGTTGACTCAAAAATTTGGGTCGTTACAACTCTCTGCTCCTAAAATGTAATGTCGTCCCTGAAATTGAAACGAAGGGAGGAGATGCAACCATCACAGATCCAACCTTTTCCCAACTCACATACATTCTCCAAGATTTTAAAATTTCTCTCCCAAAACTTTCTTAGCCCAAACTCATAATACTTGACTTCTCAACACCTCTCTCATGAATCTCTAACAATTCACTTACAACAATCGAACAACACTCAAATTGTATTTGAGAAGTAATCATATTATTCAAAGAAAACAAATAAATGTTACAAAATATTCAAAATATATAAATATTTGAAAATTTAAAAACATAAAAACCATGATGTTAATAAAATAAATTAACATAAAACTTATCCTTATAAAACAACAATTGAAAGATCAATTATTCCCTTCAAGGGTGGTGAAGAAACATCCAAGTGTGTTTGGCTATCAATACCATGATCAACAAAATTCAAGTGTGTTTGACCAGCAATGTCATATTTATCTTTGTTATTTTTACAAACAAAATTTGTTTCTATTTTCTTTTCTTTATCTTTTGATGATTGTTGATAAAGGTCCACAAGATGCTTTGGCGTACGACAAGTACGAGACCAATGGTTTGTACCACCACATCGATAACACAAAGATTCAGCTTTCTTAATCTTATCATTATCACTTTTGCTATCCTTATAATCTCACTTCTTGTGGGTATAAGTGTTCTTAAAATGACCACTTCATCCACATCCTCGATTGCGATAAGTGTTCTTAATTTTTTCACTATAAGATGTTGCATTCACTTCTGGGAATGGAGTGGAACCAGTAGGACAAGACTCGTGATTTTTTAGCAATAATTCATTGTTTTGCTCAGTCACAAGAAGACAAGACATTAACTTAGAATATTTCTTAAAACCTTTTTCATGATATTGTGTCTGTATGATAACATTATTCGCATGAAAAGTGAAGTATATTTTTCTAACATATCCTTATCGATCATACTCTGACCACATAATTTTAATTGTGGAGTAATTCGAAACATAACTGAGTTATATTCGCTAACCGATTTAAAATCTTGTAATCTTAAATGTGACTAATCATATCGAGCTTTATGAAGTATAACAGTTTTCTGGTGGTCATATCTTTCCTATAGATTATTCCAACAAACAAGAGGATCTTTAATTGTCAAATATTCAGATTTTAGTCCCTCATGAAAGCGATGACAAAGAAATATCATGGCCTTAGCTTTATTCTGAGCATATTCTTCATTTCCTTCTTTTATAGTGCCACCTAGACCTTCTGCATCTAGGTGTATTTCGGCATCTAAAATCCATGACAAATAGTTCTTTCTAAAAATGTCAAGAGTCACAAATTCAAATTTTGCAACATTTGACAATGATATACTACCATAAAACAAATAAATAAATATAAATTATATCCATAATAGTAGATTATGATGTTATATGTGGAACTATTATCATAAAAGTATGGAAATTAAAAATTTGAAAGGAGGAATATCTATATTATAATATTAAATTCACTAGTTTATGTTTTTGTACTTATTATATGGACATGTTTCATTTTATATTTCTTTTAGACATCGAACATATTAACTTATTAAATTTTACATATGCACAAACATACGATAATATCATGATAAAATGTATTACATATCTCGTTCCAATGCTATCGAAACTGTAGTGTCTTTGAACTAACTTGAGAACTTTATTTTTAGACTAATCAAAAATCTAAAAGTAGTTGCATCCATCACTAGAACATGTCTCCTCATAATCGATTCCAAGTCTTTGTGAGAACCCTTGTGCAACCAAGCGAGCTTTATATCTCGTAATTTTCCCTTTTTCATTTCTTTTTCTCACAAAACCCATTTATATCCCACAGGTTTTACACCTTATGGTGTACGGATTACAAGCCCAAATACTTTTATTTTTGAAAGAGATTTCAGTTCCACCTCAATTGCCTCTTTCTATTTTGGCCAATCATTTATTTGTTTACATTGTGCGATTGATATTGGTTCATGATCCAAATTATCATCCAAAATATCTAGTTCTATATTACATGCAAATGAATTATCGACGTCGATTTATTTTTGGTTTCACTTATTACCGAATATGAGATAATTTATTCAAATCTCTTCATTATTTGGTACTCAAGTCATGTCTACTGTCTCTTCTGGAGACCTTAATCTCTTCTCAAGATCTTTCATAATTCGTTGATTCATCTATCAGACCATCATATGATATAACACATTTTCTTTTCTAAGGATTCTTATCCATGGAACCTACTGGTCTACCACACTTTAGACATGCATTTAACTCATTAGCAACTAGAGTTTGTCTTTCTGGGACATCAATTTTAATCAGAGCATTCACAACTAGTATATGCGACTTAGTCACTCTTTTAGGGCCAATAAAGGCATCTGACAATTGATTTTCTAAGTTTTGCAAATGAATTATCCTTTGAACTTCTAGTTCACATTGTTGGGTACGTGGATCAAAATGAGATAATGATAATTCATTCCAACTTATTTCTTTTCCCAACTGTTATTTTCTCCCCTAAAGTTGGGAAAATCGATTCATTAAAATGACAATAAGCAAATCGAGCTATAAATAAATTCTCTGTCAAAGGCTCAAGATATTTAATTATCGATGGAGATTTAAATCCAATGTATATTCCCAGCCTCCTTTGAGGACCCATCTTTATACGTTGAGGTGGAGCAATCGGGACATATACCGCACACCTAAAAATTCTAATATGGGAAATATTTGGTTCTTGACCAAAAACCATTTGTAGTGGGGAGAAATTATGATAACTTGTAGGTCTGATGCGAACTAGTGTTGCTGCATGTAAAATGGCATGTCCCCAAGCAGAAATTGAAAGTTTTGACTTCATTTGTAACAATCATGCAATTAATTGAATCTGTTTAATAAAGGACTCTGCTAGACCGTTTTGTGTATGAACATGAGCTACAAGATGTTCAACACTTTATTCCAATTGACATGCAAAATTCATCAAAAGCTTGGGAAGTAAATTCACCAACATTATCAAGATGAATTATTTTTATAGAGAAATCTGAAAAATGTGCTCGTAATTTTATCAACTGAGCATGTAAACTCGTAAACGCCAAGTTGCGTGGTTGATAACAAGGATACATGTGGCCATCTAGTCGATGGATTGATTGAAACCATAAAATATTTAAATGGTCCACAATGAGGGTGTATGAGCCTACATATATCACCCTATATCTATTCCAGAAAATTAATAGATTCATAATCTATCTTAGCTGGTGATGATCGAATAATTAATTTGTCTTGAGAGCAAGCATCGCATGAAAAGGTATTATTTTGAAGAATCTATCGGTTCTTCAATAAATGATCACATGAGTTGTCAATAATTTTTCGTATCATAATGGAATCGGGATAACCTAACCGTTCATGCCGAATAATAAAGTTACAATAAACTTCTGGTTTATATTCGCATGTGTTTCAATTGTACTAATTTTAGTATAGTACAATCTGGAAGAAAGTATGGATAATCTTTCTAAGATTGTTCTATTGCTTTGAGTTATACTCGTAATTCAAAGATATTTAGTATTGCCTTCACTAATCTTCTCAATATGATATCCGTTTCTGCAAATATCTTTAAAACTCAATAAGTTTCTTTGCAACTTTGGAGAGTATAAAGCATTGTGAATATGGATTTCAATTCCATTTGGCAATAATATATTTTCTCTTCCGGAGCCTTTTATAGAAGGATTTAGACTGCTAGAAGTAGTTAATTCAGGTTCTCAAGAATATTATTCAATTAAATTAGATAGATCCTTTTATGGATTAAAACAGTCTGAGCGAATATGGTATAATCGCCTAAGTGAATACTTATTAGCAGAAGGCTATAAAAATGATCCAACTTCCCTATGAATTTTTATTAAGAGGTTTAGCTCCATATTTGTTATTATTTTTGTATATGTTGATGATTCAAATATCATGGGACTTCTTAAGAGATCTCATTGACAATTGAATGCTTAAAGAAAGAATTTGAAATGTAAGACATTGGAAAAACAAGATTTTGTCTTGGATTACATATTGAGCACCTAAAGGATGAAATCCTTGTGCATCAATCAACACACATAGAAAAAATGCCCAAGAGGTTTTACATACATAATGCACATCCGTTGAGCACCCTTATGGTTGTTACGTCACTTGATGATAACAAAGACCTATTCTGTCCTCAAGAAAAGGATAAAGACCTTCTTGGTCAAGAAGTACTATACTTGAGTGCTATTGGTGCATTAATGTGTCTATCTAGTCATACACGACCTGATATATCATTTGTTGTTAATTTATTAGCAAGATTTAGCTTATGTCCAACCCGAAGACATTGGAATGAGGTCAAACATATATTTCTTTATCTTCAAGGTACGAAAGAAATTGGATTATTTTTCCTAATCTATCTAAAACAGAATTATTTGGTTTTGAAGATGCATGGTAGTTATCTTATCCTCATAATGCTCGATCACAATCTGGTTATGCACATATGACAATACAACAATTTCTTGGTGCTCTTTGAAACAAACAATTACTGTCGCATCCTTTAATCATGCTGAGATTTTGGTCATCCATGAGGCTAGTCATGTATATATGTGGTTAAGGTCTAAAATTCATCACATTCGAGAAGATTGTGGTTTATGCTCCGGAAGAATAGCTCCGACAATCTTATATGAGGATAATACAACTTGCATTGCCCAACTTAGGGAAGGATACTAAAGGGTGATAGAACAAAACACATCTCACCGAAATTCTTTTTCACTCATGATCTACAAAAGAATGGGGACATTGATGTGCAACAGATTCGTTCAAGTGAAAATTTGGCATATCTATTTACTAAGGCGCTTCCTACTGCTACATTTGAGAAGTTAATTTTCAACATTGGGCTGTGTCGTTTCAAAGATCTTCAATTTTGTGTTCATGATGGGGAGTAAATACGTGATGTACTTTTTTCCTTATCCATGGTTTTGTCCCACTGATTGTCCTGGAAAGGTTTTTAATGAGGCAACAAATCATGCGTATTAAAGGATGGTGTACACTTTACCTTCATTGGGTTTTGTCCCTTAGGGTTTTCCTAGTATGATTTTAATGAGACACATATTCTACTGATGAATATCCAAGGGAGAGTGTCATAAATAACATTTATTAAAGTGGATGTCCAATTCATCCTTTAATGTTTTCACCCATAGTTAATGTACGGTAACCCTTACAATTTAATTCTTGCAACATATAAGCTAGTAACCTATGTAATTGGAACCCTATAAATAGGAATGTCTAAAATCAACTTAATACGATCATCCATGCTCATTCAATTGGTAAAACAAGACCCAGAGACTAAAATGAAAGAAAACAAAACTGCCTTTCCATGACATTAACAGAATTAATAGACTCCGTATCGATACGCTAAGGCCTGTATCGATACGGTATTGCAAACTCGTTTTGGTACGTCGAGCACCGTACTAGTATGCTATTTTGAATACAAAAATCCCATTTAATTTCTTGATACACCGTACCGATACGGTCATCTAGTGTTTTGGTTCGTGGGCTCGTTCCAAAAAGGTGAGATTCCAGTAACCATAAAGCGTATCGGAATGCCTATACCCGTACCGATACACCTTGTCCAAAACTGCCTATCTGTACTGATACGGTCCCCCGCGTATCGGTACGCCTAGGTTTGAAATGTCAAATTTAGCAGCTTTTTCAATCGAATCTAGATGCATTTGGGTCCTAACAACTTGCAAACATGCATACCAACATTCATAAACATATAAACTCATATTCAAACCAAGGTTAAACGACCACATAAAACTTAAGCTCCCAAAGGTCCACCCTAGAGGCATGCTTCCTAACCCACTTTACCAAACATGCCAAAATGCAAATTTAAGTTATTCTCAGCATAAGCAGCATGTCAACACAACCAACTCAGCATAATAGACTTGCTCAAAACAATCAAAACATGGCAATCAACAAGGAAGCTCTAAATGCAAACCTAAGCAACCAATCATCCACAAATATAAGCAAGGGTTAACATCAAACTTAACAACATCAAACCATCCTCAAAATCCAGCATAGAAACATACTCAAAATCCATAAGGAAAAAGGATTACAACTCCCAAAAACCATGGCAAACATATTGCCTTATTAACCGGAAACATAAACCGAGTTTATACTCAAGCTTGTAGTTGTCATTGGATCACTTAGCCTTGCCTCTTGCTGCCCTGAGCCTTAATGTTCTGTATCATTAGGAAAAATAGAGCGTAAGCACACTTTCTTAGTGAGGATGCTCATACAACAATGATGCATTTAAAACCAATTGAAAACCAAATGTTTGTTTTCCAAAAACATGCTTACAACCAAAGCATTTCTCCATGATTCCAACCGAATCAAAACATAATAACCATTATGCAACACCATGTACATTCCATGCTTAAATCTCCAAAGCATTACTTCATAAACCATGCTTAAATCCCAAAGCATTTAAAATAGGTTCACCACATGAACTTTCTCATATATTGGCATTTATAGTGACCCGGATAGACTACCTCTATCCTATACATATCGGATACACGGATCTCTCATACCATGCCTAGTTAAACCGCATGATATCCCAAACCTTTCCTAGTTAAACCGCAAGATTTGACACCCCCACCTAGTTAAACCGCGAGATTTTACCCTTGCCTAGTTAACTGCAAGTGTACCGACCTTGCCTAGTTAAACTGCAAGATCACCATCAATTTGGGTTTCCTAGTTAAACCACATGTCGCAAATGAGGTCCCCAATAGCCTGAGTGGCCTTGTTAAACCGCCATACCTCAAGGACCCATGGCCACGATCAATTTTGTTCATATTTTATAGTGTACTTTTAATCCTATGGCATTCCAACTATATCTGATCATTTTCTCACCATGCCACATAGCCAATATACTATTTACAAACCATTTATTTACTGTTTTGCAATGCATTATACAAAACATCACATATGCAAATCTCATTGCCAATGCAACAATACCATTCCCAACCGAAATAAAACCAGTGCTCACTAGCATTTAATATACTTTTAAACCCCTTTATATGTACTCAAAATCATGTATTTTCAGTAAGTAATTCATACCATGTTTATCACCAAAACATGCAAACAACATGCTCATATCCATGTCGATATTCAAGAGCAAAATAAGGGAAACTTACTTCCGAGCTTAGGTAAGTGTCTCAAGCTTACCCTAAACTCCCAACAACCTTTACAAACCTTTGTTAAGCATTTAAAAATCAGTTTCCAATCACCGATACGCTTCGTCTTCCTTGCCAACGCGATACAAGCTCCCAGCAAGCAACAAAACAATGCCAAGCTTCTTTGCCTTGATTATACCTTGTTTTAAACACATAAAACTAGAGGATAAATGCATCATTATGCATTCAAAGCACTACCTCAAAGCAAAACCCCGCAACTCTCAAGTTGCCCCCTTAGAAACCATCTGAAACAAACTGAAATCATCATCAAACGTTTCCGTAACTTAACCCATCCATAAAAAAACGATTCAACCCATCAATAAACATCAATTAACATCGAAAAACCCTTTCCCAACATCCTTTTACTTCCAGCAATGATTAAACTCGAATATCATCACAAAAACTCAAATCTAACAACCTAAACAATTAGAGATCCAAGAGTTTCTGGATTCTATTGATAAAAACAACTTATCAACAACATAATACATCCAAAATATGTATTAAGTCAATCTTAAACACTAGAAATCAGATCCACTTCGAAAATTACCTTGTTACATCAATTTTACCCAATTTAGTCAATCAAACATTGATAAATCATTAAAATTAGTTTACAATCAATAAATCAAGGATCAAATACTTGGGAATTTTAGTAAAGAACCATACAATAGAGGAGATCACGGACCTTACCCCTATTGTGAGATTTCTCCCTCAATTGGTTTGATAAAAGCTAAGAAAACACAAGATTTAGATGAGATTTTGTAAAAACAATATTAATTTATCAATTACCAATCATAAAAACAAGTTAAAAGACTTCTCACCTATGGATTTTGATGAAAACTTGAGTTTTTGGTTGAGGAGAGAGTGGAGAGAAAAGTTACGTGAATTTTCTTTAAAGAACTTAACTAACTTTTTAACTAAAATTCCTTTTTAATTAACTTTAAAACACATGTTAAAATATATTTAACTAAGGGAGAAATCATCTAAAAAAATTGTTACAATAGCTCCTTAAAGATTCTAAGAATTTGACCCTTTTCATTTTAGTCACCTTTAAAAGCAGCTTTCAAAACATACATTTTAGTCACCAGCCCAAAAATTCCGATTTCCAAATCTTATTTTCCAAAATTGATTGAACCAATATCCTTAATATAATTAATAATTATTTTAGAATATTTCTCCTAAATTTTATCACCTTCAAAAATATTTAAACCAATTTAATCCTAAAACTCTAATAACTGTCCACCGGACCTTCGAACCAACCTTTAAAACATCTAAGCCCAAAATCGGGGTGTTACATCTCAGGCCATGGGTTCTAGACTCACTAGGACCACCCCCTTCCTTCTCCTAAAGTCCCATTCCCCCTTTAGGTATGATTAGGGTTAGATTTATAATTTGTCAAAAAATATAGTATAAAAATATAATAAATACAAATATATCTATAATATATAATATAATCAATCAACCACCATGTTAATATGGATTCAACCCAAAAAACATAATTTGGTATTAAATTTCATGTGCTCACAAGATAAATTGAATAATGCAAATGTACCCAAAGGCCCAAGTGGCGTTGAGCTGTACGAATTTGGGCTAATAGCTCTCCTTTCCTCCTCTTCTAGATGGGTCGGGTCCAATTACCCACATGGGTCACTTTCTTCTTTATTCTCTTGTTCTATTTTTTATTTCATTTTTACTCTTCTTCTCAAATATCAAATCTTTTTTTCTCCTAAACACAACCCTAGTCGCAGTGCTTTTTTTATTATTGCCGCTACCACTCTAGTGACCCACACGGTTTGGGTATTTGGATTTAATAGTTATTGGGCCATACAAAATTGGGCAACTACAATGAGGGTTAGGCTTATGCAACTTTTCCTTTGATTTTACGGTTTTAAATTTCTACTTAAACTTTTCCTTGTCTTTAGTCTAAGGTTTGATTCGAATTTCATGTTTGTGTGGCAAGTGGGAGGGGTTGGAGAGCATTTCCAAGCTTGAGACAAAATGAAAATATAAATGAGCTAAGAGTGAGAGCTCATTTCGGGATTCTTGTTAAAGGTTAGTACATCTCCAACTTCTATGTTTTATGAAGATCATAAAAATGATGTCTTGCTTGATTTATAATGCTTGTTGGGTGTTTTTATGTGTGAAGCATGTCTTAGATAATCAAATTAGTTGTTTTGATGTTAGGAATAATGTTAGATGACCCTAATATGCTCATAATCAACATATGAAATTTTAGTAACCAATTGAGATGAAATGGGAATGTTTAAAAACAATTTAGGAGCGAAATTTGTGACTTAGAAAGACATTTATGGGCTTGTGTACATGTAATAGATCATCTAGTACAGATAGAAAATGAATTCGATGAACTTGTGCTTGATTACATGTACTAAACTCAAGCAATATCGATACGAGAGCTTAGAGTATCGGAACTGGCCAATTTATTTGTAACATCGAAGCTTATTTTGGTATCAATACTGATACGAGTACCTATACTCGAGGAGAGGTACCGATTCTAACTTAAATAAAAACATCAAATGTAATTTTAGTATCGGTACTTGTGTTAAGTATTGCTACCCCTTAGGCGGTATCAATACACGGTGTTAGGTATTGGTACATACAGTGGGTTTTATTTAATAATATTGATAAGGGGGACAAATAATGATGCAATGGGTTGATGAGCCATAATAATCAAGATATGTTTAACTTTCTCTCATAGCGTAATAATTCCTTAATAATCATTAGTGAGTAATGTAACAACCCAATCCCGATCCGAAGTACTACATCGATTCAGCTAAACTTTGACCCATCAAATTTCCATTTAAAACCATAAGTTTAGCCATTATCAAAATATCAAGATAATCATAAATACATATAAATAAGCAAGAGCTATAAATAAGATTACAAAACAAGAGCTCCAAGTTTAAAACACCATATCTCAAAATAATGTTTCAAATAGAGTTTACAGACTCAACCACTTAGTGTCTCTTAATCATTGGTTAGCCTTGATCGGGTTACCCTTACCCAAACATTCGAAATCTTTAGGTCCATAACGTTAAAGCCTCTCAACAGGGGTCTTACGAGGCATCTCAGATTGCCTCAGGATAGCTTGCACCACTTGCAAGAGAGTAGGTCCCCTCCACTTCTAGTACCTCCAGAAGACTCGTGTCCCAAACATCCGGGACAGACTCCTTATTGAAGTCTCTCCTCAGGACTCTCCTAGTCGTGTTTGGCGTCACCAGTCATCGAACTTTTTCTGAAATCACAAGGGAATAAGGTAGCAGCATCAAGATTCCCAGTCCTGGAAGAGTACAACTTAAATTTAAGGCTTTTATTCATTAGACACCTTACCACGACCTCTATACCATATCATGGTTTCCTAGAATTGGATAAAACTAAGCTCTGATACCACTAAATGTAACACCCCGATCTAAATCCAGATTTGAAGTACTATATTCAGGCCAGCCAAAATCCAACCCATCAAATTTCTATTTAAAACCATAAGTTTAGCCATTATCAAAACATCAAGATAATCATAAATCCATGTAAATAAGAAAGCGTTATAGAAAAGTTTACAAAATAGGAGCTTCAAGTTTAAAACACCGCATCTTAAAATAATGTTCCAAATAAAGTATACAAACTCAACCACTATAAGGTCCTATGAATATAATAGCCCAAAACTAAATATTAAGTAATGTACTCTAAAGCTCTACAGTCCTGGGAAATCCCTTCTTAATATACTCCTCGTCCATGTGTAACGCCCCGGTTTTAGGGCTTAGCGATTCAGAGGGATTATTAGACGGCTTAGTGGACTAGAGTAGAGATTCGAGTGGTTTCAGGATCATATATTTTAGGTGTTGGAAAAATTATAGAAAATGCTTAAAAATCATTATTAATTATGTATTTAATAATGGTGGAATTAATTTTGAAAAATGAGTTTTGGAATATGGACATTTTGGTTAGTGACCAAAATGAAAGTTTTGAAAACTGTGATTTTCTAGTGACTAAAATGAAAAGGGTCAAATACTTAGAATCTTTAAGGAGCTATTTTACCAATTGGTTTCTGATGATTTCTCCCTTGATTTAACAGATTTTAACATGTGGTTTAATTAGTAATTAAAGAGGATTTTGTTAAAAAAGTTAGTTATTTTTCCAAAACAAAAATCACGTTATTTTCTCTCAAATTTTTCTCTCCATTCTCTCCTCATTCAAACAACCATGTTTTCATCAAATTTCCAGAGGTGAGGTGATTTCTAACTTGATTTCATTGTTTCAAATTGTTTTATAAATATTATCTATGCAAAATCTCATTGAAATCATGTATTTTCTCAGCTTTTCACAAATCAATTGAGGGAGAAACTTCACAATAGGGGTAAGGTCCAAGATATCCTCTATTGTATGGTTCTTTATTGAAATTCCCAAGCATTTGATCTTTGTTTTTGTGTTTCTAATCCGATTTTGATGATTTCCTAATGTTTAATTGAGTTATTTTGGGAAAATGAGTTGATTCGTGAATTGGATCCGATTTCCAAAAATTAAAGATGCTTTGATTTATATTTTGGATGTTTAATAATGTTGATAAGTGATTTTTATCAATGGAATCCCGAAACTTAAGAATCTCTATTTGTTTAGGTTGTTAGTTTTGAGGTTTTATGGTGTTTATATGGTTGTAAGGTTGCTGAGGGTGGTAGGTTGTTTTGAACTATTTTTAGATGTGTTTTGATTTTGAAAGTGATGTTAGATTGGTAGATGTTGGCTGGGTTGTGAATCGAAGTGTTTTGGTTATGTTTTCGGTTGTTGATGAGGGTTAATTGTGAAGGTTTTGTGGGAATCCGAGAAGGATTGTAGCTGCTGTGTTTAGAATGCATTATGATGCATTAATCCTCTGTTGTTTTGTGGTAAAAATAGGGGAGGTTGATCCGAAAGTGATCGGAGAAGCGTTGGAGGCTTCAGATTCTTGATTTCGCATCAGCGAATCAAGGTTTCGCGTATTGGTGAGTGAAAACGTGGTTTAAAGTGTTTTGATGTTTCATAATAGAGTTTTGGGAGTTAAGGTAGAGCTTGAAACACTTACCTAGACTCGAAAGTAAGTATAAAGTGGTTTACTCTCTCGGTCGTGCTAGTGTGAAATGGTTTTATGCACTTGTTTTAATTACATTTTACCCTATTGTTAAACATGTTTTAAAGTATCCGATATACTGTTTTTAAGCATGTTTTGTTGAAGGAGACACATGGTAAGTGATCATTGTAAGTATGGTTTATGCTTGTATTTTAAAGCATGGTAGTTGCTTTGGGAATGGCATGGTTTAATGCTTGTTAAAAACAGAGAGGTAAATGTTATTAGGTTCATTATATTGGCAAATGATATGGTTTTAAAATTGTTATCGGATATAGTTGGCTGCCATAGGATTGAGTGCACTGTAAATAAGTCGCCTTGGATGTTGAGGGGTTTATAAAGCGTACCGAATACTCCATCCAAGTACCCTAACGGTAGTATGGTTAAACAATATCTAATACTCCCGTCAGTGGATTAAGCGTCTAACCGATGATTGGGGTGGGTGTCCCCATGGGTTGTTATGGTACCCGGTTGTTATTGTACCCGGTTGTTAATGTACCGCGATTGTGATTGTATCGCTATTCCAGTTGAGATGGCTTGAAGTGTTGGGTTAACACTTGTTGAATCCGTGTATCCGATGAACTCTTGTGTTAATGGACTTGTTTAATGATCACTTGAAAGTCAATATAATTGTCAATGTATCATTGAAATGTTTTTGTTGTATAATGTGATTTATACATGTTTCTCCTTAAGCTTTGCATTTGGTAGTAATGCATGGAAAGGCTTAAGTGGAGGGTTAGCAATGTGACTTGCTATTGAATAATGATACATGTAGCATATGGTTTAGTATGTTGGTTTAAATGATATAAAGTGCATGTTTAAATAGGGGCATGATGATGTTTTAAAGGAAGGTGTTAAATAAACGGTTTTAAATACATTGATGGTGTTTGTTTTTGAGCTTTCCTCACTAAGCCTTGCGTGCTTACGCTCTCGTTGTCCATCAATACAGATAATTGAGGTCTTGGAAGGTAGCAAGAAGTAAGGGGATCTTGGCAAGACTTGTTTCCAAAGTATGTTGGAGACTAGACTAAAATGAATAAGGGCAATGAGGTACTTGTTGTGTATTGGGAGATGTTTTGTGAAACTCCCTATTTGAACATGTTTCTTTAGTTGCTATTGGGTTGTAAGTGGCCTTTAAGGATTGTTTTTTGTGCTGGTTTACCTTTTGATATGTTGGTTGGATGCATATTAGGAAGCATGCCTTTAGATTTCCTCTTTGTTGCATGAATCCTTGTTGTGTTGCTAGATTTGTGATGCTAGTTCGCATGAGATATGTTTGACATGTTAGTATTGTGTTTAATGCATGATGGAGTGGTTTGAGTATGCTTTTGGGATGAAAGATCAGCCAAATGTGACATTACAGGTCCATACGTACCGATACGCGGGGGACCGTATCGGTACGACTAGGCAATTTTAGGTTTGTGGGATCGGTACAGGTCTTGTGCATTTTGATATGCCTAGGCAAATTTAGCATGGTGTACCGGTACGGGGATGGGCGTTTCGATACGAGTTTTAGCCTCTGGATTTTACTTTTGCAATTTGAACCCGCGTATCGAAACACTGAGAAACCGTATCGGTACGGTTTAAAATATTTCAAAAGTTCAGTATTTCAGTTAGGTGTATCGATACAACTTGGTGGTGTATCAAAACGGTATGTTTCAAACCATATCGGTACGGGCTTACCCGTTTTTATACGGACGATCATTTCTCATGTGAATGTCACTTTTGGGCAGTTTTGCTTTCATTGCATTTTAGTCCCTAATTCTTTCTGATGCAATTATATGTGGTAGAATGATCAGATGGAGTTGAAATTTGAGATGGGAGTTTGAAACCTGACTAATTTAAGGTTGGTAACTTAAAAGTGGGTTTAAATCCTAAAATTTTCTATATTTGCAATTTGGTCCCTAAATTGCAAATATGTTTAATTAGATGTCAAATTGATGACCGATTGAGTTAGGATTACACCTAATGTCTGTATGAAGATGTAGGGTTAATAATTGGCATCTAGATATGATAAAAAGAAAAAATGGACCAGGTTTGGTTGTATCTCTTCGATTTGCTACTACAAACCTAATGTAGCCTTCTTGGTTCGGTTGGGCGTCTAGGCTAGGTCAAGGGGGTTACATTTGGTGGTATTAGAGCTAGGTTTGGTTCGTTTGGGAGGTTGTTGTGTTTTTGTCGTGAGTTATGCTCTGTTGTATGGTTTGTACGTTGGTTGATATACACGGTGATTGACATATGTATGTTTGTTGTTGTATGCTATGTTGGAGAAGTTTTGGGGTACCCATTGCCTTATTATTATAGTCTAGAAAGTTTTGATTTTTGAAATGAAAGTCTTGGATCCTTGCTTGAGGCTGGCCTGATTGTTTTTGTTTTGAAATGATTATCATGCCTTAGATATATTTTAGCACGATGGGACCGAGGAGAGAGTTGCGATCTAGTGCGATTGCTACTGCCGCTAGGCAGGATGATGAAGGGGAAGCTGTGCCTCCTTGAGGGTTGCCACCCCCACCTAATCCACCTGAGGGAGTGGAGCAAGTACCACCTATGCCAGCTAGGCCAGGGGTGGATGACATGGCACCGTTGATACAGGCCATGACCGGTGCGTTTCAGGAAGCAGTTGCGAGTGTTCGTGTGCCAGCACCACCAGTTGAGGGGCAAGGTTTGTCGCTTGAGCATCTTCGTAGTTTGGGTGGAGTTGAGTCCCGAGGGTTGTCTCCTGAGGCTTCTAAGGGTTGGTTGGTAAGTATTGAGAGGATGCTGGGCCAGATGGGGTGCAACGATGCTCGTAAGTTGGGTTGTGCTGTTTCCCTATTGCAGGGTGATGCCTATACATGGTAGACTACCACGATATCCGGTATGGCGACCGAGGAGGTCACCTAAGAGTTTTTCTGTGAAGCCTTCCAAAAGAAGTTTTTGGGAGTCCTATATCAGGATGAAAAGAAACGTGAGTTTATGGCTCTGGTGCAGGGAAGTATGTTTGTTGCGGAGTACGAGGTACAGTTCGTAAGGTTGAGTCGGTATGCACCTTAGTTGGTTCTTGACGAGCATACTCTATGTGACTGTTTCCGTTATGGGCTTGTGTAGGATGTTAAGACATACATGCTTGCCGCTGATTACACCGACTTTGATGTGCTGGTTTCATGAGCCAAGGATGTAGAGCAGAATTTGGGTTTGGCTTCTAGATCGTGAGGATCTAGCTTGGGTAAGAGAGCTGTTAATTCGGGTTATAGTGGTGGTCAGGCCAAGAGACACCATGATAGGAGGTTTTGCCCGGAGCCGAGGCATGGCGGAGGTGTTGTGGGACGTGGAATCTAGGGGCAGGGTGCCCAAGTTAGAGCACCATTTAGCACTTTTTGGGTTTGTGGATCCTGAGATCATTTGAGGCGAGATTGCTCGCGTTTGGCTAGGGAGGGTTAGGCATATGCGCTTGTAGTGGCTAATGCTTATTGGAGTTGTGGGTCATGCGACCATCAGAGGCGTGATTGTCCGTTGTTGGTCCGAGGTAAGCAGGGTGCTGCACCTGTTGTTGCTCCACAACGTGGTCGTGGCAGCGGACTGTTTCAGCGTCGAGATGGTAGACAGAGGACTGTGGCTCATACTGTTTTTATCTAGCCTAAGAGAGGTGGACCAACTAGGGTGTATGCACACCACGAGGGTCGCAATGACTCCGATGTGATTACATGTACTTTTACCCTACAATATATATCGTTGTATTTGTTGGTTGATTCTGGTTCTACTCATTTATACATTTTGAGTGAGCATTCTGAGTTGCTTGATATATCTGTTGAAATTCTTAATGTGGGTGTTAGAGTGACTAGTTCTCTTAGAGAGACTGTTGTGGTTAGGAGGTTGTATCGTAGGTGTCCACTAATGGTCCAAGGACATGTGTTTGCTGTGGACTTGATGGAGTTACCATTCCATGGTTTTGATGTGATTCTGGGTATGGATTGGTTGACCGAACATCAGGCGGAGGTGGATTTTGAGACCAAACAGATATTCTACAGATTGTCAGATGATTATGAGGTGGTGATTGTTGGCGAGAATGCCAAGTTTTTGTCTAGTGTGTTTCGGAATTGGAAGCAAGTTGAATGTTAGATTCGAGATGTCAGGCTTATTTGGCCTATGTTATGAATCTTGGATCGAAGAAGTTGAGGGTGTTGGATGTTCGTACCGAGTGTCCCATGAGTTTTTAGACCAGTTTGTAGTTGTGTTTATCGATGATATCCTTTTGTACTCTCACACCGAGGAGGATCATGATAGACATTTGAGAATTATGCTTCAGACGTTGTTGGTTAATCAGCTTTATGCTAAGTTAAGCAAATGTGAGTTCTGGCTTAAAGAGGTTGTGTTTCTTGGGCATGTTGTGTCAGCCGAAGGAATCCGTCTTGATCCGTATAAGGTTGAGTCTGTAATGAGTTTGAGGGAGCCTAAGTCCGTGACGGAGGTTAGGAGTTCCCTTGGTTTGGCAGGTTACTACCGAAGGTTTGTGGAAGGGTTCTCCAGTTTGGCGGCTCTGTTAACAAAGTTGTTGCAGAAAAATGTTTGGTTTGAGTGGACGGAGGATAGGCAGCCAGCTTTTAAAAGGTTGAAGGAAGCTTTGACACAAGCTCCAGTCTTGGTTCAACCAGAATCGGGGAGGAAGTTCGTTGTTTATAGTGATGCGTCGTATGTTGGGCTTGGTTGTATGTTGAAGGTGCATGAATGTAACTACCCTACTCATGATCTTGAGCTGGCCGCAGTTGTGTTTTCCTTGAAGATTTGGAGGCATTATCTTTATAGTGAGAAATGTGCGGTTTATACGGATCATAAGAGTTTGAAATATCTGATGTTGCAGAAGGAGCTAAATTTTAGGCAACGTAGATGGTTGGAGTTGCTTAAGGATTATGATCTGACCATTGAGTATCATCCGGGGAAAGCCAATGTTGTGGCAGATGCTTTGAGCAGGAAAGCGACTATAGAGTTGAGAGCTATGTTTGCTCGGTTGAGTGTGACGAATGACAGAGGTTTGTTGGCCGAGTTGTAAGTGAAGTCGTCTTTGTCACAAATGATTAAGAAGAAGCAACCGTATGATGGGAGTTTGGTACCTCATGTGGAAGACATCAGGGATAGAAATCCTACGAATTTTCATTTCAACGATGATGGGGTGTTGTGTTTCAAAGGTTGAATAGTGGTGCTTGAGGACGAAGAGTTAATACTATTTTGACTGAGGCACACGCTAGTCCTTTGGCTATGCATCCCGGTAGTACTAAAATGTATCGAGGGTTGAATGAGGAGTACTATTGGGTTGGACTGAAGAGGGACGTGGCTAATTTCATTGCTCGGTGTATGGTTTGTCAGTGGGTAAAGGCTGGGCATCAGTTCTCTTTTGGGTTGTTGCAACCATTGAGGATACCGAAATAGAAGTGGGAAAAATCACCATGGATTTTGTGTCTGGGCTGCCTTTGATGCCGACCAAAAAGGATTCCATTTTGGTGATTGTGGATCAGTTTACGAAGTTTGCGCATTTTGTGCATGTGCATACTACGTATACCTTGGACAGGTTGGCTGAGTTGTACATCTTCGACATAGTGCGTTTGCACGGGGTGCCCAAATCTATAGTTTCGGATAGGGATCCGCAGTTCACCGCAAGGTTTTGGGTGAATTTGCATCGTTCTTTGGGAACCCATTGAGTTTCAGTACCTCGTATCACCCTCAGTCGGATGGTCAGTCGGAGTGCATGATTCAGGTTCTCGAGGATATGCTAAGGTGTTGTGTTATTGAATACCAGGGAACGTAGGAGAAGCAGTTGCCATTGGTGGAGTTTGATTTCAATACCAGTTATCATGCTAGCATACAGATGGCACCTTATGAGGCGTTGTACGGTAGAAAGTGTCGTACGCCCGTGTGTTGGGCAGAAGTGGGGGAAAAGTTTGTGTCGATGCCCAATGTTTTGAAAGGCACGACCGAAAAGGTAAAATTGATTTGTGAGAGCTTAAAAGCTGCTGCAGATCGTCAGATATCCTATGCGAATTTGAAGCGTAGGGATATAGACTACGCTGTGGGTGATAAAGTGTTTTTGAAAGTATCACCCTGGAAAAAGGTGTTGCATTTTTGGCGAAAAGGGAAGCTTAGCCCGAGGTTCATTGGACCATACGAGGTTTTCGAGCGTGTGGGTCCTTTTGCGTACCATTTGAGGTTACCT
Organism: Hibiscus mutabilis; assembly: GCA_019671005.1. NCBI lineage: Eukaryota > Viridiplantae > Streptophyta > Magnoliopsida > Malvales > Malvaceae > Hibiscus > Hibiscus mutabilis. Next base: position 23,409,985 of record CM033720.1, read on the forward strand.
CCAGAGTTGGGAAAGATTCATGATGTGTTCCTTGTTTCGGTGTTGTAAAGGTATAGGTTGGATCCATCACATGTTATGCCGGTGGAAGAGATCGAGTTGAGACCAGACATATCTTACGATGAAGAACCAGTAGAGATTCTTGATACCAGCAGTAAGGTACTACGTGGCAAAACAGTCAACCTGGTTAAGGTATTGTGGAAGCACTGTGGTGTTGAGGAGGCTACGTGGGAACGCAAGTTGGATATGGTGAAATAGTTTCCGCACCTGTTTCCACCAGGTAAATTTTGAGGACAAAATTTCTTAAGTGGGTGAGAGTTGTAACGCCCTGGTTTTAAGGCTTAGCAGTTTAGAGGGTTTATTAGACGGTTCGGTGGACTAGAGTTTTGAAAAAAATTATGGAAAAATGCTTAAAAATCATTATTAATTATGTATTTAATAATGGTGGAATCAATTTTGAAAAATGAGTTTTGGAAGATGGACATTTTGGTTAGTGACCAAAATGAAAGTTTTGAAAACTGTGATTTTCTAGTGACTAAAATGAAAAGGGTCAAATACTTAGAATCTTTAAGGAATTATTTTACCAATTGGTTTTTGATGATTTCTCCCTTGATTTAACTAATTTTAACATGTGGTTTAATTAGTAATTAAAGAAGATTTTGTTAAAAAAGTTATCTTTTCCAAAACAAAAATCACATAATTTTCTCTCAACTTTTTCTCTCCATTCAATCCTCAGCTAAACAACCACGTTTTCATCAAATTTCCAGAGGTGAGGTGATTTCTAACTTGATTTAATTGTTTTATAAAGATTGTTTATGCAAAATCTCATTGAAATCTTGTGTTTTCTTAGCTTTTCACATCAATTTAGGGAGAAACTTCACAATAGGGGTAAGGTCTGAGATCTCCTCCATTGAATGGTTCTTTATTGAAATTCCCAAGCATTTGATCCTTGTTTTTGTGTTTCTAATCTGATTTTGATGATTTCCTAATGTTTAATTGAGTTAATTTGGGAAAATGAGTTGATTCGCGAATTGGATCTGATTTCCAATAATTAAATATGCTTTGATTTATATTTTTGATGTTTAATAATGTTGATAAGTGATTTTTATCAATGGAATCCCGAAACTTAAGAATCTCTATTTGTTTAGGTTGTTAGTTTTGAGGTTTTGTGGTGTTTATATGGTTGTAAGGTTGCTGGAGGTGGTAGGTTGTTTTGAATCTGTTTTTAGATGTGTTTTGATTTTTAAAATGATGTTAGATTGGTAGATGTTGGCTGGGTTGTGAATCGAAGTGTTTTGGTTATGTTTTCGGTTGTTGAGGAGGGTTAATTGTGAAGGTTTTGTGGGAATCCGAGAAGGATTGTAGCTGCTGTGTTTAGAATGCATTATGATGCATTAATCCTCTATTGTTTTGTGGTAAAATAGGGGAGGTTGATCCAGAAGTGATCGGAGAAGCGTTGGAGGCTTCAGATTCTTGATTTCGCGTCGGCGAATTGAGGTTTCGCGTATCGGTGAGTGAAAACGTGGTTTAAAGCATTTTGATATTTCAGAATAGAGTTTTAGGAGTTAAGGTAGAGCTTGAAACGCTTACCTAGACTCAAAAGTAAGTATAAAGTGGTTTACTCTCTCGGTCGTGCTAGTGTGAAATGGTTTTATGCACTTGTTTTAATTACATGTTACCTATTGTTAAACATGTTCTAAAGTATCTGATATACTATTTTTAAGCATGTTTTGCTGAAGGAGACTCATGGTAAGTGATCCTTGTAAGTATGGTTTATACTTGTATTTTAAAGCATGGTAGTTGCTTTGGAAATGGCATGGTTTAATGCTTGTTAAAAACAGAGAGTTAAATGTTATTTGGTTAATTATATTGGCAAGTGATGTGGTTTTAAAATTGTTTTCGGATATAGTTGGCCGACCATAGGATTGAGTGCATTGTAAATAAGTCGCCTTGGATGTTGAGGGGTTTGTACGGCGTACCGAATACTCTATCCAAGTACCCTAACGATAGATGGGTTAAACAGTATCGAATACTCCTGTTAGTGGATTAAGCCTCTAACTGATGATTGGGGTGGGTGTCCCCGTGGGTTGTTATGGTACCCGGTTGTTAATGTACCACGATTGTAATTGTATCACTATTTCAGTTGAGATGGCTTGAAGTGTTGGGTTAACACTTGTTGAATCCGTGTATCCGATGAACTCTTTTGTTAATGGACTTGTTTAATGATCACTTGAAAGTCAATATAATTGTTAATGTATCATTGAAATGTTTTTGTTGTATAATGTGATTTATACATGTTTCTCCTTAAGCTTTGCATTTGGTAGTAATGCATGGAAAGGCTTAAGTGGAGGGTTAGCAATGTGACTTGTTGTTGAATAATGTATATGTAGCATATGGTTTAATATGTTGGTTTAAATGATATAAAGTGCATGTTTAAAAAGGGGCATGATGATGTTTTAAAGGAAGACGTTAAATAAATGGTTTTAAATACATTGATGGTGTTTGTTTTTGAGCTTTCCTCACTAAGCCTTGCGTGCTTACGCTCTCGTTGTCCATCAATGCAGATAATTGAGGTCTTAGAAGGCAACAAGAAGCAAGGGGATCTTGGCAAGACTTGTTTTCCAAAGTATGTTAGAGACTAGACTAAAATGAATAAGGGCAATGGGGTACTTGTTGTGTATTGGGAGATGTTTTGTGAAGCTCCCTGTTTGAGCATGTTTCTTTAGTTGCTATTGGGTTGTAAATGGCCTTTAAGGATTGTTTTTTGTACTGGTTTACCTTTTGATATGTTGGTTGGATGCATATTAGGAAGCATGCCTTTAGATTTCCTCTTTGATGCATGAATCCTTGTTGTGTTGCTAGATTTGTGATGCGAGTTGGCATGAGATATGTTTGACATGTTAGTATTCTGTTTAATGCATGATGGAGTGGTTTGAGTATGCTTTTGGGATGAAAAATCAACCAAATGTGACATTACGGTCCATGCGTACCGATATACGAGGGACCGTATCGGTACGACTAGGCAATTTCAGGCTTGTGGGATCGGTACACGTCTTGTGCGTTTCGATACGCCTAGGAAAATTTAGCCTGGCTTACCGGTATGGGGATGGGCGTTTCGATACGAGTTTTAGCCTATGGATTTTACTTTTGCAATTTGAACCCACGTATCGAAACACCTGGGAAACCGTATCGGTACGATTTAAAATATTTCAAAAGTTTAGTATTTCAATTAGGCGTATCGATACAGCTTGATGGTGTATCAAAATGGTATGTTTCAAACCGTATCGGTACAGGCTTACCCATTTCGATACGAATGACTGTTTCTCATGTGAATGTCACTTTTGGGCAGTTTTGCTTTCTTTGCATTTTACTCCATAATTCTTGTCGATGCAATTATATGTGGTAGAATGACCAGATTGAGTTGAAATTTGAAATGGAAGTTTGAAACCTGACTAATTTAAGGTTGGTAACTTAAAAGTGGGTTTAAATCCTAAAATTTTCTATATTTGCAATTTGGCCCCTAAATTGCAAATGTGATCAATTGGATGTCAAATTGATGCCCGATTGAGTTGGGGTTGCGCCTGATGCCTGTATGAACATGTAGGGTTAATAATTGGCATCTAGATATGATAAAAAGAAAAAAATGGACCGGGTTTGGTTGTATTTCTTCAGTTTTCTACGGAAAACCTAATGTAGCCTTCTTGGTTCAGTTGGGCGTCTAAGCCGGGTCAAGGGGGTTACACCATGATCCACCAACTAACCTATAAACAAAAATAATGATTTCGAGCATTGAGCTTACAAAGCTCAATGGTACATTTCTACTCTACCACAATTCGTGATTATCATAAAATAAACATGCAAGATAAATATAGTTTAGAGAGCATACATAAGACTTCACTATCTATGAGTTAAAATTCTAGCCTACACTAGCTAGAGTTCTTAGGTCACCTAACTCAAGGTATCATTAAGTATACAAGAAGTATTACATGTTCCACAATACTTTGCCATACTCGAGGTCACATAGCCTATCGAGTTACTTGAGCTCACTCAGCCCATCGAGTTAATATATTTGTAAGCTATCATCTATAGAATTAACACATCATCTATATAATAACCAATGAAACCCTAATTTACCCGTGCTCACACAGTCGTCAGGTTACCCGTATTCACACAATCGTCGGGTTAAATGGACCATATCTGGATCACCATAGCCACGGATACATCCTAGACATACTTGGATCACATTAACCATAAGTAGTCCTTACCTGAGGTCACATAGCGAATTTTATTACTCGTTGTATGGTATGTTAGCGCGTTAAAGCTGAACATCAATTTCCTTTCGGGTTGTTGCAACTATTGAAGATTCCAGAATAGAAGTGAGAGAGAATTACCATGGATTTTGTAACTGGATTGCCTTTGAAGCCATCAAAGAAGAATTCTGTGGGGGTAATTGTGGATAGGTTTTCAAAGTGTGCACATTTCTTGGATGTGTATACGACGTATACTTTAGATAAGTTGGCAAAGTTGTATATTGTTGAGATTGTGAGGTTGCATGGGGTGCCTAAGTCTATAGTGTCGGATAGGGATCCGCGCTTTACAGTAAGGTTTTTGGAGTGTTTACATAAGGCTTTGGGTACGTAGTTGAATTTCAGTACATCGTATCATCCTCAAATGGATGGTCAGTTTGAAGGCATTATCAAGTGTTGGAGGACATGTTGCAGTTTTGCATCATTGATTTTCAAGGAACGTGGGAGAAATAGCTACCATCGGTAGAGTTTGCCGATAACAATAGTTATCAGGCTAGTATTCAAATGGCTCCATATGAAGCTTTATATGGTAGGAAGTGTCGTACGCCACTTTGTTGGGCTGAGGTGGGTGAGAAGTATGTTTCTTTGCCTGATGTGTTGGAAGGAACTAATGAGAGGGTGAAGCTTATTAGTGATTGGTTGAAGGCGGCTTTAGATCAGCAAAAATCTTACGTTGACTTGAAGCGTCACAAGATTAAGTTTGCAGTTGGGGATAGAGTGTTTCATAAGGTTTCACCTTCGAAAAAGGTGATGAGGTTTGGACGGAAGGGGGAACTTGAGTCCAAGGTATATTGGGCCTTACGAGGTGTTAGAGCGTATTGGTCCCGTTGCTTATAGGTTGAGGTTACATGTGGATTTGGAGAAGATACATGATGTTTTTTCACGCATCAATACTTCGGAGATAGTGTAATCCCCTTAGCCCGTCCTAGCCGAAACCAAACTAAAATGATCACATTAGGTTTGCCAAAGCAAACTTGAGCTAATAACCTAAACCGGTCTATTTTTTCTTTTTATCTTGTCTAGATGCAAACTATTAATATTCTAAATGTCCATACCTCAGTGGAAACATTATATTTAAATTAGATTGCAAAATGGGATTCAATTACTCAACATATCACATTAGGGACCAAAATGTAATTTCTACAAATTACAGGGTCTTTGTTACAATTTGTGTTACCAATCCTTAATTAGTCCCATTACATGCTCACATGCTAAAATCTAGCACAAAACATTATCTACATTCATTCAATTGCATCCATAACAATCAGGGACTAATTTGCAAGATTTACAAACTTCAACAAACAGGATTACACAAAAATAGCATAGTGTACCGATACAGGCAAGCCCGTACCGATACAGATTAACGAACATAACAGTTCATCGTACTAATACACGAGTGTCTATATTGATACGGTGTGTTAACCAACCCGTACCGATATGACTTTAACATGTACCGATCCCCTTTATGATTTCTCAAAACTCAGAATTTCAGTGGCCAAAACGCATACCGATACGGTACCCCATGTACCGGTACGGTGCATTAAAATCGAAGGGATCGTACCAGTACTCAAATTGGTGTACCAACACCAGCACAAATTTTCCTCAAGGCGTACTGATACGGTGGCTAAGCATACCGATACCCTTAGCTTTATTTCAACATTTTTTGCCTTAACAGGACCTCGCGTATCGATTTTGAGGTACCTGTACCGGTAAATAGAGGCCTGTAATGACCTCTAGGTCCAACATATGACACTTTGGCTCATTCAACACAACCTTAATACATATCTAATCATCATACAACATCAGAGGCATGCTTGACAACATCAATCTAGCATCCTAAGCAACCTAGCAATCTTAGCACAATCAACCACAAAGTGTATAGGCATGCTCCCTAGTCAACATCCCAAACATAAATCCATCTACATCTTAATCACTTTAAACCTCATACAAAACCAAACCAACATATACAACTTGCACAAATAAGGATTTCATCCAAAATTGGTTTAATTGTGTTTGGATTGATGAAATTGACATATTTTGAATTGGATCTATTTTCCTGGGTTTATGATCAGATTAGATCATGTTTTTGATGTTTAATTGAGTTAATAGCTTGGTTTTAACATTGTAATCCCGAAACGAGTTGAGTCTCTAATGTTTAAGGTTGTTAGTTAAGGGTTTTTGTGAGGTTAATGGAGTTTAATCATTGTTGGAAGTGAAAGGATGTTGGGAAAGAGTTTTTAGATGATAATTAATGTATCGAATTGTTATATTATGGTTGGGTTAAGTTTTGAAAGTGTTTGGGGATGTTTTCGATAAGTTCCGAATGGTTTATGAGTGGTCAACTTGTGAGTTGCGGGTAATTGCTTGTTGGCAATGGTTTGAATGCATAATGATGCATTTTCCCTCTGGTTTTATGTGGTTAAAAATAGGGGATAATCAAGGCTACAAGGTTTGACGTTGATTGTTGCTTGCTGAGAGCTTGATTCGTGTTGGCGAGCAAGGCGAGGTGTATTAGTGAGTGGAAACTAGTTTAAACGCCTTTAAAAGATTTAATAAGGGTTGTTGGGAGTTTAGTATAAGCTTGAAACACTTACCTAAGCTCAGAAGTAAGTTTCCCTCTTTTTCTCTTTATTATCGGTTCAGATATGAGCATGTGTAATTCATGTTTTGGTCGTAAACATGGTTTATTTTTACTTACTATAAATGCATGATTTTGAGTACATATGCAGTGGTTTAAAAGTATATGAAATGCTAGTGAGAATTGGTTTTCATTGCGGTTAGGAATGGTGTTATTGCTTTGGTAATGTGATTTACATATGTGGTGATTTTGTATAATGCATTGTAAAACAATGAGTAAATGGTTTTGTAAATGATATATTGGTTATGTGACATGATGAGAAAACATTCGAATATAGTTGCCATGCCATAGGATGAAGTGCACTATAATATGTCAAAAATCGATCGTGGTTAAGGGTCCTCGAGGTAAGTAGTCGGCTACTCAGAATATGATGTTATCACTTTGGTTGAGTGGTCGGTTCCCCTTGTTGATGTTGATCTTGCGGTTGGCATGGTTGTTATATCATACAGCCGGCATGGTAGTAGTCGATTATCATGAGAGGTCCGCGTATCCGAATTGTAAGGTTAACGGTCGGTTACCTAAAGGTTAGCGGTCGGCTAATCAAGGATAGTGGTCGTCTATTCGGGGTCACTATAATTGCCAATATATGCAAGTTTATGGGTTGAACCTATTTTATAATGCTTTGGGATTTAAGCATGGTTTTGCAATTTAATGCTTTGGGATCAAAGCATTAGATGACTTAATTCTTTAGGATTTAAGCATGTGATTTGTAAATGTTGTTACATATGGTCGATATGCATGTTTTGATGGAATCAATGAAAATGCTTTGGACGTAAGCATGGTCTGAAAACACGTGTTTAGTTTTCAAAGGATTTTAAATGCATAATTGTTTTAAGAGCATTCTCACTAAGCATGTGTTCTTACGCTCTCTTTTTCCTAATGATGCAGAGCATTAAGGTTTGGGGGTAGCAAAGGCAAGGTTTGAAGTGATCCAAGTGCAAGACTACTTGAGTGTGAACTCGTTTTATGTTTTCGGTTAATAAGGCAATATGTTCGCCATGTTTTTGGTACTTGTTATCCTATTTTCCCATAGTTTTTAAGCATGTGAAGTGCTAGATTTTATGGTTGGTTTGTTGTTGTTAAGCTTGTTGAGAATCTTTGCTTATGTTGATGCTTGACGGGTGCTTAAGTATGCATCTAGTTGACTTGGATTTGTTGCCATGTTTTGATTATTCAAGCATGTTTATTATGATGCTTTAGATGTGTAGGCATGTTCTGTATGCCTTTAAAGTGTCAAATGAGAGTTTTGGATATGTGGCAAAATAATATTAGGAAGCATGCCTATAGAAAATCTTGAGTGTTTGAATGCCATGTAATGATGTTGATTATGTGATGTTTTAGTTAGGGCTATACCCTAGTAATGTTTTTTTAGGGTTTGGAGCATGTTGGAGTGTTATGGTTGTCATCAAAGTATGTTTAAACAGTAATTTGGGACATTACAGGTCCAAGTGTATTAAAACAGATGTCCCCGTATCAGTACGGCTAGGCCATTTCAGGCACAACGTTTTGATACGCGAGAGGGTGTTTCGATACGGGTAAGCCTTTACAGGCATAGCATTTCGATACTTGAGCAAGTGTTCCGGTACGGTCTCAAGCATTATGGCTAGGCGTTTCGATACGGGAGCAAGTGTTTTGGTACGAGTTTTAGCTATTGGAATCTGAGTTTTACCTTCAAAAACACTCGATCACCAACCTCATACTCAATATCCCTATGCTTCAAATCTGCGTAGGATTTCTGATGATCCGAAGCTACTTTCAAGCACTCACATATCAACTTTACTTTCTCATTCGTGCCTCTCAATACATCAGGCAAGGAAAGATGCTTCTCCCCAACTTCAGCCCAACACACAGGCATACAACACTTCCTACCATACAACGCCTCATACGGTGCCATCTATATACTAACCTAATAACTGTTATTATAAGAAAACTCCACCAAAGGTAATTGCTTCTCCCACGTACCTTGGAACTAAATAATATAGCAGCTCAACATATCCTCTAGAATCTGAATCAGCCGTTCTAACTGGCCATCCGTCTGAGGATAATACGAAGTGCTAAAATTCAGCCGAGTTCCTAAAGCACGATGGAAGCACACCCAAAACCTTGCTATGAAATGCAGATCTCTATTCGAAACTATGGACTTGGGTACCCCATGCAAATGTACAATCTCAGAGATATACAGATCAACCAACCTATCCAAAGTATACGTTGTATGCACTGGCACAAAGTGCGCACACTTCGTAAACTGATTAACAATCACCCAAATGGAATTTTCTTGGTTGGCGTCAAAGGCAACCCAGTTAAAAAATCCATGGTAATCCTTTCCCACTTTTATTTCGATATCCTCAACGGTTGCAACAACCTAGAAGGAAACTGATGCTCAGCTTTCACCCACTGACATACCAAATTGCTCAAATAATTGTTTACCAGCACAATCATCATACCAACATCACTTTAATACCATAATCAACCTGTTAAGCTTAGCGGTTTGGTGGTTTATTAGACGGTCAGGTGGACCAGAGTAGGGATTCGAGTCAATTTCGGGATCGTATATTTTTTGGTAAGATAAAAATGTAGGAAAAATAGTTAAAAATCATCTTTTAATATATATTGATTTTTAGTGGAATAAATTTTGGAAAATGGAATTTGGAAATTGACATTTTGGTTAGTGACCAAAATGCGATTTTTGAAAACTGTTTTAAAGTGACTAAAGTGAAAAGGGTCAAATTCTTAGAATCCTTAAGGAGCTAAATTACCAAGTTTTTGCTGGTGGTTTCTCCCTTCAATTAAATCTTTTTAAACATGTGTTTTAAAGGTGGTTTAAAACGGATTAAAATATCTAAGTTAGTTATTAGCTTTTAAAGAAAATTTACGTAACTTTTTCCTAAACATTTTCTCTCAACTTCTTTTCTGCCAAACAATCAGAATTTCATCAAAATCCAGAGGTGAGAGATTCTTTTCACTCATATTATTGACTTTAACTTTGTTTAGCAAAATCTCATTGAAATCTTATGTTTTCTTAGCTTTTCACAAATCAATTGAGGGAAAATCTTCACAATAGGGGTAAGGTCTGAGATCTCCTCTATTGTATGGTTCTTTATTGAAATTCCCAAGCATTTGATCCTTGTTTTTGTGTTCCTAATCTGATTTTGATGATTATCTAATGTTTAATTGAGTTATTTGGGGACAATGAGTTAATTCACGGATTGGATCTAATTTCCCGTAATTGAGGATGCTTTGATTTATATTTTGGATGTTTAATAATGTTGATATGAGATTTTTATCAATGGAATCCTAAAACTTAAGAATCTCTATTTGTTTAGGTTGTTAGTTTTGAGGTTTTGTGGTGTTTCTATGGTTGTAAGGTTGTTGGAGGTGGTAGGTTGATTTGGATCTGTTTTTAGATGTTTTTGATGTTGAAAGTGATGTTAGATTGATAGATGTTGGCTAGATTGATAGATGTTGGCTGGTTTGTGAATCGAAGTGTGTTGGTTATGTTTTTGGTTGTTGTGGAGGTTAATTGTGAATGTTTTGTGGAAATCCGAGAAGGATTGCAGTTGCTGTGTTTAGAATGCATTATGATGCATTAATCCTATGTTGTTTTGTGGTAAAAATAGGGGAGGTTGATCTGAAAGTTATTGGAGAAGCGTTGGAGGTTTTAGATACTTGATTTTGAGTCGGCGAATTGAGGTTTCACGTATTGGTAAGTGAAAACATGGTTTAAAACGTTTTGATGTTTTTTTAACAGAGTTTTGGGAGTTAAGGTAGAGCTTGAAACGCTTACCTAGACTCGGAAGTAAGTATAAAGTGGTTTTACTCTCTCGATCGTGCTAGTGTTAAATGGTTTTATGCACTTGTTTTGATTTGCATGTTACCTACTGTTTAAGCATGATTTAAAGTATTTGATATACTGTTTTTAAGCATGAGTTGCTGAAGGATGCACATGGTAAGTGATCCTTGTAAGTATATGGTTTATACTTGTGGTTTAAAGCATGGTTGTTGCTTTGGAAAATGGTTTGGTTTAATTCTTGTTAAAAATAGTGAGGTAAATGCTAAATGGTTAATTATATTGGAAAGTGATGTGGTTTTCAAATTGTTATCGGATATAGTTGGTCGACCATAGGATTGAGTGCACCGTAAATAAGTCATCTTGGATGTTGAGGGGTTTATATGGCGTACCGAATACTCCATCCAAGTACCCTAACGGTAGAGAGATTAAACAGTACTGAAAACTCCCGTTAGTGGGTTAAGCTTCTAATCGATGAAAGGGGTGGGTGTACCCGTGGGTTGAAAGTGTACCCAGTTGTTATTGTACCGCGATTGTTATTGTATCGCTATTCTGGTTGAGATGGCTTGAAGTGTTGGGTTAACACTTGTTGAATCCGTGTATCCGATGAACTCTTTTGCTATTGGACTTGTTTAATGATCACTTGTAAGCCAATATAATTGTTAATGTATCATTGAAATGGTTATGTTGTATAATGTGATTTTTACATGTTTCTCCTTGAGCTTTGGATTTGGTAGCAATATAACTTGCTGTTGATTAATGATACATGTAGCATATGGTTTAATATGATGGTTTTAATGACGTAAAGTGCATGTTTTAAAAAGGGCATGATGTTTTAAAAGGATGTCGTTGTGTAAATGGTTTTAAATGCATTGATGGTGTTTGTTCTGAGCATTTCTCACTAAGCCTTGTGTGCTTACGCTCTTTTTGTCCATAAATGCAGAGAATTAAAATCTTAGAAGGCAGCAAGGGGATCTTGGCAAGAATTGTTTCCAAAGTATGTTGGAGTCTAGACTATAATGAATATGGGCAATGGGTTACTTGTAGTGGTTTGGGAGATGTTTTGTGGAACTCCCTGTTGGAGCATGTTTCTTTAGTTGCTCTTGGTTTGTAAATGGCCTTTAAGGATTGATTTTGGTGCTGGTTTGTCTTTTGGTGTGTGCTTGGATGCAAAATTAGGAAGCATGCCTATAGATTTCTTTTTGATGCATGAAGCCTTGTTGTGTTGTTAGAATTGAGATGCTAGTTGGCTTGTGATATGTTTGGCATGTTGGTATTGTGTTTTAAGCATGTTTGATTGATTAGAGTATGCTTTTGGGATGAAAAACTAGCCAAAATGTGACATTACAGGCCAGGCGTACCGATACGCGGGGGACCGTATCGGTACGGCTAGGCATTTTGAGGCTTGAGGGTTCAGTACGCGGGTTGGTGTTTCGATACGCCTAGGCCATTTTGGTCTTAGCGTACCGGTACGACAATGGATGTTTCGAAACAGGTCTCAGTTACTGGAAATCAACTTTTTTGCCCCAAACCCGTGTACCGAAATGCCAAAGAGCCGTATCGGTACGGCCATTAAGGTTTTCAAAAGTTTGGTATTTCAGTTGGGCGTATCGATATGGCATGGAGGTGTACCGAAATGGGGTGTTTCAAACCATATTGATACGGGTTTACCTGCATCGGTACGATGACCATTAATTCTGTTAATGTCACTATGGGCAGTTTTGGTTTCCTTATAGTTTAGTCACTGAATCTTGTCAATGCGATGTATGCGATAGAATGATCAGATTGAGTTGATATTTGAAATGAAAGATTGGAACCTGACTAATTAAAGGTTGGTAATTTAAAAGTGAGCTTTAATCTTGAAATTTTCTATATTTGCAATTTGGTCCCTAATTTGTAAATGTGATCAATTGGATGTCAAATTGATGCCCGATTGAGTTGGGTTGCACATAATGTCTGCATGAACATGTAGGGTTAATAATTGGCATATAGATAAGATGAAAAGGAAAAAAATGGACTGGGTTTTGTTGTATCTCTTCGGTTTGCTATGGCAAACATAATGTAGCCTTCTTGGTTCGGTTGGGCGTCTAGGCTGGGTCAAGGGGGTTACAAATACCCTCCGCAAAAACCACATGTCCAAGAAAAATCACCTCCTTGAGCCAAAAATCGCACTTGCTCAACTTAGCATACAACTGATTATCCTTCAAAACTTGCAGCACAATCTGCAAATGCTGATCGTGCTCCTCCTCGGTGTGAGAGTACACGAGTATATCATCGATAAAAACCACCACAAACCGATCAAGGTACTCATAGAACGCCCTGTTTGTCATTTCCATAAAAGCCACCGGGGCATTCGTCAAACCAAACGACATCACCAAAAATACATAATGCACGTACCTCGTACGAAACGCCGTCTTATGCACATTCACATCCTTTACCTTCAACTGGTAATACCCTAACCTTAAATCAATCTTTGAAGCTGCCCAGCAAAACTGATTCAGTATGCCAGGAACAATGCCAATGAGAGACTTGGCATGAGCCCATGCCATAAAGAGAAAATTATGCACGCCAAGCACAATGCCAAAGCAGCTTGGCATGCAGTGGATTGAAAAATGGAAAGAGGGCGTAAACCCTAGCTTGATTGGCTCATTAAATAAGATAGTATTTTTCTTTAAATTTAAACCCTAGCCGCCCAAAGATTGCGTTTAAATTTAAATTCAACCTAATCACCTTATCACTCCAATCTTTACCCAATCCTATCACCTACAACCTTATCACTTCACCCTTATCACTTTACCCCCTTTCAAATCAAATCTTTTTATCTTCCATCATTATCCCTATTTACTCGGCTTCTATTATTAACCCTATTAAAACACCCAACCTTTTCACTTTCTTACCCTAGCCGGTTTTAAAGAACCAAATCTCTCTCACTTTTCTCTTTTTTCATCAAGCAAGAACCAAGATTCACATCGTCTCTTCTTCTTCATCCTTTGAACCGGTATATTAACACTATGTTTGAATTGGATGGTGCAGGGGATGAGTATTTTGAATATGTCGATACGATGAATGCTACTAAGAGAAAGAAGCTACTGGAAGACTTGTGTGAACCTGGCACGACATGGACAGTGTCCTCAAAGGGACACCGAATGGTAAAGCGCTTGGCATTAAAATGGAGAGGATGAAATCACTTTGTAAAGGCAAATCTGATGCTACCATTCTACAACGAGATTGTATCGGAAGAGAAGCTGATCCTATTGCATTCTATCATTATAGGGTGCAATATTATTGTTGGCAAGCTCATTGTTGATGAAACTTATAAATGTGCAGCAAAAGGTAATGGCAGATTGTTCTTTCCTTTGTTAATTTCTAACATTTGCATGCTCCATGGTGTGTTAAAGCTTGACATTGATAAAGGTCAAAGGATCAAGGGAACAACAATCACAGCTGCAATTTGGAGAAACTTCACCACTGCTGAGCCAAAGGACAAAGACAAGGGGAAGGCAAAAGTGCCCATGCCAGAGCCAAAGGTGCCAAAGGTAGAGCCAGACACCATGCCAGCCAGTTCACTGGAAGTGCTGCCCCAAATTCACCATCGCCAAGAGATCATTCTTTGAAAGTTAGAGAAAGCCGAGGAGCTCAATGCCAACCTGAGACATTATATACAGGCCAGGGATGTTATAATTAGGGAGGCTCTTAAAAAAAGTTCCTTGATTTTGTGCCACAATTTCCAGATTTCCCTGGTGAGCCCTCTGCTAGCGATGATGCCATACAGCCAGTCCAGTCCATATCCCATCCGATGCCACAATCCTATTGTCTCCAGTTCAAGTCAAGTCTGCCAGTTCTGATTCCTTGTCTGAATCAAAGGAAACCAAAGCTAGGTCTACTAAAGCCAAGTCACCAGTGACACATGCTATACATATGCCATCTGATGCCACCGATGCACCTGCTGCATCGGAACCTGCCAAGAAAAAGAAGGAAGTTAGAGCCTCCACTGCCGCTTCAAAACCCAGCCTAAAAAGAAAAAAGCACATGGCCCCTGATCATGGCCCCTTTGTGAAAAGAATAACCTGCGTCACACGAGAAGAAGTCTCCGAAGGGGAGTCCTCTTCTTCCTAATCTCTTTTACATTTCATTGCATTGTATTCACATGATCATGCATTTTAATTTTCTATTTTAATTGTATAAATGTGTTGTTTTCATGCATTGAGGACAATGCATATCTTGGGTTTGTGGGTGTGCATTTTCTCACATTTGTGCCATGCCATGCATTTCATATTTAATTTCTGTTGCCATGTCATTTGTCATGCCATCTAGGTCATTTAGAATAGATGCATACCGAACAACTAAAAAAAGAGAATTTTTTTTGCCTCGTTCAATTTTAAAGAATGTTAACATTTGTTAGGCTAGTTTAATTTGATTTGCGTGTCTGTACAATGAGGAAATTTTAATCTTTAGTTGTCATGCCATGCCAGCAGAGTAGTATGAAAAGTTAGCTTGGCAATTGATCTCTAGTTTAGGGAACTAAAATTTCACTTAATACGTAGTATGTATCTAGTTCCTTAGCAAACTTAGTCTTTTTGAAACTATGCTCAGATTTAAAAAAAAAAGATCAAATGATGCCAGGGTAAAAGAAACTAATAAGGCAGCAATGTTCTGCCAGGGCAATGAAAAAAATGAACTCTCCTCTACCTAGGGATAATAAGTTACTTGAGGCTTCGTAGTTTGTTCCCTCTTAGATCTCAAGTCCAAAACCTTAGGGTATGAGTTGAAAAGAAAGCCTAGTGATGTCTAGATTAAGGTGGGGATTCGTGGTATGCTCCCTCTTATCTCTCACGATAAATAGTCACGAAGCAAGCTTAAATTAATGCCAACAGAAACCCTTGGCAAAGAAAAAAATGATAAAAATAAGAATCTAAGTTTAGGTAGTAAAATTAACTAAGAGAGTGAAAGGATACCTGATGCATATTGCCTACACATCATACACTCTTCAAGGAATTAGATTATAGTTATATTGCTGAACATGAATTACTACCTGCTTGGCATTATTACACTGAGATACTGAGGATAGAAATAGAGCCAAATTCTGCTTGCCCGGACTTGTTGGCATTCCAACCAAAATTTTGCCGAGGTAACATTTTTACTATTTTTGTTTTTATTTTTGCATTACTTGAGGACATGCAATGAGTTAGGTTCGAGGGTGTGTTACCTCTCCAAAAGTACTATTTTTAATGCCAATCTTACAATGCTTTTTCTTGTTTTTAGGTACATTTAGTTGCACTAGGATGATAAAATCATGCATTTGCATAAGGAGTTTAGAATTCTGTCTATGCCAGTGTGAAGGGTTGTTTTGTTGGCAATTTTGTAGGTTTGGCATAATGTTTGGCACAGAAAAATAGCTCAGTAAGGAATGCTAGAGAGAATGCCGAGTGTTATTGGCACAGATGGACCAGACAATGCCAAGCACTGGTTGGCAGAGAAGTGAACTTGATACCATGCCAAGAAGCTGTTGAACTCCGAAAAATAGGACAAGATTAAGCTCTGAAAAGATAGCAATTGGATCAATCTCTGAAAAAATAGCGGATAATATGGTGCCAAGATTGGTTGGCAGATTCATGCCAAGCTTGGATGCCAAGGCAGCGTCGATAGTAGACATCAGCCCTAGCCTGATCAGCTCTCATTCAAACTTGGATAAGATGATTATCTCTTATCCGTTCAGCATTTAAAATTCAAATGAGGAGCACATCCTATCCCTTCCTTGCACGCCTATTTAAACACCAACCGAAGAAGCTTTTTGGGATAAGAGTTTTTTTGGGTGATCGAGTGAGGAGTTGGAGTGCAAGACGATTGACAACCTGCTACACCTAGGAAGGGTAGTTCGACTAGCTTGGCCGTGAGCCTGGATCTTGAAGGGCTACAACGAGAGACCCCTTCTCACCCATTCTCTCTTTCGAGTTGTTTTACCTTGTTTTTAATGATGATGTACTTTGAAAACATTTATGGTTTTTTGGTTAAATCCCTCACCATGAACTAATGTAATAGTTGGTGGGGGATGCTTTGCGTTGAACGTTGTTTTATGTTTTAGTTTTTGATAATAAATCTACCTTAATAATTTTTATATATTCGGCATACTTTAATGTTTTCTAAATACTATGCCAAGCGAGAGCTGGAACTGTTGGCCTATTGCTCCTCAATATTTTAACAGGCTTAGGGTGGCAATAATTAAGTTGTTGAATACTAAGGAGAGAAGCTTCGAGAGAAGTCGTTCAAGTAGATGAACTTACTTCGGGAGTGAAATCTACCCCTTAGGAGTATAGATTGGATTTTAATCAAATTAGTCTATTTAAAAGCATGCACTATAGAGATATATGGGTTTTTACGTGATCAATTTAGGGTAATGACCATCGAGAGAGGCTTTGCTAATTTTGAATCTGCTCTGCAACCAATGACAAGACAGGTTGTTATTAAAGGTTGGCACGACATGAATAGCGTGAAAACCAAGCTTTCTCTGCCAATGCTCATCATTCATTAAAGCACGTTCCTGTCCAACATCTTTACTTTACTCTATTTCTTTTCAATTATTTCCAAAACCAACTTTAAAACAAAAAACTATTTCTCAAGGCAAGTAAAAATCAAAGGCAATTAAATTCTAACTCAATCTCTGTGGGATCGATACTCAGCTTAATTGTTGTATTACTTGCAGACCGTGTATACTTGCACGCAAAAGACTCATCTTGGCACTGTTTTATACTTTTCCAATACATATCTTCTACCCCTTTTGCCAGCATTCACTTAGAGAGTCTACAGAAATCTAGAGGCATGCTTCTTAGAAAACCAAACAAGCAAAAATTGAAACTCCAAACCATCACCACAAACAATCATTAATGGCCTTTTACAAACTAAGAGCAGCAAAATAAACTTGCTCAAACAGAGAGTTTAACAAAACACCTCCCAAAATAACAACAGAACCCTCATTACCCTTATTACTTATAGTCTATACCAAAAACATACTTTGGTTATCAAGTCTTGTTGTGATCCCTTGCTCCCTGCTGCCTTCCAAGCTCTTAATTCTCTGCATTGATGGAAAAAGAGAGCGTAAGCACACTAGGCTTAGTGAGAAGTGCTCAAAAACAACACACCATCAATGCATTAAACCATTTCTCAACATTACATTGAAATCTTATTTCAAACATCCTTTAAAACATTATCATGCCTTTAAAACCATGCACTTAACATCTTTAAAACTAGTTTATTACCATATGCAACATGTATCATTAACCAACAGCAAATCCCATTGCTAACCTCAATTTAAGCCTTCCCATGCATAACAACCATATACAAATCTTAAAGAGTAAACATGTATAAAGCACATTATACAACATAAACCTTTGAATGATACATCAACAATTATATTGGCTCACAAGTGATAATTAACCAAGTTCCATTTCCAAAAGAGTTCATGGGATACACAGATTCAACAAGTGTTCTCTCAACACTTCAAGCCATCTCAACCGGAAATAGCGATACAATCACAATCGTGATACCTAACAACCGGGTACACTTTCAACCAACGGGGACACCAACCCCTTACCTCAGTTAGATGCTTAATCCAATAACGGGAGTATACGGTGCTATAAAATCCCTCTACCGTTAGGGTACTTGGATGGAGTTTTCGGTACACGGATCTAAACCCCTCAACATCCAAGGCGACTAATTATAGTGCACTATCAATCCTATGACCGGCCAACTATATCCGATAATAATTTTAAAACCACATCACTTGCTAATATAATTAACCATTTACCTCATTGTTTTTAACAAGCATTAATCAAACCAATTTTCCAAAGCAACAACCATGCTTTAAAACACAAGTGTAAACCATATACTTACAAGGATCGCTTACCATGTGCATCCTTCAATATTTCATGCCTAAAAATAGTATTTCATATACTTTAAAACATGCTTAAACAGTAGGCTCAATGTAAATCAAAACAAGTGCATAAAAATCATTTCACACTAGCACGACCGAGAGAGAAAAACCACATTTACTTACTTTCGAGTTTAAACCAGCGTATCAAGCTAAGTTTAAACTCCCATAAGCCACGTTTAAACCATTACAAAGCTGGAATCCATGTTCTCACTCATCGATACATGAAACCTTGATTCGCCGATGCGAAATCAAGCGTTCGAAGCCTCCAAAGCTTCACCGATCACTTCCGGATCAACCCCCCTATTTTAACCACATTACAACAGAAATCATCACCTAATCTTTTCCAAACACAAAGCAGCCACAAACTAACAATTTAACACTTCCATAATCATCAATTAACACTCAAAAACAGGATTAATTCATCCTAATACTTCCAGCAATTAAACAACCACCACAACTTCACAAAAACACAAATCTAACAATCTAAACAACTAGGGATTCAAGAGTTTCGGGATTCCATTGTTAAAAAAAACTTATCAACATAATAATACATCCAAAATATGATTAAAATCAATCTTCAACACTGGAAAATAGATCCAACATGAATCTTTCACTATTTCATCAAATTCACCCAAATTAAATCAATTAATTCAACAAAAAAAAACACAAAATCAGATTTTAAACCATAAATCAATGATCAAACACTTGGTAATATCAATAAAGAACCATTCAATAGAGGAGATCACAGACCTTACCCCTATTGTGTGATATTTCCCTCAATTGGCTTGTTTGAAGCTATGAAAACACAAAATTTCAATAAGGTTTTGTAAATCAAAGTTAAAGAATCAATTACAAATCAATAACCTGAGTAAAATGATCTCTCACCTCTGATTTTTAATGAAAACTTGAGTGTTTGGCACAAGAGAAGTGGAGAGAAAAGTTACGTCAATTTTCTTGAAAATGATAACTAACTTTTTAATAACCAAATTCCCTTTTAATTAACTTTTAAAACATATGATAAAAAGACTTAATTGACAGAAGAAATCACCAGCAAAAACTTGGTAAAATAGCTCCTTAAGGATTCTAAGAATTTGATCATTTTCATTTTAGTCACCTTTAAAAACCAGTTTCCGAAAATTGTATTTTGGTCACTAACCAAAATGTCACATTTCCAAAACCCATTTTCCAAAATCGTTTTCACAAATATTAATCATATATTGAAATATGATTTTTAATCATTTTTCCACATTTTTATCTTACTGAAAAATATTTACTCCTGAATTCGACTCAAACCCCTAACCCGGTCCACCGGACCACCTAACAAGCCACAAAACCGCTAGGCCCAAAATCAGGGCATTACATTGTGAGTGGGCAACTTGTGAGTTACGGTTAATTTCTTGTTAGAAATGGTTTGAATGCATAATGATACATTTTCCTTGTAACACCCTCGATCCGGAGGTCACATTTGGGTCTCAAGCCCAACCCAAAACCATAAAATTTCTTTTCAAACAGGATCAACCCAACAAGTAAGTCGCAAAAACATTTAAAACCAATGATTAAAATAATTATATATAAGTAAATAAAATGTTCAAGGATCTCCAATTTAAATTTAAAATAGTTGAAGATACAATTTAAATATTACAGTTCCAAATAATAAACGCAAACTCCACGTGTAATGTCCTATGAACACATAGCCCACTAGACTCAAATATCGTACTCTGAAGATCACCATGTGCTGGAATCCCGATCTGATAGTGCTCCACGATCCCACTATCCAACGATCAACCTACACACAAAAACAACGATTCCGAGCGCTGAGCTTACAAAGCTCAGTGGTACACATCTACTCTACTATACTTCATGCTAATCATAAACGTAAGCATGGAAGCGAGTACAAGCGATAAGAAGCGATAAATAAACATATGGAGCTACCATAATCACCTAAACACATGTCAAGCATATAAACAACATCACAATTGCTATAAGCACATCAATAAAGCAAACCAAGAGCGAGGCCCAATGTCACCCGACACTAGAAGACCCACCCATGCTAAGAATCTCACATCGAGCGGTATACTCGAAATCTCACGTCGAGTTTTCGCTCAAAATATCACATCGAGCGAGGCTCAGAATCTCACATCCAGCAAATATTATCACCCAAAATCTCACATCGGATGGCCTTCATTTTATCACTCAGAATCTCACATCGAGTAGCTTTCATGTGTTGCAACACTCACTCACTGGTATCTGGATCCTACCAAACAAAGACTCGCGACCAAACAGGTGCCCTACCTAGCACGTAACCATACATGATCCACCATGGATCCATACAAATCCTCGACCTGGCACAAAACCATCACACGACCCACCACAGGTCCCTATTGTTGCTATTACAACAATCAAGCATTACTGAGTCATTAGGTTTTATGCAGGAGTAATACAATTCATTCCCATTGATTATTTCCAACAATTCACATTATCACATTTGTTAATCATATTAGTAAATTTCCATCTCAAACTAACTTTTAAACCAATTAGTGTTTATTATCGGTTCCATAAACAATTTATCGAGTGATTGACTATACTAGTCCATTATTACAACCCTCGTCCTTACATAGCATTATAAGCCATTAAGCATGACGGTATCAATATTAATTATGAGGCCCTATTCTACCCCTAAAGCTTATGAAAGTCATTATAGTTTGTTGCTAGCTCATTTAAATTATTTAATAATAATTACCAATTTTTAGGCATTAAATCAAATACTATCAGCACTGTCCATAACCCATATTCAATCGAATATATTAATTCATTCAACTAGTACACAAGGCATCATCACATAGAAATCATGAATCAGATAATCATACGAATATCCAGACAATCCTATACAATTTCTAAAGCTCATAACAGTTTCAAACATCCTCAACTCATCAAGCACTTTAATAATTATCGATCCTCGCAATACCAGTGCCAACGCATGCTTATTACTCATCTCCTATTTTGCAACCACTAACATGCAAGGCAATTACACTTATGATGCTCATGAAGCATTTCTAAGTTCAAGGTGTACTAACCTTATGATGACATCACTAAAATCCTTATCCTAACTTCCCGAATATTCCACTTGATCCGATATATGACCTGATTAATCCTCTCATATCAACAATTACGAAAACACTTAAATTTCATACACCTTCTATGCCAAACAAAGGGTCAAACACATAAAAATAGCTTAACGGGTTTGAATTTAGCAAAACAAACTGTGCCATTGAATTCGGAGCGTCGAGAAAACCCAGGGTAGGGTCCCCTGAAAAAAGTCAAAGACGGGGGTCAACGGTGGCGGCCAACAGTCAACAGTGACTGACGGCGGTCAAGGCAGTGGTAGACGATGGCGGCGGCAGCAGAGGTCGACAGCGACAGCCGACGGCAGTCGGCAACGACAGCTAATGGTAGCAGCGGCTGTCGGCTTGGCTCAGGCTGAGTTAGCTTGGCCTGACTCGACCGAGTTGGGTTAAGTTCACTCGGGTGACTCGGTCCCCTGTTGCAGGACCACGCCCGCGCTCAGCGGCGGTGCATGGGGGTGTATGACGGGGGCTCCAGCGGCTTCTGGCGACAAAACTTCATCGGCGGACTGTTCTCGAGCCAGTGAACTCAATGGTGGCCTTCGTTTCTTGATTCTAGCCCTCTAACCCCCTTGAACTGCACAACCTGAAACTTCATCTCTCTCAGCTCCTCCGATGACAACTCTGACAGCGGTGATACTGGTACCGGTAAACTCGTTTCGGCGAGATAAACATAATGGCGGTGGTGGTGTTGTGATCGGACGGCTAGATCTCTGTAGATCGGAGTTTGAAATTTCATCTCAAACTTTTCTCTCTTCTCTCTCTCTCCCACCATTTTCATCTTTTTCCTTTTTCTCTCTCCTCCATCATTCCCTTCCTCACTTTTCAACCGCCCACTCCTTATTTAAAATTCAAACTATTTTTTCCTTTTTATTTTTTCCCCTTTTTACCCCTCAGCCCAATTATAATTTCTTAATTAGGCCCTCAACCCAAGACTCAATACCCGGTCCAAGACCCGATTCGTTAACCCAAAATCTAGATCTTTACAATTCTCTCATCCTTAAAAGAAATTTCATCCCCGAAATTTGCACCCATAACCCAGAAGAAAAAGCTGAAACCATTACAACTCTTTGACGTTCCTAAGAATTTCCCGCTGTGCTGCTCTGATCTCTCACAACACCTATCAACATGACCATGCCTTCTAATGATACGAACAATATCTCAACTGATTCTTTTCCAAGGGAGGATTTTGTCCTCGTTTGGTACATCTCAAACGACAAGCCAAAACTCAACGGTGTCTTGACAAAACATCACGTAGATACTTCATCAAAGGAACTTAACTTATTCTATAGAACCCCAAGAAATTGCTGCACAAGAATTCTTCTACAACACACGATCAAAAGAACGGGAGGTTAAATAGCCGATGCATCCAAACTAGACAACTATTCTCGAGGTTACTCCTTGATGGATACTCTAACTGTAACGACATTCTCATCCAAAACATCACTTATTGGGTGCTAACCTTTGAAAACTAACGACACCCCAACTTGGCTCAAGCATTCACATTAAACTCAGCATGGAATCTATATCGGTAGCCAACGTAGCTCTCACCAACTCGATTCTCGTAAGGGTCTTACGATTCGAATCATAACGTGTTTGGAGAACACATCTGTAATACCACTCGAATTTATCATTGTAATAAAATCCCACCAAAGAAAAAGGTTCTATCAACCTCGAATCTAGTGCTAAAAGGTGGCATGAACACTTCACTGTGACGTACAATCCAACTAGCAAACTAACCAAACAAACTTTATGTGGCTCACACCTTTGCTAAAAACTTATCAATCGGTGCATACCCAAGAACTATATCATTACTCAACGAAACTGTGCACTCACGAACCTTGTACAAAATCCCCAGTCATCCATTTAAATTTCATCGATGAATACCAAGCATCCCCACAATTCTAAGGAACTTAATGCTTAACTCTCAACTAATAGCAAGCTAACTACTTATCACTATCTCCAACACACGACTCTACAATGTTTCTTGAACACGTGACGAAAGCTTGGTACTAATTGCCACTCTCAAAATTCACCGTATACAGACCACTGTAATATAAGTGAAAATCTCTTACCTTGATACGTCTTTTCCGAAACACTTACCACAAGATTTCAACCATCGAACCCAATTTCAATCATAACATTGTATCCTCTTAACTTATCAGATGCTTCTTCTCATGACTCCAAAAGCAAATCAACCCTTAACTCAAAACATGCTAACGGACACACGGGCACCGGTACTGCATAGAACTAGAATCAACACTCTCTTACATGACTATTATCTAGGATAGCCCCATACGACATCATGATACTCTGAATCTTGTTACCCGGTATGATCCACTATTTATTTAGCTCACTTGCTTAGGTGCTGATTGGTTACACCATCAACAGTTCGTACGTACCTTATCCCATGTCATCATCTAAACTGCAAATTTCCTTAGAAATCAAGTACCTCAAACTTCACTCTATTGGGGAGAACACAACCTTTCTCTTTTAGCTCCAAAATACATTTCCAATGGTATAACAAAACATCTTCGAAAACCTCAAAATCTCATTCAGCTTTGATCAGGTCCACTCCACTGTCATGACAAACTGCTTAACATAGCACGGCTTTCCAACAATGTCGTTCGACTCGCTTCAAAGCGACCGTGATACAATCAAAGGCATTTACGAAGTCTCAAACCCTTTCTTCCTTAACTGGTTGTACGATAATTAACCCTTCCCCCACACACGGTCAATGAGATGACTATCTCTTCAACGCCAAACTTTTCATATTCCTTTACATCCACACCTGGCACGCAAAACATCCAATTCATATTCAAGAGACAACACAGTGGCTCCCACCTTATCTTCACGAAAACACCTTGATGTCACCGCGAACATTACCCACTATCATGATATACTCAAAGAGAAAAAGAATCTTCTTTCCAAAATCAATTTTCTAACCTCAATACATTAACAATAAGCATTACCCTTCCAAACGAATCTCAAAAGAAATACACAGGCGCTTTACATTCGGTTAAAAGGGTTATCCACCTTCGAAACGGGCAACAGTCTTCTATGATCGATTAACAATTATCAATGGTTTGGGTGGCACAATCACGAACCAACTTTTTACTCGATAGCAAGTCTGACTCTTCCTTGAGCGAAGCACTTAAACGAAAATGACCTGATTCAAGTTGTTCCTCCGAAATTGAATCTACAACTACTCAACTGGGTCGATATCCTCTAACAAGTACGACTGCGCCGGCATCTAACTTGGTCTTACCTCAACATCTACTTACGTTCCTAATATGGAGAGATCTTAACGACTCCTTCATTAAGCATAAACAAGCACTCTAGTAGCCTAAAAGCCCTTGAACATCGAACTGTACACATTAACACCTATCAATTCAGTCAAACCTATTTCACAACCCCGCTGCCATCCTTGAAACTATCGTTGCAAAGATTTCGATGAAAGGACGACAATCCAACATTTCCATTTTTAAAAGCTGGGCTACATTAAGGTCTCAAACCCTTAAACTTACTCTCGACATCACAGGCTAGCTCCACACCTGATTAATTGGAACAATTCCCATGGTGCAGCACCTCTTAAGAAGGTAGCTTTCTTTTAAATCGGCAGGACGCCTAACTTTGGCCATACCTAGACGAACTAATGGATCATGATTCCACTATCTCCTAGGAATTCCCTTAAGAATAGAAATGATACTCTCCTAGTATCAATAATTACTCATTTTTAAATAGAAAAAAGGGTCATCTAACCAACGTGCACTCACCGATCGATTTCGAGAACAGATTATCTATTCCTGCAACAAAACCTTTATTCACGCATAACGATGAAAATTCCTTGTTATGAACTCTTGCAACGAATCTGGGGACTTCAGGGTGACTACAACGCACAACGAAAACTCATGTGACATGAGGAGAACACATTCTCAACTCAGGTTTTATCCGACTAACTTGCATCTCGACAATCTGAGGTGACCTCACTCTTAGGATCACTACCATTAACTGTCCCGCACTTAACTCAGTCCTCTCATCCACGATCATAACCATCTTGACGTCTCAACATTAGATGCACTATCAAAATTCCAGCCTTAAGGAGTACGAATTTAGTTTAAGGGCTTGTATCCACTAGACACCTTACTAAAACACCTATACCACCCCGGGGTTTCCTAGAACCGGTAAACCTAAGCTTTGATACCACTAAATGTAACACCCTCGACTAGGATTTCACATTTGGGCCTCAAGACCAACCCAAAACCTTAAAATTTCTTTTCAAACTGGATCAACCCAACAAGTAAGTCACAAAACATTTAAAACCAATGATTAAAATAATTATATATAAGTAAATAAAATGTTCAAGGAACTCCAATTTAAATTTAAAACAGTTGAAGATACAATTTAAATATTAAACTTCCAAATAATAAATACAGACTCAACGTGTAAGGTACTATAAAAACATAGCCCACTAGACTGAAATATCGTACTCCGAAGATCACCATGTGCTAGAATCTCGATCTGATAGTTCTCAACGATCCCACGATTCAATGATCAACCTACGCACATAAACAACGATTTCGAGCGCTGAGCTTACAAAGCTCAGTGGTACACATCTACTCTACTATACTTCATACTAATCATAAATGTAAGCATGCAAGCTAGTAAAAGCAATAAGAAGCGATAAATACACATGTGGCGCTACCATAATTGCCTAAACACATGTCAAGCCTATAAACAACATCACAATTCCCATAAGCACATCAATAAAGCAAACCAAGAGCGAGGCCCAATGTCACCTGACACTAGGAGACTACCCATGCTTGGAATCTCACATCGAGCGGTATACTCAGAATCTCACATGAGTCCTCGCTCAGAATCTCACATCGAGCGAGGCTCAAAATCATACATCGAGCAAATATCATCACCCGGAATCTTACATCGGATGGCCTTCATTTCATCACTTAGAATCTCACATTAAGTGGTCTTCATGTGTTGCAACACTCACTCACTGGGTATCTGAATCCCACCAAACAAAGACTCATTACCAAACAGGTGCCCTACCTGGCACGTAACCAAACATGATCCACTACAGATCCATACAAGTGCCCGACCTGGCACACAACCATCACTCGACCCACCACGGGTCCCTATTATTACTATTACAACCAATCAAGCATTACCGAGTTGTTACGTTTTATGGAGGAGTAATACAATTCATTCCCATTAATTATTTCCAACAATCCATAGTATCACATTTGTTAATCATATTCATAAATTTTCATCTCAAACTGACTTTTAAACTACTTAGTGTTTATTATCGGTTCCATAAGCAATTTATCGAGTGCTCAACTATACTAGTCCATTATTACAACCCTCGTCCTTACATAGCATTATAGGCCATTAAGCATGACGGTATCAATATTAATTACAAGGCCATATTCTACCCCTAAAGCTTATAAAAGTCATTATAGTTTGTTGCTAGCACATTTAAATCATTTAATAATAATTACCAATTTTTAGGCATTAAATTGAATATTATAAGCACTGTCCCTAACTCATATTCAATCGAATATATTAATTCATTCCACTAGTACACAAGGCATCATCACATAGAAATCATGAATTAGATAATCATACAAATATTCAAACAAACCTATACAATCTCTAAAGCTCATAACAGCTTCGAACATCCTCAACTCATCAAGCACTCTAATAATTATCGAGCCTCTCAATACCAGTACCGATGCATGCTTATTACTCATCTCTTATTTTGCAACCACTAACATACAAGGCAATTACACTTATGATGCTCATGAAGCATTTTGGAGTTTGAGGTGTACTAACCTTATGCTGACATCACTAAAATCCTCACCCTATCTTCTCGAATATTCCACTTGATCCAATATCTGACCCGATTAATCCTCGCGTATCAGCAATTACGAAAACACTTCAATTCCATACACCTCATATGCCAAGCGAAGGCTCAAACACATAAAAATAGTTTACCGAGTTTGAATTTGGCAAAATGAACTGCACCATTGAATCTGAAATGTTGAGAAACCCCACGGTAGGGTCCCCTAAAAAAGTCAACACTGGTGGTCAACGGTCAACGGCGATTGACAGAAGTCAAGGGCAGTGATTGCGGTGACTGACGGTAGACGGCAACGGTCAGCTCGACTCGGCTTAACACGACTCGGACCCCTGGGGCAGGATCACGCCCACCGGCATACTGTTCTCGAGTTGGTAAACTCGGTTGTGGCCTCCGTTTCTTGATTCTAGTCCTCTAAACCTTTAAAATGCACAACCCAAAACTTCTTTTCTCTCACCTTCTCTGATGGTAACTCTAACGGTGGTGATACTGGTACTGGTAGACTCATCTCGGCGAGATGAACACAATGGCGGTGGTGGTGTCGTGATCGAACGGCTAGATCTCTATAGATTAGAGTTTGAAATTTCATCTCATACTTTTCTCTCTTCTCTCTCTCTCCCACCATTTTCATTTTTTTTTCTTTTTCTCTCTCCTCCATCATTCCCTTCCTCACATTTCAACCACCCACTCCTTATTTAAAATTCAAACTATCTTTTCCTTTTTATTTTCTGTTTCCCTTTTTTACCCTTAGTCCCAATTATAATTTCTTAATTGGGCCCTCAACCCAAGGCTCAATACCCGATCCAAGACCTGATTCGTTAACTCAAAATCTAGATGTTACATGCCCTCTGGTTTTATGTGGTTAAACACAGGGGATAATCAAGGTGATGAAGTTTGACGTTGATTGTTGCTTGTTGGGAGCTCAATTCGCGTTGGCGAGCAAGGCAAGGTGTCTCAGTGAGTGGAAACTAGTTTAAACGCCTTTAAAAGATTTAATAAGGGTTGTTGGGAGTTTATTATAAGCTTGAAACACTTACCTAAGCTCAGAAGTAAGTTTCCCTCTTTTTCTCTTTAATATCGTTCGGATATGAGCATGTGTAATTCATGTTTTGGTCGTAAACATGGTTTATTTTTACTTACTGTAAATGATTTTGAGTACATATGCAGTGGTTTAAAAGTACATGAAATGCTAGTGAGAATTGGTTTTCATTGCGGTCAGGAATGGTGTTATTGCTTTGGTAATGTGATTTACATATGTGGTGATTTTGTATAATGCATTGTAAAACAATGA
This sequence comes from Hibiscus mutabilis, assembly GCA_019671005.1. NCBI lineage: Eukaryota > Viridiplantae > Streptophyta > Magnoliopsida > Malvales > Malvaceae > Hibiscus > Hibiscus mutabilis. The sequence goes on from CM033720.1 coordinate 23,438,926, forward strand.
GTAAATGGTTTTGTAAATAATATATTGGTTATGTGACATGATGAGAAAACAATCGAATATAGTTGCCATGTCGTAGGATGAAGTGCACTATAATATGTCAAAAATCGATCATGGTTAAGGGTCATTGAGGTAAGTAGTCGGCTACTCAAAATATGATGTTATCACTTGGGTTGAGTGGTCGGTTCCCCTTGTTGATGTTGATCTTGTGGTTGGCATGGTTGTTATATCATTCGGTTGGCATGGTATGGGTTATGGTAGTGGTATATTATCATGAGAGGTCCATGTATCCGAATTGTAAGGTTAACAGTCGGTTACCTAAAGGTTAGCGGTCAGCTAATAAAGGATAATGGTCATCTATACGGGTCACTATAATTGCCAATATATGCAAGTTCATGAGTTGAACCTATTTTAAAATGCTTTGGGATTTAAGCATGGTTTTGCAATTTAATTATTTGAGATTTAAGCATGAGATGACTTAATGCTTTGGGATTTAATCATGTGATTTGTAAATGTTGTTGCATATTGTCGATATGCATGTTTTGATTGGAATCAATGAAAATGCTTTGGACGTAAGCATGGTTTGAAAGCAAGTGTTTAGTTTTCAAAGGATTTTAACACAACATTGTTTTAAGAACATTCTCACTAAGCATGTGTGCTTACGCTCTCTTTTTTCTAATTATGTAGAGCATTAAGGTTTGGGGGCAGCAAAGGCAAGGTTTGAAGTGATCCAAGTGCAAGACTACTTGAGTATGAACACGGTTTATGTTTTCGGTTAATAAGGCAATGTGTTCGCCATGTTTTTGGGACTTGAAATCCTATTTTCCCATGGTTTTTAAGCATGTGAAGTGCTGGATTGTATGGTTAGTTTGTTGTTGTTAAGCTTGTTGAGAATCTTTGCTTATGTTGATGCTTGATGGGTGCTTAGGTATGCATCTAGTTGACTTGGAATTTTTGCCATGTTTTGATGATTCAAGCATGTTTATTATAATGCTTTAGATGTGTAGGCATGTTGTGTATGCCTTTAAAGTGTCAAATGGGAGTTTTGGTTATGTGGCAAAATGATATTAGGAAGCACGCCTATAGAAAATCTTGAGTGTTTGAATTCCATGTAATGATGTTGATTCTGTGATGTTTTGGTTAGGGTTGTACCCTAGTAATGTTGTTTGAGGGTTTGGAGCAAGTTGGAGTGTTATGGTTGTCATCAAAGTGTGTTTAAATAGCAATTTGGGACATTACAGGTCCAGGAGTATCGAAATAGGTGTCCCCGTATCGGTACAGCTAGGCCATTTTAGGCATAGCGTTTCAATATGTGGGATGGTGTTTCGATACGGGTAAGCCTTTACAGGTATAGCATTTCGATACTCGAGTAAGTGTTCCGGTACGGTCTTAATTATTATGGCTAGGCGTTTCAATACGCAAGCAAGTGCTTCGGTATGAGTTTTAGCTACTAGAATATGAGTTTTAGAAATTGTTAAGGCATACCGAAACACATGTACGCATATCAGTACGGCTATAGTTGATTATGTTATATGGAATATTTTGGAAGTTTTTGTTTCTTTCATTTTGGTCCCTGAGTTTTGAGAATGCAATTGTGTGAGCTTGGATTATTGTATTGGCCTGAAAATTGACATGTAAGCATGTAATTGGACTAATTGAGGATTGGTAACCTTAATTTTAGTTTTCATCCTTAAGTTTATCAGATTTGCATTTTAGTCCCTAAAAGGTATGTTTTGCAATTGGTTGTCTTCTTGTGGTCTGATTCCTTTGTAAACTCACCCGTTGGAAGTATGTACACTTAGAATTAATAATACGCATCTAAAAAGATAAAAAGAAAAAAATGGACCGGTTTTCATAATCTATCTCCAGTTTGCTTCGGCAAACCTAATGTAGTTCTCTTGGTTCGTTCAGGCGTCTAGGCCGGGTCGAGGGGGTTACAAAACCAATTTCCAAACTGAGTTCGAGAGAGAATTCATCCTTTTCTTACTTCCAAGCTTAGACTAGCGTTTCAAGCTTGATCTAACCTCCCAAACACAACTTTCAAACCTTTGAAAAGCTGTAAATCTCATTCTCACTCACCGACACGCAAAGTATCGCTTGCCGATACGGTAATCTCGCCTCCAAAACTTTCGAAACCAAAGCTCAATATTGAGGACCAACTTCCCCTACTTTATCCACAAAAAAACAGAGGGTACATTGCATCAAAATGCAATCAACAACACAACAACACAAATCATCAACATCTCTTATCAAATTCCACTCCACAACAACCGAAAATAGCATCAAACATCTTCCAAACCTTACCCAGCCACAACCTAACATCTTAACCCATCAATTAACATCTAAAAACATATCACCAACATTCTTATACCTCCAGCATTCATAAAACCTCCACAACTCCTCAAAAACTCATAACTAGCAACTTAGAAAAATAGGAATTCAATTACTTTCGGGATTTCTATGATTAAGCCATCTTATTAACATCATTTAACATCGAAATCATGATCTATATCAATCCAAATCATGAGAAACCAGAACCATTACGGGACTAAGTCAATTTCCTCAATTAAACCTTGATTTAACCATTTTCCTTTAATTAAATCATCAAAAACACATTAGAAAACTCATGTAAAGGATCAAGAACTTGGTAATTTTAATAAAGAACCTTGAATTAGAGGAGAACAACAAACCTCACCTCTAATGCCTGCCTTTCCCCTTAATTGGATAAATTTTCATAGCAAAACAATGAGAAACCAATTTTATTTTCTTAGGAAATCATTATAATTCCAATTGAAATTAAAAGATTAAATAAAAAAGATTTTACCAGAGAATTTTGAAGAGAAAAGAAGTGTTTGGGTGGATAGAATTGGAGAGAAAATTCTTTTTGAGAAAAGTTAGTTACGTCAAATTTGTTTAAAACTTTTTAAGCAACCAATTAATTCTCCAACCTTTTATATTATTTTAAAATCATTAAAAATAGCCAATTAATGGGAAAATCCTGATATTAAACTTTAGGGTAAATAACTCCTTAAATATTCAAAGTTTTGACCCTTTTACAAAACAATCACCAAAAACAGTTTTGAAACTTTACATTTTGGACACTAATAAAAATGTCCAATTTTGAGACCCCTTTTTTTCAAAATTGACTTGACCAAAATTATTTCCATATTAAATCATGATTTTAGATCATTTTTCAAATTTTTATCTCGCCCGAAAACATTTGTTTCAAATTAAATCCCAAAACTGACTTGAATCCTCTAATCCGATCCAACAGATCGTCTAAACCTCCAATAAAACTCCTAGGCCCAAAACTGGGGTGTTACAACTCTCCCCCTTAAGAATTTCGTCCTCAAAATTTACCTGATAAGAACAGATGCGGAAATTGATCAACCATGTCTAACTTACTCTCTCATATGGCCTCCTCAACACCGCGATGTTGCCACAGCACCTTAACAAGATCAATCATATTGACACGAAGAACTTTACTACTGGAGTCAAGATTATCCACTGATTCCTCAACATAAGACAAATTCGGTCGCAACTCAACATCCTCAACTGGCATCACATGCGGCGAATCCGAACGGTACCTTAACAAGCTCAATCCGATAAGCTGCAGGACCAATACGTTCAGCACTTCATATGGTCCTACAAACCTTGGACTCAACTTTCCTTTACATGCAAAGCGCATCACCTTCTTCCAAGGTGAGAATTTCAAGAATACTTTCTCACCAACCGCATACTCAACCTCTATACGCTTCAAATCCGCGTAGGATTTCTGCCTATCTGATGTGCCTTTGAACAATCGCAAATAAGCTTTACTTTATCATACATGTCTTTCAATACATCAGGCATAGAAACATACTTTTCTCCAGCCTAAACCCAACACAAAGGTGTACGACATTTCCTACCATACAGGGCTTCATACGGTGCCATCTTTATACTACCTTGATAGCTATTAGGTACGTAAACTCAACCAAAGGCAACTGCATTTCCCAGGTTCCTTGAAACTCAATGATGCAACATCTCAACATGTCCTCCAAAATCTGAATCACACATTTAGACTGGCCATCCGTTTGAGGATGATACGATGTACTAAAATTCAAGCGAGTATACAAAGCCCGATGCAAACATTTACAAAATCTCACTGTAAACTGCGGATCCCTATCCAAAACAATCGACTTAGGTACCCCGTGCAACCTCACAATTTTAGCAACATACAAATCTGCCAACCTATCCAAGGTCTGATCAACAATCACCCAAATGGAATCCTTTTTGGTCGATGTCAAAGGCAACCCCGACACAAAATCTATGGTGATCCTCTCCCATTTCCACTCTGGAATTTTCAACGGCTATAAAAACTTGGAAGAAAACTAATGTTCAGCCTTTATACACTGATATACCATGCACCTACCAACAAAATCAGCTACGTCCTTTTTCAGACCCAACCAATAGTACTCATTCTTCAAATCTCGATACATTTTAGTACTACTGGATGCATAGAAAAAGGACTATCATGTGCCTCGGTCAAAATCATAGGCCTCAACTCCTCATCACTTGGCACCACTATCCGATCTTTAAACCACATCATGCCATCACTATTAAAGCAAAAATTCGTAGGATTTCATCCATGATGTCCTTGACAGGCGGTACCAACGCTTCATCATAAGGTTGTTTTTTTAACCAACTGCGACAGAGATGGCTTCACTTGCAACTCAACCAACAACCCTCCATCACGAGTCACACTCAACCTCGCGAGCATAGTCCTTAACTCCACAACAACTTTTCTACTCAAAGCATTGGCTATGGCATTCGCCTTACCCGGGTGATACTCAATTGTCAAATCATAATCCTTTAGCAACAGTAACCACCTACATTTCCTAAGATTCAACTACCTTCGTGACATTAAATATTTCATACTTTTGTGATCCATGTATACAATACACTTCTCACCATAAAGGTAATGTCTCCAAATGACGCAAACACTACCACGGTGAGCTCAAGATCATGTGTAGGGTAGTTGCATTCGTGCACCTTCAACTTCCTCGATGCATAAGCTAGAACTTTCCCCTCTTGCATCAACACACACCCCAAACCAACGTAGGATGTGTCACTATAGACCACAAAATCTTTCACTGACATAGGTTGAATCAATATTGGAGCTTGCGTCAAAGCTTCCTTCAACCTCTTGAAAGCTTGTTGTCTAGCTTCTGTCTACTCAAACCGTACATCCTTTTGCAACAACTTGGTCAACAGAGAAGCAACCCTTGAAAACCCATCCACAAAATGTTGATAGTAACCGGCCAAACCCAAGAAACTACGGACTTCCATCACTGAATTTAGTTGCTTCCAACTTACAACTGCATCTACCTTTTTCAGATCCACTCGGATACCTTCCGTGAAAACCACATGACCGAGAAAATCCACTTTTTTAATCCAAAATTCACACTTTCTCAACTTGGCATAAAGCTGATTATCCAACAAGGTTGTCAACACAATTCGCAAGTCTCGATCATGATCCTCTGCGGTAGGAGAGTACACAAGAATATCATCAATGAACACTACTACAAATTGATCCAAGAATTCATGGAACACTCAGTTCATCATGTCTATAAATGCTGCAGGCGCATTTGACAACCCAAACGGCATCACCAAGAACTCATAATGCCCGTACCTAATACGAAAAGCAGCTTTTGGCACATCTTTGTCTTTAACCTTCAACTAATAATATCCAGATCTCAAATCAAACTTGGAAAACACCGTAGCACCCCAAAATTGATCGAACAAGTCATTAATCCGAGGAAAAGGATACTTGTTCTTAATCGTCAACTTGCTCAGTTACAGATAGTTAATGCACATCCTCAAAGTACCATCCTTCTTTTTCACAAACAACATCGGTGCTCCCTACGGTGAAACACTAGGCCGAATAAAACTACGGTCCAACAACTTCTGGAGTTGCATCTTCAACTCTTCCAACTCCTTTGGTGCCATACGATATGGTGCAATCTACATCAAAACCGAATCAGTATATGTCTCAATGAAAAACTCCACATCCCTCTCCGGTGGCAACCCAAGTAACTCTTCCGAAAATATACCTAGAAAGTCAAAAACAGTACGGATATCTCTAGTCTGCACTTCCTCCATATTCGGATTCATAACATAAGCTAGATATGCTTGACACCCACATTCTAGCAACTTTTGCGCTTTCAAGGCCGAAACCACATTGGATAAGAACTTAACATTCTCACCCACCACTACCACCTCATAATCATCAGCAAGTTTCAACATAACCTGCTTGGTCTCAAAATCAACTACAGCCTGATGCTCAGACAACCAATCCATACCCAAGATCACGTCAAAACCATGAAATAATAGCTCTATCAAATCAGCCATAAACACATGACCATGAACCATTAAGGGACATCTCTGGTACATCTTCCTTGTAATGATCGTCTTTCTAAAAGAACTCGTTACTTGTATACCAACATCAAGCATTTCTACCGGTATACCAAGAAAATGTGTATGCTCATGCAAAACATATAAATGAGTAGATCCAGAATATATCAAAGATAATAGTGACATAGACTAAAAGGTAAAGGTACCTGCTATCATGTCCGTGTCATTCCTCCCTTTGTGATGAGCATATATCCTCGTCGGTTCATTATCCTAGGGTTAAATTGCCACTGTATGTGCTACAGTCCTCTATCCCTCCTCCCTCCATTGAAAGGTACCTCGACCGCACCCACGGCCCCTAGGTGGTGCCTGTCTACCTCTAGCAAGCCAAGGACACTCATGTCTCATATGATCTGTTGACCCACAACTCTAGTAAGAATTGGCAGCCACAACCGCAGGAGCCTGGCCCTCTCTGGCCAAATGTGAATAGTCTTACCTTAAATGATCTCTCGATCCACAAATCCAACAAATATTATGCGCTGACCAGACCTGAGTACCCTGTCCATATGATCCTCGCCCAGCACCATCTCTACCACGTCTCGTATCTGGACGAAACCTCTTATCATTGTGCCTCTTAGACTGACCACCACCAGAACCAAAATCTGTAGCTCTTTTCCCGAGCCAAAACCTCCAGAACAATAAGATAAACCCAAGCTCTGCTTAATATCCTTCACTCGTGTAACCAACACGTTGAAATCAGTGTAGTCAGTGGCCAACATATATGTCTTAACATGCTGAACTAAACCATATCGAAACCATTCACAGCGATGCCTCTCATCTGTCACCAACTAAGGTGTATACTGACTGAGCCTCACGAATTGCACCTCATACTCAGAAACTGACATACTGCCCTAACGTTTCTTTTCATCTAAGTATCTAACTCCTAGATACTTCTTCCTGAAAGTAGCTTTGAATAATTCCCATGTCACATCACCAGATTCCATGACCGATATCATAGTGGTCCACAAATTGTAGCCATCACCCTACAACAGGGCATAGCATATCCCAGCTTATGTACATCATTACACGTATCTGATAAAAAATACAGTATGTACTGGTAAACCACTCCTCAAATGTCTCAGGTGCCGACCCTCTAAACTTAAGTCTTCCAAGACTGTGCAGACGCTCTAATGGTAATCCTGGATTAGCAGCAGCAACATGTGCCTGTGAAGGTACATGGCCTCTAGCCATTGCGGCCTGGAACGCTCCTATCACCGCTTGAACCAAAAGTGTCATATCACCATACACTGGACCAGGTGGTGAAGGTGGTACTTGCTCCACTCCCTCATGAGGATTAGGGAAAAGATGAGGCAATCCTATATACAATCTCGCCTTTTAACTCCTTGCCCTCTAGAAGCAGTGTTTTTGCTAGATCACAATTCTCTCTTCAGTGGCATCGGATAAAAACGTATCTAAGGCATGATAATTACACCAAAACAAAATCAATCAGGCAGCTTCAAGCAAGGATCCAAGACTTTCATTCCAAACCAAAATCATTTCATGTCTGTAGTAATAAGGCAATGTGTCCCAAAAATACCCTAACACAGCATAATTCAAACGCCGTACATATAAACAATCATTGTGCATAGAAAACATCATTAAAAAAACATCGTCAACATCCCAATTTTTATAATCCTGGCTCTGATACAACAAAATATAACCCCATTAGCTCGACTTAGCCAAAATTGAACTAAAATGACCATATTAGGGTTGTCAAAGCAAACCCAAGCTAATAACCTAAACCGATCTATTTTTTCCTTTTATCTTATCTAGATGCACACTATTAATATCCTAAGTGTTCATGTCTCAGCGAAAACTTCACATTTAAATCTGATTACAAAACGGGGTTCAATTACTCAACATATCATATTAGGGACCAAAACGTAATTTTTTGCAAATTACAGGGTCTTTGTTACAATTTGTGTTATCGATCCTTAATTAGTCCCATTACATGCTCACATGCTAAAATCTAGCACAAAACATCATCCACATTCATTCAATTGCATCCATAACAATCAGGGACTAATTTGCAATATTTATAAACTTCAACAAATAGGATTACACAAAAACAGCATAGCGTACCGATACAGGCAAGCCCATACCGATAGGATTAATGAACATAACGGCTCCTCGTATCGATACACGAGTATTCGCATCAATACGGTGTGTTGACCAACCCGTACCGATACGAATTTGACCTGTACCGATCCCCTTTATGATTTCTCAAAAGTTAGAATTCCAGTAACCAAAACACGTACCGATATGGTACCCGTGCACTAGTACGGTGCGTTAAAATTGAAGGGGTCGTACCGGTACTCAAACCCGTGTATTGGCACCAATAAAATTTTTCCTCAAGGTGTACCGATACGGTGGTTAAGCGTATCAATACCCTTAGCCTTATTTCAATGTTTTAAGCCTTAACAGGACCCTGCGTACTGATCTTGACGTACCCATAGCAGTACGCAGAGGCCTATAATGACCTCTAGGTCCAACATATGACATTCAACACAACAATAATGCATATCTAATCATTATATAGAATCAAAGGCATGCTTGACAACATCAATCTAGCATTCTAAGCAACCTAGCAATCTTAGCACAATCAACCACAAACTCTATAGGCATGCTCCCTAGTCAACATCCAAAACATAAATCCACCCACATCTCAAGCACTTTAAACCTCATACAAAACCAAACCAATAAATACAACTTGCACAAAAAGGGAGTTCATCCAAAAAGCCTCCCTAAACAACATTTGACACATTTCCCTTATTACTATTTTATAAGGTTCAAACATACTTCGAAAACAACTCATTGGAATCTTTTTCTTGCTTTCTCACTGGCCGCAACCTTTAATTCTCTGCATTGATGGAAAAGAGAGCATAAGCACACTAGGCTTAGTGAAGAATGCTCAAAAACCAACAACCATCAATGCATGTTAAGCCATTTAACAACCCTTTTGAAAACCATTTTCCAAATCACTTTTAAAACAACATCGCAACATCATGCCTTACCAAAACCATGCACTTAACATTTCCAAAATAGCATATTAAACCATATGCAACATGTATCATGGATTCAATAGCAAAGTCCCATGTGCTACCCTCAATTTAAGCTTTCCCATGCATACTACCAATGCAAGGCTTAAAGAGTAAAATATGTTTAAATCCCCATTAAAGAATATAATCCATCACATGATACATTAACATTTATAGTGGCTTACAAGTGATCATTAATCAAGTTCCATTTTACATAACATTGGATACACATATTCAATAAATGTTCAGAACAATTCATGCCATCGCAACCAAAATCAAAGGTACATTCCCAACCCCACACATCGGTTGGACGCATAACCCACTAACAGGAGTCTTCAGTACAAAGATCTAAACCCCTCAACTATTATGGTACTTGGATGGATTTTACGATACACGGATCAAAACCCATCAACATCCAAGGTGACTTTTTATAGTTCACTATCAATCATATGGCCGACCAACTATATCCGATAACATTTTCAAACCTTTTTCATACCACTTGCCAATATAATTCATTTCATTAACAACAACTCATTGTTTTCATATGCATTAATTAAAACCAATTTACCAATACAATCAACATTGCATTAAACAATGTTCAAAAACATTGCTAACTCATACATTACCTCAATATGCATCATCATCATTTCATAACCAATTTCCAGCATTAAACCATGCTCAAAACATGCATAAACAGTGAGTAACTATACCATGTGAACAAGTGCATAAAAACCAATTGCCAAATCGAGTTCTAGAGAGAATTCATCCTTTACTTACTTCTGAGAATAGACCAATGTTTCAAGCTTGATTTAACCTCCCAAACACAAATTTCAAACCTTTGAAAAGCTGTAAATCTTGTTCTCACTGACCGACACGCAAAGCCTTATTTGCCGATACGGTAATCTTGCCTCTAAAACTTCTGAAACCAATGCTCAAGCTTGAGGACCAAGTTCCCTTGCTTTATCCACACAAAAACAAAGGATATATTGCATGAAAATGCAATCAACAACACAAATCCTCAACATCCTTTATCAAATCCCACTCCACAAGAACTGAAATTAGCATCAAACATCTTCCAAACCTTATCCAGCCATAACTTAACATTTTAACCCATCAATTAACATCTGAAAACACATCACTAACATCCTTATGCCTCCATCATTCATAAAACCTCCACAACTCCTCAAAAACTCATAACTAGCAACTTAGAAAATTAGGAATTCAATTAGTTTTTGGATTTCTATGATTAAGCCATCTTATTAACATCATTCAACATCAAAATCATGATCTATATCAATCCAAATCATGAGAAAATAGAAACATTAGGGGACTAAGTCAATTTCCTCAATTAAACCTTGATTTAACCATTTTCCTTTGATTAAATCATCAAAACACATTAGAAAACTCATGTAAAGGATCAAGAACTTGGGAATTTCAATAAAGAACCTTGAATTAGAGGAGAAGAACGAATCTCACCTCTAATGGCTGCCTTTCCCCTTAATTGAATGTATTTTCATAGCAAAACAATGAGAAACCAATTTGATCTTGTTAGGAAATCATTATAATTCCAATTGAAATCAAAAGATTAAATAAAAGAAGATTTTACCTGATAATTTTGAAGAGAAAAGAAGTGTTTGGCTGGAGAGCATTGGAGAGAAAATTCTTTTTCAGAAAAGTTGGTTACGTCAAATTTGTTTAAATTTTTTTAATTAACCTATTAATTCTCTAACCTTTTATATTATTTTAAAATCATTAAAATAGCCAATTAAGGGGAAAAGTCTGATATTAGACTTTAGGGTAAATAGATCCTTAAAGATTCGAAGTTTAGACCCTTTTACAAAATCGTCACCGAAAATAGTTTTGAAACTTTACATTTTGGTCACTAATCAAAATGTCCAATTTCGAAACCCCTTTTGCAAAATTGACTTGACCAAAATTATTTCCATATTAAATAATAATTTTAGTTCATTTTTCAAAATTTTTATCTTACTCGAAAACATTTGTTTCGAATTAAATCCCGAAACTGACTCGAATCCTCTAATCTGATCCAACGGACCGTATAAACCTCCTAGATAGGATCCATCGCATGCGATGCCTGTTGAGGAGATTGAGTTGAGTTCAGATTTGACCTATGATGAGGAGCCGATGAAAATTTTGGATTCTAGCAACAGAGTTCTTTGTGGAAAGACCATTGGGTTGGTAAATGTGTTGTGGTGACATCGTGGCGTAGAGGAATCTACGTGGGAAAGTAAGGAGGACATGAAGAAGCAGTTTCCTTACCTTTTTCTGTTATGTAAATTTTGAGGATTAAATTTCTTAAGAGAGGGAGAGTTGTAACACCCTGAATTTTGGCCTAGAAGTTAGCTGGATCGATTAGACAGTTCAAAGGAACCGGATTAGGCGATTCAAGCTAGTTTTGGGAATTAATTCATAATAAATTATTTTTTGGTTAAAATAAAATATGGTAAAATGTTATAAAATGTTTAATTAATATTCTAAGGGTTTTGGGAAACTCAATTTGAAGAAATAAAATCGGATTTTGGGATATTTTGGACCGGTGACTAAAATGTAAAGTTTTTAAATTATTTCGGTGACTAAATCGTAAAAGGCTCAAAACTTAGAATCTTTAAGGATCTAATTTACCAATGTTTTTAATCAGATTTTTCCCTTAATTTAGGCTATTTTTAAATGTTTTTAAAATGGTTTTTATTTAAAAATATATATATTTGATTAAAGAGATTTTTAATAACCAATTTCATTTTCTTACGTAACTACTTTTCTCTCAACTTTCTCAGTAGCCAAACTATCAATTTACTCCAAAATTCTAAAGAATCACTTATTTTTGATTTCCTAATTGATTCTGTTGATTTCCACACTAAATTCTATTTGTTTTCTTGAAGAATTCAATCAAATGTTGCCAATTAAGGGAGAAATCAGCAATTATAGGTAATTTCCATTCCTCTCCTCTAATTAAAGGTTCTTTACTAAAATTTCCAAGTTCTTGATCCTTTATAATTGATTTTTGTTATGTGTTGATGATTAAATCATGTTTAAAAGGTTTTTATTGAGTTTTATTAAGAAATTTGATGAATCTTGATATAGATCTATTTTGTGTTGATTATAATTGATTTAGATCATATGTAAGATGTATTTTAATTTTATGAGAAGAGATTTAATAAAAGGAATCCCAAAACTAAGTGAATTGCTAATTTTCTAGGTTGTTAATAGTTAGATTTTGAAGTGATCTTGGTGTTGAAAGGTTGCTGGAGGTATAAGGTTGATATATTGTTGTTTTTGGATGTTAATTGATGATGTTAAGATGTTAAATTTTTTAGGTTATGGCTGGGCTTTGTTTAGGTTGAGTTTGGTGTTGATTTCGGTTGTGTTAAAGAAATGTTTGATGGATTTTAGTGAGGTGAAGTTGTGAAGAGGTGTTGTTGTGTTTTGAGATGCATGGAAATGCATTAATCCTTTATTTTTGTGTGGGTAAAATAGGGGAGATGGATCCTTCATCTTTTGGAGAGATTTTGGAGGCTTCAGAAGCTTGATTTTGCATCGGCTATTGGAGCGTTGTGTTGTCGTTGAGTGGAAACGTGGTTTACAGCTTTAAAAAAGGTTTGAAAGTGATTGTGGGAGTTTATATTAAGCTTGAAACGCTTGTCTAATCTCGAAAGTAAGTATTAGACGATTTCGCTCTCAATTTTGGTTTGGCAATGTTGATTTTCTCATTCCTATGTTTATGATTTGATACCTACTATTTTATGCATGTTCTAAAAATGGAATATGATGCAAATGATCTTATATTGATGACATTTGAGTATGGCAAATGGTTTGTGAAAAGGATTTTGAGGTTATGTAAATGCATTTTTGTTGCATTGGAAATTGGTTTGAATGTTGCATATGAAAAATGGTGAGGTATCATGTTTAAAATAGAATATGTTGGCTAAGTGACAATGAAATAAATGTTATCAGATATAGTTGGCACGCCATAAGGTTTAAAGTGCACTATAATAAGTCGCTTCATGTGTGTCAAAGGGTTAACTGTGCCATTTTCTCCACCATGGGAACTGCAACGGTCGGGGGTTAATTATGCATTATTCTCCCGTTGGTGGATTGTGTGTCATAATGGTTAAGGGGTTAAATGTGTCATTTGATCCCATTGTAGATATTATACGTCATAACTGTCGAGGGGTTAAATGTGTCATTTGCTCTAGTTATGGATGTATGTGAAGTGGTCGAAGGAACCACTTGGGAAATTCATGTATCTGATGTGTTTTTGATAAGGAAATATTCTGTTTTGGGTCACTTGAAAGCTAATACATGAATTAATGTATCATAATGGATAAATGTGTTTTGTATAATGAGATGGATACATGTTTTGCTCTTTAAGCTTTGCTATCGGGAGAATAAGCATGTGAAGGCTTAAATTGAGGTTTTGCATATGGGATTATACATGTGATCCATGATACATGTGTTGCATATGGTTTTTTAATATGTATGTTTTACAAAGGTAAAAAGGGCATGAGACGTTTAAGCATGATGTACAAAGAGTGTTCTGACTAAAGTGATTTTAAATGCATTGATGAGTGTTTTTAGAGCATCCCTTACTAGGCATTATTTTCTTATGCTCTATTTTCTCATCAATACAGGAATGTAAGCTTTCAGGGCAGCGAGCAAGTGGGGAGGAATCCAAGATTTGAAACATTTCAAGTACGGTTTTGATAAGTGAACTTGTAGTAAATAAGAGGCAATGTGACCAAGATGTAATTGGGAAGGTTGTTTGGTTACTCCTTGTGTTGGATAAGTTTCTTTTGATGTTTTGGACTCGTATGATGCTTTATGTCTTGCTTTGAGGGGTTGCGAGATGAAATGCATGCTTGGGTAGAGATCATGCCAATAGGATCTTTGATTGGATTTGCTATGGTTTGATTAGTCTTCTAGCATGCTTGTTTGATTCAGGAAATGTTTTTCAAAATGTTATATGATCTTTGTAAAGTGTTTGCAGTATGTTAGATTGAGTCAAAGTGTCATATGTTCGACCAAGAGGTCATTACAGACCAGGCCATACCGGTATGGGTCCTTAGGGATCGGTACGTGGGATCTATCTCAGCTCAAATCTGTGCAAAATTGCATAGGCATATCGGTATACCTTGTAGACATATCGGTACGTGTAACAGAAATTTATACTTGGTGTCGGTACACAAGCAACTGCATCGGTACGCCCTTTTGCTACTAGAATCCCCTATTTTTGATATCGAACAACTGTATCGGTAAGCTTGAGGACCATACTGATACCCTTTGTAAAGTGTACCCGTATCGATATGGGCAAGCAGCGTATGGGTACCCATTAGTTAATTCTGGTAATATGCTTTTTGAAGTTTAAATCTTTGTAGTTTAGTCCCTATTTTTTTATCATGCAATTAAATGAGTTTGGATGATTATTTTAAGCTGAAATTTAACTTGAATGCATGAAACCTAATTAATTAAGGTTTGGTAAAATTGGATTTAAGTAAGTCCTTCTAATTTTATAGAATTACAATTTGGTCCCTAGAAATTTCACCACTACTAGCATGATCACCTTAGGACTTAATTATGCATTTAGACAAGATAAAAGAAAAAATGGATCATTTTCTAAATAAATCATTCGAGTTTGTCTCGGCAAGCCCAATGTAGCTCGCTCGGTTCGGTCTGGCGTTTAGGCCAGGTCAATGGGGTGTAGTTTAGAGAGCATACATAAGGCTTCACTATTTATGAGTTAAAATTCTAGCCTACACTAGCTAGAGTTCTTAGATCTCCTAACTCAAGGTATCATTAAGTCTACAAGAATTCCTACATGTTCCACAATGCTTTGCCATACTCGAGGTCACATAGCCTATCGAGCTACTTGAGCTCACTCAGCCCATCGAGTTAATATATTCGTAAGATATCATCTATAGAATTAACACATCATACATAAATGAATCCATACATCATCTACATAATGGCCAACGAAGCCCTAATTTACTCGTGCTCACACAGTCGTCGGGTTACCCATGTTCACATAGTCGTCGGGTTAAATGTACCATATCCAGATCACCATAGCCACAGATACATCCTAGACATACTTGGATCACATTATCCACAAGTAGTCCTTACCTGAGGTTACTCAGCCTATCAGGTTACTCGAGCTCACTCAGTATATCGTGTTAATTACCTTATTCGGATTACTATAGCCCAAATAGGTTTCTAACCGAACCTAGATCACTCTACTCGTGGGTATGTCATATGTACTTGTTCACTTAGCCTAAAGTATGCATCCCCTTAAAGAAGTATCATAGTACTGACTCTAGTACATCCAGAATCATGTACAACAATCATAAGAAAATACATGATCCCCGAACATTTATACACCTCACCAAGAGGTAAGTGGCACCAAGCGAATCTATCAAGCAAATGCCCCAAGGCATGACACTAACCAACATGGTTAACTCTCAATTTATCATCAATAGCCCCTTAAGTGCCCACCAGGCACACAAGGACGACTTATCCCTTTTACCAAGATCTATGGGTATTATTATAAACGAGTCACACAAGGCTTACCAAGTTATTACACATTACGCTTATCTATGCGGGTTAAATCTCTGTTTCTTAGTTTTACAATTCATTTTACTACATTAGAAGTCTCTTGGACCATAATCCTCTAATTATCAACCCCTCAAACTCATTCCTAACATTTATGGATAGATTGCCTAGTGGGTACAGATACCCAACCATAAGTACCGATACGAGTCTCTGGGTACCGATTACCAACCTAAGTGTGTATTGATACTCGAGCTTCGTAGGGAAGTGGGTTGACCATCAACTTTGTATCGATACATGGGGACCGTGTACAACTACTTCTTCAATATCGATACGGTACCAAGCGTACCGTTAAAAAACTTCGCCACTATAATTTGGATGGAATAGGGGTACTAATACCCGCTCCAAGTGTACTGATATGCCCTTCACTTTTTGCTTGTGTTTGTCGCTCAGAACATGAGGTACTGATAAGGCTCCCCTTGTATCGGTGCCGAAGCCTATAAATAACTTCTAAGGCTCAAGAAATCACTTCCCAAGCCCCTAAAATGTAACCTTAAACTCATATTTCGATCTTACATCTTACGGGAGTTGTTTAGGGTGGTTTGCTACCATTTTATGCATTATCAACAATTAATTTCGAGTTTACCATTAACAAGGCTTTAAGCTACCAAACCAGCAATCATAAACCACAAAATCAAGCAAATCAATCACTTTATGATCATCAAGAAGAGTAGGAGTCAGAGATGTACTCACCTTAAGCTAAAAATCCCAAAATAACTCACCCACTTAGCTCCTTCAACTTTCCTCCTTGACTCAAGCTTGAAAAACCCCTTTTAACCTCTTTCACATCCCATACCAACATGAAAATCGAATTAGAGCTTCAACCAACTATCATGGTAACTTAGCTAAGAAAATACAACCTTCAAATCATGAGAAAGCTCCATGAGAGACCCAAAGCTTAAACCTTAAAAAAACCCATAAATGAAGACTTACCCCTTTCCACAAAACTATATTTTTCTTGAAGCTCATGGAGAAGAGATTAACACACTCGAATCTTAGTTCTTGGAAGGAAGAAATAAGGTTGAAAGCTTGAACCTTTAAGTTTTGATAGCCATGGAGTTGGGACATGAATGATGAAGAAGATGGTGAAGAAAAGGGGGAAATGGTGATCTCACCAAAAAGCTTTCTTGTCTCCCTCTATAACACCCACGTGAAGACCAACCAAAATAAGGGGAAGATTAGCCATTTAAATTAAAAAGGGTTTAATCGCATCATAACCCCCCCAATTTCCTCTCATTTACAAAACGGTCACCCCCAAGCCCAAATAGCTAAAATCTCATCTAACAAGGCCTAAACTTGGCCCAAAGGGTCCGATTACTATATCCAACACAAAGGTCCATAACCCGGGTCAACACCTAAATGTTGACTCAAAAATTTAGGTCATTACAGGTAACGAGTTGGTAATAATTATATAATAAGGTTCAATTAGCAAGAACAATTAACACTTTACATAATGAGCTAAAGAATTGATAACGTAACTCGATAGTGAACTTGTGTTGGATGGTGTCATGCCTTAGAGGCATTGCTTGATAGGGTGGCCTTGGAGGCATTTTCCTTCTGATAAGATGTATGAATGCTCAGGGAGCATTATTTGCTTAAGTTTGTGTGTGGAGGAATTTGGATATCCTATGGTTAGTATTGTAGTACCTTTATAAGGGGATATGTACTTGCGGATATGTGATCCAAGTAACATCTGGCGTACTCGTAGCTAATGTGATCTGGGTAAAGTTAGAAACATGCTCATGGCTATTGTGATCTAAGTATGGTTAGACCTACTCGTGGATATAGAGATCCAAGGACAGTCATGACCTTCTCGTGGCTAAAGTGATCAATGAATGGTTAGAGCTTACTCATGGATAGGGTGATCCGAGTATGTTCAGGACATATATGTGGCTATGGTGATCCAGGTATGGTCCATTTAACCTGACGACTATATGAGCTTAGGTAACCTGATTTCTTGGTGATCTCATGTAAGGTGATCCGGGTAGCACACTTGTGTGCCAAAGTGTGACGATTACTTAGAATGATTATGCATGATATTGTTGATGTCTTATGATAGGTGATCTAAAAACTCCAGCTTGTGTAGACTAGATGATGATTCGTAGATAGTTGAGCCATATTTATGCCCTCTAGACTATATTTATCTTGCATGTTTATATTTACAATGTAACACCCCCTAGCTAGTTTACGAAATAAACCGGCCAAAGACGTGTTACCAAAAAAACATACAAAGAGTCTTGATCAAATTAGTACAAACAAGTGAACATGCCTTCCAAAAATCAGAGTAATTTAAAAGTTTTTATATTTCAAAGATCTAGCTTAATCTTTCAAACATATACAAACATGTATTTTAAAACCATAAACTATACACTCCAATCACAAGTTCTTAGTATGCCTCTATCTTCTATGTTCTTCAAATCACAAAGTTATTATATTGTTCTATTAACGCATAAGATTCCTTTTCATACATACACATTATCAATCTTAACTCAATTATAAACTTACATACCTCTATTCAATTTAGGACATATCAATCTATGATCAAGATCGTTCAAGTTAACAATCAACTATTGATTAATGATTAAGCTTACACATTGTATTAATTAAAAATCAAAACTTATCATCCAAGATTACTATCTAAGCATCACATATCACATTCAAACATGTAACCATAGCAGCAAGTATTCGAACATCATATCTGGCATAGCTTAACCAACAAGTAATTATTAAATCAACATATCTAACATAACTTAACCAATAAGCAATCAACCGAACAACATATCTAACATAGCTTGACTAGTCATTTCCAGATACACATTACTATCACATAACAATACCTTATACTTATTCATTGTCATGTTAACAATTACTTATCTTAACCGAAAATTAATCATACGAACTACATTACTTTTCTAAGGTTTAACCCATGATAATATATATTAGATTGCAATACACATGCCATCAAGGTGATCTATCAAATTTAGACTCTTACAGATATTAAGCAACCACTCAATCTGGCTAACTAATAAATCATATAAGGCAAGCAACAACCCAGGAATAATTAAAGGCCCATTACAAAACTTTGAACATTTATCAAACTTATGTACATATATAGCCAAAACGAAATCTAAATGCATTATGCAACTTAACAACTATGTGCCACCATAGGAGTTCTTTAAGGAAATTCAAGACAAACAATCTTGACTTCCAGTGATCTTGTCCAGTCTCACAGCTAACCAAAAACAAACTTAACCTAAAAGACAGTTAAAGGATATATATATATATAAGTATGATTACTTAATGAGGTAGCTTAAAGCATCTAGAGCATAGAAACAAAACATATCCTTTCACTTAAATCTTTTACTTATGCACGTAAAGTCTAAGCTTCGAGAAGAAGTTAACCATTCTAGGTCAAGACATTCAATTAAGAGATTGCACTTATAAATGGGTGATTCGAATTTATGATTGTTCAACAAATCATAAGCATTTGAAGTTCAAGCCATTCAAACATGTAGCATTTTGCCAATCTTATCTAATCAGACAAAGAACATATAATAAGCTAAGATTCACATTACTTGATAAACAAGTCATTATCAATCCATAATTTAACTTATAAACTTTCTTGGTTTATTTTATCTTAGTCTTGTGATTCAAGCAACCTATTTCACTTATACGTCTTTTGGATTAAATAATCCATATTATCATTAATTCATGAGTACACGTTTTGTAGTTTCAAAAACAGTCCACAAACTTTCTTATATAATCAAAACTGTCCAAAAATACATGTATACATATAAACATATAAAAAACAATCCACTAAACATATGTATAAAATTATTCATTTCAAAACAGTCCAATTCAGGTTCATTTCTATCAAAACAGTCCACAAAACAGATGTATACAATTATACATTTCAAAACTGTCCAATTCATGTTCATTTTTATCAAAACAGTCCACAATACATATGTATACAATTATACACTTCAAAACAGTCCAATTCATGTTCATTTCTATCAAAACAGTCCACAAAACATATGTATACAATTATACATTTCAAAACAGTCCAATTCATGTTCATTTCTATCAAAACATATGTATACAATCACACATAATATTTCAATGTCATTATCATGCATTCATTCATGAATCAAAGAAATTATATCATTGAATTTCAGCAAGCTCTCATCCTTATACATCTATCTATCTAACCTCTTACCTTCTCATTCATGAACCCCACTTCAAGTATCTTCAAAAACCAAATTTCCAGCAAGGTATTGAGCTCCCTAACAATGAAGAATTTCAATAATTCAACCAACTAAGCATTCCTAAATCCATCAATTAAACTCAACTTTAATAACAATCTCCACAATAATTTCATAGTTCAAGATGAACTTACCTCTTGTTAGTCTTACTCCCACAAAATTTTGCTTCATTTTTCACTAATTCCTCTTGAATTTGAGCTCAACTTATGCAAGTCTCCTATGGTTCCTCTTCCTCTCTCACTTCCGGCCATGAAGAGAACAAGGATGATGAAAAGCTTCCAAATTCTCTTTTCTCAAATTACATGGCCGGCTATCACACATTCATTTGCCATGTGTGAATTAACCTTGCCGCATGTATTCCACTATCATATAGTGGTCTAATTACACATGCAAATTTGTTGTTTTACCCTTGTTTCAATTTGGTCCTTTGTTCTCAACTTTACACTTCTTGTATTTTGGTCCTTCAAGACTAGTTACATCTCCAATCATTCGATTCTCACATCTTACAATTTAATCCCTAATAATTCAAGTCACATACTAATTAACCTCTTTATACTCATATATGCTCTTTCATACTCCTTGAAATATAATTACTTTACTCATTTGCTAATTGAATTTTAGCTTAATTAAGTCTTTCGTTCTCAATCCTATTGACTTACTTATTCAATTGATCGAATTGAATCTTTAGCAATTCAAAGATAACATTATCAAGAATGTGATCACTTTGTAAAACTCCTAGCCCGATTATAGGGGTATAACAATTATTCTCCCCTTAAAAGAAATTCGTCCTCGAATTTCCACAGAATTTGATTCAGATGTTTCTTATCTAACAAGAATATGGATTCTTTCCCTAATTCTTAAAGAATGATATTTCCTTATAATAATCTACCAGATATAATTGCTTACTTATCCATCGACATTCGGAAGATTTTGTTATTCTCGATTCATCCTAATACTACTTCCTTCAACAAAGGAGCCAACCGGGATCTCATTATCCCAGTACAAAATTACTTCAGACATTCCTACTAACTATTAGAACATAAGAAAGCTTTTATCAGACACAAATCACTTATCATATTTAACTCTTAGGTGGCACATGTAACAAATGATGATGCAACAAATTTCGGTTTAGTCCGAGAATTGGCTAAACTGAAGCTCTGATACCAAACTGTAACACCCTCTACCAGGTCTACGAAATAAACCGGCCTAGGATGTGTTACCAAACAAACATACAAAGAGTCTTGATCAAATTATTACAAACAAGTGAACATGCCTTCTAAAAATCAGAGTAATTTTAAACTTTTTATATTTCAAAGATCTAACTTAATCTTTCAATCTTATACAAACATGTATTTTCAAACCATAAACTATACACTCCAATCACAAGTACTTAGTATGCCTCTATCTTATATGTTCTTCAAATCACAAAGTTATTATATTGTTCTACTAACACATAAGATTCCTTTTCATACATACACATTATCAATCTTAACTCAATTATAAACTTACATACCTTTATTCAATTTAGGACATATCAATCTATGATCAAGATCGTTCAAGTTAACAATCAACTATTGATTAATGATCTTTAAGCCTACATTTTGTATTAATTAAAAATCAAAACTTATCATCCAAGATTACTATCTAAGCATCACATATCACATTCAAACATGTAACCATAGCAACAAGTATTCGAACATCATATCTGGCATAGCTTAACCAACAAGTAATTATTAAATCGACATATCTAACATAACTTAACCAATAAGCAATCAATCCAACAACATATCTAACATAGCTTGACTAGTCATATCCGGATACACATAACTATCACATAGCAATACCATATACTTATTCATTGTCATGTTACCAATTACTTATCTTAACCGACAATTAATCATACGAACTATATTACTTTTCTAAGGTTTAACCTATGATAATATATATTAGATTGCAATGCACATGCCATCAAGGTGATCTATCAAATTCAGACTCTTACAGATATTAAGCAACCACTCAATCTGGCTAACTAATAAATCATATAAGGAAAGCAACAACCAAGGAATAATTAAAGGCCCATTACAAAACATTGAACATTTATCAAACTTATATACATGTATAGCCAAAACGAAATCTAAATGCATTATGCAACTTAACAACTATGCACCATCATCTAGGAGTTCTTTAAGGAAATTCAAGACATACAATCTTGACTTTTGGTGATCTTGCCCAGCCTCATAGCTAACAAAAAATGAACTTAACCTAAAAGACAGTGAAAGGATATATATATATATATATATATAAGTATGATTACTTAATGAGGTAGCTTAAAGCATCTAGAGCATAGAAACAAAACATATCCTTTCACTTAAATATTTTACTTATGCACGTAAAGTCTAAGCTTGGACAAGAAGTTAACCATTCTAGGTCAAGACATTCAATTAAGAGATTACACTTATACATGTGTGATTCGAATTTATGATTGTTCAACAAATCATAAGCATTTGAAGTTCAAGCCATTCAAACATGTAGCATTTTGCCAATTTTATCTAATCAAACAAAGAACATATAATAAGCTAAGATTCACATTACTTGATAAACAAGTCATTATCAATTCATAATTTAACTTATAAACTTTCTTGGTTTATTTTATCATAGTCTTGTGATTCAAGCAACTTATTTCACTTATACGACTTTTGGATTAAATCATCCATATTATCATTAATTCATGAGTATACGTTTTGTAGTTTCAAAAACAGTCCACAAACTTTCTTATATAATTAAAACTGTCCAAAAATACATATATACATATAAACATATAAAAACCAATCCACTAAACATATGTATAAAATTATTCATTTCAAAACAGTCCAATTCATGTTCATTTCTATCAAAACAGTTCACAAAACATATGTATACAATTATACATTTCAAAACAGTCCAATTCATGTTCATTTTTATTAAAACAGTCCACAAAACATATGAATGCAATTATACATTTCAAAACAGTCCAATTCATGTTCTTTTCTATCAAAACAGTCCACAAAACATATGTATACAATTATACATTTCAAAATAGTCCAATTCCTGTTCATTTCTATCAAAACAGTCCACAAAACATATGTATACAATTATACATTTCAAAACAGTCCAAACATATTCATTTATATCCAAAACAGTCTAATAGACATGTATACACATTTATACATTGCAAAAACAGTCCAAGTATATTAATTTGTATCCAAAACAGTCCAATTGACATGTGTACACATTTATACATTGCAAAAACAATACAAGTATATTTATTTATATCCAAAACAGTCCAATTGACATGTATAGACATTATTACATTGCAAAACAGTCCAATTATATTCATTTATATTCAAAACAGTCCAATTGACATGTATACACATTTATACATTGCAAAAACAGTCCAATACATGTTCTCGCATATGCAAAACATTCCTTAATTCTTATATACTTATTTACATACTCCAAACAGTCCACAAATGTTCTAATCCATGCCTAATCAATCCATTATGCTTGCATATATATTTATATGCATCAAAACAAACCCCAAATTCATTTATTTACATATAAAAGTGGCCTTAATCATATAAATTTCCACATACACCTTTAAAATAGTCCATTAATGTTCTTAACTAAGTGAAGCAGTCCATAACACATTTTTTTATCCATCATAGTGTCTCATATACATGTTAATATTCATATAATTTATCAAGCATAACATATTATAAACTTGATTTACTTATCAAATAAGCTATCATACATAACATATTGAAAACATGTGTTATTTGTCTCGTAAGTTATCACTTTAATTCATTAGTTGGTTTCATTAAGAAGTTTTAACATAGCCTTGAAACCAAGCATCAGCCTAGGTACTCGAATCCCCAACCAACTGTCGTCAATAGAAAGGTACTCATAGTATCGGTCAATCCCTCCTACTGTCGCCATGTGACCACAACACTTCCCTCCTACTGTCGCCAAACAAGGACCGTAGTCCACCCAAAACATGAGCTCTATGGACTCTATGGCATGCCAACTATACCTAAGACTGACTTGAGACCAAGGCTTTTCACAAGTTCTTATCTTATCATAATCAAGATTGAGCTTAGCTCCATGTTCATGTAATCATGTATAATATTATCATCGGAGAAATCAGAATAAGCATGGCTCCTTATCAAAAATAACAGACAACCTATCTTATGTGAATCAGATATGAGCATAGCTCAAGGTATCTTATCAAAAAAGTATATCTTATTACATCATGAGGTGGTATAGTTCATATTCATGTACTTTTAGCAAGATTTAGATCATACCATGTCAAGCATGTATTCAATTCCTTCATGATTCAAATTTCATATTCGGATTCTTAATCAATTGATAACTCAGCATATGTTTCATAACATCTCAAATATACTCAATCGCATATAGCTTTCATGGAACATCAAACATACTCAATCACATATAGCCTTCATGGCATATCAAATTATACACAATCACATATAGCTTTCATGGCATATCAAATATACATAATCACATATAGCTTTCATGGCATATCAAATATACACAATCACATATAGCTTTTAATTTTTATACTTACCTTGGCATCCAAGCTTATTTATACAGGCAAATTTTAGCCAATAAGTAATCAAAATTAAACAAAACAAACAGAAATACTCAGTGTAGTTTTAATCTACCCCGAGACTTTAAACTAGAATCACCTTATATCCTGAAGTTATGGGACATCCTGATCCACTAATACATTCGATACTTGATTCAACCGAGCCCTTCATTTCAAACTTTCCTTCTACTTTGACCTTACTTCCAGCTTCTTCTTCCAATCTTTAGCTCAAATAATCAAAATACATCCACTAATATACATGCCCTTCATCACGCATTAACTCAATAGACTTGACCAATGTTGTCATTCAAGAATTAGCTATAAATATACTAGTCATTTATCTATTCCATTTTCAAGATAAGTCCTTATTTCTAACTTTTAGCAACTTGAGCTATCATTAAAGAACTGTTTCTCCAGAACATAATACACAATGGAATTTAAATCTCTTCACATCCTTATAAACTAGATTTAACCACGGTTTTAACGGTATAAGCCTCACAATTTAACAAGTTCTATAACAATTGGGAGAATTTTTGGAAGTTTCAAAACAGAAACTGTCCAGAGCAGAATCTGCCTCCAGAATTTCTGCACTACCTTCACTTAAAAATTCATAACTTTTGATTTAGATCTCCAAATCAATCACCGTTTGTTGGAGATTAAACTATATTCACACATTATTCTACACAGAAAATTCATCCCAAAACTCAAAGTATTCAATTTTCTGTGAATTTCTAAACTTACTACCAGAACAGAACTTTTCTGGGTAGATTACATTTGGTCTTTGTTTAAGAATAACTTAAGTGCTCCAAACTCACACTAATAGTAAAATCTTAGACTCAATTCAGCCAATTATATTTCAATATCATTATCATGCATTCATTCATGAATCAAAGAAATTATATCATTGAATTTCAGCAAGCTCTCATCCATATACATCTATCTAACCTCTTACCTTCTCATTCATGAACCCACTTCAAGTATCTTCAAAAACCAAATTTCCAGCAAAGTATTGAGCTCCCTAACAATGAAGAATTTCAATAATTCAACCAACCAAGCATTCCTAAATCCATCATTAAACTCAACTTTAATAACAATCTCCACAATAATTTCATAGTTCAAGATGAACTTACCTCTTGTTAGACTTACTCCCACAAAATTTTGCTTCATTTTTCATTAATTCCTATTGAATTTGAGCTCAACTTATGCAAGTCTCCTACGGTTCCTCTTCCTCTCTCACTTCCGGCCATGAAGAGAACAAGGATGATGAAAAGCTTCCAAATTCTCTTTTCTCAAATTACATGGCCGGCTATCACACATTCATTTGCCATGTGTGAATTAACCTTGCCACATGTATTCCACTATCATATAGTGGTCTAATTACACGTGCAAATTTGTTGTTTTAACCTTGTTTCAACTTGGTCCTTTGTTCTCAACTTTACACTTCTTGCATTTTGGTCCTTCAAGACTAGTTACATCTCCAATCATTCCATTCTCGCATCTTACAATTTAATCCTTAATAATCCAAGTCACATACTAATTAACCTCCTCATACTCATATATGCTCCTTCATACTCCTTGAAATATAATTACTTTACTCATGTTCTAATTGAATTTTAGCTTAATTAACTCTTTCATTCTCAATCCCATTGACTTACTTATTCAATTGACTCGAATTGAATCTTTAGCAATTCAAAGATAACATTATCAAGCATGTGATCACTTTGTAAAACTCCTAGCCCAGTTATAGGTGTATTACATACAATATGCACGAAGTATGATAGAGTAGAAATGTACCACTGAGCTTTTTAATCTCGACGTTCAGAATCGTTGTTTCCCTTCGCTTGTTATTAGATTGACTTCATGATCGAGGAGAACATCATTGAGGGATTTTCCTGCATCGTTGTAATGACCCAATTTTCAGGTAGCAAATCAGGTCTCGGACCCAAGTTTTGGTGTAACGCCCCGGTTTTGGGCCTAGCGGTTTTGAGGTTTATTAGACGGTCCGATGGACCGGGTTAGAGATTCGAGTTAGATTCAGACCTTATATTTTTCGGTAAGATAAAAATGTGGGAAAATAGTTAAAAATCATCTTTTAATATATATTTATTTTTGGTGGAATCGATTTTGGAAAATGGAATTTGGAAATGTGACATTTTGTTAGTGACCAAAATGCGATCTTTGAAAACTATTTTTAAGTGACTAAAATGAAAAGGGTCAAATTCTTAGAATCCTTAAAGAGATAAATTACCAAGTTTTTGCTTGTGGTTTCTCCCTTCAATTTAATTATTTTAAAGGTGGATTAAGTGGGATTAAAATATCTTAGTTAGTTATTTGCTTTTAAAGAAAATTGCGTAACTTTTTCCTAAACTTTTTATCTCAACTTCTTTTTTGTCAAACACTCAGAATATCTTCAAAATCTAGAGGTGAGAGATTCTTTTCACTCAGATTATTGATTCTAACTTGATTATTTAACTTTTTTTACAAAATCTCATTGAAATCTTATGTTTTCTTAACTTTAAACAAGAAAATTGAGGGAGAAATCACATAACAGGGGTAAGGTCTGTGATCTTCTCTGTTAAATGGTTCTTTATTGATATTCCCAAGTATTTGATCCTTGATTTATGGTTTATAATCTGACTTTATGTTTTTATATAGGTTTAATTGGGTAAAATTGATGAAAGGATGAAATATTCAAATTGAATCTGATTTCTAGTGTTATGAATTGTTTTTGAACATATTTTGGATGTGTAATGATGTTGATAAGTTGATTTTATCAATGGAATCCCGAAACTCTTGAATCTTAATTGTTTAGGTTGCTAGATTTGTGTTTTTGAGGTGTTATGGTGGTTGTGTGTTTGCTGAAGGTGTTAGGTTGATTTGATTATGTTTCTAGATGTTAATTGATGATAAAAGTGGTGTTATATTGTTAGGTTGTGGCTGGGTTGTGTTTTGAAAGGATTAGTTGAAGTTTTTGGTTATTGTGGTTGGGTAATTGTGAGGTGAATGCAAGAATACGTGAGGATCTATTATTGTAGTGTTGTAAATGCATGGAGATGCATTAATCCTATGTTGTTATGTAGCTTAAACAGGGGAGGTTGTTTTCGAAGCAAATGGTGTAGCATTGGAGGCTTCGGACGCTTGATTTCGTGTTGGCAAATCAATGCCTCGCATATCGGTGAGTGAGAACGTGGATTCCAGCTTTGGAATGCTTTAAGGTGGTTTATGGGAGTTTAAAATTAGCTTGATACGCTGGTTTAAACTCAGAAGTAACTAAAAATGGATATTCTCTCTCGGTCGTGCTAGTGTTAAATGGATTTATGCACTTGTTTTGATTTACATGTTACTACTATTTAAGCATGATTAAAAATGTTTGATATACTGTTTATAAGCATGAGTTGTTGAAGGATGCACGTGGTATGTGATCCTTGTAAGTATGGTTTATACTTGTGATTTAAAGCATGGTTGTTGCTTTAGAAAAAAATAGGTTGGTTAATGCTTGTTAAAAATAGTGAGGTAAATGTTAAATGGTTAATTATACTGGTAAGTGATGTGGTTTTAAAATTGTTATTAGATATAGTTGGCCGGCCATAGGATTGAGTGCACTATAATAAGTCACCTTGGATGTTGAGGGGTTTAGATCCGTGTACCAAAAACTTCATCCGAGTACCCTAACGGTAGAGGGGTTAAACAGTACCATAGACTCCCGTTAGTGGATTAAGCGTCTAACCGATAATTGGGTTGGTGTCCCTGTGGGTTGAAAGGTGTACCCAGTTGGTAATGTACCGCGATTGTTATTGTATCGCTATTCTAGTTGAGATGGCTTGAAGTGTTGGTTGAACACTTGTTGAATCCGTGTATCCGATGAACTCTTTTGTTAATGGACTTGTTTAATGATCACTTGTAAGCCAATATAATTGTTAATGTATCATTGAAAGGGTTATGTTGTATAATGTGACTTATACATGTTTACTCTTTAAGCTTTGCATATGGTTGCTATGCATTGGAAGGCTTAAATTGAGGTTGAGCAATGGGACTTGTTGTTGGTTAGTGATACATGATGTATATGGTCAATATGTTGGTTCTAAAGATGTTAAGTGCATGGTTTTAAAGGCATGATAATGTTTTTAAGGTTGTTGAAATAAGTTTCAATGTAATATTGAGAAGTGATTTTAAATGCATTGATGGTGTTTTGTTTGTGAGCGCTCCTCACTAAGTCTTGTGTGCTTACACTCTTATTGTCCATCGATGCAGAGAATTGAGAGCTTTGGAGGTAGCAAGGAGCAAGGGATCCTAGCAAGACTTGTTTACCAAAGTATGTTTGGACTAGACTATAAGTAATAAAGGCAATGGGGTAGTTGTTTTGGTTTTGGGAGATATTTTGATAAACTCCCTGTTTAAGCAAGTTAGTTTGGTTGCTCTAAAGTTGTAAATAGCCTTTATGGTATGTTTTTGGTGATGGTTTGAAGTTTCATGTTTTACTTGAATGATTTTCTAGGTTGCATGCCTATAGATTTACTTTTGATGCCAAATGCCATGAGTTAATGTTGAACCTGTGATGCTATGTTGTGAATTATATCCTGAATATGTTGGATGTATGTTAGAAGCATGTTAGGGTGTTTTGGATGGGCTAAGAGCTTGTTAAACCAACTAAATGTGACATTACAGGCCCAGACGTACCGATACACGGGGGACTGTATCGGTATGGTTAGGCAAAATCAAGAATGTTGTTTTGATACGGGTTTGTGTGTATCGGTACGGCTAGGCAAAAATAAGCATGGTGTTTCGATACGGGCTTGGGTGTATCGATACGGGTTTGCTTTAATGGAATCTGCTTTTTGGGATAAAACTCGCGTACTGAAACACTACCATACCGTATCGGTACGGTTGTCAAACATTTTCAAACTGCCAGCTAGGCGTACCGAAATGAGTTGCAGTGTATTGAAACAGTATAGGCTTGTGTAAGGCACCGTATCAATATGGTGGCTTGAGTATCGGTACAATTGTTTGTTAATTCAGTTAATGTCATGGATGTGGAGTTCTGTTTTCTTGCATTTTGGTCCCTGAATGTTATAAAAGCAATTGAATGAGTTTGAATGCTCGAATCGGGCTGATTTTTTACATGAAAACATGAAACCTACTTAATTAAAGGTTGGTAACTTAAAAATGTGCTAAATCCCCGTTGTTTGATCAAATTGCAATTTGGTCCCTAATTTGCAATTGAGCCAATTGGATGTCAAATCAACGCCCGATTGAGTTGAGTTTTCACCTGATGTCACTATGAACATATAGGTTAATGATTTTGCATTTAGACAAGATAAAAGAAAAAAAATTGTCACTTTTTGGGTTCTTTCTTTATGGTTTACCTCGGTAAACCTAATGTAGCTTGCTCGGTTCGGTCTTGTG
Organism: Hibiscus mutabilis; assembly: GCA_019671005.1. Taxonomy (NCBI): domain Eukaryota; kingdom Viridiplantae; phylum Streptophyta; class Magnoliopsida; order Malvales; family Malvaceae; genus Hibiscus; species Hibiscus mutabilis. The sequence goes on from CM033720.1 coordinate 23,469,339, forward strand.
ACTAGGCTGGGTTGAGGGGGTTACATTTGGGCCTTTATTTTGGGAGTCTAAGTTAATAATATTTAAATTTGGGCCTTTTGTGATAAAAAGAGAAGAAAATGTGTGTTTATTAAATTATTTTATCCAAATTTTGGGATATGGGTTTTTGAATTTTAAAAGGGGTGGGTGAGTGGGTGGGTGGAAATGGGAGAAAGACTTTATTAGAGAGAGAAATGGTGAAAGAGAGAAAAAGTAAGGGGAGGAGTTCTGAAACTTGTTTTGCCATTTCCAGAGTCATTGTAGGTTACACCGCCACCTCTATCGAGTAGAGCTTGCCGAGACGCGTCTCCCGATGGTCGCCACATCGTCGTCATCGCCACCACTCGTCGGGGTGAAAAGAAAGAAGTTTTAGGAGAACTCAAATGCCCATGTCCGCCAACCTCAATCATGTTCCAGCACTACCATCAGACTCACTGTTGCCTGAAGAGCAGTTCTGGAGCTGGATGTCATCGTCTGGCTATCGGAGGTCATCGTACGCGCCACCACCTGCGCGTGGGAGTACACCAGCTGTAAAAGCAGGTGCACAATGCTTATTGTGCACTATGACGCACCTAGTCAGCCTCACAGGGTACACCTACACCTGCGCACACAAGATCCTGAGCCTAGGGTGCACCATGGCTACCATGGTCTGCGTTGCACCAAATCACCAGCGCGTTGACCACCGTCGTGGCCGTTGACCGGCGCTGACCATTAAGTTTTTTGAGGGACCCTATTTGGGGGTTTTTAACATTTTGAATCGGTTGGCGCAGTTCATTTCCCCAAATTTGAACCTGGTATGTATTTTTACACATTTTATTTGTAATATCCCAAATTTTTTATTAGTGACCAAAATGAAAATTTTGAAAGTTTGGTGGTTAAAGTATAAACTTTAGGAAAGTTTAGGGACTAAATTGTAATTTTCAAAAGTTATATATTTTAGTCTCGTAAATGAATAGTTCACCCCCAAGAATAACGTTTTTGTGATACTCGAATTTTTTGTACGGAGTTTATATTATTGGCTATTAAGCGGTAAAGTTTGGAAGAATATTCGGATAATCGGATCGAATCAGAATTTTAAAATAATTTAAAGGATGATTAGGCAAGGTTAAAAATTTCATTTCCATGTTTTAAAATGGTAGGATTTAACATGGACCCTTGGATTGAAGTAGGTTTCCCATGTTAAATATGAACCGTTGGATGAAAATGGCAAGATGGTAAATTTGAGAAATTCTAAGGGCAAAGTTGGTAATCACTAACTCCTTGGATTATTTTTGACCCTTGGATTGGTAGGTAGACATGTGGCAAGCTGTGGAGCATTGGATTACAAGGGTAAAAAGGTCATTATACATTAAAATGAATTTTAAATTCATTTTAATTATATAAAAGACAAATGGCTAAATTGGAAACAAAAAGAAAATTCAAGACTTTATCCACATCATCCTCCTTGTTCGAATAGCTCTCCAAAGGTAAGAGAAAATTTTCTTTTTTATTTTTTAAGCTTATTGCATTGGATTTGTGGCTTAGATATAAAATAAGAAGTTGTTCTCCATTGAATTCTCTATCATTTGGTATAAGTTTTGCTTGATTTCCATGTTCTTAAATTGAGCTTAGTGAGTAAGGTGGATGAAGGACATGTTGGAATATTATTTTTTTAAAGGTTGTTCATGTTGGAAATAAGGTTGTGATGTTGTTTCTATGTTAGAAGTGATGAGAATTTCATGAAAAAATGTTTAGGGACTTTTCGGCAATATTGAGAAAATTAGGGGAAATTATGGCAAAATTTACTTTGATGATAGAAATGATGAGAATGATGTTCTATAAGCTTGATTTTGTTATTTGGATGAAGAAATGATCATGTTTTTGAAAAATAAGAATTAGGGTTTATGTTAAAGTTTGGAATTTTGGAACATGGTTAAAGTAATATTGGTTGTATATGTTGATTTAAGGTGTTTGGAATGAAAATCCATAATTAGATGGCACTAAAGACTAAAATGTAAATTTTGAAAAGTTTAGGGATTTGATGTTGAGCTTGTATTCGAGGTATATTATGTTGGAAAATTAAGTCTAGTGATTTAAATGTATATTTTGAAGTTTAAATCAACATTTTGGGTTAAATTGAATATTCGGCCACTTTAGGGACCAAAGTGCAAATTTTTAAAGTTTAGGTCCTAAAGTGTAAAGGATGAGAAATGTAAGGTTTAGAATTGAAAATTTTGGTTGGAAGTGTAAAAGAGTCCTTAGGGACTAAAATAGAAATTTTTGGGAAAAGTTGGAGATTTAAAGAAAAGTATGGGGAGTTGCGATTCGAATATAGAAAGTTTTATTCAGACCAATTTTCTATATAATGGATAGTTATTTTATTTACTTTCCATTATTGTGTATGGTATGAATTTGTACAAACATATACTTGAAATGGTATATGTTATTTTATTGTAGATTCTGATATAAATCGAAGTCGTGACGATAGAAAAGGAAAGGAAACAGTCCGAGAGTAATATCAAATAGTAAAGGCTACTACATTGCAAGGCTAAGGTGAGTGCATATATGTTTTTAAATGTATGTTAAAACATACATATTATAGGAGGACTTGAGATAAGTCGACCAAAAAGGTAATTTTTTATAAAGCATGACATGTTTTTTGGTATGATACTTTATTTTACTGATTTAAAGATTGTGGTATTTTTATGATCACATATGTTTTATAGCATGATATACAGATAATGATTTATTTCATACAGTTTTCAAATGGCATGTGTACCATGAAAGTTATAGAACATATAAGAGTATGAATTGTATTTGGATTACTTGCCATTTTGCAGGAACTGTCTTAAATGTTTGCCCTTGGTAGTATAATATTAAGAATGACAGTATTGTGGTATACCATAAGAGTCTAGTAGCTACGCTGACACATTATTTGTCTACCGCCGATACTTATTGTATCTACCTTTTGACACTTTACGTGCCTAACACCTTGTGTGTCTACCGTTTACATTTAAATATGTCTACTACCCGACATTTAATTGTGTCTACCGTTTGTAGCATTTATGGATTTAATGAACTAGCAGCATTTATGGATTTAATGAACCGAGTATTCTAGTTGTATATCGATCGATTTGTCGTAGTTTTCATTGATGATATATTGGTGTACTCGAAGACTAAAGAAGATCATGATGCACATTTGAAGATAGTACTACGGACTTTGAAAGAAAGTAAGTTATATGCTAAGCTCTCAAAAAGTGAGTTTTGGTTATCTGAAGTGGCTTTCTTAGGCCACATTGCTTCAGCTGAAGGAATTAGAGTGGATCCTAAAAAGATACAATCTATTATGGAGTGGAAGGTTCCCAAAAATATTACCGAGGTTCGCAGTTTCTTGGGACTTGCTGGATATTATTGAAGGTTTGTGAAAAACTTTTTGATGATAGCTGCTCCACTTACAATGTTATTGAGAAAAGATGTTCCATTTGTTTGGACTGAAAAGTGTCAAGAAAGCTTTGATCAATTAAAGAAAATTTTGATAGAAGCTCTAGTTTTAGTACAGCTAAAATTGGGAAAGGAGTTTACTTTGTATAGTGATGCATCTCATAATAGATTGGGGTGCGTATTAATGCAAGAGGGAAAGGTGATTGCTTACGCTTCCCGATAGTTAAAACCGCATGAAAGGAATTATTTGAGTCATGATTTAGAGCTGGCAGCTGTAATTTTTGCTCTAAAGGTGTGGCGACATTATCTTTATGGTGAATGTTGTCACGTTTATACGGATCATAAAAGTTTAAAATATTTGATGACACAAAAAGAGTTGAACCTATGGCAATGAAGATGGTTGGAGTTAATAAAGGATTATGACTTGATTATTGACTACCATCCAGGCCGAGCTAATGTTGTAGTAGATGCTTTAAGTCAAAAAACATTTGCTGCATTGAGAACTTTAAATGCTCAATTAAAGAGAAAATTAGATGGTTCGTTGTTGGTAGAGTTGCAGTTGAGATCATCATTATTAAATCGGATTAAAGAAAGTCAGTAACAAGATGAAGATTGCAAAACCAAGATAAAGCAAGTGGCATCAAGTGGAATTAAAAATTTTGAGATTAAACCTGATGGATGTCTTTACTATAAAGATAAAGTGTATATTCCTGAAGATGCAGGGTTGAAACAGGATTTTCTTTTTGAGGCACATTATAGTCCCTTGACTATGCATCCTGGGGAAATAAGATGTATCAAGATTTGAAGAGTCGATATTGGTGGCCTGGTATGAAAAAAAAGATATCAGAGTTTGTTGCTAAGTTCTTGACTTGTCAACGGGTGAAAGCTGAACATCAAGTACCATCAGGAAAGTTACAACCTATTTCTATTTCGTAGTGGTAGTGGGATAGAGTTACTATGGATTTTGTGACAGGATTGCCTTTGACTCCCAGCAAGAAATATTCTATCTGGGTAATTGTGGATAGGTTAACTAAATCTGCTTACTTTATACCAGTTAGAACAGATTATCAGATGAGCAAGTATGCTGAGTTGTATATTAAAGAAATAGTCTGACTACATGGAGTGCCTGTATCCATAGTATCAGATCGAGATCCAAAGTTCACATCAAGATTTTGGAAAGCATTGCACAGAGCTTTGGTGACAAGATTGAACTTTAGTACTACATTTCATCCTCAAACAAATGGTTAATCTAAAAGGACAATTCAGATATTGGAATATATGTTAAGAGCTTGTATAATTGAATTTGAAGGATCATGGGAAAAGTACTTGCCGTTAGCAGAATTTTCTTACAATAATAGTTATCAGACAAGTATTCAAATGGCACCTTACGAAGCTCTTTATGGTCGGAAGTGCGGATCACCATTGAACTGGTTTGAGTTGCATGATCGCAAGTTGATTAAGCCAGATATATTGCAAGAGATGGAGGAAAAGGTTAAGATTGTACAAGACAATCTTAAAAAGGTCGTTGATCGATAGAAATCTTATACAGATTTGAAAAGAAAGGACATTCAGTTTGAAGTTGGAGAAAAAGTATTCTTGAAAGTTTCTCCTTGGAAGAAAATAATGAGATTTGGCCGTAAAGGAAAACTAAGCCCCAGGTATATAGGACCATATGAAGTTATAAAGAAAATTGGCTCTGTGGCATATCAGTTAGCTCCTCCACCGAAGATGAGTAAAATTCATGATGTTTTCCATGTTTCGATGCTCCGGAGATATAGATCAGATCCATCACATGTGATTGTACCAAAGGAAATTGAGTTACAATCAGATTTGACATATGAGGAGGAACCAGTAAAGATATTAGAGTATGGTGTCAAAGAATTAAGGAATAAGCAAATACCATTGGTGAAAGTCCTTTGGCGCAATCACAAGGTGAAATAAGCAACTTAGGAAGCTATGGATGTAATGGAAAAATAGTATCCACACTTTTTAAAACATGTATATTTTGAAAATTCGAGGACGAATTTTCTTAAGGGGGAGAATTGTAATATCCCAAATTTTTGGTTAGTGACCGAAATGAAAATTTTAAAAGTTTGGTGGTTAAAGTATAAACTTTGGAAAAGTTTAGGGACTAAATTGTAATTTTCAAAAGTTATGTATTTTAGTCCCATAAATGAATAGTTCACCCCCAAGAATGACGTTTTCGTGATACTCAATTTTTTTGTACGGAGTTTTTTTGGCTATTAAGCGGTAAAGTTTGGAAGAATATTCGAATAATCAGATCAAATAAGAATTTTAAAAATAATTTAAAGGATGATAAGGAAAGGTTAAAAATGTCCTTTCCATGTTTTAAAATGGTAGGATTTAACATGGACCCTTGGATTGAAGTAGGTTTTCCATGTTAAATATGAACCGTTGGATGAAAATAGCAAGATGGTAATTTTGGGAAATTCCAAGGGCAAAGTTGGTAATCACTAACTCCTTGGATTATTTTTGACCCTTGGATTGGTAGGTAGACATGTGGCAAGCTGTGGAGCATTGGATTACAAGGGTAAAAAGGTCATTATACATTAAAATGAATTTTAAATTCATTTTAATTATATAAAAGACAAATGGCTAAATTGGAAACAAAAAGAAAATTCAAGACTTTATCCACATCATCCTCCTTGTTCGAATAGCTCTCCAAAGGTAAGAGAAAATTTTCTTTTTTATTTTTTAAGCTTATTGCATTGGATTTGTGGCTTAGATATAAAATAAGAAGTTGTTCTCCATTGAATTCTCTATCATTTGGTATAAGTTTTGCTTGATTTCCATGTTCTTAAATTGAGCTTAGTGAGTAAGGTGGATGAAGGACATGTTGGAATATTATTTTTTAAAAGGTTGTTCATGTTGGAAATAAGGTTGTGATGTTGTTTCTATGTTAGAAGTGATGAGAATTTCATGAAAAAATGTTTAGGGACTTTTCGGCAATATTGAGAAAATTAGGGGAAATTATGGCAAAATTTACTTTGATGATAGAAATGATGAGAATGATGTTCTATAAGCTTGATTTTGTTATTTGGATGAATAAATGATCATGTTCTTGAAAACTAAGAATTAGGGTTTATGTTAAAGTTTGGAATTTTGGAACATGATTGAAGGAAGATTGGTTGTATATGTTGATTTAAGATGTTTGGAATGAAAATCCCTAATTAGATGGCACTAAGGACTAAAATGTAAATTTTGAAAAGTTTAGGGATTTGATGTTGAGCTTGTATTTGAGGTAAATTATGTTGGAAAATTAAGTCTAGTGATTTAAATGTTGATTTTGAAGTTTAAATCAACATTTTGGGTTAAATTGAATATTCGGCCACTTTAGGGACCAAAGTGCAAATTTTTAAAGTTTAGGTCCTAAAGTGTAAAGAATGAGAAATGTAAGGTTTAGAATTGAAAATTTTGGTTGGAAGTGTAAAAGAATCCTTAGGGACTAAAATATAAATTTTTGGGAAAAGTTTGAGATTTAAAGAAAAGTATGGGAAGTTGCAATTCGAATATATAAAGTTTTATTTGGATCAATTTTCCATATAATGGATAATTATTTTATTTACTTTCCATTATTGTGTATGGTATGAATATGTACTAACATATACTTGAAATGGTATATGTTATTTTATTGTAGATTCTGATATAAATCAAAGTCGTGACGGTAGAAAAGGAAAGGTAACAGTCTGAGAGTAATATCGAATAGTAAAGGCTACTACATTGCAAGGCTAAGGTGAGTGCATATATGTTTTTAAATGTATGTTAAAAACATACATATTATAGGAGGACTTGAGATAAGTTAACCAAAAAGGTAATTTTTTTATAAAGCATGACATGTTTTTGGTATGATACTTTATGGCTCCAGCTCTCTTTTGGCTCATTCTTGAATTCCTTTATATGTAATATCCCAATTTTTGGCTAGTGACCAAAATATAAATTTTGAAAGTTTTGTGGCTAAAGTATAAACTTTAGAAAAGTTTAGGGATTAAAGTGTAATTTTCAAAAGTTATGTATTTTAACCCCGTAAATGAATAGTTTACCCCCAGGAATGATGTTTCCGCGTTACCCGAGATTTCCGTACGGAGTTTGTATTAATGGCTATAAAACGATAAAGTTCGAAAAAATATTCGAATCAAGCTAAAATTTCAGAGATATTTCTATGGACCTTAGAAGAGTCCTAAAATATCATTTTATGGATATTTGGATGTTAAAAAGATCGTGAAAATTTTAAATCGACCGAAATGACATGGAATGGCAATTTTGTGAGTAAGTTGATCAGTAAAGGGCATTTTGGTCATTTTTCCCAAAAGGGACATGGAGGGAATCTTGAGATTTCTTTTATGGATGAATAGTTGCTGATTAGAATCCAACGAAGTCTAGTTGGAATGTTACAAAATGGCAAATTAGAAATATAAATCTAGTTGGAGGTATTTTTGGAAAGTGAAATTTATTGAATTAAAAATTCATTTTTAAAGATACAAGTGTCTTAAATATATGAAATATGAAGGAATTATCAGCAAAAATACTCTCCAAAACTTTGGTAAAGAGAAAAAGAAGAGAAAAATTTTACAAGCTTGATTTAAACCCTGAATCTCAATTTTTAGGTAATTCTTCGAACTACAAAGTTGTTCTACTCTTCGAGCTCTATCTTTTGATGTAAATAATTCATAGAATACTTTCTTGGTTGATGAGATTTGATATGAGGAAGAAATTAGGGTTTATGAACGAATTGGGGCTTTTATGATTTTATGAATCCATGGTTGGTTTTAAGTTAGAATCATGCTTGTATGATGTTAGAATCATGTTATTAAGTTGGGATTTAAAACCTACATATTTTGGACAGTATAGAGAATATTAGGGTTTATGAATTCAAGTTTAACTTAGGGTTTGTGATGTTGGATTAATGATCTAGTAAGCTTGATTTGTTGTTTGGAAGCAAAACTCTAAGTTAAATACATAGGGACCATTTCGGCAAGCTTCAAAATTAAGGGAACATATCTTATTTTTATGAATTTGTTGTGTATTTATATTATTAATGATGTTAGAGACATGAAAATGAAGTTAGAATTCTAAACCGATGATTAATCACATTAGTGACCATTTTTACAAATTGTCAAACTTGAATAGTCTATTCGGCAAAGAGGATATGTAGAAGGAGTAAATCTAATTTTTAGTTAAAATAATGGAATTAAGGTAGTAATGTTGATCTGAGGACTAATTTGCAAAGTTAAGAAGCTTGAATCCTTATATTTGAAATTTGTGACCACTTCGACAAAACAAGAGAAGTTAGAGAAGTAAAGGTTTAAGCTTATTTTGATGAAGGATGTAAAGAGAACATATGAATACAAGCTTTATTCTAGTCATTTGAAGTAAAGTGATGGGACTAAATTGACAAGTAGAGAAATACGGAGAAGTTGGTGTAAATTAGAAGTTATTTATGGAAAATTATGTTAGAATTTGAATTATGGCAGTAAGTTTAAAAATTTGCCATAAATTCTACAAAAAATGGTTAGATGATGAATTTTATACCGTTGTAAAGATTTGTTAGTCTAGTTTCATTTCCAACAAACGGAAACTGATTTCGATTTCTGAGTTAAAAGATATGAATTTTTAATCGAATGAAGGTCAGAAAAATTACAGAGCAGTTTCTGCCTGGACAACTCTGTGACGTGAATGTAAAGAATTTTCATAATTTTTATAGATTTTATTAATTTATGTGGCTTATACCGTTAGAACCGTTATCGAATCTAGTTTCTCCAATATAAAGGAAATTAAGATCCAGTATGTATTCTACCCTGTAGAAGTAAATCTTTGAAGGAAGCGCAAGCTATCAGAAAATGGAATTTGAAACATTTTGTATTTAAATGTTAGTTAGCAAGCTCGGAAGAATTATTAGAAGTTCAAATTGGTCACTAAGGACCATAATGAGTTTTTCAACAGTACAAGGAAGAAAGGAAAAATATTTAAAAATTTTATATTCGAATGATTATATTAGACAGCGTGTTTAAGGTATTGTTAGATTTGAATCTAACAAATATTTTATTATATTCATGTGATTAATGAAGTCAAGTCTGAATTAAAGAAGGTTCGAGGTACTATGAAAGAAATGATCGAGCTAGGACTTAGTGAGGCATTGTGTTAAGTGGCCAAGGTGAGTGCATTTTTACCTATTTTATATATATGATATGAGGAAGACTTGCGATAGGTCGACCTTGATATTAATAAAAAATGTATGTTGATAAAAGTTATGCAAATGGCATGAAATATTAAATGGCATATGTGAAACATTGATATGGCATAATGATTTATGTAAGATAAATCGGATTTTAGATATTGGGTATGAACTGCCTGATATCGACTTATATGATTTATATTGATGCTTTAAACATGGAATGTTGATTTTGCCCAAGTACTATTGTGAAATCTTCGGTATAATTGGATATCCGTAGAGTCCTAGCAGCTGCGTCATAGCACTACAATGCGAGATAGACTCTTCGGGGTCGAGTTAGACTCTACGGAGTCGGTTCAGACACTACGGTGTTGTTTAGACACTTTGGTGTCAACTAGCACAAAAGGTGCGAGTATGAGGAGCAAAGTGCATCCTCGGGTACGTACTCATCATCAGATGTTACGGCGTTGCAGACACTACGGTGTCGTTATGATGACTCGTATACCATAGGTTCACATGAAATTGTACTTCAGGCTACAATACATGAAATGGATTTATACAGGCAGTTAAGTTAAAATGCTTAACGTATATTTGATTAATAAAATAAAGGTTTGATGATATGATATAAACTGCAATTGGGACTCGCTTGCCATTTAGCAGGAACTGTATTGCACTGTTACATGACATAGGAATAACTTTGATAAGTCAGTTTTATACGATTCTATATTTTTATATGATATGCACAGTAATTTGTTTATTTATGTTATTTTTATACATTGAATGCTTTACTTTAATTTATAGTTTCCTCACTAAGTGAATACTTAACGTGTGCTATTTCACACGTAGGTTATTGGGAACTTACCAGAATAGGAGTCAAGCATGTTGATCAAGCTGCAATCTGACAAACATCAGTAAGACATCCTAATTTATGATATTCTCTAGTAGACATGTATTAATTTATTCTTTAGTTGTTTTAAAGTTATAAGTTTGATTAATAGTCAGATAAATATAAATTATTCGTATGGTTAAAGAATTACTGGTAATGATATTTAATTGGGTAAAATTTTATTTATCGTTTATCGCATAACGATTTTAAATTTAAGAAAGGGCCTAGGCACTATACCTAGTTTTCACCCTGAGTTACATACTTGTTTTAATAACTGAATAACATGTTTTATAAATCAATTCAGGGTCAAAACTAGCAATCTGCAAATAGGCTACAAATACTTCAAAAGTCAAGAAATGGTTATTTTATAAACTAGTTTTGTGTCAGATGTTTTAAAAAAATTACAAGTCTAGAACTATGTTAAATAATATTGTGACATCCTTAATGTGTATTCGTACTACAAGTATACGTTAAGGGTGTTACATTATATAGGCGTAGGTGAAGCCCTAATTAGGGTTAGGGTTGAGTCCTAATTTTTTGGTGCCGCACTCTTCAGACGCGGCATCCACACGCTATAGTAACTAGGACTGACACGGCTCTAACTTATTATGATTTTTTCCGGCATCGTCCTTGTTTTGCCAATGAAGCTTGGCATTTTTATCCCTTCTTTTGCCAACCAAGCTTGGCATTTCTCCTCCTGCTTTTTGCCAACTATGCTTGGTATTTCCCTTCCTACGTCCACTTGCCCCAGTCCTGCCAATCATGCAAACCACGACACTAAAATACCCCTTTACTCTGGCAATAAAAACTATACATTCCTCAACTCCTAGATGCAAATGTATGAAACTACTACAAAAATAGACTAATATGTACCTAAAGTCAAGCAATATCATGGCAATATATGCAAGAAAAATACATATTTTTAGGAGTTAAAAATACGCATGTGAGTACGGGTACCCGACGGTACTGTATCGATACTCTTGCTCGAGTATCGGTACTTGATACGCTAAATAAATTGTAAATACAAATTAAAGATGGAAATTGTTGTGTATAAATAAATAATTGATTTATGCCTTAATAAATGAGATAATGTGGATTAATGGAGATAATAATTGATATTAATTATATACTCATCCATAATGTATTAACAAATTGGTAATGTAAAATAAATGATGTGTTGGGGATTAGCAACATTATAGAGATCCTTGGGATCACGTTTCTTGTATGTCAGGCAGGCATTTGTTTGGTTGAGTCAATGATTGATGGGATCTTGATACCCAAAGAGAGTGTGTGGCAACACCATGGTTAGAGATACCGAATGAAGGTTACCGATGCTATGTGACCCAAGACACATTCGAAGATGCTTAAGGGGGATTCTGAGTATGGGTGTATATTTTGATGCTATGTGACCCATCTCACCTAGAGTGTAGATATTCAGGGGGATTTTGAGTATGGGTGTAGGTTTCGATGCTATATGACTTAGTCTCACGCAGAGTGTATGTTCCTGAATTGTGTGGCTCGGGCCTCACTCTAGTGCTATTGTCGTATGATTTGTGTGCTTTTGCCTAGATGATCTGATGAGATCTCAGATATGGTTGGGTCTTGTGTGTCGTGTATGATGATTGTTATGATGTTAGCATTGTTTAGGCGACTAGTGGTAGCGCCATATGTTTATTTATCTCTCCTTATTGCTCGTATTAGCTTGCATGCTTATATTTATTATTAGCATAAAGTATTGTAGAGTAGATGTATACCACTGAGCTTTGTAAGCTTAGCGCTCGAAATCTTTTTTTCTCATAGGTTGGTCTTTGGATTGCGGGATCGAGGAGCACTATCAACACATGATTCCAGAAAGTTGTGATTATCTAAGTACAACAATTATATTTAGCGGGATGTGTATTCATATGACCTTACATGATTGAGTTTGTAACTCTTATTTTGGAATTGTATTGATCAAGTCAAATGTTTTAAATTAAATTGGAGCTCCTTTCGTAATGTTTTAATAATTATTGAGATATTAATTTTGATATAACTTAAATGAAAAACATTTTTGGTCTTATACTAATTTGCAAAAATATTTTAAAAGTCTAAAAACTTGAAAAATATTTTCAAAGGGTTTTTGACATGTTTTAAATGATTTTAAATAGCTAAAGTGTCAAAAATAGGCTTTGAGTACTAGTATAGTTTGAGCCGTACCGATACCCAGAAGTGTCCGTGTAATACCCCAAAATTTACTAAGTTGATTAAGGGTCATTTAGTACTAAGTAATAGCTTAAAAGCTAACTTAGTGACTAAAATGACAAAAATGCGAAAGTTGGGATTTCTTTAATTATGGGTTTTGGAAAGGAAATTTCTAAGGTTTAAAGGTCTCATGTGATAGATAGTGAATTGAATAAGGTATTCTTAAAGTTTGGTTGAATACCAAGGAAAATTGGAATGGAAATTGAAGTTTAAAAGTTTAGTGACCAAAATGTAAATTTTGAAAATTTTATGGCTAAAGTATAAACTTTGGAAAAGTTTAGGGACTAAAGTTGTAATTTACCAAAAGTTAAGGGTTTTTATTTCATAAATAAATATATCACCTAAGGGTGTGAATCGAATGCGGAATTTTTGGTTCGATTTGATACTTCGATTATTGGGAAATCGCAGATAAAGTTTAAGTGGAATTTGGATACCCGGATCGAACTGAAAAATTTTGAAGTTTTACCATATGATAAAGAAAGGTTATAAAAGTCATTTCAAAGTATTGGAAATATTTTTAGTTCGATTCAAGATGAATCCTACAGTTTATTTCTCAGTAAAGGATTATTTATCAGTATACTGGATCGAATGGAAATTTTGGAGACTGGTCCAAAAGATATGGAAAATTCATAAAATATTATTTTATGAATATTTTATTATAGTTGGTTGGATTCTAACTAGATTTAGTTGAATTTTTACAAGAATGGCAAACTAGTAAATAAAAACTAGTTAGAGGGCAAATTGGTCATTTGGCCCCAATGGCAATTTTGAAATATTTAAGAAGTTATAAGGGCAATTTTGGAAAGAGAAAATTGAATATTAAATCTTGGCCCTTCATTGATGATAAAATCAATCTCAACCATTGGATAAAAAGGGCAAAATTGTAATTTCACTATTAAATTAATTTAATATTCATTTAATAGATATATGTGTAAAATAATGGTAAAAAGATGAACCAGATGTTCATCTTTTCCAGCCAAAAACGTGAGGGCTAGAGAAAGAAAGAGAAAATTTTTCCAAGCTCGATTCAAGCCCCGAAACTCGGCTTTCAGGTAATCTCTTCAACTACAAAGTTGTTCTACTCTTCAAGCTCTATCTTTTGATATCAATAATTCATGGAATCCATGCTTGATTGATGAGAATTTATATGAGAAAGAAATTAGGGTTTATGGATCAAATTGGGGCTTTTGAGAATTTATGATTCCATGATTGAATTCAAGTTGAAATCAAGCTAGTATGATGTTAAAATCATGCTATTGAGTTGGGATTTAAGTTTTACATGTTTTGATTTTTATGAAGATGATTAGGGTTTATGGATTCAAGTTTAATTTAGGGTTTGTGATGTTGAAATAATGATCTAGTAAGCTTGAATTGTTGTATGGAAGCAAAACCCTAAGTTAAATTGTGTAGGGACCATTTCGGCAAATTGAAAAGTTGAAGGACCAAATCTGAATTTTTAGAATTTGGAGTGTATTTATGTTATTAATGATGTTAGAGATAAGAAAATGAAGTTAGAACGCCAAATTTATGTTGAATTGAATTAGTGACCATTTTGACAATTTGTCAAAGTTAAGTGACCAAATCGAAATGGAAGTTTTGTATGGGGGCTAAATATGATTTTTAGTTGTAATGATGGAATTAAGGTAGTAATGTTGAATTGAGGACTAAATTGCAAAGTTAAGAAGAATGAATCCTTATCTTTGCATTTTAGTACCTATTTCGGTAAATAAGGAAAATTAGGAAGAATTATTGTGAATAATTATTTGGTGAAAAATGTGATGAGTTGGTGGTTTAAAGCTAGTGATTGGACTAAATTGAAAAATAGAGAAGTAAGGAGAAGTTAGTATAAAAGTTGAAGTTGTTTATGAAGTTGTGTAGAAAAACTGGTTTATGACAGTAACTTTGAAAATTCACCATAAATTCTAAAACAATGGTTAGAAGATGAATTTTATACCGATGTAAATATTTGTTCATTTAGTTTCGTGTCCAACAAACGGAAACTGATTTCGGGTTCCGAGTAAAAAAATATGAATTTTTAAGTGGTGAAAGGTCAGAAAACAGTATAGCATGCTGTTCCGAAATTCAATATTGGAAATTGACTTTGAAAATTCGCCATAAATCATACAAGTTGAATTTGGGCTATTAATTTATGTGGTTGAAAAGATTATTGAATCTAGTTTCTTTCAGAACAAACGGAATCAAATTCCGAGTTGTAGATTATTTTATAGAAATATTTCTTGGGAGGTACTGCAAACTACCAGAAAATGAGAATTGATACACTTTGTATCTAAGGTTGATTAGTAAGCTTGAAAAGTGTTAATAGAAGTTCAAATTGGTCACTAAGGGCCATAATGAGTTTTTGAACAATAGAATGAAGAAAGGAAAATGTTTGGAAATTTTTATATTCGAATGATTATATTGGACAATATGTCTAAGATATTGTTAGATTGGGATCTAACAAATATTTTACTTATTTGAATTATGAAGTTAAGTTCGAATCAAGGGAGGTTCAAGGTACAATGAAGGAAAGGATCGAAGAGGACTTAGTGAGGCATACAAATACATGGCCCAGGTGAGTGCAATGCATACATAACATTATACATAGATGTTTTATACATCACCGGTAAGACTTGCTATGAGTCTACCTAGTTTATATATTGTCATGATAATTATATCATTGATCATACATTTGACATACTTTAAATATGTTAAAGGTTGAAAATAAATGCATTGATCACTAGTTATTGATGATGATTTACTATTAATGTTATTCGGTTATGAACTGCTTCATGTTAATATAAATTGATATACATTGTCATGGATGAAATATTTGATGATATAAAGCCCAAGTATGATATAGAGGTTCAAAGGTATAGTTGGCTAGCCATAGAGTCATAAACAGTTGTATAAAGATTCTAAGCACTTCAGGTAAAGTGCAAATTTTATAAATACTCATTGAGGAGTACACTCATGCATGGTTTGAGTATACGGACTCATTACGAGTGCTAAGCACTTCAGAGTAATTTCATAAAAACTCAATGAGGGATATCTTGTATACTCCGATAAGTATACAGAAGCACTTCGGTGCTAAGCACTCCCGGTAGAGTGCAAATAATATATATACTCAAGAAAGGTTGGGTATGGGGGATGACTCGTGTACATAGAATCTCTTAATTTGATATCTTGGGCTAAGTAAACTGAATTGAAAAAAAATAGAATGATAAGCTTGAAAGCTTGCAGACAGAGTTGGAAAAAGGTATTGGTAAGCATTGAAAGCTTGCGGATGGAAATGGCACCAATATTGGTAAGACCTAATCTTATCACTTTGATATACATATATGCTATTACATATTTAATTATGTTAATGAGCATGTAATGGTAAGGTGATCATATGCATTATTAATAATTAATATTGAGATTGATATTATGAAAATTGCACTTAAATTTGAATTATTGCCTCACTAAGTAAATACTTAGCGTGTAACTATTTTACACATAGGAAAGAAGAAATGGTTGGAGTAAGGAGCATATACGGACATCATCAATTAATAACAGGTACATCAGTATCAGTAAGATATCATTTGGTACTGTTTGATATTTACTAGTTGGCATGTATATTAAAAGGGTATGCTTGCTCTGATAGAATTTGTATTTTATTTGGTATCTGGATGAATTTTAAATCAGACTGTTTTTAGGCAATTTTATTAATTATATCAAGACAAATTAAATTGATAAGTTGCTGGCTGAAAATAAACTCAATTTGAAGATGAAAATATTATTTTTAAACTTTACGCGAATAACTAGATTTGTAAATAAAAACTAAATACATTGTAATATTTTTTAAAGAAACAAAATTTTATCGAATTACAAATGTAGAGGGTTTTACGAATGTTTTGTGATACCTCTGACTTGTATTCATTGTTGGATACGATAAAAAGAGTGTTACAGTCCGTATCGATATGGTTTTTGTGTATCGATACGCCCCTTTGCCCTCGAGTTTTGGCAAATTCCAGTAGCCAAAAGGTGTACCGATACGGTCTCAACCATACCGATACCCTTGGGTGCTACTGATACCTCTGTATTGTGTACCGATACACTTTGTATTAAATGCTCTAATGACTCTTTCCTCTTTGAGACTTGTACTGATATCGGTCCCCGAGTAGCGATACCGACACAATCCCAGAACTACATTTAAGGATGGAATTAAAGTCCCCAACGGCTCTAAACAACCTCCAACGGCTAGTAACGATCATGAAGCCATTAAAGGGTTTAAAAGACCTCTCCAAGCATCCATGGTAGAACAAGAAACAACTTTCCAACATTCAAGTATTGAGAAATCAAGTTTTGTGCTTAAATTGTCATATTCTTTGTAGAAAACACTAGTGAGCCAAATTGTCACATTTGCTCAAGTGTTTAGGATTTTGGGGGAGAGCTTATTTGTGCAAACATACGTTCCTTGTGAGGTTTTTCATTTGTTTTCTAATTTGTATTCTCTTTGTAAGATAGTATTTCTAGACTTTGGCGTATAGGTCTAGGTTTGTGAGGGTTATCTCCTTGATCCCAGAAAAAGGAAAGATAAATTAGTGGATTTGTAGAAAATCCTTAGTTTGGATAGCTAAGGTAGTGGGAGTAGACTCGGTTGTATAGTCGAACCGTTATAAATCATTGTGTCCCATCTTTATTTCTTATCCATTAATCCACCAAAGCAAAAATCCAATTCACCCCCTCTTGACTACTCAGTTGATCATACGAGCCTCTCGACAATTGTTATCAGAGCTTCATCTCTACACCGGATTAACATCCTAGAGTCGATTCTTGAAGTGCTCAACCTTTCTGCATCAACCGGAGTTCATGGCACAATCCCTAGACAAGTTTCTTTACTTCAACAGTGTTAACTACTCCTATTGGAAGAATAGGATGATGTTTTTACTGAGAGCGAAAGATTATTATCTTTGGGATATAGTTTTTGAAGGTTCGTTTGTTCCACAAAGAATCAAGGCATAATGAAGTGTGGAAGATCGCAAGAAGATGGAGCTCAATGCAAAGGCCTTGTACATTCTATTTTGTGCACTTGGTCTGAAAGAATACTCCAAATTATATTCTTGTGAAAGTGCCAAGGGAATTTGGGACAAGTTTGAAGCCACTCATGAAGGAACCAATAAAGTAAAGGAGACCAAGATTGGTCTTCTCAACCTTGAGTATGAGAACTTCAAGATGGACCCAAATAAAGACATCAAAGCTATGTCTGATCGGTTCTCCACCATTGTGAATGGGCTTAAAGGATTTGGAGAGATAATTCTAGAGGACAAGCTTGTGAGGAAATTGATTTACTCACTTCCCGATTTATGGGATTCCAAGAAGGTGACAATCATTGAAGCAATGAACTTGAAGGAGCTCAAGATTGACGAGCTTATGGGATTTTTCTTACTATGATGATGTCAAAGGGGAAGAAGAAAGTATAACAAGGAATTTGTAACCCCCTTCACCCGGCCTAGTCGTAAGACCGAACCGAGTGAGCTAAATTAGGTTTACTGAGGTAAACCATAAAGAAATAAACCGAAACGTGACCATTTTTTTCTTTTATCTTGTCTAAATACAAAATCATTAACCTACATGTTCATATTGTCATCAGGTGAAAACTCAACTCACTTGGGAGTCGATTTGACATCCGATTGGCTCAATTGCAAAATAGGGACCAAATTGCAATTTGATCAAACTACAGGGACTTAGCAAATTTTTAAGTTACCAACCTTTAATTAAGCAGGTTTCATGTTCTCGCGTCAAAAAATCAGCTTGATTCAAACATCCAAACTCATTCAATTGCATCCATAACATTCAGGGACCAAAACACAAGAAAACAGAACTCCACTTCCATGACATTAACTGAATTAACAGAAAATCATACCGATACGCGTGCCACCGTATCAATACGGTGCCTTACACAAGCCTGTACTGTTTTGATACACTGCAACCCATTTCGGTACGCCTAGCTGGCAGATCGAAAATGTTTGACAATCGTACCAATACGGTATGGTAGTGCTTCGTTACGCGAGTTTTGTCCCAAAAACTAGATTCTAGTAAATAAAATCCGTACCGGTACATCCAAGCCTGTATCGAAACACCATGCTTGATTTTGCCTAGTCGTACCGATATAGTCCACTGCGTCGGTACGCTTGGGCCTGTAATGTCACATTTAGCTGGTTTAACAAACTTTTAGCCTATCCAAAACACCCTAACATGCTTCTAACATACATCCAACATATTTAGGATATAATTCACAGCATAGCATCACAAATTCATCATCAATTCATGGCATTTTGCATCAAACTTAAATCTATAGGCATGCAACCTAGAAACTATTCAAGTAAAACATGAAACTCCAAACCATCACCAAAATCAAACCATAATGGTCATTTACAACCTTAGAGCAACCAAACAAACTTGCTCGAACAAGGAGTTTATCAAAACATCTCCCAAAACCAAAACTAGTACCCTGTTGCCTTTATTACTTATAGTCTAATCCAAACATACTTTGGTAAACAAGTCTTGCTAGGATCCCTTGCTCCTTGCTGCCTCCAAAGCTCTCAATTCTCTGCATTGATGGACAAAAAGAGCGTAGGCACACAAGACTTAGTGAGGAACGCTCACAAACAAAACACCATCAATGCACTTAAAATCATTTCACAACATTACATTGAAACTTATTTCAAACAACCTTTAAAACATTATTATTCCTTTGAAACCATGCACTTAACTTTAAAACCAGCATATTGACCATATGCAACATGTATCACTAACCAACAGCAAGTCTCATTGCTCAACCTCAATTTAAGTCTTCTCATGCATAACTACCATATGCAAAGCTTAAAAAGTAACATGTATAAATCACATCATACAAAAATGATACATTAACAATTATATTGGCTTACAAGTGATCATTAAACAAGTCCATTAACAAAAGAGTTCATCGAATACACGAATTCAACAAGTGTTCAGCCAACACTTCAAGCCATCTCAACCAGAATAGCGATACAACAACAATCGCAGTACATTACCAACCGGGTACACCTTTCAACCCAGGGGGACACCAACCCCCATCATCGATTAGACGCTTAATCCACTAACGGGAGCCTACGGTACTGTTTAACCCCTTCTATCATTAGGGTACTCGGATGGAGTTTTCAGTACATGAATCTAAACGCCTCAACATCCAATGTGACTTATTATAGTGCACTTAATCCTATGGCCGGCCAACTATATCTGATAACAATTTTAAAACTGTATCACTAGCCAATATAATTAACCATTTGACATTTACCTCACTGTTTTTAACAAGCATTAACCAAACCATTATTCCAAAGCAACAACCATGCTTTAAACCACAAGTATAACCCATATACTTACAATGGTCACTTACCATGTGCATCATTCAGCATTTAATGCTCAAATATAGTATATCAAATACTTTAAAACATGCTTAAACAATAGGCAACATGTAAATCATAAAAAGTGCATAAAACCATTTAACACTAGCACGACCGAGAGAGAAAATCCACTTTTACTTACTTTCGAGTTTAAACCAGCATATCAAGCTAAGTTTAAACTCCCATAAACCCCCTTTAAAACATTCCAATGCTGGCATCCACGTTCTCACTCACCAATACACGAAGCCTTAATTTTTCGACGCGAAATCAAGCGTCCAAAGCCTCCAATGCTACACCGTTCGCTTCCAAAACAACCTCCATGTTTAAACCACATAACAACAGAGGATTAATGCATCTCCATACATTTACAACACTGAACAACAGATCCTCACGGATTCTTGCATTCACCTCACAATTACCCAACCACAACAACCTAAAACTTCAACTAATCCTTTCCAAACACAACCCAGCCATATCCTAACAATCTAACACCACTTTTATCATCAATTAACATCTAGATACAGAATCAAACCAACCTAACACCTTCAGCAAACACACAGCCACCATAACACCTCAAAAACACAAATCTAGCAACCTAAACAATTAGAGATTCAAGAGTTTCGGGATTCCATTGCTAAAATCGACTTATCAACATCATTACACATCCAAAATATGTTCAAAAACAATTCATAACATTGGAAATCAGATTCAATTCAAATCTTTCATCATTTCATCAATTTTACCCAATTAAATCTATATAAAAACATAAAATCAGATTATAAACCATAAATCAATGATCAAATACTTGGGAATATCAATAAAGAACCATTTAATAGAGGAGATCATGGACCTTACCCTTGTTATGTGATTTCTCCCTTAATTTGCTTGTTTAAAGCTAAGAAACATAAGATTTCAATGAGATTTTGTAAAACAAAGTTAAAGAATCAAGTTATAATCAATAATCTGAGTGAAAAAATCTCTCACCTCTGGATTTTGAAGAAATTCTAAGTGTTTGGAAGAAAAAAAGTTGGGAGAAAAGGTTTATGAAAAAGTTACGTAAATTTTCTTTAAAAGCAAATAACCAACTTAGATATTTTAATCCCTCTTAAGGATTCTAAGAATTTGACCATTTTCATTTGTCACTTTAAAACAGTTTTTAAAAATTGCATTTTGGTCACTAACCAAAATGTCACATTTCCAAATTCCATTTTCTAAAATTGATTCCACCAAAAATCAATATATATTAAAAGATGATTTTTAACTATTTTTCCACATTTTATCTTACCAAAAAATATACCGTCCTGAATCTGACTCGAATCTCTAACCTAGTCCACCGGACCGTCTAATAAACCTCAAAACCACTAGGCCTGAAACCGAGGCATTACAACTCTCCTCCACTTAAGAAATTTCGTCCTCGAAATTTTCCTAGAGGAAACAAATGAAGAAATTGCTCCAACATCTCCGACTTGCATTCCCACGTGGCCTCACCAACACCGCGGTGCCTCCACAACACCTTCACAAGCTCAATTGTCTTGCCACGCAAAACCTTACTGCTGCTATCAAAAAACTTACTGGTTCTTCATCATAAGATAGGTCCAGCCTCAACTCAATATCTTCCACTGGCACAACAAATAAGGGATCCGATCGATACCTCCGCAACATCGAAACATGAAACACATCATGAATCCTCTCCAACTCAGGAGGTAACCTCAAACGGCAAGCGACAGGACCCACACGCTCAATAACCTCGCACGGTCCAATAAACCTCGGGATAAGCTTCCCTTTCCGCCCAAAACGCATCACCTTCTTCCAAGGCGATACCTTCAAAAACACTCGGTCACCATTGTATACTCTATATCTCTACACCTTAAATCGACGTAGGATTTCTAATGCTCCGAAGTCGCTTTCAAGCGCTCACATATCAACTTTACTTTCTCATTCGTGCCTTTTAAAACATCAGGCAAGGAAAGATGCTCATCCCCAACCTCAGCCCAGCACACGGGCGTACGACACTTCCTACCATACAACGCCTCGTACGGTGCCATCTGTATACTAGCCTGTAGCGACCCTTTTAGAAATCGCTAAAAAGAAATAAGTATTTTTGGTGAACTTTTTGTAATTTTGATTTTTTTGAAAAATTGTTTTTAAATTTTGTTTTTTTTTTTTTGAAAAGTTTTTGAAATCTTAAAATTTGGGAGGTTTTTGTGTTAAAAGTTTGAATTTTGACAAATAAAAGATTGGAAAATAAAGACTGGGGATTTTAGAAAGAAAAAAGACTAGAATCGCCACCGATCATTTTTAAATGTAGACCAGACACCAAAAATAAAACCAGAGATTCTTTTAAAAAAAATAGGTCCGAAAGTCAATTACGGATGGAGAAATATTAACACCCCACACCGCCCAAAATTGGTACCTAGTCGAATACAATTTGCCTTTAATTGAAAATTTGCGAGTTTAAATTTTAAATTAATTTAAGATCCGTTTAAGAATGCAGGTAAATTTTAAAAACCTCGTTATTCGATAATAAACAAATGAACCACTATCACTGTGATTGATACTGACACTATTTACTATCGAATAAAAGGGCACCGCAATTAACAGTTAATAAGTCGAATGCAACAAAATAAAACAAATATATATACATATATGCAAAATAAAAACATAAATAAAGGCGAAAATTAAGAATCCAAAAAAGGACCGGATCGAACAAGATAAAAAAAATATCCGGAAAATGGATCGGATCAAACATAAAATAAAGGGAAAACATGCAGAAAATTAAATACAAAAATTAAAATATTAGAAAAAAAAGGACCAGATCGAATAAACATTGCAAAAATTAAATGCGGAAAAGTAAATTGCGGGAATTTAAAATGCAAAAAAATGTTAGAAGTTAAATGTTAGTGGGTTAGATGGCGAATCAAGATCGAATCAAATTAGTGGTGCATAAGGCATATTAAAACTGGAATAGGTACCAGTTTATAATAATACAGAATAAGAGATAACAAATAAAAGATATAACAATATCTAAGTGTAAGATATTATAAACTCAGAGGACTAAAACAGCAATAAACCCCCTAAAAACAATATAAACGGGCAGATTTAATAAATAAAATAAAATAAAATAAAAAAGGGATTTTATGGGGGCAAATAACCCAAGATGCAAGGTGACAGAAAGAGAAGATTGAAATATAATATATATTATTATATAAAAAAGTAAAAAAAAAATTAAAAAAGTCGGTTTTAAGGGGAACAATACCCCAAAACACGTGAAAAGCTTGAAAAGGGAAACAAAATAGAGGGAAAAAGAAAATCCCTTTCATTCATACTGCAAATCAAACAAAAAAAAGGGCAAAACAAGCTTTCAAGCTCTCTCGGGAGGAGAATCATGTCTATGGCCGTTCATCGGCGGTCATTCCTCGCCGATCACTCACGGTGGCCGGAAATAGGTAAGCCCAAACAACCTTTTTGATTTTTGATTGAGAACTCGACCCTAAAAGCAAACTCTAAACTTTAATCTTTGAGAAAAAAGAAAAAAAAAACTGAAAATCCCTTTGTTTTAAAGAAGAAATTTTAAAACTTTAATTTTTGATTTTTTTTAAAAAAAGCAACGAAGAACTTAGTTCTTCTTGTAATGCTCAAAATCAAAGAAGAAAAGAACTCTAATTTTATGCCAAGTTGAAAGAACGAACAAGAATACCTAGAAGAGCTTTCTGATTTTTTGTGTTTCTCCGAAAATGGTTCCTCTTTTTACATTGTTTGCATTTCGGCTTTATAGCCAGGTTTACAGAATTAATTAAAAAAATCCTAAAATTCTATTGGTTGTTGCCATTGCTTCTGCCAATTTTGTTGTCTTTGTTTGCTTGTGCAGGTGGCTTCAAGGAGATGAGGGGGGACCATTTGCTGTTGGTTCGTTTCAGAGAGGTGTTAACAGGGGAGTTGGTACTCTGGGTTGCTGAGGTTGAGGTGGTTTAGGGTTAGCTGAATGAGAATAGGTAGTGGGCTCGGTTTGGGTTAATGTAAATGGGTTGAGGGATATTTTAAAGGGGTTATAGGGTTTTGGGATCATTTGTAAATGGACTTTAAATTTGGACTATTTTTTTGGACTTAATTATTGGATTTTTTTAGAATTTTGGCTTAATTGTTTATTCGAACTATGGTCGGATAAAAATGGTGATTATAGATGCTCCTCTTTGCTCGTTGTTGTGAAATGATAATAGAGCAAAGACTAAAAGATAACTATTTTTGTTCGGCCAAGCTGAAATACCCCTTCTAGCACAATTCTTCCTTCAACTCTAATTGAACCATCTTCCAACTTTTGAAAAAATAGAACTCGTTTATCGACCTGCTACACCACCGACGGAGTGTCAAGATTTGGTCGATTAATTTACTTCGCCATTTTTTAGAAGAAAAACCTGCAAGGGTAAAAAGAAAACTATTTCAGATTGAGTATTCAGTTATTTTTATTTAAAACTTGTAAAATTAAAAGAGATGAGATAAAGAGAAGTTTGAATATGGGTGATCTTGTTATGCCACCGACGACGAGACATGATTGAAAGATTGAATTAAGCTACGACTTTGACAAAGAGGTATAATATGATGATTAGATTGTAATCAAGCTACAACTCTGACGAAGAGGCATGATCGAAAGAGTTAGGGGTGATTAAGCGACGACTCTGACGAAGAGGCATGATTTGAGGAGTTAAGGGCGATCAAGCTACGACTCTGATGAAGAGGTATGATCTGGAGCTAGTTGATGTCGATCAAGCTACGACTCTGACGAAGAGGCATGATCAGAGGAGTTTTAATCTGTAACACCATTGACGATGAGTCGAGATCTGAAGAATAGAGGATGATCTGTTGCACCACTGACGATGAGTCGAGATTTAGAGGAAAATGTTTGATCAAGCTACACTACCGATGGCGAGTCATGATGTGAGAATAAATGTGATAGATCCGCTACACCACTGATGATGGGGCAAGACCTGAAAAAATAGAAGTGAACAAAAAAGTTAGTGATTGTTCAATCGGAGTTTGAGTTTAGGTTTGGCTTTCTTTGCTTGGTTGAAGGCTTGCCAATTTGTTATTGTCATCAATGATCGAGGCTTCTCATTTGTGAACATGTTTGTTATGTATGAATGAAGTAGATGCACTTAACATGAATACATCTAACTTGATGTGTAATGTATGCATTTAATGCAAATGCGTGATGAGTGGAATGATGTTATATGAATGACATGCAGTGCAGTTGGCCATGATGTTGACTTCAAAGGGGATGCCCTATGACTTTCTGGCCATATTGGTGGCTCGGTCTTCTTTTTGCCTCGGTTCTGTCTTGTAAACTGGATAGGTTGTTGTCTTGTATGCACCGATGCCCCAACCTCTTGTGGGTTTAACCATCTTTTTTTGAAATGTTACCTTTCTAGGCGAATATCAACTAGTGAATGCTTTCTTGAGCTGAGGCAGCAATCTGATGGCTCATTTGTGGTTGGTCCCTCAACTTTTAAGCTTCTTTGTAAGTAATGCAAAGAAAACTTTTTGTTTCAAAACTCAGACTTATATGTTTTAATTTCAATGTGAGATGCTTTTTAAGAAAGAAGAGTTTTTCTCTTCAAATTGTGGAAATATCAAGCAATATTGGATGCCCCGAATATCAAGTGCACAAGCAACACTAACATGGCTTACCAAGGATTGCCCTAAGCAAATCATGTATCTAGGATACCTCGAAAGCAGAATTGATATTTGAAGATGTGAAGTGCATTTTAAGTTACTTAAGTGCTTGACCAATTTACCTTGGCAGGTTTATTTTAGTCTTATTTTTGCTTGGGGAATTCAATTCATCACATTCATTTGGCTCGAAATAAATGATGAAGCAAACAACAAATTCCCGAGCTACTCGACATTGTCGTGATTTTGAAAATATTACCATCACTCATGAAGCGAATGGTTTCGATTGGAATGGGCTTCAGCGAAGTGCCCCAAAAATTCCACGCTCTTATCCTAAAAAATGCCTATTACTAGGTTTCGAACATTGTAGTGCTTTTTAATTAATTTTGGAAAAATTCCTATTACCAGGCTTTGAAGTGCTTTTATGAAAAATACATATTACCAGGCTTTTAACATTAAAATGTTTTTTGAAACGCCTATTACTAGGCTTTTAACATTAAAATGTTTTTGAAAACGCCTATTACCAGGCTTTGAACATTAAATTGTACATATTTGCTATTATTTGTGGTCCTTAATGTGAAATGCAAGTCACACCTTCATAATCTTCGCAACTTAGAATTTCAATTAGACACAAGTTGCTCGGGCTCAACCTTCGGGTCAAAGTCAATGTCCCTTGTGCAATTGATATACGGGGACTCAATAGACAAATATATTCACAAAATAAAGAGAGAGTTAAAACACAAAATGCATCTTTCATTGAAATTTAAACCATGCAGACTTAGGCCCTTACAAAATATTGACACCGCCTTCGGGCTTAGGCAGGTGGATTTGATTTACATACATTACTTGAAAGAAGTTAAAAGCAACAGGGGAACCTACTAAAGTTAATTAGCTTGGCATATAGATAAAATATCAAGGCGAGTTCATTCCTCAAAGAATTCCACTTCTTTTTTGTCCATTAGGCCTTGAACAGTATCCTTGAACTCATGGCAGTCTTGGATAGTGTACCCCTCTTTGGCATGAAACTCACAATACAGACCGCTATGCCCCTCGGGCATCATCATTCCTTGACCGATCATACCCGCATCAAGTAGCTTCTTCCAAACCCAACTGAGGGGTGACTTGACTTCTGACACCTTGGACTTAGCTATACGGTTACTTTCCTCGGAGATTGCATTCACTCCACCAGTATGGCTTGGCAGGGGGTTAATGGTCGTAGCTGGCCCACTGGATTTGTCCAAACTTATGACTCCAAGCTTGATCAACTTTTCTACGGTATTTTTGAAGCTAATACAAGTCTCAATCGAGTGCCCCACTTGATCACCATGGTATTCACATTTCGCGCTAGGATCATACTATTTCGGGAAGTGAGGCTGTAATGGTGCTTGATAAAATGGTGCCACCACATGGATATCAAACAGTTGCTTGTATAGTTCACCGTAAGAGATTGGCAATGGGATAAACTCTATTTTCTCGGTGTTCTTTCTTTGGCTGAAGTCTTGGCTGGAAGAACCTTGGGCATTTGGCACGACCTTGGGTTGCATAACTATGATGGGCTTAGAATAACTGGCATTGTAAACTCCCGTAGAGTTCACTTCATGGTCTTTCTTTACATGGTAGGGCTTTTGTGGGACGAATTACATTCATCGTCAATTTTGCCAGTCTTGACAGCATTCTCAATGAGCTCACCAGATAACACGAGGTCGGCAAAGTTGGCAGTCGCGTTGCCTATCAAGCGACCCAAGACCAGACCCTCTAAATTTTGGACAAATGTGACCACCGTCTATCTTTCGCTGAGCAGGGGTTGAACTTGAGCCGCCACGTCTTTCCAACGCTTGGCATACTGCCTAAATCATTCATTTGCCTTTTGTTTCATGTGTTGTAAGGTCCAGCGATCTGGCACCATGTCACTGACATGTCGGTACTGTTCTAGGAAAGCTTTGGCTAAGTCTTTCCATGACTTTATCTGATGTCAGTTCAACTGATTATACCATCTTGTGGCAGATCCTGAGAGACTGTCTTGAAAACCGTGGATCAGCAGCTTGTCATCTCTCCCATACCTCGTCATCCTTCGGCAGAACATGGTGAGATATACACGAGAACAGCTTGTTCCACCGTATTTCTCGAATTCTAAAACTTTAAACTTGTGAGGTAAAACTAGATTTGGGACAAGGCTGAGTTCATGGGCCTCAAACCCAATGAAGGTGTCAGTTACCTCCATGGCTTCCATCTTTTCCTCGAGCCGCTTGCATCGATCCTTGATCTCTTTAGAGATTTTAACTCTAGGTCTCTCTATTTCAAATAATTGGTTCATCTCCAAGACAAAGTTCTTGGCTTGATTGTCCTCGGGCTTGACTTCTAATACGGAGGGTAAATTGATGGGAAATGAGGCACCGACCTGATGGAGTGGTGCCTTCCCATGAGAAAGTATTACTTGAGGATTTGGTTGCCCCCTAGCATGAGGAGGAGTAAAACTTGGCGGATATGTAGGACATTCATTCCCATCAGTGGGATTGGGATTTACCGTAGGATTGACATCAGATGGCTCTCCTTGTCCGGGAAGCTTGAATCCGAGCATTTGGGCAATTTGGCCTAACGTATCTTGTTGAGACTTTTTGAACTGCTCCACCATGTCTTGTCGGGCCTTAACTAACTGTTCTTCCATCTTTCGGGCCAAATCCGCTTGAATGTCCCTTTGGGTTTGCTCAACTTGGCCTAATCTCTCTTCATTCACCATCTTGGATTTTTGTCGGGATCCGTAGGGATGCTGAATTGACTGAATTTTCCTTTGATCTAGAATCACTATCACGGGACATCTCAAAAGTTAGTCTTGATGTTTTCAAAATAAATGCATGTAAATGCAGAATAGATGCCCTAAATGCAAAATGTATTGATTTACATGGTCTCAATGGAACAACACCCACGAATATATGAGAGAAATTTGCAACTTTTGAATATTTAATTTAATCGGTGTCTAGGTTACTAGATTTTCTCTTGATTCATGAACGATTTCCGTTGTGTCCACCATTACCGAGTCAATACCTCATAATGTAATGCAGATGAAATTATGATGTTATGCGAATAAATATGCTGATGTGATGTCAAAAGAAAACACTGGTTAGCCATAAATATTTACAGATAAAAGACCAAAATATACCCGACATGATTTAGCACAAAATGAACCCTATTAGTATGATATTCTGATTTCTAGGGTTACCGCATGGCTCTAAAGGGGTGGGCTTCTTGGGTTCTATATGCAGTTTTGGTGCTAAAAGGTACTCGAATTGTCCTCGTTGTCCCCTTCTAAAGGGTAGCAAGCCCTCGATTATCACCCATTATAGGCTCATTTCAATCGAGTTCAATTCAAGGGGACCCATTCGCTATGTCCATCGGGGAAACAATGTTCCCACGAAAACATAGGGTACTCGAGCCCCAAAGATACTTACTAGGCCCATATGAAGGAATAATATCCTCACGAAAGCACTAGCATTTCCCCCACTTACACGAACAGGTTTATATGCTAGATTTTAAAATGCGTTAAAATGAACTCGCATTTCTAAAAAGATATCAAATTAATTTAAAAATGAACTCACAATTTTCAACTAAGGCAAAAGGTATTTGACTCGTGGCTTGACTCTCTTTTTGTAAAAACAAAATTTTATCCCCAACGGAGTCGCCAGCTATAGCAACCCTTTTTGAAATCGCTAAAAAGAAATAAGTATTTTTGGTGAATTTTTGGTAATTTTGATTTTTTTGATAAATTGTTTTTGAATTTTGTTTGTTTTTGAAAAGTTTTTGAAATCTTAAAATTTGGGAGGTTTTTGTTTTAAAAGTTCTATTTTTGAAAAATAAAAGATTGGAAAATAAAGACTAGGGATTTTAGAGAGAAAAAAATACCGGAGTCGCCACCGATCATTTTTAAAGGTAGACTGGACACCACAAATGAAACCAAAGATTCTTTTAAAAAACGGGTCCAGGAGTCAATTACGAATGGGGAAGGATTAACACCCTACACCGCTCAAAATTGGTACCTAGTCAAATACAATTTGCCTTTAATTGGAAATTTGCGAGTTTAAATTTTAAATTAATTTAAAATCTGTTTAAAAATGCGGGTAAATTTTAAAGGTCCCGTTATTCGATAATAAACTAATGAACCACCATCACTGCGATTGATACTGGCCCTATTTACTATCGAATAAAAGGGGACCGCATTAACAATTAATAAGTCGCATGCAACAAAATAAAACAAATATATATACATATATGCAAAATAAAAACATAAATAAAGGCAAAATTAAGAATCCGGAAAAGGACAAGATTGAACAAGATAAAAGAAATATCCGAAAAAAGGATCGAATCGAACATAAAATATAGGGAAAATGCAGAAAATTAAATACTAAAATTAAAATATCTGGAAAAAGAACCGGATCGAATAAACGGTGTGAAAATTAAATGCGATAATTAAATGCGGAAAAGTAAATTGCGGGAATTTAAAATGCAAAAAAAAATGTTAGAAGTTAGATGTTAGTGGGTTAGATGGCGAATCAAGATCGAATCAAATTAGTGGTGCATAGGGCATATTAAAACTGGAATAGGGACTAGTTTATAATAATACAGAATAAGAGATAACAAATAAAAGATATAACAATATCAAAGTGTAAGATATTATAAACTCAGAGGACTAAAACAGCAATAAACCCCCTAAAAACAATATAAACGGGCAGATTTAATAAATAAATAAAATAAAATAAAAAAGGGATTTTATGGGGGCAAATAACCCAAGATGCAAGGTGACAGAAAGAGAAGATTGAAATATAATATATATTATTATATAAAAAAGTCGGTTTTAAGGGTAACAATACCCAAAACACGTGAAAGCAAAATAGATGGTGAAGTTTGGCAGGGATTGAAAGAAATATAATATTATATTAAATATACTATAATATGTAAAAGCGAACAATAAAAGGGTAAAAATTATATTAAAAACATAAAATCAGATTATAAACCATAAATCAATCATCAAATACTTGTGAATATCAATAAAAACCCATTTAATAGAAGAGATCACAGACCTTACCCCTGTTATGTGATTTATCCCTCAATTTGCTTGTTTAAAGCTAAAAAACATAAGATTTTAATGAGATTTTATAAAACAAAGTTAAAGAATAAAGTTAGAATCAATAATCTGAGTGAAAAAATCTCTCACCTCTGAATTTTGATGAAATTTTGAGTGTTTGGAGAAAAGAAGTTGAGAGAAAAAGTTTCTTAAATTTTCTTTAAAAGTAAATAACCAACTTAGATATTTTAATCACTCTTAAGGATTCTAAGAATTTGACCATTTTCATTTTAGTCACTTTAAAACAGTTTTTAAAAATTGCATTTTGGTCACTAACCAAAATGCCACATTTCCAAATTATATTTTCTAAAATTGATTCCACCAAAAATCAATATATATTAAAAGATATTTTTAACTATTTTCCCACATTTTTATCTTACCAAAAAATATATGGTCCTGAATCTGACTCGAATCTCTAACCCAATCCACCAGACCGTCTAATAAACCTCAAAACCGCTAGGCCCAAAACCGGGGCATTACAACTCTCCTCCACTTAAGAAATTTCTTCTTCAAAATTTTCCTAGAGGAAACAAATGAAGAAACTGCTCCAGCATCTCCGACTTGCGTTACCGCGTGACCTCATCAACACTGCGATGCCTCCACAACACCTTCACAAGCTCAACTGTCTTGCCACGCAAAACCTTACTGCTGGTATCAAGAACATTATTGGTTCTTCATCATAAGATAGGCCCGGCCTCAACTCAATATCTTCCACTGGAACAACAAATAAGGGATCCGATCGATACCTCCGCAACATCGAAACATGAAACACATCATGAATCCTCTCCAACTCAGGAGGTAACCTTAAACGATAAGCGACAGGACCCACACGCTCAATAACCTCGCATGGTCCGATAAACCTCGGGCTAAACTTCCTTTTCCGCCCAAAAAGCATCACCTTCTTCCAATGCGATACCTTCAAAAACACTCGGTCACCACTGTATACTCTATATATCTACACCTTAAATCGGCGTAGGATTTCTAACGGTCCGAAGTCGCTTTCAAGCGCTCACATATCAACTTTACTTTCTCATTTGTGCCTTTTAAAACACCAGGCAATGAAAGATGCTTCTCCCCAACCTCAGCCCAGCACACGGGCATACGACACTTCCTACCATACAACGCCTCGTACGGTGCCATATGTATACCAGCCTGTAGCGGCCCTTTTTGAAATCGCTAAAAAGAAATAAGTATTTTTGGTGAACTTTTTGTAATTTTGATTTTTTTCGAAAAAATGTTTTTGAATTTTGTTTTTTTTTTAAGTTTTTGAAATCTTAAAATTTGGGAGGTTTTTGTTTTAAAAGTTTGATTTTTGAAAAATAAAAGATTGGAAAATAAAGGCTGGGATTTTAGAAAGAAAAAAGACTAGAGTCGCCACCGATTATTTTTAAAGGTAGACCAGACACCAAAAATAAAATCAGAGATTCTTTTAAAAAACAGGTCCGGGAGTCGATTACAGATAGGGAAGGATTAACACCCCGCACCGCCCAAAATTAGTACATAGTCGAATACAATTTGCCTTTAATTGGAAATTTGCGAGTTTAAATTTTAAATTAATTTAAGATCCGTTTCAGAATGCAAGTAAATTTTAAAGGCCCCGCTATTCGATAATAAACAAATGAACCACCATCACTGCGATTGATACTGGCCCTATTTACTATCGAATAAAAGAGCACCACATTAACAATTAATAAGTCGAATGCAACAAAATAAAACAAATATATATACATATATGCAAAATAAAAACATAAATGAAGGCGAAAATTAAGAATCCGGAAAAGGACAAGATTGAACAAGATAAAAGAAATATCCGAAAAAAGGATCGGATCGAACATAAAAGAATTAAATACAAAAATTAAAATATATGGAAAAAGAACCGGATCGAATAAACGGTGTGAAAATTAAATGCGATAATTAAATGCGAAAAAGTAAATTGCGGGAATTTAAAATGCAAAAAAATGTTAGAAGTTAGATGTTAGTGGGTTAGATGGCTAATCAAGATCGAATCAAATTAGTGGTGCATAGGGCATATTAAAACTGGAATAGGGACCAGTTTATAATAATACAGAATAAGAAATAACAAATAAAAGATATAACAATATCGAAGTGTAAGATATTATAAACTCAGGGGACTAAAACAGCAATAAACCCCCTAAAAACAATAGTAACGGGCAGATTTAATAAATAAATAAATAAAATAAAATAAAAAAGGATTTTATGGGGGCAAATAATGCAAGGTGACAGAAAGAGAAGATTGAAATATAATATATATTATTATATAAAAAAAGTAAAAAAATTAAAAAGTCGGTTTTAAGGGGAACAATACCCCAAACGCGTGAAAGCAAAATAGATGGTGAAGTTTGGCAGGGATTGAAAGAAATATAATATTATATATATTATAATATGTAAAATCAAACAATAAAAGCGGAAAATTATATTAAAAATATAAAATTAGATTATAAACCATAAATCAAGGATGAAATACTTAAGAATATCAATAAAGAACTATTTAATAGAGGAGATCACGAACCTTACTCTTGTTATGTGATTTCTCCTTCAATTTGCTTGTTTACAGTAATAAACATAAGATTTCAATGAGATTTTGTAAAATAAAGTTAAAGAATCAAGTTAGAATCAATAATCTAAGTGAAAAAATCTCTCACATATGGATTTTGATGAAATTCTGAGTGTTTGGAATAAAAGAAGTTGAGAGAATACCAACTTAGATATTTTAATCCCTCTTAAGGATTCTAAGAATTTGACCATTTTCATTTTAGTCACTTTAAATAGTTTTTAAAAATTGCATTTTGGTCACTAACCAAAATGTCACATTTTCAAATTCCATTTTCTAAAATTGATTCCACCAAAAATCAATATATATTAAAAAATATTTTTAACTATTTTTCCACATTTTTATCTTACCAAAAAATATACGGTCCTGAATCTGACTCGAATCTCTAACCCATTCCACCGGACCGTCTAATAAACCTCAAAACCACTAGGCCCGAAACCGGGGCATTACAACTCTCCTCCACTTAAGAAATTTCGTTATCGAAATTTTCCTAGAGGAAACAAATGAAGAAACTGCTCCAGCATCTCCGACTTGCGTTCCCACGTGGCCTCATCAACACCGCGGTGCCTCCACAACACCTTCACAAGCTCAACTGTCTTGCCACGCAAAACCTTACTGCTGGTATCAAGAACCTTACTGGTTCTTCATCATAAGATAGGTCCAACTTCAACTCAATATCTTCCACTGGCACAACAAATAAGGGATCCGATCGATACCTCCGCAACATCAAAACATGTAACACATCATGAATCATCTCCAACTCAGGAGGTAACCTCAAACGGTAAGCAACAGGACCCATACGCTCAATAACCTCGCACGGTCCAATAAACCTCGGGCTAAGCTTCCCTTTTCGCCCAAAATGCATCACCTTCTTACAAGGCGATACCTTCAAAAACACTCGATCACCACTGTATACTCTATATCTCTACACCTTAAATCGGCGTAGGATTTCTAACGGTCCGAAGTCACTTTCAAGCGCTCACATATCGACTTTACTTTCTCATTCGTGCCTTTTAAAACATCATGCAAGGAAAGATGCTTCTCCCCAACCTCAGCCCAGCACACGGGCGTACGACACTTCCTACCATACAACGCCTCCTACATTGCCATCTGTATACTAGCCTGTAGCGACCCTTTTTGAAATCGCTAAAAAGAAATAAGTATTTTTGGTGAACTTTTTGTAATTTTGATTTTTTTCGAAAAATTGTTTTTGAATTTTGTTTTTTTTTTGAAAAGTTTTTGAAATCTTAAATTTTGGGAGGTTTTTGTTTTAAAAGTTTGATTTTTGAAAAATAAGAGATTGGAAAATAAAGACCGGGGATTTTAGAAAGAAAAAAGACTAGAGTCGCCACCGATCATTTTTAAAGGTAGACCAGACACCAAAAATAAAACCAGAGATTCTTTTAAAAAATAGGTCCGGGAGTCGATTACGGATGGAGAAGGATTAACACCCCACACCGCCCAAAATTGATACTTAGTCGAATACAATTTGCCTTTAATTGGAAATTTGCGAGTTTAAATTTTAAATTAATTTAAGATCCATTTAAGAATGCAGGTAAATTTTAATATTCGATAATAAACAAATGAACCACTATCACTGCGATTAATACTGACCATATTTACTATCGAATAAAAGGACACCACATTAACAGTTAATAAGTCGAATGCAACAAAATAAAACAAATATATATACATATATGCAAAATAAAAACATAAATAAAGGCGAAGATTAAGAATCCAGAAAAGGACCGGATCGAACAAGATAAAAGAAATATCCGGAAAAAGGACCGGATCAAACATAAAATAAAGGGAAAAAATGCAGAAAATTAAATACAAAAATTAAAATATTCCAAAAAAGGACCGGATCGAATAAACGGTGTAAAAATTAAATGTGATAATTAAATGCGGAAAAGTAAATTGCGGGAATTTAAAATGCAAAAAAATGTTAGAAGTTAGTGGGTTAGATGGCGAATCAAGATCGAATCAAATTAGTGGTGCATAGGGCATATTAAAACTGGAATAGGGACCAGTTTATAATAATACAGAATAAGAGATAACAAATAAAAGATATAACAATATCGAAGTGTAAGATATTATAAAATCAGAGGACTAAAACAGCAATAAACTCCCTAAAAACAATATAAACGGGCAGATTTAATAAATAAATAAATATAATAAAAAGGGATTTTATGGGGCACATAACCTAAGATAAGGTGACAGAAAGAGAAGATTGAAATATAATATATATTATTATATAAAAAAGTAAAAAAATTAAAAAAGTCGGTTTTAAGGGGAAAATACCCAAAACACGTGAAAGCAACAAAGATGGTGAAGTTTGGCAGGGATTGAAAGAAATATAATATTATATATATATTATAATATGTAAAAGCAAACAATAAAAAGGCAAAATTATATTAAAAACAAGTTAATGAACAGGAAAGGCACAGTATTAATTATTTGTAAA
Organism: Hibiscus mutabilis; assembly: GCA_019671005.1. Taxonomy (NCBI): domain Eukaryota; kingdom Viridiplantae; phylum Streptophyta; class Magnoliopsida; order Malvales; family Malvaceae; genus Hibiscus; species Hibiscus mutabilis. The sequence continues at coordinate 23,505,334 of CM033720.1, forward strand.
AAACTATTTTAAAAGCTTGGAAAGGGAAACAAAATAGAGGGAAAAAGCAAATCCCTTTCATTGATACTGCAAATCAAACAAAAAAAAAGGGGGCAAAATAAAGCTTTCAATCATGTCTATGGCCGTTCATCGGTGGTCATTTTAAAGGGTTAGCTGGATGAGAATAGGTAGTGGGCTCGGTTTGGGTTAATACAACTGGGTTAAGGGATATTTTAAAGGGGTTATAAGGTTTTGGGCTCATTTGTAAATGGACTTTAAATTTGGACTGTTTTTTTGGACTTAATTATTGGATTTTTTTTTAGAATTTTGGCTTAATTGTTTATTCGAATTATGGTCGGGCAAAATTGGTGATTACAAGTCTGATAACTGTTATTATAAGCAAACTCCACCAATGGCAGTTGTTTCTCCTACGTTCCTTGGAACTCAATAATGCAGCATCTCAACATATTCTCGAAAACCTGAATCACGTGCTTCGACTGACCATCCGACTGAGGATGATACGAAGTGTTGAAATTTAGTCTTGTTCCAGAGCACGTTGCAAGCACATCCAAACCTTTGTCGTGAAATGCGGATCTCTATCCGAAACTATGGATTTAGGCACCCTATGGAAACACACAACCTCAGAAATGTACAGAACGGCCAAACTATCTAAGGTATACGTAGTATGCATGACACAGAATGCGCACACTTCGTAAACCGATCAACAATCACCCAAATAGAATCTTTCTTGGTCGGTGTCAAAGGCAACCCAGACACAAAATTTATGGTGATCCTTTCTCACTTCCATTCCCGTATCATCAACAGTTGCAACAACTCGGAAGGAAATTGATGCTCAGCCTTAACCCACTGACATACCATGCAACGAGAAACAAAATCAGCCACATCTTTCTTCAGCCCAACCCAATAGTACTCTTCCTTCAACCCACGATACATCTTAGTACTACCGGGATGCATAGCAAAAGCACTAGCATGCGCTTCAGTCAGAATGGTACGCCTCAACTCATCATTTTCAGGCACCACAATTTGACCCTTAAAACACAACACCCTATTGTCATTGAAATGGAAATATGTAGGTTTTCCATCCATGATATCTTTCACATGCGGCACCAAACTCTCATCATGCGGTTGCCTCTTCTTGATCGACTGCGACAAGGACGGTTTCACTTGCAACTCAGCCAACAATCCACCGCCACCTGTCAGACTCAAACGAGCAAACATATCTCTCAACTTCACAGCGGCTTTCATACTCAAAGCATCCACCACAATGTTGGCTTTTCCCGGATGATATTCAATGGTCAGCTCATAATCTTTAAGCAACTCAAGCCACCTTCGTTGCCTAAGATTCAGCTCCTTCTGGGATATCAAATATTTCAAGCTCTTATGATCCGTATAAAACACACACTTCTCGCCATAATGGTAATGCCTTTAGATTTTCAAGGCAAACACAACCGCGACAAGCTCAAGATCATGAGTAGGGTAATTACGCTTATGCACCTTCAAATGCCTAGATGTGTATGCAGCTACCTTACCCTCTTGCATCAACACGCAACAAAGCTCAACATCTGACGCATCACTATAAACAACAAACTCCTTTCTCGATTTAGGTTGAACCAAGATTGGAGCCCACGTCAAAGCTTCCTTCAACCTTTCAAAAGCTCACTGTTTATCCTCCAGCCATTAAAACTGAACATTCTTTTGCAACAACTTGGTTAAAGGAGCAGCCAAACTGGAGAACCCTTCCACAAACCGACGGTAATAACCAGCCAAACCAAGAAATCTCCGGACTTCTGTTACTGACTTAGGCACCTTCCAACCCATCACAACCTTAACCTTGTGCGGATCAAACACGAATTCCCTCGGTCGACACAACATGCCCAAGGAAAACAACCTCCCTAAGCCAAAACTCACACTTGTTTAACTTGGCATACAACTGATTAGCCAACAACATCTAAAGCACAATCCGCAAATGTCTATCATGATCTTCCTCAGTACGAGAGTACACTAGGATATCATCGATAAACACCACCACAAACTGATCCAAAAACCCATGAAACACCCGGTTCATCATGTCCATAAAAGCAGTTGGTGCGTTGGTCAAACCAAACAGCATCACAAGAAACTCATAATGCCTACACCTTGTACAAAAAGCTATCTTGGGTACATCCACATCCTTCACCTTCAACTGGTAGTACCCATACCTCAAATCTATATTAGAAAACACTGAGGACCCCTGAACTGATCAAACAAATCATCTATCCGCGGCAACGAAAACTTGTTCTTTATCGTCAACTTGTTCAACTGCCGATAATCTATACACATCCGCAACGTACTATCCTTCTTTTTTACAAACAATACAGTGCACTCCACGGTGAAATACTCGGTCTAATGAACCCACGATCAAGCAACTCCTACAATTGCGTCTTGAACTCTTTCGGGGCCATACAGTACGGAGCAATAGACACCAGTCGTATCTGCATAGGTTTCAATGCAAAATTCTACCTCACGGTCAAGTGGCAACCCCGACAATTCTTTCGAAAAAACACCCAGAAACTCACATACGGTGCGAATATCCTGCACCCTCAACTCCTTTGAACTAGGATTCATCACATAGGCCAAGAAATCCTGACATCCAGAACCTAACATCTGACTCGCTTCCAAAGCCGAAACAACATTAGACAAGAACTTGGCTTTCACGCCAACAACCACCACCTTGAAACCATCCAAAAACCTCAAAAATATCTGTTTGGTCTCAAAATCCACCATAGCTCGATGCTCGGTCAGCCAATCCATGCCCAAAATAACATCAAAGCCATAGAATGGCAACTCCATCAGATCCACAGAAAAAACATGGCCTTGAACCATCAACGGGCACCTACGATACAACTTCCTAACTACAATCGTCTCCCCAAGAGAACTGGTCACTCTAACACCCACATTTAGAATTTCAATAGGTATATCAATCATTTGGGCATGCTCGCACAAGATTTATGAATGGGTAGAACCAGAATCAACCAACAAATATAATGGTAAGGACTGTAAGGAGAAAGTACATGCAATCACATCAGTGTCATTGCGACCCTTGCGGTTCGCATACATCCTAGCCGGTCCACCTCCCTCAGGTGGATAGCAACGGTATGAACCACAGTCTACTGCCCACCATCTTGATGCTGAAACGGCCCACAGCCACGACCACGGCCTCTCTGCAGGGCAACAACAGGTGCAACGCCCTGCCCACCTCGGGTTAACAACGGACAATCACACATCTGATGGTCGCCAGACCCGCAACTCCAACAAGCATTGGCCACAACAGGCGCAGGTGCCTGATCCTCCATGGCTAGACGCGGACAATCTCGCCTCAGATGATCTCGGGATCCACAAACCCAACAGGTGTTAAACGGTGCTCTAACCTAGGCACCCTGCCCCTGGGCTCCACGCCCCACAACACCTCTGCCATGCCTCAGCTCCGGGCGAAACCTCCTGTCACGGTGTCTCCTAGCCTGACCACCGCTAGAACCAGAATCAGCAGCTCTCTTACCCGAGTTAAAGCCTCACAACCCAGAAGCCAAACCAAGATTCTGCTTCACATCCTTGGCCTACGAAACCAACACATCGAAATCGGTATAATCAGCAACAAGCATGTATGTCTTAACCTCATGCATGAGCCCGTAGCGAAAACGATCACATCGCTGACGCTCGTCAGGGACCAACTCAGGTGCGTACTGACTCAGCCACACAAACTGTACCTAATACTCTACCATAGACATACTATAACACCCCCTTCCAATATTCGCACACCGGGTACGAGTCAAAAATGTTACGACTTTTTAAAAAAAAACTATTCTTTAATAAAAAAATTGAGGTAATTTAAAATTTTAGAAAAACTTCTCAATGGTCACCCATCCTAAAATTGCTCTAGCTCAAGCACGCTTAACTTTATTTAAAACCGACATAAATGATTTATTTGAGTTCCAATCATAAAACTATTTACATAACGTATACATGCATACTAAAATAAATTATTTTACAAAAACATTTCTAATAAAATTATTTGATATCTAATTCGTATAAAATATATAAAATCAGACCATTTACCACCAAACTGTAAAAATATAGTAATCAATTTAAAACAGTCCACGTCATTATTATAGACCCAGTAATTACTTTAATAAAATAGACAGATTTATTAAATACATGCCACTATCAAACATACAAAAACGAATGTCATGATTACTGAAATACCTGTCGACTATCTTCTATATAGAATGATGATGATGATGATGATGATGATGATGATGTAAAGGTTGTCATCTATAAATCCTGATCACCTACGTGTATAGCATAAATACACGCTGAATATATCTCAACGAGGCATAAAAATACGTAACATGAAAAATACGGTATAAGAATCCTTTGTAGTATGAAATAGCTGTATTATGGATTATATTTAGTAAAGCATGATATTCTATATATAAAATATAATACTCATGTAATAAACATGTACTGTAATAAATCTGTGTTGTGTTAAATCTTTACTGAAAAATCATATAGCAAGGTTGCTCTATAAATCATATACTCTGTAATGCAAGAATAATCATGTAAGAGATTTGTACTGTAATAATTATGTACTGTAAAGTCATGTAACTGTACAATACAATTCCTGCAAAATGGCAAGCGAGTCCCAATTGCAGTTTATATCATATCATCAAACCTTTAATTTATTAATCAAATATATGTTAAGCTTTTTAACTTAACTGCCTGCATAAATGCATTTCATGTATTATAGCCCGAAGTACAATATAATGCGATACTTTGGCACACGAGTCATCATAACCGACACCATAGTGTCTACAATGTCGTAGCGTCTGATGTTAACACTGAAGTGTCTAAACAGCACCGTAGTGTCTGCAATGCCGTAGCGTCTGATTGTCAACACCGAAGTGTCTAAACAACAACGTAGTGTTTGAAACGCACCGTAGTTTTTGGAACGCAGCTACTAAGTCTCTATGGATGTCCAATTATACCAAAGACTCTCACACTAGTACTTGGGCATAACAATATAATATTTTCACATTCAATATCCAATCCATCAATACTATCATCCATAATTCGATAATGGGCAGTTCACCCAAAATCTAAAAGTTTGATTTATCTTAGATAAATCTATAAACTATGACAATGTATCATACATGTCACATTATGAATTTATAACATTCATACAATTATTAATTAACATACATTTTAATTAATATCAAGGTCGACTTGTCGCAAGTCGTCCTATTTGTAACATGCCATACATACATATAATGCACTCACCTTTGCCTTGCATTACTCAATTCGATTACTTTATCTCTACTCCAACCTTTTCCTTGCCCTTTTTGCTTGTTCGATCTCGATTCGTATTGGAAGCTACATTATAACAATAACATATACTATTTCAAGTATATGTTGGTACATATTCAATCTAAGTATAATAATGGAAGGTAAATTAAGTAACTATCCATCAATTACTAGATTGAATTATTTAAGCTTCCTATATTCGATTCAATCCGATATATTAAAATATACTCGCATCATATCTTTCTCATGTTTATCCTTAGGCCCAATACCTTGGCTGAATACTCAATTTAGTCCCGAAGGACACTTTCAAGGTATAATTAATAATTTTAAGCTTGAACCTCACTTTTTTCATCCTTTACACTTTAAGACTTAAACTTTGAAAAGTTTTATTTTGGTCCCCACACTTGAGCCGAATTGTTCAAATGGTCCCCAAAGGATTGTTTTTGTTCCAATTAAGCCATTTCCCATTTTCCATAAATTTTCCTTTAGTTTTGCTAAATTACTGAATTGGTCCCTTGTATTCTACAAGTTGTTGTTTCGGTCCTTAAGAGAGTACAAGCTTCCATTCACTTCAAAATCAAAATCAACATCTAAATCACTCAAATAAAATTTTCCAACATAGTACTCTTCAAATACATAATTGTCAATTTTCAACCCTTTGTTCTCTAATTTGTCGAAATAGTCACTAATTTACAATTCAAGAGTTCTAGCTTTCAAACTTTGCAATTAGGCCCCCAATCATCAACTTTACATCATATCCTCACTTAACATAAAAAAAAATCAGAATTTGTCCTCTTCTTATACACCATTTCCGAATTGGTTATCCACTTTTGACAAATTGTCAAAATGGTCACTAGCTCGAATAATCATTAGTTTAGCATTCTAACTTCATTTTCATGCCTCAAACATCATTAGCAACATAAGTACATTTCAAATTCTAAAAAGCAGAATTGAACCCCTAACTTTAACACTTTGCTGAATTAGTCCTTTAGGGTTTTGATTCCAAACAACAAATCAAGCTTGCAAGATTACTAAGTCATCATCACAAACTCTAATTTAAGGTTGGATCCCTAAACCCTAATCTTATTCAAGTTTGCTGAATTGTTTAGGGTTTAAACCACAACTCAAAAACATAAATCCATAATCATTCTTGCTTGATTTCAACATAAAATCGAACATAGATTCATAAAATCATAAACCCCCAATTTGAACATAAACCCTAATTTCTCTATAATATCAAATCTCATCAATCAAGCATGAAATCCATGAATAATTTACACCAATAGATAGAGATCAAAGAGAAGAACAACTTTGTAGTTCAGAAGATTACCTTAAAACCGAGATTCGAGGCTTAAATCGAGCTTGGGAAATTTTCCTCTTCTTTCTCTTCTTTCTCCACGGTTTTGGAGATGAAATTTCATTGATAAACCTTCATATTTCATATATATATAATCCACTTGTATAATTAAAATGAATTTTAAAATTCATTTTATTCCAATTTACCAAAATGTCCTCTAACTGAATTCATATTTACTAGTTTGCCATATTGTAACATTCCAACTAGACTTAGTTGGATTCCAACCAGCTACTATTCATCCACTAAAGAGATCTCAAAATTCCTTCCATGCCCCTTTTGGGTGAAAAGACCAAAATACTCTTTACTACTCAACTTTTTTCACAAAATTGTCATTCTAGGCCATTTCAGTCAAATAAATTTAACACGACTATTTAACTCTCCAAATATCCATAAAATAATATGTTGTAACTCTCCCAAGCTCTATGGAATCATCTCTGAAATTTTAGTTCGATCCGATTTATTGATAATTATCGAGAATTTTGTCGGTTACTAAATAAATTTCTTAATCAAAATAAATCATATGATTCATCCTGAATCGAACTAAAAATATTTCCAAAACTTGGGAATGATTTTTATATCCTTCTTATATCATATAGTAAAATTTCATAATTTTCCAGATTGATCCGGATATCTAAATTCCACTTAAACTTTGACTGTGATTTCCCAATAATCAAAATATCGGATCAAACTAGTTATTCCACATTCAATACACGCCCTAAGGTGCTCTATCTATTTATAAAATAAAACCCCTAAATTTTGAGAAATTACAACTTTGGTCCTTCAAATTTTCGTATTTCTACTTGTACCACCCAAGTTTTGAAAACTTGTCATTTTGGTCACTAAACTTTAACCTTGAGTTCCCATTCCAATTTTCCTTGGATTTTTGCCAAACTTTACAAGTACCCTATTTAGCTCACTCTCTATCATATGATGCTTTTAAACCTTAGAAATCTACTTTTTAAAAATCATAATTATGAAAATCCTATATTTTGCATTTTTGTCATTTTAGTCACTAAGTTAGATTTTAAGCAATTATCTTAGCACTAAATGACCCTTAAACAGTACTGTAAATTTTAGGGTATTACAATTCTCCCTCACTTAGGAAAATTCGTCCTCAAATTTTCAAGACGTACTTGGTTCAAACATGTGTGGATACTGCAAATTTAAATTGGATACCATTCTTTTTCAAGTCCGTATAAGACTTTTGTTGGTCAGTAGCCCTTTTTAAGGTTGTCTTGTACAATCTTTATCTTTTCTTCCATTTCTTATAGTAAATCCAGCTTAAACAGCTTACGATTCATATATCTCAAACCAATTCAATAGTGATCTACACTTTCAACCATAGTAGGCTTCATAGGGTGCCATCTGAATACTCGCCTGATAACTATTATTATAAGAAAATTATGCTAATAGTAAATACCTTTCCCATGATCCCTCAAACTCAATCACGCAAGCTCGTAGTATATCTTCAAGTACTTGAATCGTTCTTTTGGACTGACTGTCAGTTTAAGGATAAAATGCGATACTGAAGTTTAACCGCATCCCAAAAGCCTTATGCAATGCATTCCAAAATCTCAATGTAAACCTTGGATCTCAATCCGATACTATAGATTTTGGCACTCCATGCAATCAAACTATTTCCTTTATATATAGTTCAGTGTACTTGCTTACCTGATAATCCATTCTAACTGGTATAAAGTGAGAAGACTTTATTAATCTATCCACTATTACCCAGATAGAATCTTTCTTGCTTGGAGTAAACGGTAATCCAGTCACAAAATTTATAGTAATTTTGTCCTACTTCCATTGCGGAATAAAAATAGGCAACATCTTTCTTGATGACACCTGGTGTTCCGATTTAACCTATTGATAAGTCAAGCACTTGGTAACAAACTCTGTCACAAATCTTTTCATACCAGGCCACCAGTATCGACACTTCAGATCTTGATACATTTCTGCCAACAACGAACCATCCAGTCTCCATTTTTATTGAGCATTTAAAGCTCACAATGTAACAAATGTCTTCCAACCTAAGGCATCTGCTACTACATTTGCTCTACACGGATGGTAATCAATTATCATATCATAATCCTTAATAAGCTCTAACTACCTTCGTTGTCTTAGATTCAATTATTTTTGTGTTAGCAAATACTTTAGGCTCTTATGATCGGTATACACATAGTAGCGTTCACCATAGAGATAGTGACGCCACACCTTCAGGATAAAAACTATAACCGTGAGTTTCAGGTCATGAGTCAGATAATTTCTTTCATGTAGGCTTTAGTTGTCGAAAAACATACGAGATCACCTTCCCATCTTGCATCAACACGCACCTCAATCCATTATAGGATGCGTCACTATACAAAGTAAATTCTTTTCCTGATTCTGGTTGAATCAATACCAAAACTTTGGTTAAATCTTCTGCAACTAATCAAAATTTTCCTAGCATTTCTCTATCCATATGAATGGTACATTCTTTCTTAGCAACTTTATAAGTGAAGCAGCTAAAAAATCTTTTATAAATCTTTGGTAATATCCAGCAAGTCCCAAGAAACTACGAACCTCAGTAATATTCTTGGGAACCTTCCACTCCACAATGGACGGTATCTTTTTAGGATCAACTCGGATCCCTTCATCTGAAGAAATGTAACCCAAGAAAGTCACTTCCAATAACCAAAACTCACATTTCGAGAGTTTTGCATATAACTTTTTTTTGAGGTAGCCCTGGTAATTCTGCTGGAAAATAGATCAAGAAAATCCTGAACTGTCAGAATTATACTTATGTCCTCACTAAGCATCTTAGTATCTACTATGACAACTAAGTCTTCCAACCCTTACTTTAACAATCTTTTCATTTAATTACCCAAGTCACTATTCCAATACTTTGAAATCCTTTACTTGATACAAGGGTCTAAACATCACCCATGCTTCTTTTCAATCAATCGCTTTAAGCGACACTTTATCGTAATATTTTGAGCAAAATACTTATATGTGCCCAATACTCTACCAACTTTTTATAGTAACGGCTTTTAGACTTCATTACATTGATTTCAATATTTTTTTAACCATTATTACTTAACCATCAATCTACCGACATCAGATCATCATCTATGTCTCTTATATACTCAGTAGTTCATAAATCCTTTAACGATATGAACCCTAAATTCGATTTCTATCTGCAGTTACCATTTGTAATGAGGTATCTTGCATTTTAAACAACTTTCATTAATATATAGTCCACTTTCCATTACCCCGTTTAAACCGAGTACTAGACTTAGTTAACCTCCTTACTCATTTTTGGGACCTCATAATGTCCCCTCTTTTAACTGACTGGCAAGATTCATTCACGTTCAGATATTCATTCCTACAGTAACCCATTTGACTAGTAAACAATTGCATCAATTATATAAGTATTTTCTTTCAGTAAATATGACATCCTAGTAGCACGTACACACTTTAACACTTTTATCGAGCTCGTTTAACTCCAAAACTGGCTAAACTTGTAGTTCTGATACCAATAAATATAACACCCCTTTCCGTATCCGTACACCAGGTATAAGTCAGAAATGTTATGACTTTTTTAAGAAAAAAACCATTCTTTAATAAAAAATCGGGGTAATTTAAAATTTTTAGAAAAACTTCTTAATGGTCACCCATCCTAAAATTGCTCTAGCCCAAGCACGCTTAACTTTATTTAAAACTGACATAAATTATTTATTCGAGTTCCAATCATAAAACTATTTACATAACTTATACATGCAGACTAAAATAAATTATTTTACAAAAACGTTTCTGATAAAATTATTCGATATCTAATTCATATAAAATATATTAAATCAGACCATTTACCATCAATTTATAAAAATATAGCAATCAATTTAAAACAGTCCACGTCACTATTATAGACCCTAGTAATTACTTTAATAAAATAGACAGATTTATTAAATACATGCCACTATCAAACATACAAAAACGGATGTCATGATTACTGAAATACCTGTCGACTATCTTCTATATAGAATGATGATGATGATGATGCAAAGGTTGTCATCTATAAATCCCGATCACCTATGTGTATAGCATAAATACACGCTGAATATATCTCAGTGAGGCATAAAAATACGTAACATGAAAAATACGGTATAAGAATCCTTTGTAGTATGAAATAGCTGTATTATGGATGATATTTTGTAAAGCATGATATTCTATATATAAAATATAATACTCATGTAATAAACATGTACTGTAATAAATCTGTGTTGTGCTAAATCTTTACTGAAAAATCATATAGCAAGGTTGCTCTATAAATCATATACTCTGTAACGCAAGAATAATCATGTAAGAAATTTGTACTGTAATAATTCTGTACTGTAAAGTCATGTAATTGTACAATACAGTTCCTGCAAAATGGCAAGCGAGTCCCAATTGCAGTTTATATCATATCATCAAACCTTTAATTTATTAATCAAATATATGTTAAGCTTTTTAACTTAACTGTCTGCATAAATGCATTTCATGTGTTATAGCCCGAAGTACAATATAATGCGATACTTTGGTACACGAGTCATCATAACCGACACCATAGTGTCTACAACGCCGTAGCGTTTAATGTCAACACCGAAGTGTCTAAATGACACCGTAGTGTCTGTAATGCTTTAGCGTTTGATTGTCAACACCAAAGTGTCTAAACAACACCGTAGTGTTTGGAACGCAGCTACTAAGACTCTATGGATGTCCAATTATACCAAAGACTCTCACACTAGTACTTGGGCATAACAATATAATATTTTCACATTCAATATCCAATCCATCAATACTATCATCCATAATTCGATAATGGGCAGTTCATACCCAAAATTTAAAAGTTTGATTTATCTTAGATAAATCTATAAACTGCGACAATGTATCATACATGTCACATTATGAATTCATAACATTCATACAATTATTAATTAACATGCATTTTAATTAATATCAAGGTCGACTTGTCGCAAGTCATCCTATTTGTAACATGCCATACATACATATAATGCACTCACCTTTTCCTTGCATTACTCAATTCGATTACTTTATCTCTACTCCAACCTTTTCCTTGCCCTTTTTGCTTGTTCAATCTCAATTCGTATTGGAAGCTACATTATAACAATAACACATACTATTTCAAGTGTAGGTTGGTACATATTCAATCTAAGTATAATAATGGAAAGTAAATTAAGTAACTATCCATCAATTACTAGATTGAATTATTTAATCTTCCTATATTCGATTCAATCTGATATATTAAAATATACTCGCATCATATATTTCTCATGTTTATCCTTAGGCCCAATACCTTGGCTGAATACTCAATTTAGTCCCAAAGGACACTTTCAAGCTATAATTAATAATTTTAATCTTGATCCCCACATTTTTCATCCTTTACACTTTAGGATCTAAACTTTGAAAAGTTTTATTTTGGTCCCCACACTTGAGCCGAATTGTTCAAATGGTCCCCAAAGGATTGTTTTTGTTCCAGTTAAGCCATTTCCCATTTTTCCATAAATTTTCCTTTACTTTTGCTAAATTGCTGAATTGGTCCCTTGTATTATACAAGTTGTTGTTTCGGTCCTTAAGTGAATACAAGCTTCCATTCACTTCGAAATCAACATCTAAATCACTCAAATAAAATTTTCCAACACAGTACTCTTCAAATACATAATTTTCACATTTCAACCCTTTGTTCTCTAATTTGTCGAAATAGTCACTAATTTACAATTCAAGGATTCTAGCTTTTAAACTTTGCAATTAGGCCCCCAATCATCAACTTTACATCATAATCCTCACTTAACATAAAAAAAATCAGAATTTGTCCTCTTCTTATACACAATTTCCGAATTGGTTATCCACTTTTGACAAATTGTCAAAATGGTCACTAGCTCGAATAATCATCAGTTTAGCATTCTAACTTCATTTTCATGCCTCAAACATCATTAGCAACATAAGTATATTTCAAATTCTAAAAATCAGAATTGAACCCCTAACTTTAACACTTTGTTGAATTACTCCTTTAGGGTTTAAATTTAGGGTTTTGATTCCAAACAACAAATCAAGCTTGCAAGATTACTAACTCATCATCACTAACTCTAATTTAAGGTTGGATCCCTAAACCCTAATCTTCTTCAAGGTTGCTGAATTGTTTAGGATTTAATTCACAACTCGAAAACATGAATCCAAAATTATTCTTGCTTGATTTCAACATAAAATCGAACATAGATTCATAAAATCATAAAACCCCCAATTTGCACATAAACCCTAATTTTGTAACATCCCATTCCCATATTTGTTACTAGGTACGAGTCAGTTATGTTACTAACTAAGATTAAAACCTTTTTATTTCCTTTACATTGAAAACTGCAGCTTGCACTGTCTTTACTAAAAAATTTATAAATTTTTTTATAGACATCAAAAATTCATTCCGTAATTTTCTAATTAAAATAGATTAATTGAGCTTTCTAACCATATAAATTTATATCCTAAACCCATTACACAAAAATTTAAATAAATCTTTAAACTCACGTCACAGCCTAGAAATACTAAAATTCTGCTACCCTGTTTTCTGACCTTTCATCTAATAAAAATTCATAACTTCTTACATACAACTTGAAATCAATCACCGTTTGTTTTGAAAGAAACTAGATAAAATACGTAGTTCATACATATAAGATTCACTTTCTAGGTCCAATTGTGGAATTTATTCTGATTTTTCAAACACACTGCTTTCGCATACACTTCTAGACAGATTTTTAATCTTTCTACCTTAAGACCCACATTTACTAAAAACTTAGTCCATAATCATTTATAGAAATAATAGGACTTACTAGGTTCATCATCCATATTATAACAACTATTAAAACAACCTTCATCATCCATTTTATAACAACTATTAAACCAACCATATTTTGTTATAAGTTATTACAACCCCACTAATTATACATGCCATCTAGTACATTTCCAAAAGAAAGGATGGATGTCATTAACATTACTATGAATATGGAGATATACCTCCCAAAAATGAGAAAGTGATGCTCAGCTACTCCTCCCTCGAAGTTCCTTTAAAACCTACTCATGAAATTCATCATACGATAAGTATATACTTAGTGAGGCAACAATGTTTAAATCAATTGCAACTTAACATAGATATCAATATAATAAAATAACAATGCATATGATCACTTACCATTTTATGCTTGCTAGCATATATCACATTATATATACTTATCACAAGGTAAAAACTTTGATTATTACCATTACCGTTACCATGTTTATCATCGAGCTTTCAAGCTTTTCATCCTATTTTTCAATTTATTTAGCCCAAGTATCGATTTAAGGAAATCTATGTACACGAGTCACCCCCTATACTTACTTGAGTATAGTGTATTATTTGCACTTTACCGGAAGTGCTTAGCACCGTAGTGCTTCTGTATACTTACCGGAGTATACAATTAGTGAAAATTTGCACTTTACCTGAAGTGCTTAGAGTGTTTATATAGCTTTTTGTGACTCTATGGATATCCAACTATACTTTTAATTTCCTATCTCATAGATTGGGCTTTATATCAATCATAATCTCCTTCATGGCAACATATATACATATTGAGCAATTCATACCCAAAATAACATTCCATGAATAATTAGTGATCCATGCATATGTTTTCAACCCTTGACATATTTCTAACATGTCAAATATATGGTAAATGACATAAAGATCATGCTATACATGCATTGCACTCACCTTGACACTTTTAAAAGTACAATTTATACTAGCCTCACTAAGCTCGGTTGCACTTTTTATCTTCCTTCTTCACTCGTTTGATCTCGAACTTGCTTGTTATCTAGTCCCCTTGAAGTTTCAGCCACTTGAGAGAAAGATGAACAAATTTTCTAGCTTTTTCTATCTTTAATTTTAATGCCAAATGGCTTATTTTCCTTATTTTAAAACAAAAATCCCCTTTATAGGAAAATAACCATTTTACCCTTGAATTATGACCAATTAAAAATTGACACCTATGCTCAACCTTATCATTAAATCAATTATAATTAAAAAATATGGGTAAAATGACCATTTTGCCATTAATGAATCTTTATATCTTCCAATATGCCATTTATGCATTATTCCACATACTGTGTTTAATCGAACCTAAATTGATCAACCACAATTTAAAAACTTCAATCTCATGTTCCTCGGGTCTTCCTAAGACTTTCTTCAAATTTTCATAAAACTTCAAGCTCATACGAGTACCCGAATTCCATTTAAACTTTAATCGTAATTTTACTATAATAGAAACGTTAGATCAAACCAAAGTTTTTGTATTCGATCCACACCCTTTTATGATCTATTTATGGAATAAAATAATTATTGGGAAAATTACCATGTTGGTCCTTGAACTTTTCTCAACTTTTCACTTTTGTTACCAAACTTTAAAACTTTACGTTTTAGTCACCGAACTAAAACAACTAACTTTTCATATTCTTACATTTGGGCCACTAATAAAATAATAGGATATTACAATTCTCTCCTCCTAAAAAATCCGTCCTCAAATTTTTAGAACGTACCTGTATTAAACAAATGCGGGTACTGTTCTTTCATTCTCTCTTCGGTTTCCCATGTGGCTTCTTCAACTTTATGATTCTTCCAAAGCACTTTAACCAATGGAATCGATTTTTTCTCAATTTCTTCACCCACTGAGCTAAAATCTTTACTGGTTCTTCTTCAAATGTCAAATCAGGTTGCATCTCAACTTCTACAGGTGAAATGACATGTAAAGAATCTGACCTATGTTTGCGAAGCATCGATACATGAAAAACATCATGAATCTTGCTCATTTCTGGTGGTAAAGCCAATTGATACGCCACATGTCCAACTCTTTTCAAGATTTCATACGGACCAATAAATCTGGGACTAAGCTTCCATTTTCTTCCAAATCTCATTATTTTCTTCCATGGTGAAACTTTCAAGAATACTTTGTCTCCCACTTGGTATTCAACGTCTTTTATTTTTAAATCTGAATAAGGTTTTTGTCTATTGGAAGCTGCTTTTAGATTATCTCAAATTATCTTCACTTTTTCTTCTACTTCTTGAATTAAATCAGACCCAATAATCGTATGGTCTTCCAACTCAAACCAATTTAATGGTGTCTGGCATTTTCTTCCATATAAAGCTTCATAAGGTGCCATTTTAATACTTGACTAATAACTGTTGTTATATGCAAATTCAGCCAATGGTAAGTACTTTTCCCACGAGCCTGCAAACTCAATGACACAAGCTCTAAACATATCTTCCAAAATCTGAATTGTCCTCTCTGATTGTCCATCTGTTTGCGAGTGAAAGGCAGTACTAAAATGCAATACCCAATGATTCCTGTAGTGCCTTCTAGAATCTAGAAGTAAACCTGGGATCTCTATCATACACAATGGAAATATGAACTCTATGTAATCTAACAATCTCTCGAATATACAACTTTGCATATTTACTCAAAGAGAAATCTGTTCTGACTGGTAGGAAATGTTCTGATTTGGTTAATCGATACACAATCACCCATATTGAGTCTTTCCTACTCGGCGTCAATGGTAATTCGGTTACAAAATCCATAGTCATTTTTTCCCATTTCCATTCTGGAATAACAATTGGTTGAAGCAACCCTGATGGCACTTGATGTTCTACTTTAACTTATTGACAAGTTAAGCATTTGGAAACAAATTCCGTTATAGCTCTTTTAATTCCTGGCCACCAAAAATGGCTCTTCAAATCCTGATACATTTTATTTCCTCCCGGGTGCATCTTTAAAGGACTATAATGTGCTTATGTAAGAATTTCTTTTTTCAATTCCCCATCTTCCGGAATATAAGCACGTCCTTTATAATATAAACATTCATTGGACTTCACTTTGAAGTCTGAAGATTCTCCCTTTTTAGCTTTCTTCTTCCTCTCTAAACAATTTTCATCTTTTTCCTGTGATTCTTTTATTTTGTCTACCAAGGTAGACCTGATGTTCAGCTCAGCAAGTAAAGCACCATCATCCAATATTGATAATTGAGCATTCGATATCCGTAGAGCTAAAAATATCTTTTGGCTAAGTGTGTCTGCCACCACATTAGCCTTTCCCGGGTGATAATCAATAATTGCATCGTAGTCTTTAATTAGCTTGAACCATCGCCTTTGTCTTAGATTCAGCTTCTTCTGGGTTAAAAGATATTTTAGGCTTTTTATGGTCTGTGTATATATAGTAGTTTTCACCATATAAGTAGTGGCGCCAATTTTTTAAAGCAAAACCAACCGCAGCTAACTCCAAATCATGAGTAGGATAATTTCTCTCATGAGTTTAAGCTGCCTAGAAGCATAAGCCACCACTTTCCCGTATTGCATAAGTACACAACCTAAACCATTATGTAATGCATCACTATACGCCACAAAATTCTTACCCGATTTAGGTTGAACTAACACCGGAGCTTCTGTCAAGATTTTCTTCAATCTTTCAAACCTTTCCTGACATTCTTTAGTCCACATAAAAGATACATTCTTCCTTAGCAGTTTGGTTAAAGGTGCAGCATTCATCGAGAAATTTTTCACGAACCGGCAGTAATATCCTGCCAATCCGAGAAAACTTCTAATCTCTATAACATTTTTATGAGGTTTCCACTCCATGATAGCTTGACTTTTCTGAGGATCAACTCGAATTACCTCAGCTGATACTATATGTCCAAGAAATGTCACCTCAGAAAGCCAAAACTCACATTTAGATAGTTTGGCATATAACTTCTTCTCCCTCAAGATCTGAAGAACTATTCTGAGATGAACATCATGATCCTTCTTGGTTTTAGAATAAACCAGGATATCGTCTATAAATACTACCACAAACTAGTCCAGGTATGGCTGAAAAATTTGGTTCATCAAATCCATAAATGCTGCTGGGGCATTAGTTAATCCAAATGGCATTACCACGAACTCGTAATGACCGTATCGAGTCTTGAAAGCATTTTTTGGAACATTCTTCTCTTTAATCTTCAATTGATGGTAGCCCGATCGAAGATCAATCTTAGAGAATACTGCTACCCCCTTTAATTGATCAAAAAGATCATCAATTCTTGGCAATGGATATTTATTCTTTATCGGCACCTTATTGAGTTGACGATAATCAATACACAATCTCATCGATCCATCTTTCTTCTTTACAAATAATACATGTGCTCCCCAAGGTGATGATAGCCCAATCGAAGATCAATCTTAGATCAATCTTAGGAATATCCCGCTCTTTAATCCGCAATTGATGATAGCCCAATCGAAGATCAATCTTAGAAAACACTACTGCCCCTTTAATTGATCAAAAAGATCATCAATCCTTGGCAATGGATATTTATTCTTTATCATCACTTTATTAAGTTGACGATAATCAATACACAATCTCATCGATCTATCTTTCTTCTTTACAAATAATACATGTGCTCTCCATGGGGATATACCTGGCCGTATAAAACCTCGATCCTGTAATTCTTGCAGCTAAGACTTGAGTTCCCTAAGTTCAGCAGGTGCCATACAATACAGTGCCATCGATATAGGTGTTGTACCGGTGATACATCAATTCCAAATTCTACCTCTCTATCTGGAGGTAACCCTGATAATTCTTCTGGGAATACATCTGGAAATTCCTGCACCGTAGGTATATCTTCTATTTTCACTTCCTGCTTCAAGGTATCAATTTTGGGAGTTGAATATGTTTCACAGCCATTCATCAACATTTCATCCGCAATAACAGTCGAAACAACATCACTACGATGATTCGGCTTCTCACCCACAAATAATATTTGCGATCCATCTGGTGCCTTTAAAGTTAATCTTTTTAATTGGCACTCCACCACAACATCATATGCAAATAACCAATACATCCCCAAAATTATTTCAAACTCACAAAACGGTAATTCCATAAGGTCAGCGGGGAGATCCACATTCTGAATTTTAATAGGACACTGATGGCAAATTCTTTTGACCTTAGCACTTTGGCCTATCAGATTGGTTGCTACCGCCTCACTCGTAATTAGTTCTACTGGAATGTTTATTTCTAGTATGATTCTAGAACTAATATATGAATGAGTGGAACCAGGATCAATTAATGCAAAAATAGATATGTCAAAGAGTTCAAGCATACTGGAGATCACATCTGGATCATCTTTACCCTCTATGGTCTTGATATTATATACACGAGCAAGAGCTTTGCCTTTTAGGTTCGATGCAACTTCTGATGCACCTTGGTAGGAATTCCAACCTCAGTTTCCTTTATTTCTCTGAGAAGTAGCCACCGATTGATTTTCTTGTAATTCTGGACATGCACGTTTGAAGTGACCTGGCTTCTTTCATTGATAACATACTGTCTCCAGTGCATACCAACATCGACCAAAATGTCTTCTTCCACAATTCTTGCATTCCGATTAGATATGAAATTCACCACCTTTAGCTCCACTCGTTCGATTGTGGACTTGTTTAGATTTACCAGTAGAAAAATTCTTCTTTACAGACGACATTGATCCAGCTGATCCTTGCTGCTGAAATCCTTTACCACGTTTAAACCAGGGTAAAACACTAGGACCTCCAGGTCGCTTGGTTGATTGTGCCTTCTTATATGAAGCTTCTTCATACTATACTCTTTCCATTCATTTGGCTCGGTTGACCACCTCTTAAAATATAGACAAATCAAGAGCAACCAAGAATTTCTTATACTCCAGATCTAGACCTCCCACAAATCTGGTAACTCTGTGCTTTTCAGTCAGAAGGAACTCTGTAGAAAACAGGCTAAGCTTGTTAAACTCACACTCATACTCATATACTGATCTACCTGCTTGTTTCAAATTCAGAAATTGATTCCTCATATCCTCGATGAAAACATCACCAACATATTTGTTTTGGAACTCTGTTAAAAAGAATTCCCAAGTAATTCGTTCCCGGGGAATCTGAGCAGTAATGGTGATCCACCAAATTCGAGCAGGTCTCATCAATAGTGATGTCACACCTTCAAGCATACCTTGATCATCACTCCGGATACTATCTAGCATAATTTTAACATCATTCAACCAGAAGTCCACAGACATCGGGTTAACATCAAAATCACCTTGAAATTCTGATGCCTTCAACTTCCTCAACTCCCTTGGTACAGATACTGGTTTTTGTCTATTTATAATATCATCTAATGCTTGTAGGAAAAGTCCACGATCCTAAAGCGGCATGTATTGCTGTCCTTGTGCAGGTGCTTGACCCTGATATTGCTCCTGAGGTACAATCTGATTTACCTCGTTACTCCCACTCTGCACAAGGACCTCCTGTTCAAACGCATGTCTAGAACCCTGATGGTCCGACATATGAACATAAAACATTTTCAATAATTTTCTTAATATAGAGTAGCATTACTAATTATAGAGCATCAGAGTATCTGCACATAGTCATCAGTAATTATGACATCCTAGTGGCATGTATACAATCCTGACTCACTTTTAAACTCAATTTCTATCCAGAATTGACTAAACTTGTAACTCTGATACTAATTAATGTAACATCCCTTTCCCGTATTCGTTACCAGATACGAGTCAGTTATGTTACTAACTAAAATTAAACCCTTTTTATTTCCTTGATCATCACTCCGGATACTATCCAGCATAATTTTAACATCATTCAACCAGAATTCCGCAAACATAAGGTCAACATCAGAATCACCTTGAAATTTTGATGCCTTCAACTTCCTCAACTCCCTTGGTACAGATATTGGTTTTTGTCTATTTATAATATCATCTAATGCCTGCAGGAAAAGTCCACGATCCTGAAGCGGCATGTATTGATGTCCTTGTGTAGGTGCCTGACCCTGATATTGCTCCTGAGGTACATTATGATTTACCTCGTTACTCCCACTCTGTACAGGGGCCTCCTGTTCAAACACATGTCTAGAACCCTAATGGTTTGACATCTGAACAAAACACATTTTCAACAATTTTCTTAATATAGAGTAGCATTACTAATTATAGAGCATCAGAGTATCTGCACATAGTCATCAGTAATTATGACATCCTAGTGGCATGTATACAATTCTGACTTACTTTTAAACTCAATTTCTATCTAGAATCGACTAAACTTGTAGCTCTGATACTAATTAATGTAACATCCCTTTCCCGTATTCGTTACCAGATACGAGTCAGTTATGTTACTAACTAAGATTAAACCCTTTTTATTTCCTTGATCATCATTCTGGATACTATCCAGCATAATTTTAACATCATTCAACCAGAAGTCCGCAGACATCAGGTCAACATCAGAATCACCTTGAAATTCTGATGCCTTCAACTTCCTCAACTCCCTTAGTACAGATGCTGGTTTTTGTCTATTTATAATATCATCTAATGCCTGCAGGAAAAGTCCATGATCATGAAGTGGCATGTATTGCTGTCCTTGTGCAGTTGCCGAACCCTGATATTGCTCATGAGGTACATTCTGATTTACCTCGTTACTCTCACTCTGCACAGGGATCTCATATTCAAATGCATGTCTAGAACCCTAATGGTCTGACATCTGAACAGAACACATTTTCAACAATTTTCTTAATATAGAGTAGCATTACTAATTATAGAGCATCAGAGTATCTGCACATAGTCATCAGTAATTATGACATCCTAGTGGCATGTATACAATTCCGACTCACTTTTAAACTCAAATTCTATCCAGAATTGACTAAACCTATAGCTCTGATACTAATTAATGTAACATCCCTTTCCCGTATTCGTTACCAGATACTAGTCAGTTATGTTACTAACTAAGATTAAACCCTTTTTATTTCCTTTACTTTGAAAACTGGCAGCCTGCACTGTCTTTACTCAAAAAATTATAAATTGTTTATAGACATCAAAAATTCATTCCGTAATTTTCTAATTAAACTAGATTAACTAAGCTTTCTAACCATATAAATTTTTAACCTAAACTCATTACATAAAAATTTAAATAAATCTTTAAACTCAGGTCACAGCCCAGAAATACTAAAATTCTGCTACCCTGTTTTTTGACCTTCCATCTAATAAAAATTCATAACTTTTTACATACAACTCAAAATCAATCACTGTTGGTTTTGAAAAAAACTAGATACAATTTTTAGTTCATACATATAAGATTCACTTTCTAAGTCCAATTGTGGAATTTATGCTGATTTTTCAAACACACTGCTTTTGCATACACTTCTGGACATATTTTTAATCTTTCTACCTTAAGACCCACATTTACTAAAAACTTAGTCCATAATCATTTATAGACATAATAGGACTTACTAGGTTCATCATCCATATTATAACATCTATTAAACCAACCTTCATCATCCATATTATAACAACTATTAAACCAACCATATTTGGTTATAAGTTATTACAACCCCACTAATTATACATGCCATCTAGTACATTTCCAAAAGAAAGAATGGATGACATTAACATTACTATGAATATGGAGATATACCTCCCAAAATGAGAAAGTGATGCTCGACTACTCCTCCCTCGAAGTTATTTAAAACCTACGCAAGAAATTCATCATACGCTAAGTATATACTTAGTGAGGTAACAATGTTTAAATCAAATGCAACTTAACATAGATATCAATATAATAAAATAACAATGCATATGATCACTTACCATTTTATGCTTGCTAGCATATGTGACATTATATATACTTATCACAAGGTAAAAACTTTGATTCTTAGCATTACCGTTACCATGTTTATCATCGAGATTTCAAGCTTTTCATCCTGTTTTTCAATTCATTTAGCCCAACTATCAATTTAAGGAAATCTATGTACACGAGTCATCCCCCTATACTTACTTGAGTATAGTGTATTATTTTCACTTTACTAGAAGTGCTTAGCACAGTAGTGCTTCTGTATACTTACCGGAGTATACAATTAGTGAAAATTTGCACTTTACCTGAAGTGCTTAGAGTTTTTATACAACTATTTATGACTCTATGGATATCCAACTATACTTTTAATTTCCTATCTCATACATTGGGCTTTATATCAATCATAATCTCCTTCATTGCAACATATATACATATTGAGCAATTCATACCCAAAATAACATTCCATGAATAATTAGTGATCCATGCATATGTTTTCAACCCTTGACATATTTCTAACATGTCAAATATATGATAAATAACATAAAGATCATGCTATACGTGCATTGCACTCACCTTGACACTTTCAAAAGTGCAATTTATACTAGCCTCACTAAGCTCGGTTGCACTTTTTATCTTCCTTCTTCACTCGTTTGATCTTGAACTTGCTTGTTATCTAGTCCCCTTGAGGTTTCAGCCACTTGAGAGAAAGATGAACAAAGTTTCTAGCTTTTTCTATCTTTAGTTTTAATGCCTAATGGCTTATTTTCCTTATTTTGAAACAAAAATCCCCTTCATAGTAAAATGACCATTTTACCCTTGAATTATGACCAATTAAAAGTTGACACCTATGCTCAACCTTATCATTAAATCAATTATAATTAAAAAGTATGGGTAAAATGACCATTTTGCCATTAATGAATCTTTATATCTTCCAATATGCCATTTATGCATTATTCCATATACTGTGTTTAATCGAATCTAAATCGATCAAGCACAATTTAAAAACTTCAATGTCATGTTCCTCGGGTCTTCCTAAGACTTCCTTCAAATTTTCATAGAACTCCGAGCTCATACGAGTACCCGAATTCCATTTAAACTTTAATCGTAATTTTCCAATAATAGAAACATCAAATCAAACCAAAGTTTTTATATTCAATCCACACCCTTTTATGATCTATTTATTTATGGAATAAAATAATTATTGGGAACATTACCATGTTGGTCCTTGATAACTTTTCTCAACTTTTCACTTTTGTCACCAAACTTTAAAACTTTACGTTTTAGTCACCGAACTAAAACCACTAACTTTTGATATTCTTACGTTTTTGTCACTAATAAAATAATAGGATATTACAAATTTCTCTGTCATATCAAATCTCATCAATCAAGCATGAAATCCATGAATAATTTACACTAATAGATAGAGATCGAGGAGAAGAACAACTTTGTAGTTCGGAAGATTACCTTAAAACCGAGATTCGGGGCTTAAATCGATCTTGGAAAATTTCCCTCTTCTTTATCCTCTTTCTCCACGGTTTTGGGATGAAATTTCATTGATAAACCTCCATATTTCATATATATAAGTCACTTGTATAATTAAAAATGAATTTTAAAATTCATTTTATTCCAATTTACCAAAATGTCCCCAACTGAATTCATATTTACTAGTTTTCCATATTGTAACATTCCAACTAGACTTAGTTGGATTCCAACCAGCCACTATTCATCCTCTAAAGAGATCTCAAAATTCCTTCCATGTCCCTTTTTGGGTGAAAATACCAAAATACCCTTTACTAATAAACTTTCACAAAATTGCCATTCTAGGCCATTTCAGTCAAATAAATTTAACCCGACTATTTAACTCTCTAAATATCCATAAAATAATATGTTGTAACTCTTCCAAGGTATATGGAATCATCTCTGAAATTTTAGCTCGATCCGATTTACTGATAATTATCGAGAATTTTATGGGTACTAAATAAATTCCTTAATCAAAATAAATCATAGGATTCATCTCGAATTGAACTAAAAATATTTCCAAAACTTGGGAATGATTTTTATATCCTTTTTCTATCATATAGTAAAATTTCATAATTTTTCAGTTCAATCTGGATATCTGTATTCCACTTAAACTTTGACTTAGATTTCCCAATAATCAAAATATCGGATCAAACCAGTTATTCCACATTCGATACACACCCTAAGGTGCTCTATTTATTTATAAAATAAAACCCCTAAATTTTGAGAAATTACAAATTTGGTCCTTCAACTTTTCATATTTCTACTTGTACCATCCAAGTTTTGAAAACTTGTCATTTTGGTCACTAAACTTTAACCTTGAGTTCCCATTCCAATTTTCCTTGGATTTTCGCCAAACTTTACAAGTACCATATTTAGCTCACTCTCTATCATATGATGCTTTTAAACCTCAGAAATCTACTTTCTAAAACCCATAATTACGAAAATCCTATCTTTTGCATTTTTGTCATTTTAGTCACTAAGTTAGCTTTTAAGCAATTATCTTAGTACTAAATGACCCTTAAACAGTACTATAAATTTTAGGGTATTACACATACTGCTTACACCAAAGCCATGAACTCTCATTTCCTATCATCCTTATATCGGAGTACTAGATACTTCTTCCGAAAAGCACCACAGAAGAACTCCCAGGTCACATCATTGATCGTCATACCAAAAATCGTGGTAGACCACCATGTATAGGCATCGCCCTATAATAAGGAAACAGCACAACCCAACTTACGGGCATCGGTACCTCAATCTGGCCCAGTATCCTTTCAGTACTGGCCAACCA
This sequence comes from Hibiscus mutabilis, assembly GCA_019671005.1. Taxonomy (NCBI): domain Eukaryota; kingdom Viridiplantae; phylum Streptophyta; class Magnoliopsida; order Malvales; family Malvaceae; genus Hibiscus; species Hibiscus mutabilis. Next base: position 23,530,507 of record CM033720.1, read on the forward strand.
TCCCTCAGAAGCCTCAGGCGACAAACCTCGAAACTCAACTCTGCCCAAACTGCGAAGACGCTCTAACGGAAAACCCTACCCAACCACTAGTGGTGCCGACACATGAACACCCGCAACTGCTGCTTAAAAAGCACCGATCATGGCCTGGATTATCGGTGCCATATCACCCATCCCTGGCCCAGCTAGCGCAGGTGGTACTTGCTTCACTCCCTCAGGTGGAATAGGTGGAGGCAGTGGCAACCCTCTAGGATGTACAACATCCCCCCAACATCCTGCCCAGTGGCAGCAACAATCGTACTAGATCGCAACTCTCTCCTCGGTCCTATCGTTCTAAAATATATATAAGGCATGATAATCATTTCAAAACAAAACAGTCAGGCCAGCTTCAAGCAAAGATCCAAGACTTCCATTTCAAAAATCAAAACTTTCCAGACTATAATAATAAGGCAATGGGTTTCCCAAATTTCCCCCCAACATGGCATAAAGAAATCACCATGCATATTACAATCACCGTGCATTTTAAACATCAGATAACAACTCATAATTTCATTACAACAATCAAACCAATTCCCAACTATCACAAACCTGGCTTTGATACCACCAAATGTAACTCCCTCAACCCGGCCTAGTCGCAACACCGAACCGAGCGAGCTACATTAGGTTTACCGAGGTAAACCATAAAGAAAGAAGCCGAAATGTGACCATTTTTTTCTTTTATCTTGTCTAAATGTAAAATCATTATCCTACATGTTCATACTGTCATCAGGTGAAAACTCAACTCAATCGGGCGTCGATTTGACATCCAATTGGCTCAATTGCAAAGTAGGGACCAAATTGCAATTTAATCAAAATATAGGGACTTAACAAATTTTTTAGTTACTAACCTTTAATTAAGCATGTTTCATGTTCTCATGTCAAAAACGAACTCAATTCTAACATCCAAACTCATTCAATTGCATCCATAACATTTAGGGACCAAAACGCAAGAAAATAGAACTCCACTTCCATGACATTAACTGAATTAACAGACAACTGCACCGATATGCGTGCCACCGTATCAATACGATGCCTTTTACAAAAGCATGTACTGTTTCAATACATTTTATCCTATTTCGGCACGCCTTGCTGGCAGATAGAAAATGTTAGACAACCATACCGATACGGTATGGTAGTGTTTCGGTACACGAGTTTTGTCCCAAAAAGTAGATTCCAGTAAAGAAAATCTGTACCAGTACACCCAAGCCCGTATCGAAACACCATGCTTGATTTTTGCCTAGCTGTACCGATACGGTACCCCGCGTATTGGTATGCCTGGGCCTATAATGTCATATTTAGATGGTTTAACAAACTTTTAGCCTATCAAAACACCCTAACATGCTTCTAACATACATCCAACATATTCAGGATATAATTCACAGCATAGCACCACTGATTCAACATCAATTCATGGCATTTTGCATCAAATGTAAATATATAGGCATGCAACCTAGAAACCATTCAAGTAAAACATTAAACTCCAAACCATCACCAAAACCAAACCATAATGGCCATTTACAACCTTAGAGCAACCAAACAAACTTGCTCAAACAGGGAGTTTATCAAAACATCTCCAAAAACCAAAACGTGTACCCCATTGCCTTTATTACTTATAGTCTAATCCAAACATACTTTGGTAAACAAGTCTTGCTAGGATCCCTTGCTCTTTGCTGCCTCCAAAGCTTTCAATTCTTTGCATTGATAGACAAAAAGAGCGCAAGCACACAAGGCTTAGTGAGGAACGCTCACAAACAAAACACCATCAATGCACTTAAAATCATTTCACAACATTATATTGAAACTTATTTCAAACAACCTTTAAAACATTATCATGCCTTTGAAACCATGCACTTAACATCTTTAAAACCAGCATATTGACCACATGCAACAGGTATCACTAATCAACAGCAAGTCCCATTGCTCAACCTCAATTTAATCCTTCTCATGCATAACTACCATATACAAAGCTTAAAGAGTAACATGTATAAATCACATCATACAACATAAACCTTTCAATGATACATTAACAATTATATTGGCTTACACGTGATCATTAAATAAGTCCATTAACAAAAGAGTTCATCATATACACGGATTCAACAAGTGTTCAACCAACACTTCAAGCCATCTCAACCGGAATAGCGATACAATAACAATCGCGGTACATTACCAACTGGGTACACATTTCAACCCTCGGGGACACCAACCCCAATCATTGGTTAGACACTTAATCCATTAACGGGAGTCTACAGTACTGTTTAACCCCTCTACCGTTAGGGTACTTAGATGGAGTTTTCGATACACGGATCTAAACCCCTCAACATCCAAGGCGACTTATTATAGTGCACTCAATCCTATAGCCGGCCAACTATATCCAATAACAATTTTAAAACCATGTCACTTGACAATATAATTAACCATTTGACATTTACCTCATTGTTTTTAACAAGCATTAACCAAACCATTATTCCAAAGCAACAACCATGCTTTAAACCACAAGTATAAACCATATACTTACAAGGATCACTTACCATGTGCATCCTTCAGCATTTAATGCTCAAATACAATATATCGAATACTTTAAAACATGCTTAAACAGTAGGTAACATGTAAATCATAACAAGTGCATAAAACCATTTAACACTAGCACGACTAAGAAAGAAAATCCACTTTTACTTACTTCTGAGTAAACCAGCATATCAAGCTAAGTTTAAACTCCTATAAACCCCCTTTAAAACATTTCAATGTTGGAATCCACGTTCTCACTCACCGATATGCGAAGCCTTGATTTACCGACGCGAAATCAAGCGTCCGAAGCCTCCAATGCTACACTATTCGCTTCCAAAACAACCTCCCCTATTTAAACCACATAACAACAGAGGATTAATGCATCTCCATGCATTTACAACACTGCAACAATAGATCCTCATGGATTCTTGCATTCACCTCATAATTACCCAACCACAACAATCAAAAACTTCAACTAATCCTTTCCAAACACAACCCAGCCACAACCTAACAATCTAACACTACTTTTATCATCAATTAACATCTAAAAATAGAATCAAACCAACCTAACACCCTCAGCAAACACACAGCCACCATAACACCTCAAAAACACAAATCTAGTAACCTAAACAATTAGAGATTTAAGAGTTTCGGGATTCCATTGATAAAATTGACTCATCAACATCATTACACATCCAAAATATGTTCAAAAACATTTCATAACACTGGAAATCAGATTCAATTCGAATTTTTCATCATTTCATCTATTTTACCCAATTAAATCTATATAAAAACATAAAATCAGATTATAAACCATAAATCAAGGATCAAATACTTCAGAATATCAATAAAGAACCATTTAACAGAGGAGATCATGGAACTTGCCCCTGTTATGTGATTTCTCCCTCAATTTGTTTGTTTAAAGCTAAGAAAACATAAGATTTCAATGAGATTTTGTAAAACAAAGTTAAAGAATCAAGTTGGAATCAATAATCTGAGTGAAAAGAATCTCTCACCTCTGGATTTTGATGAAATTCTGAGTATTTGGCAGAAAAGAAGTTGAGAGAAAAGGTTTAGGAAAAAGTTTCGTAAATTTTCTTTAAAAGCAAATAACCAACTTAGATATTTTAATCCCTCTTAAACCACCTTTAAAACACATGTTTAAAATTATTTAATTGAAGGGAGAAACCACCAGCAAAAACTTGGTAATTTAGCTCCTTAAGGATTCTAAGAATTTGACCATTTTTATTTTAGTCACTTTAAAACAGTTTTCAAAAATTGCATTTTGGTCACTAACCAAAATGTTACATTTCCAAATTCCATTTTCTAAAATTGATTCCACCAAAAATCAATATATATTAAAAGATGTTTTTTAACTATTTTCCCGTGTTTTTATCTTACCGAAAATATACGGTCCCGAATCCGACTTAAATCTCTAACCCGGTCCACCGGACCGTCTAATAAACCTTAAAACCGCTAGACCCAAAACCGGGACATTACATAATTGAAGATTCTAATGTTTCTCTTAAGTCCTCCTCAAGAATTAAAGAAGAATCAAGTACTTTAGTTTGTAGCCTGTTCGGATTTTATTGCTTTAGCAAGTTATGAATCATAAAGACTTGTTTTCCTTTTATTTTTAAAATCAATATAACTGGAAACTAATAGTGATTGAGTTTACTGGAAGCCCATACTAGTGGAAGAGGAAAAGCTTGACATAATTTAGCAAAATTCAAGACTAGATATTTTGCTAAAGTTTTGAATATTTAACGTTTTACGGCATTTCGTAAAGGAATGATTCTGTCCACAAGAATAAACTTTTGCATTTTACAAATATGCGATTCAAATAGGGATTTGGGTATCCAAATTATACTTATATATTCAAATATAGACTGACCTTTTGTGCTTGCCCGAGGAACGATCGACGGTGAGGATCAACGATGACAAGGAGCACGACGAGGTTCAACGACGACGACGAGCACGTCGAGGAAGAGCATGAGCAATTAGGGATTTAGGAATTTTTCACGATTGACTATTTGGGGATGGTGAAAAGAGTCGATTTGATGAGATATAATCTTCAAATGAAATGATGTGTTTTACCTATAGCGGCGTTTTACAAACAAACGCCACATGTTAACCTATAGCGGCGCTTTCTCAGAAAACGCCATTAAAGAAAAGAAATCTACTACGGCGTTTATTTGTAAACGCCACTATATGTTTTCTGTAGCGTCATTTATAAAAAATGCCATTAAAGAACGATACCTTTTGCATCGTTTACCAATCAAACGCCACTATTTGCTATTCAGTGGCGGCATTTTATTTAGAAACGTCGCTAAATTTTTCCTTTTGTGGCATTTTCACTTTAAACGCCGTGATAAGTTTAACGTTAACAACGTTTGCTCCTAAAACGCCACGAGAAGCGCCGCCTTATAACAAGATTGGTGTAGTGAGAGGAGAGTGAAGATGAAGAAGAAGAGATATCCAAGCTCTTCAGGAAATTCACTCAATTCATGAAGCAAGAAAAGGATAAATCAAGACGAGAATTGAGGATGAAGATGAGGGATCCCATTATATGCTTCGAATATAATAAACCGGGGCATACCAAGTACGAGTGCCCTTGTTTCAAAAAGAAGGGATCAAGTCATAAGAAGAAGGAATTTGTGGCTACATGGAGTGATGAAGAGGACTCCACTAATAATGAGGTAGACCACTTTTGATGAGTTACAAGAAGCGTATGATGATTTGGTTTTGGAATTCAAGGCTTTATTTTTTAAAAAACAAAAAGTTTATTTTAAAGTTAAAAATTGAAATAAATTGCATTCTAAAACCAATCTCAAACTTGAAACAAGGTTTAAAGATTTTGAACAAAAGAACCTTGATTTACAAAACTTGCTTCTAAAATTTCAAGAGGATCATCAAAAGGAAATTGATGATCTCAAAAAGAATTTGTTTACCGAAAGTTTTCAAAAGTGTGAAGTTGGAGGTAGCTCCAAATCAATTTTTTTTAAAACAATTTTTATCAAAGACAATATATTTCCCCTAGATTTATTAATGGAAAATGTGTTAAAAACATTTGGGTCCCAAAAGGACTCGTTGTTTCAAAGAAAAGTGAAGACATTGAAAAATGGATTCCTAAGGGGACTAAGTTATTTAGGACTAATGCCATTGGATCCAAAGCAATTTGGATACCAAAAATTACTTGATTGTCTTTTGTAGGTGTGCTTGAGCAATGTTGATCAAAGTTGAAATCTTGAAGCTCATGACACACAAAGGAAGAAGGACACTTGAAGAAGGAAGGCTTAACATTCTACCTTAGTTCAAGTGGTAAAAATTTATTTTATGCAATTGCTTGATCATATTCCATGTCTATATTTTTCTTGTTGATCTAAGCATGTTTGTATGACTCCATGTTGTTCTTAAATTGCATATAGTTAGGGGAGTCTCAAATTGCATGAGTTACATGTTTTTGGTCTTATATGTCAATATTTATGTTTTTGGCCTTAAACTTATAATGTTTGGTTGAATTTGGTGAAATTCATGCTTTCTATGTTTTAAATGTTGGTTTTTGAGAAGCATGTGTAGCAATATGTGAAAAAGTATACCTAAGATCTCCTAAAGCCTTTGTATGAACTTAAGACTAAGTTATAAGGCTTTTTGGGTTGATTTTCACCATTTCGTGCCTTCGGTACGGTACCACCTATGCCATACCAATACGACATTCAACCAACGTACCGATACGATTGTTACCGTACCGGTACGCACAGCCAAAAGGGGATTAGTTTGTCTCCTTTTTGTCATGCCTTGTATGTTTTTTGATATATCTTGATAAATTGCATGTTTAATTGAATTTCTTATTTGATTTGATTTATTTATTTAAAATTCAATTTATTTCTCTTGAATTATTGGACTAACAATTTACTTGATGCTTGATTAAGGGCAAGAAAATTTTAAAATTCTTTCATGATAAATTTTTTTGTTCTTTTCTCCATTGTTTTGAACTTAATGTGATTTCAAACTTAGTTTTAAATTATTTTTGATATAACATAAAAGGGGAGAGATAGGTTTGAAAAATTCTATTTCAAAAAGAAAAGGGTGAGCTTTAAATATTTCCAAACATATTCTCTTTTTCTAAAAATATTTTCCTAAGGGGAAGTTTTCACAAAAACAAATTTTCAAGTGGTTGCGTTATATAAAAAATGGGGAGATTGTTGAGATATTGATTTTGATATAACTTAAATGAAAAATATTTTTAGACTTAAACTAATTTGCAAAAGTATTTCAAAAGTCCATAAACTTGAAAAATATGTTTGAAATATTTTCAAATGGTTTTGACATGTTTTAAATGATTTTAAATAGTCAAAGTGTCAAAAACAGGCCCTAAGTACCGGTACAGTTTGACTCGTACCGATACCCAGAAGTGCCCGTACCGATACGATTTTTTGTGTACCGATATGCCTCTTTGTCTCTGAGTTTTGGAAAATTCCATAAGCCAAAAGGTGTATCGATACAGTCTCAAACACACCGATACCTCTGTATCATGTACCAATATCTTTCGTATTAAATGCTCCAACGGCTCTTTCCTCTTTGAGACAGATACCGATACTGACAATTCCAGAGCTGCATTTAAGGCTGGAATTAAAGTTCTCAACGGCTAGTAACGGTCATGAAGCCATTAGAGGGTTTAAAAGGCCTCTCCAAGCATCCATGGAAGAACAAGAAACAACTTGCCAACATTCATGTATTGAGAAATCAAGTTTTGTGCTTAAATTTCCATATTCTTTGTAGAAAACACTAGTGAGTCAAATTGTTACATTTGGTCAAATGTTTTAGAATTTTGTGTGAGCTTATTTGTGCAAGCATATGTGCCTTGTGAGGTTTTTCATTTGTTTTCTAATTTCTATTCTCTTTGTAAGGGAGTGTTACTAGACTTTGGGGTATAAGTCTAGGTTTGTGAGGATTATCTCCTTAATCCTGGAAAAAAGAAAGAAAGACAAATTAGTGGATTTGTGAAAAATCCTTAGTGTGGATAGCTAAGGTAGTGGAAGTAGACTCAGTTGGGTAGTCGAAACACTATAAATCATTGTGTCCCATTTTTATTTCTTAGTCATTCGTCCACCAAAGCAAAAATTCAATTCACCTCCCTCTTGGCTACTCGGTTGATCATACGAGCCTCCCAACAATCATTTATTTATATTTTCAGTTGTTGGCTTAAATGTTTTCTTGGAAAATATTTTGTTTGGGCTAAACCAAGTTTGAAAAATTTTATGGTAACGAGTTGGGTTTAAGGTCCAAATATGACATCCGAGTTTAGGGTACTACAACTGCTTCGCTACAAAGTACAATACTTATGTTTTAGTCTTAGACTTATGTATTCATAGGACCTTACAATATTTGAGTCTATAACTCTATTTTTAAACTATTTGATATACGATGTATTAAACTCGAAACCCTTATTTTGTTAAATGGTTATTTCTATATCGTTTACTTTTATCTCACGACTATGAGAATGTTTTAAATGTAACTAAACAGGGGTTTCTAAATGAAATTTTTTGAGTTGCCCACTTGAATGGTTCAATATGACACTTCGGATCTGGATCTGGATTGGGATTAGTGTGTTGCACCATCTATAATTTAAATAATGAAATTAAAAAAGTAAAAATATATTTGTTTATAATTTTAAATTTTTATAAATTGTTAATTTTTTTTTGAAATTTTATATTTTAAAAAATATTATTTTTATATTTACTAATGTAACATAAAGTTAAAATAGGTCAAGTTAGTTTTTTTTAACATTATGGTGTAATTACATGGTAGTATCTATTCTTTTAATCTTTAGTATTTCGAAAACGCACACACCGTGTAGACAAGCTGCTCAAACGCGTCTCAAAACTATATTAAAATGCAAATGGAGTGAATAATGATAAGGAGAGAAAAATGATGTGAAAAATAAAAAAAATAAAACCAACGGCCAATGACCAAAATAATAACGTAACGTTAGTGGCAGTTTTGTGAAAAATTTAGTTCGATGATCAAAATAGGAAAGATGTAATAATACTATGACTAATAGTGTAGTTTACCCTAAATCTAACATCTGATGTTAATATTTTTTAATTAAATTTGACCATTAAGTTTTTTAAAAATATTAATTCATTTTCAATAGAAATTGTGACTAAAACATGAGGCTTTAAATGGTTTTGATAGCATGTGTTCTTATAAATATAAGATTATTTCTTATACGTCAAGTCATTAAAAAAATTTAAATTTATAAAAAAATATTTAAAAACTTGAAAAAATATATATATATATATATCAAAAGTTTGTATAAAATACATGTCGGCTGTCCTTTAAGCAAGTTCAAAAGTTGTGAATGAAGAAAATTAAGTTAATGGGTCACCCTATAATTGTTTTGTGCAAAAATCAATGGGTCAGATGCCGGTGGTTAAAAAATTAAGCGTTAACTATCATATAGGCTCTTAACATTAGAAATATGCTCAATTGAACGTAATCCACAATCTCCTATTCAAATAATAATGTATAGCTATATACATATATACAAAACCAAATGTCAATCCCTCATTACCAATATGATATTCATAATAAGATTTCCAAGCCACAGTTCCAAACAGATTCCAAGACAAAAGCCAGTTGACCGAGTAAACGCGATGCGCATAAACTTGGTTTAAATCTACTTTTTGTTTCATCTATCGTGAATTTTCATCACTACAGAACGATGTCAATGAACTATCTATCTATCTAACTATCAACCAAGGAAGTTTGCGTATTCCGACTTCCAGAATGTTATATACAAAACCCTTTATGGGCCAAAGGGAGCGGTTGGACCTGCAGCAAACATTGGATAACAACAGAATAAGTTGTAAGCGATTGTCGGATAATAATAAAAATGCCAAGGAATACATTATGTTTTGAAACTATGACCCTACAAAATCTTGCTTAATCACTCTGTTCACATACATAATTATGCTAAGGAAGGTGTAACAACTACTAGATCAAGCATTCGTTATATCATTCTTAAATTAACGAAATACAAGTCAGTTTCTTAGTATCTTTAAGAAGAAAAAACACTCATAAACAAGAATTGAAATATGATCACATTGCAAGGTCTAAGATATGATACAACCAACAAAAACAGAAAGATGAAACTGAGAAAAACATATTTATTAAAACTCGTCTCTAGCACAGCAGATAAACCAATAAATATTTACTCTTTCTAAACCAATACCAATGCCTTTGCAGAGCTATTCATTCCTATAACCATCATAACTCAATCCCTCTAAGCCTATCCAACCTTTTCTGCTCTCGTAAAATCCAAAGACAAAATATTTTCTCTGTAAATCACAACAAAATCAATTCATAAAAATTTAGATAGGGAGGTAGCGGAGAAAAGAAGATCACCTTGATGTTCTCTTTCACGAGCATCCAGGATATGTTCGTTATCTGTTCCTAAAAACGGCGATCCGGGGTAGCTCTCCAGCATATCTGATACAGGTTATTCTTTAAGCAAGTATATCTAAATATCGTTTTTTGGATCATGTCATGTCTATATGAAAATAATACATCTTAAATCATTAATAAGTTATTCTTAAAACATAGTGCTTTTCATGAATGAACTAGCTAATGCTAACTGGGAGAAGTACTTGCTGATGAAGTGGACATATATTTTAGACAGGAATCTCATAAAAGTAGAATCACGACAAAAAGATGGACGCAAACACATGCTTGCATGCAGACAGATTTATACCGTGCAGGAAAATGCATGTGCCCACATAAACTGACAGAAAGAGAGAAACCTGAACTCTGAGAAAAGTCAGCTGTGAGATCTGAAAGACTGAAATTGCAAGGAACGTGGCCCAAAATTCCAAATGAAGAGATGTCAACATCCGAAAGTGGTTCGTTTAGTGGTTGTGTGCTTGGTTCTACACTATTGAAAGCCGTATCCCCAATAGTTGGACGTGCCTCCAGCACACTGCTCTCAGTTCCAAACATGTAAGCAGCTTCTGATTTTACCATCTTCCCATTTATTCCTTGTATTAGACCCATATTTGCACTCTGAGTTGAAAGCATGGCTGATGGGGCATCAATCCTGCTGGGATGAGTAGGCAGCTCAATACAAGCACGTGTTCCGGCGTACAAAGATGAACTACTATTACTGAATACATTTGGCAAATTGGATCCCATTGGATGGTGCCCGTTCTCTTGCTTCAGAGCTTTTCCTTTGTTCTCAGGGGCATAGCCGGATGAGCTCTGGGGCACTATAAGAGAAAGCTAAATCAGTAGCAAATGTTGAAACTTGGAAAATACAAAGCTTGGCTTTCAGATTGTCAGCAATTAAACTTAGGGGAACTCAATAGTTAGCAATAGTAACAACCAACTACCAACAATGGCAAACAATCAGATTATTAATAGATTGCTACATGCTCAAAAATCAATGAATGAAATGCAAGAAAGATAAAAGAAGAATGAAGAAGTTAATAGACCAAACCAAGGTAAGCAAAATAGAAATTTTCATAGAACCGGTCCCTTTCATCAAAAGTGGATAGGGAAAACAAGTTTATAAGAAGTAATCACACTGATGTCCAGGCCTGCCAATATCCAAATGAACATAAAAAACAGCTTTTTACCAAGAATATGAAGAATAATTAAGTCTTTATGAACTTTGTCAACAATAGAGAGTTAAAAGAAAAATTTAGACAGGCCCTTCTTCTCTCCATTCATCTTTACAGTTATATTAAAACAAAATGAACATAAAAAACTACCCTCAATCTTTGCTGCTAGGAAAACGTGTAATGATTGTTTAATAAATTAAATCAAGAAAAAGAAAAGTCATAGTCAAGAGAACCAATTCCAAAAATTTGTAGAAAATAACATGTCCAACTAGGCAAAAAGACAATCTTACTCTGTGGCAAGTGAGGTCCATCCGAATTCGGGATTGAGGAAACTCCGGTAGGATGAATCTGATGCATGAGTCGCACCTGTTGCTCAAGCAGTTTGTTGAATTCCATTATTTGTTGCTTTACCATCAATTTCAGATAGTAAGCCTGGAAGAACTCTCGATTCTCTTCTTCAAGGTTTTGCCAAACTGGAGCATGAAATTTTTGTACAAGGTAATTTTAAAAAAATATAACATTGACATATAATGACTGTAAAAATACAGGCAGAAATGCAGAATCCCGTGATTGACAACAATCAATCAATCCATCAGTTGAGCAATAATCCCAACAGTTTGTTAAAGCTAGGTAAGGGGTTTCGAGTTCGACTATCCAATCCAAGCTTTTAAAACAGCTTTTTACCAAACTGCAATGCAATCTATTTGAGAATTGGATCCTAAACTAAAAACCTTGCTTCAACATAGCAGGGCCTACTCTTCTGTCTTTTTTCTTTCCCCCCAAAGGGTTGGCATATGTAGGGCAAAGCCATTGCATGGCTTTAGTGTATCTCTTCTTATAATATGCGATAGCTATCAAGTTAGTGGAGTTTCAAATGAAGGATGAGAAACGAAGAAAAGTGTGGCTGTTATGAGAAAAGAAAATATTTAGAATTTTTGTTACCAAGTTCAGTAAAACCAGGCTCAATTTTGGCCTGAACCAGCAGAGTGTCCACAACTTCCCTCTCCGTCATGTAGAGTTGAAGACATCGTTCTATAAGGTTTTGAACCTGAATTCACACATAAGGGTAAAAACAGCATTAGCCATCCTAGACAACACACCACCTCCAAGAGCTTACATGCTAAACAAATCCAAGACGGTAGAAACACCCCGATGCACACAAACAAAAGGATGAACAGCATCTAACCATGTCAAACAAATACAACATCAGAATTCAGATATACACCTTAACTTTGCCGTGGGAGAAATAAAAACAGTTTTATACATTTTTTTTCTGATTCTCCTTTCTCAGCTCTCTCTCCTTAAGTATGAAACTTCAAACTTTGTCAAGAATTTATATCCTTATAACTTCATACTTTGTCAAGAATTTATATCCCTATAGGCAATATTTCAAATTAAAATTATCATTTGCTGTAATCTAAACTTTCCGTAGTTAGCATATTAAGATGCATTCAATGGTAATTGCAAGCACAATCAGGAACAACCTTATAGGCTCCATACAGAAAAAAAAATCAATGAAAAATAATTCCAACGCTAACCATCTCCCCAGCATTTCCACAAGGTGATTGATCCAACGACACAGAATTCAAAGACAATATTATCAAACACAACGAATGATCTGCAACAACTCACCAAGGATTTGTTTGTCTGGTTTTTCATGTCATCACAGGCTAATGGCAATTTAGATTCTAGGACAAGGTCTATACTTCCTCTAAGATGTTAGTACTAGAGGAGATCAGGTGAAATTAATCAGGAGAATAGACAAAAGACTGGCATCAGGAATTGCTGGTGATTTCTAAAGTGAAATAAAAGCAGCCCTTTTAGATGGATGACATAACTTGGCAATAAGAAATATCTTCCGAGATCTCTATGTGAGCAGAACTTTTATTTTCCAATTTAAGTGTCACTTTCCTTGAAAGGATCTCCACTACCCTCCATCTTTTGTATCTTTCCCCTTCATGGTATAAAGCAAACAATCTTCCTTTACCTTTATCTTTGCGCATATTATTTATTATTACACGACTTGTCTGAGTTACAGATTATAAAAAATCTATTGCTCTTAAGAAGGTTCTTATTTTTTTACTATGAAGATGCACAATACTGACATCTAAGCTGATCAAGGACAAAATCCATAAATCAAAAGTAGATTCCACAGCTTCAAAATTTTAGCCCATGCTTTCGCTTTTAAATTTGAACTCTTATAAACTTACCCAAACCTTTTTTTTCCTGCTTATTATTTCCATCAATTAGTTCATTCTTCTAAACCACACCAAAAATTCAAATCCATAGAAACATTTAAAAAAAAATGAAAATGTGAATTACCTACTAAACAAACATTTCTACTCAGAGTTCAGTCCCCATAATTACAAGACTCTGCTCCACTCAACACAGTAATAATTTAGCAAGAAACCTAAGTTTTCATAAAGGAAAAGAAAACAACAAAATGAATACAGAAATTCTATACTTACAACTAAATTAATACAGAAGCATACAATTTACTCCAGATAATTGTTCATAAATTATAAAGATCAAGGTCCAAACTCCAAATCTTACCAGCTGTATATCTTCACGTGAAACCCTTCTTAACGGTCCAGTTGACATGTCTTTTACTAAGTTACTGACCAGGTATACCAATAATTACAATTTTTCTACCCAAGATTACCGAAGATATGAGTCAAGTAATCTTGCAGACGGCTATACACCTGAAAACGAGCAAGTTGACATCAAACACAGAAAGAAAATATTCAAGAATAAATAATTTAATATAAGAATATGAAATTCTTTATGGATAGATTTTCCGTAAAAAAAATTAACAGCAACTTCTGTTACTAAAAAATCATATGTACCCGAAAGATGAATCCTAAAACAATAATCAAAAGCGTTAAAAATATATATAACAGGAATATTTGAGCATATGAAGACAACATTCCATTAAAAAGTGAATGAATTTGTTCGATGTTATCTAATTTCTTCTAACACAAGAAGTTTGAAGCACTTCAACATTAAAACAACAAAATTAGTATTCTACAACAAGAATTCACTAAAAATCGAGGAAGCAAATTAATTTTCAATACCGGAGAGAATGCAAAGAACCGCGGGTTTATGTGATGAGAAGAATAGAGACTGAGATCCGTACAGAAAAATATTGAGAAAAGTAAAGAATTTAACAAGAAGATCATAAGAGCAGAGCAGGTGGTCTGTTCATATATACATATACCTCACTAAAAAATCGCGGTGGAGAAACAATTTAACAAGAAGATCATAAGAGCAGAGCAGGTGGTCTGTTCATATATACATATACCTCACTAAAAAATCGCGGTGGAGAAACAATTTAACAAGAAGATCAATAAGAGCAGAGCAGGTGGTCTATTTAATTTGAACGCTTGAGTTTGGGCTTACATAATGGGCCCATCCCTTTTCACTAGTTTTGTTATTTTTTAGGTTAAACTACCTAAATGGTCACCATACTATGGGTAAAGTCGCAATTTGACAACAATACTTTTCGTAGCAATTAAGCCACCATACTATTAATTTGGACTCAATGTAGCCACCTGCCGTTAGAACTTAACGGCAATGTGACATAACAGTTAAAAATAAAATGGTATAATTACACATTTAGTCCATATCATTTACACATTCTTTTATTTTAGTCTTAATTTTAAATTAATAAAATAAATTAATTATTTAATTAGGTGATGACACATGTCAACACCTTATTAGAGGACTTTAATTATTTATATTTGATTTAATAAATTTATTTTTCTCCTCCAATCTGGGGGTGACAGAGGGAAAAAAACATTTTCTACACTCTTGCATTTGGGAAAACTCAAACTCAGGTTTACTTGGGGTATAAGCAATGGCTTAGCCACTGCACCAAGCACAACATTGTGCTTTAAATCACTAAATTCAATATATATGTCTAACTATTTTTTACATTTATTCTTTTAATTTCACATATATAATCATAGAATTAATTTTACATATATAACCCTAAACCCTAAACCCAAACCCCAAATGATAAACCCCAACCCCTAATTATCAAATTAATTTCACATATATAACCCTAAATTCTAAAACTTATATGTTAAACCCTAAACATTAAACTTCAAACCCTAATACTAAATCCCAAACCCTAAATGCTAATTTCACATATATAACCCTAAGCCACAAACCCTAAACGCTAATTGCATATATAATCATCGAATTAATTTCACATATATAACCCTAAACCCTAAACCATAAATGCTAAACCCTAAACCCTAAAAACTAATTTCACATATATAATCATCAAATTAATTTCACACATATAACCCTAAACCCCAAATCTAAAACCCTAAACCACAAACTCAAATGCTAAATGACAAACCCTAAACCATAAAACCTAAACCCTAAACTCCAAATACCAAGACATAAACCCTAAACCCTAAACATATTGTATGCTTAAGTTTTGGGATTAAGGTTTAGGATTTAGCATTTGGGGTTTAGGGTTTAGGATTTGGTGTTATATATGTGAATTAATTTGATGATTATATATGTAACACCCTTAACGTATACTCGTAGACCGAATATACATTAAAGATGTTACAGAGTTTTTAAGGAAAAACTTGGCTCTTTTTTTTACCAAACTATATCTTATAGTTTAACCCCATCTTGGTTTTAAATTAAAAACTACGTCAGTCTATAGCAGCTAGTTTCGACCCTGAATTATTTTATAAAACTTATGAATGTGTTATTGAAATAAAAATATAATTCAGGGAGAAAACTATGTACCCTGCCTAGACACTTTCTTGATTTTAAAATTACTACGCGAGTAAGGTTAAACTATATTTAATTATGTCATAAATCATAATTGTTTGTAGTAAATCATATTCTAAGTCCATACATTCATAGTAGTGCGTAAACACATTATAACTTAAGTTTGAAAAACAGTTTGCATCTTTAAAACCCACATACATACATGTACATGCCTACTAGACATCAACCATAATTTAAGATGTACATACCGAGACTACTATTGTAACTTGAATTTCTCATTTTAACAGCTCCTCTTGCTACTCTACTTGGGAGAACCTACGTGTGAAATAACACACGCTAAGTGCGAACTTAGTGAGGCAATAATCTCATTTAACAAACATAAAGTAAAGTAATGCTTATTATATGATATCATATCAAGTTCTCTACCTAAGATAGGATAGTACTATCAAGGTTTCCATAATCACTAAATTTTCATGTACATATTATAAGTTTCTAACTTGCTTATGGTTCCAATGCTCTATCATCATAAAATAATTCATATACATGGTATGTTTCGTATACATAACATAATTCACATACATGGTAAATTCACATAAGCAACATGATACACATACATGGCATGATTTATATACATGACATGGTTCATTTACATAACACGATTCATATTCATGGCATGATCCATTTATATAACATAATTTTCTTATACGTGACATATTTCATTTGCATGACATGATTCTCATACTTGGCATGATTTATGTACGTGTTTTCATTCATATATACATGACTTAAATCATATACATTGTAACACCCTTAACGTATACTCGTAGACCGAATATACACTAAAGATGTTACAGATTCGTTAAGAAAACTTGACTTGAATTTTTTTATACCAACTTTAGCTTATAGTTTAATCCTGTCTCGGCTATAAAGTAAAAACTATGTTAGTCTATAGCAGCTAGTTTTAACCCTGAATTGTTTTATAAAATTTATAAATGTGTTATTGAAATAAAAATATAATTCAGGGAGAAAACTATGTACCCTGCCTAGACCCTTTCTTGATTTTAAAATTTCTACGCGACTAGGGTTAAACTATTTCTTAACTATATCGAAAATATAACTATTTATAGTAAACCATTTTCTATATCCATACATCTGTAATAGTGCATAAACATATTATAAACTTAAAATTACAAAACAGATTGTCTCTTTAAATCCACTACATATGTGTACATGCCCACTATACATCAAACTTATAATTTAAGTTGTACGTACCGTGATTACTAATGTAACTTGATTTCCCAATTTAATAGCTCCTTCTTGTCATTCTACTTGGGAGAACCTACGTATAAAATAATACACGCTAAGTACGAACTTAGTGAAGAAATAATCTTATTTAATAAACATAAAGTAAAATATTTCTTATCATTTGATATCATAAGAAGTTCTCTACCTAAATTAAGAGAGTACTATCTAGGTTTCCATAATCACTAGATATTTATGTGCATATCATAAATTCCTAATTTAATCATGGCTCCAATTCTCTATCATCATAAAATGAGTCATATACATGATATGATTTACATAAGCAACATGATAAACATATATAATATGATTCACATACATAACATGATTCATAAACATGACATGGTTCATGTACGTAACATGATTCATATTCATAGCATGACTTATTTATATAACATGATTCTTATGCATGGCACGTTTCATTTGCATGACATGGTTTTTCATATGTGGCTTGAGTTATATATATATTTTCATTCAAATACATAACATGATACGTGTACATGACATGATTCATATGCATGGTATAATTCATATACATAACATAATTTGTATACATAGCATGATTCATATGCATAGCACATTTCTTATATATGTGTCATACTTCGTATACATGGCATAATTCATGTGCTTGGCCTAATTCATTTACTTAGCGTAATTCATATACATGTCATGATTCATATACGTGGCATGATTCGTATACTTGACATATTTCATGTACATAGCATCGTTCATATTCATGACATGTTTCATATACGTAACATGATTCATATATGTGATATGATTCTTTTATCATTGCCCAAAGTATGCTATATGAGATCGAGGTACGCAAGCCATCTTGATATGACACCATAGTGTCAAACATAACATAAAGATGAGTACTTACTCGGGGACGCTCTTTGCTCCCCATAAACATAAAGAACCTTGATAATGCACTCGGGCACAGTGGGCTTAGATCCCCAGGGTGCGGCACCTCGACAGTTCACTTAGGCACAGCGGGCTTAGATCTCCAGGGTGCATGTGACACAATCATTTTGTCACAATAACTACTTGATAACATGAACATAAGGGTGCAACTGCTAAGACTCTATGGCATGCCAACTATACCTTGGACTCTCATACATAATACTTGGGCATTTCTTTTCATCAATCCATCATCTAGAACAATCATATAAATAATTATTCATATCACATGCATCATCATGTATACATATATTCATAGCAACATAGATTAACATAAATACATATCATGATTCATGTTTCATCATAATTATTCAAGGCAACATAAATTATCATATAAATAAACATTTCATATTCCATACCTTATCATAAATAATCATGGTCAGCATAGATCATCATATAAGTAACATTTTACGTCAACATAATTGATCATAGCGAACATAAATTAACATTTCAAGCATCATGTATTATCTTATTTTTAATATCCATATTCCATGTATAGACATGCATTGCCATTATGCAGAATAAAATCCTTACCTCATATTCTACTGAAGTTTGCAGGAAGTTCGGTTTCGTACAAATAATGCATTGTCATTTTAATTTAAGGTCGACTATTATCAAATCTTCCTATTTGTATTTTAAAGCATGTAAATGCACTCACCTGGGCCATGAATAGTATGCCTCACTAAGCTTACTCGAGGTTCTTATCTTTCTTTCTATCACTGATTCTCCTTCGATCTCTTTTAGAACTGTATAAGATTAATCGAATATATATATATATATATATATATATATATATATATATATATATATTACAATTCTCGTATTCGACTTAAATCTAACATTGCTAACTTAATTCTTGAACATGACTATTCGACTATAGAAATTTTCCTAAATACTTTGCAAATTGCCGAATTAGTCCCTGGGTCTTTAGTGACTAATTTGGACATTAGACAATGGTTCAAATCCATTTTTGAACAATTTCCATAATTAATTATTTATTTTGGACTATTTCCTTTTTAGTCCCCAAACTTATAAAAGTAACATTTTGGTCACTATATTGCCTTTGTACATTAAATTAATGTACAATTAAACCTTTCACTTAATTCTAACATCCTTGTACATTTTCCTTTAACTTTCAAACTTTATTCGATTTAGTCCCTAATCAACCTTTCATTTCGAATTTAGTCCCTCTAGATTCCTTTCTTGACATTTCAATCCTTCAACTTTCATAACATGCTTAAATCTTCAATTCTATAAATTTTCCATAAATTCCAAATCAGCCCCTAATTTTATTCAAATTGCCTAAATGGTCCCTAAGGTTTCCAAAATTTTCATTTTGGTCCCTAATCACAATTTCAAGCTTCTTTCATCATAATTCAATGTTTCCAATGCTTAAATAAATTTTTTTAATAATTCCCCAAATTTTCCATGATTTTCGAAATAGTCCCTAAATTCACAACTTGGGAAATTATTCAATCTAATATCATAATTAGGCTTCCAACAACATAATTCAACTAATATCATCCTAATTTTAGCTTTCTAATCAAAACCCCCAAATTTTAGGGTTAGGGTTTATGTCTTCTAACATGAATTTCATCCAAAATCAACCTTAATTCCATATCAAAATCAACATTTCTACCATCTACCATTCTAATTACATCATAAACTTCAACTTCCATCATCAATCTTCATTCAAGACATAACTTATACTTAACCTTTTTTATGAAAAAATAGTATCAAAATAAAGAGATTGAAATGTAGAACAAATTACCTAATTGAGGTTTACTTGAAACTAATCTTGTTTTCCTTCAAATTTGGCTTGAAAAAAATTACAAAATCCTTTCTTCTCACCATCTTTTAATTTTATTAATCCACTTGTCCAATTAAATGAATATTAAATTCATTTAATTAATGAATTTACTTTCTTGCCCCTTTGATCTAATCGCCATGATTCCATCTTACAAAAATCAATGGCCATGATTTATCCATGTGTTTTTAAAATTTTAAAACTACCCTCAAAGTTGTAAAATATTTCAAAATTGCCATCCATGGCATATGTCCAATTTGCCCTCCAACTAAACTTTATTTTACAACTAGTCTTGAAAATTGTCATCCCATTAAAATTGAACCAAATTGGTTCCAATCCAACCGATCATCTCCCAAAAATATCTTAAATTTATTTATGATAATTATTCGATCCAAATATTCGAATTTCCGTCAATAGGATTTCCAAATTTCTTCCTACGAACTTTTTATAACCATTTCATCATATTCTAACTATATCTAGTTAGAATCCAACTAAATGTAATAAAATATTCATAAAATATTACTTTATTACTTTTCCATAATTTCTTGGAACCGTCTTCAAAATTTTAGTTCGATCCGATATACCGAAAATTTTCAAGAAATTTTATCGGATACATTTCTTCTTAAAAATCTTACCTTCCCAATCCATTTCGAATATTTTTGACTTAAACTGAGTCCTTTTTATAAGTCAAAATAATGAATGTAAAACCTTCCCAGAAGGTCACACATCATAAATTACTCTGGCCTGAGCACGCTTAACAATTTTCATTCGATCAAAAAATGCTAATAATACAAGCCTCGTACGAAAAATCTGAGTAACACGGAAATGCCATTCTTGGGGGTGAATTATTCATATACGGGATTAACTTACATAACTTTTGGAAATTATACACTGGTCCCTGAACTTTTCCATGTTCACACTTTTACCCCCTAAACTTTCAAAAATTTCAATTTGGTCACTAGTCCCAAAAATTGGGATATTACAATTCCTTCCCCTTAAGAAAATTTGTCCTCGAATTTTCAACGTATACTCTTTTTAAACAAGTTTGGATACTGCTTTTTCATTCTTTCCTTGGTTTCCCAAGTGGCTTCCTCAACTTTATGGTTCCTCCAAAGAACTTTAACCAGTGGATTTTTCTTATTTCTTAATTCTTTAACTCCACATGCTAGGATTTTCACTAGTTCTTCTTCATAAGTCAGATCCGGTTGCAACTCAATTTTCTCAAGAGAAATCACATGTGAAGGATCTAATCGATACCTCCGTAGCATGGACACGTGAAACACGTCATGTATCTTACTCATATATGGAGGCAAGGCCAATTGATAAGCCACTGGTCCCACTCTTTTTTAAAATCTCGTATGGCCCAATAAATATGGGACTGAGCTTTTCTTTCTGCCCAAACCTTAATATTTTCTTCCAAGGAGAAACCTTTAGAAATACTTTTTCTCCTACTTCATACTCAATATCCTTTCTTTTCTTATCTGCCTAAACTTTCTGCCGATCTGCTGTAGCCTGGAGATTATGCTGAATAATCCTTACCTTATCTTCCATGTCTTGTGTTAAGTCAAATCCTCCAATGTTTAAGTCATTTTGAACATTTCGATCTTGTAATTCGAACCAATTAAGAGGAGTTCGGCACTTTCTTCCATATAATGCTTCAAAAGTGCCATCTTAATACTTGCTTGATAACTATTGTTGTATGCAAATTCAGCTAAAGGCAAGTACTCTTCCATGGTCCCACAAACTCAATTATACATGCTCGTAGCATATCTTCTAAAATCTATATACCCCTTTTAGATTGTCCATCTGTTTGTGGATGAAAGGCTATACTAAAATTTAATTTAGTGCCCAATGCTTCATGTAACACATCCCAAAATCTCGAAGTAAACCTTGAGTCTCTGTCTGATATTATTGATATCGGACACCATGTAGTCTTACTATCTCTCGAACATAAAGTTTTGCAGATTTATCCAGATATAAAATCCATTGTTACTCGATCCTATTTCCATTGAGGAATAGAGATAGATTGGAGCAATCCATAAGGCACTTGATGTTCAGCTATAACTTGTTGACATATTACGCACTTTGTTGTGAATTTCGGGATTGCTCTTTTCATACCTGGCCACCAATATTAGGTCTTCAAATCTTGAGACATTTTATTACTTCCTTCATTATATAGACAACTACTAGACTTAATCTCATAATCTTGTACTTCTCCTGCTTCAGCTTGTCTCCTCCTCTCGAGACATTCTTCATCTGTAGAATGCAAATCATTGATTTAACCTAATAAAGTTGGCTTTAATTGAAATTCTGCTATCAAGAAACCATCTCGTTCCAATAGCAACTGTGCATTCATTATGCACCGAGCAGAAATGTCTTCCGGCTAAGAGCGTCTGCGACTACATTAGCCTTTCCAGGGTGGTAATCTATAACCACATCATGATCCTTTAAAAATTCAGCCCACCTTCGTTGTCACAGATTCAGATCCTTTTACATCATCATATATTTTAAACTTCTATAATTCGTGTAAATGTGACACTACATGTCCAAAGAAAGTTACTTCTGACAATCAGAACTCGCATTTGGAAAACTTGGTATAAAGTTGCTTTTCCCTTAAAGTTTGCAACACCACTCGAAGATGATGATCACACTTAGCTTTTGTCTTCGAGTATACCAGAATGTCATCTATAAAAACCACGACAAACTAATCCAGGTAGGGTTAGAATACCCTATTCATCAGATCCATAAATGTAGCAGGGGCATTCGTCAATCCAAAAGGCATCACTAGAAACTCGTAATGTCCATAACGAGTTCTAAATGTTGTCTTTGGTACATTTTCTTCTTTAACTTTAAGTTGATAATACCTCGATTAAAGATCTATCTTTGAGAACCCCGTTGCACCTCTAAGCTAATCAAATGGATCTTCAATCCTTGGTAAGGGATACTTGTTCTTAATGGTTACTTTATTCAACTGCCGATAATCTAGACATAATCGTAGGGAACCATCATTCTTCTTCTCAAATAATACCGGAGCACCTCATGGTGATACAATCGGTCGAATATAACCCCATTTTAGCGATTCTTGTAATTGAGCCTTTAATTCCCTTAACTCCGTAGACGCCATTCTATACGGTGCCATTGATACCAGTTCAGTTCTGAGATAAACATCAATCCCAAACAGTATTTCCCTATCCGGAGGCAACCCCGATAGTTTGTCCAAAAATTCATCAGAAAACTCCTTTACAGTCGGGATATCTTCAATCTTCTTAAAAGACTTTTGAGTATCCACCACATAAACCATACATGCTTCACATCCATTATATAACAGCTTTTGAGTTGTTGCTGTAGAGATTACTGACTCTAAACAATCAGTTCTTTCTCCCACCAAGATTACTTTAGAACCATTAGGTCCCTGAAGTATCAACCTTTCTTTTTACATTTTACATCTGCATCATACGAAGATAACCAATCCATTCAAGAATGACTTCAAATTCATGGAATGAAAGTTCCATTAAATCTGTCGAGAACTTAATTTCTTGTATTTATAATAAGCCCAATAAATGAAATAAGCACAGGTTCTTTCCATAGTCTTTACTTTATTCACAGCATCTTGAAAATTTGACAAATTCATGCCCAAAAGAATCTCCTTGGGCCTTGAAACAAAGCTTCTCTATAAACTATTCCAATCAAAACCTTTCGATCGACATCCATTTAACTACGTACCGACTCAGTCTATTAAAATCTAACTCCTACTTATAAACAGTACGGGTACCTTATTCAAACCTAGGACTGCTATAACATTTTACTTTTAACTAGCTGCCAGCATACTTGGCTTTAAACATCCTTCTCTTGATTCCCATAATTAAACTTTTATCGCAGTCCATCAGTACTTAACATCATCTATTTCTACTAAAACTTATTCATGTTTTTGAGGAGCATAATCAAGTTACGCAGTAGTACATCAGTAACATGACATCCTAAGGGCATGTACTTAAGATTAAATCACATTAAACTTGATTTAGCCTCTAGAATTGGCTAAACCTGTAGCACCGATACCAATTAAATGTAACACCCTTAACGTATACCCGTAGACCGAATATACACTAAAGATGTTACAGATTCGTTAAGAAAACTTGACTTGAATTTTTTTTATACCAACTTTATCTTATAGTTTAACCCTGTCTCGGTTATAAATTAAAAACTATGTGAGTCTATAGCAGCTAGTTTTAACCCTGAATTGTTTTATAAAATTTATAAATGTGTTATTGAAATAAAAATATAATTCAGGGAGAAAACTATGTACCCTGCCTAGACCCTTTCTTAATTTTAACATTTCTACGCGACTAGGGTTAAACTATTTCTTAACTATATCAAAAATATAAATATTTATAGTAAACCATTTTCTATATCCATACATCTGTAATAGTGCATAAACATATTATAAACTTAAAATTACAAAACAGATTGTCTCTTTAAATCCACTACATATGTGTACATGTCCACTAGACATCAAACTTATAATTTAAGTTGTACGTACCGTGATTACTAATGTAACTTGATTTCCCAATTTAATAGCTCATTCTTGTCATTCTACTTGGGAGAACCTACGTGTAAAATAATACACGCTAAGTACGAACTTAGTGAGGAAATAATCTTATTTAATAAACATAAAGTAAAATATTTCTTATCATTTGATATCATAAGAAGTTCTCTACCTAAATTAAGAGAGTACTATCTAGGTTTCCATAATCACTAGATATTTATGTGCATATCATAAATTCCTAATTTAATCATGGCTCCAATTCTCTATCATCATAAAATGAGTCATATACATGATATGATTTACATAAGCAACATGATAAACATATATAATATGATTCACATACATAACATGATTCATAAACATGACATGGTTCATGTACGTAACATGATTCATATTTATAGCATGACTCATTTATATAACATGATTCTTATGCATGGCATGTTTCATTTGCATGACATGTTTTTTCATATGTGGCTTGAGTTATATATATTTTTTTATTGAAATACATAACATGATACGTGTACATGACATGATTCATATGCATGGTATAATTCATATACATAACATAATTTGTATACATAGCATGATTCATATGCATAGCACATTTCTTATATATGTATCATACTTCGTATACATGGCATAATTCATGTGCTTGGCCTAATTCATTTACTTAGCGTAATTCATATACATGTCATGATTCATATACGTGGCATGATTCGTATACTTGACATATTTCATGTACATAGCTTGGTTCATATTCATGACATGTTTCATATACGTAACATGATTCATATATGTGATATGATTCTTTTATCATTGCCCAAAGTATGCTATATGAGATCGAGGTACGCGAGCCATCTTGATATGACACCATAGTGTCAAACATAACATAAATATGAGTACTTACTCGGGGACGCTCTTTGCTCCCCATAAACATAAAGAACCTTGATAATGCACTTGAGCACAGTGGGCTTAGATCCCAGGGTACGGCACCTCGACAGTGCACTTAGACACAGTGGGCTTAGATCCCCAGGGTGCATGTGACACAATCATTTTGTCACAATAACTACTTGATAACATGAACATAAGGGTGCACCTGCTAAGACTCTATGGCATGCCAACTATACCTTGGACTCTTATAAATAATACTTGGGCATTTCTTTTCATCAATCCATCATCTAGAACAATCATATAAATAATTATTCATATCACATGCTTCATTATGTATACATATATTCATAGCAACATAGATTAACATAAATACATATCATGATTCATGTTTCATCATAATTATTCAAGGCAACATAAATTATCATATAAATAAACATTTCATATTCCATACCTTATCATAAATAATCATGGTTAGCATAATTCATCATATAAGTAACATTTTACTTCAACATAATCAATCAAGCATGGAAATAATAGAAAATCACATAATCTTCCATAATTTAATCCTAATTCATTTGGATCCATAAACCCTAAATTATCTCTCTTCAAAATTCAGAGTATCCTTTAGCAATTCCATGAAATTTTTATACTAATTGAAAGAGAATTTCATGAAGAACAACTTTATATTTCATAAACTAACCCTAAATTCTAGTATTTTGGGATTAAAAATGTAAAACCCTAAACTTACCTTGCTTTACTTCTTGTTCTCTTCTTCTTGACATGAAGCATGAAGAAAGACGAAGATATTTCTTCATTCTTTTATTTATGCCATTTGGCATCTTTTTTTCCATAAATTATAAAAATATCCTCCTAAAAGTGATATAACCATTTTACCCTTGAATCCAAAGCTCCAAACCATGCCACTTGTCAAAATATTTATCCAATGGTAAAAAATAAACCAATAAGTTAGTAGATACCAACTTTACTGTTGAGCTCGAATTCCTTCAACCGAATTGCTTGCCAAGTGGTGGAGAGGTTGATTTTTTGGTGTTGGTGGTGGAAGCAAAAGGTAAGAAAATAGACACAAGATTTAGAGTGTTTTGGCTTCTAACCAAAGCGTACATCCACTACCTTAGCTTCCCCACTAAGGATTTCTACTAATTCACTAAGAATTCTTCCCGTTTTATAGGCTTAGGAGGCAACCTTTTACAGCACTCATAGCTTCTACCCCAAAGCTTGAGTAAACCCTCTTTACAAAGAGAAAATTCAAAGCAAACTGAAATTCCTCTCTTAAGGTATGTGTTTGAACTCTAAGGCACTCGACCAAATCCTAAAACACTTGAGCATATATAAGCATTTAAGCTCACAAGTGTTGTCTATACAAGAATTGAAAAATTAAGCACTAAGACAAATTTTCATCATAATGTTGTTGACAATAAGATCACTAGTTGTTCCAGGTGCTTGAGGGGTCCTTTTATCCTCCCAAATGAGTTCTTAGTCGTTGGAGACCGTTGGGATTGAATTGGAGCCGTTGGAGCCTTTATTTCCCACATTAAATGTTGTTATGGTACTGTCGGTATCGGTACTCGGCTACCCGTATCGATACACACCTATTTTGGGAAATAGTCGCTGGAGACTGAAAAAACAGGGCAGTTTTGGAAACCTCTTCGAAACCACCTTGGCTATACCGGTACGGAAGATACTATATTGGTATGCTATTTGGTTTCTGGAAAACTGAAACTCGGGGGGGGGGGGGTTCAAAACCTTTTAGGGGTTTCGAAACCACCTTGGCTGTACCGGTATGGATCAGTTGTTTCGGTACGCCATTTGGTTTCTGAATGGTTTGCATACGTGTATCAGTATGGAACAATGGTGTACCCGTACGGGGCTTTAATTTTTGATATTTTGGCCATTTAAAATAGTTTTAAAGTATGCCAAAAACCTATGAAACCATTTCAAACATATTTTCAAGTTGTTTGGACTTTGAATCATTTTTGAAATCTTTTCAATTTAGTTTAAAACTATTTTTCAATTATTATATCAAAACAAATATCCTAACAATCTCCCCCTTTTTGATATAATAAAACCAACTTGAAAATTTGTTTTTGAGATTCTCCCCCTTTGTAAAAATAAAATTTGAATAAGTGCTAAAGATTTTAAAATAATTAGAGCTCCCCCTTATTCATTTGAAAATTCAATTTGTCAAAACACTCCCCCTTTTTGTTATATCAAAAATGGTTCAAACTTTAAAGATCAATAACAATGGAGAGTTAAAAAAATTGACAAAAATAAATTTTGTTAAAATAGGCTCCCCCTTACTCAAGCATCATTCAAATGTTAGTCCAACATATATGATAAATTAGTTGAATTTAAAATAAATAAACTAAAATTAAACAAATTCAACTAATTTTTACCACACTTGAACCAAATATAGGATGTGAAGCCTTTCTTCTTCAAGTGTTCATCCTTGTGTGTATAGAGCTTCCATGGTTCTTCAACTTGTTGATCAATTGCTCCATCACACCTAAACAAGACAATCACAAATATTTTGGTATCCAAATTGCTTTGGATCCATAGACATTAGTAGCACAAAATTTAGTCCCCTTAGGAATCCATTTTTCAATTTCATCCTTTTTAATTGAAGTAATTAGTCCTTTTGGGACCCAAATACTTCTAAAAACTTTTCCATTTAAAAATCTAGGGGCACTAGATTGTCTAACATAAAAGTTTGATTTTCCAAAATTGTTTTTCTTTTGAAGTTCATTGGAAATAAAAACTTTTTCTTTCTTAAGATCATCTACTTCAATTTGATGATCTTTTTCTTTCTTTTGAAGCAAATTTTGTAAATCCAAAACTTTATGTTCAAAATACTTCAATTTTGATTCAAATTCCAAATTAGTTTTCACAAGAAAATCATTTTCATTTTTCAATTTAGAAATCAACTTTTTCTTCTTAAAAAATGAAGGTTTAAATTCCAAAACCAATCTGTCATAGGCTTCTTGTAACTCGTCAAATATGTATGAATTTGAATTTGAACAAGATGAGTTAGAAGTTACCTCCTATTGGAGGGCCATCATGCATAGGTGGGCTATCTCATTTTCATCGGTGGAGTCGTCATCACTCCATGTAGCCACATATGCTTTCTTTGATGATAATCCCTTTTTGATGAAGCGAGGGAAATCATATTTGGTGTGCCTCGCCTCCTTGCATTTTCAGCACTTAAGGGAATCCACCATCTTCTTCTTCGATTCATGCTTGGATTCTTCTTTGTTGCTCTTCATGAACCGAGTAAATTCCTTGAAGAGATAGGCTATCTCTCCATATTCACTTTCCTCCTCACTTGATTCTTCTTGGTGGCTTGTAGAGGATTTCAGAGGTATAATGTTGAGATCTTCGATTCCAAGCTCTTTGATTTTCTTCTCCCTCTCCTATCTCAAAGGTTTGGACATCATCTCATAGATAAGAAGAGATCGTATAAGCTCATCAAGCTTGACCTTCTTTAAGTTTTTGGTTTCAACGATGGTCGTCTTCTTGCTCTTCCATGATTTGGGAAGTGAGTAAATCAACTTTCGAATGAGCTTTTCTTCCGGAATCTCCTTTCCAAGACTTTTGCGTTGATTGACGATTGTAGAGAACCGGTTGAACATGATCTTGATGTCTTTATATGGGTCCACCTTGAAGTTTTCGTATTCGAGGTTGAGTAGAGCAATCTTTGTCTCCTTTACCTCATTTGTCCCTTAATGGACTGCTTCAAGTTTGTCCCATAAATCTTGGCACTCTCACAAGAAGAAATTTTTGCATACTCATCCTGACCTAATGCACAAATTAGAATGTGCAAGGCCTTGTAATTGAGCCCCATCTTCTTGTGATATTCCGCGCTCCATTCCGCTTTGGTTCGATTTGGCACGAACGGTCCATCTTCAACTATGTCCCAAAGACGGTAGTCTTTGCTCTTCATGAAGAACATCATTCTATGCTTCCAAGAAGCATAGTTTTCACCATTGAATAATGGCGGTTTGTCGATGGATAACGCCATGGAAGCCAGTTGACTTGTTTGTTGGTCGAGCATGTCGAATCGCCTCAATAGGGTGTTAATCCCTCTCGATCGAGCCTCGCTCTAATATCAATCGTTGAGCTGGAATTCTCTTGATCAACATGCTTGGATATATGCTCTCTACTTCTTCTTCAAGTGTCTTTGGCTTGTATTTATAATGCGGAATAAAAAACTAGCCATTGGAAAACTAGCCGTTAAAAACTAGTTGTTAGAAAACTAGCTGTTGGAGACTTTTAAATTACTTGAAAATATATATTTGAGTCAAAAACACTTTTAAAAGCTTTCAAACATATTTATCAAATTAAATGGACTTTAAATTGTTTTTGAAATATTTGTTCAAGTCCAAAAATATTTTTCACTTTGTTATATTAAAATAAATGTATCAACAATCTCCCCTTTTCGATATAACGAAAACATTTGAAAAATTATTTTTGAGATTGCTCCCCTTAGGAAAATAATTTTAGAAAAAGAGAATATTTGTGAAAAATGGTTACGACTCTCCCTTCTTCTTTTTGAAATTAAAATTTTTCAAACCTATCTCTCCCCCTTTTTGTTATATCAAAAATAATTTCAAAACAAAGTTTGAAATCTCATTAAGTTCAAAACACCAAATGTTGAAAATTTGAAGTACCAATTGATAAATATAGCAATTGTTGGTGTAAAATAAAAATGGAGATAAGCTATATTTTTTTAAATCAAAAGCTCCCCCTTAAACAAAGCATTCTATTTTAATAAATTTGGCTCAAATGCTTGACACATAAAAGACATTGAATTTTAGGATAAAATCAAATTAAGAGCATGTGAAATTCATTTTATCCACGACTTTAAAAATAAAAGAATAGATAACCAAATAAATAAAGAATTAGTAATGAGGTTATCTTCTTCATTTGTGTGACTAGAGCATTTCCATATCTTTGCTTTGCTTTCCATTTCTCCAAGCATACCTACAAAAGACATTTACTTGATTTTTGGTATCCAAATTGCTTTGGATCCATTTACATTAGTCATAATGTCTTTAGTTCCCTTAGGAACCCATACTTGTCTAATCCTATAAGTTTTTATTTTCTTTATAGGACAAGTATTTATGGAATGACCATGATAATGGCAATGTGAGCATTTTGCCATTATGTGACAAGATGAATTATTAGAAATAATTTCCTTTTCTTTTGTTAAGCTTTCAATCTTAACTTTCAAATCAAGATTTTCTTTTTCTAAAACTTCATTGCTTGTTTTTGAAAACTCTAAATCATTTTTCAAGGTATCATTTTGGTTTTCAAAATCCAATTTTGTTTTCAAAAGAAAAGCATTTTCAAATTCAAGTTTAGAAATAATTTTCTTAAATTTGGAATTCATGGTCTCAAATTCCAAAAACAATTCATTAAAATAATCTTGTAACTCATCAAATGTGTATGAATTTAAATCATTTGTTAGAAAACACCTTAGGCTCATCGAGAACCACAACACTATCCACCTTGGGTGATTGGAGGAGGTTAGCACAAGATGGAACACCATCTTTCTTCTCTTCTTTGCCATAAAGTTTCTCAAGCTTCTCCCATATTTCTTTAGCACTCTTGGATGGGGAGACCTTCTTGGAAATTTATTCATTAAGGCCACAAAGAAGAATGTGTGTTGTTTTAGTGTTTAGCCTTGCCTTCGTGTTGTTTGCACTCTTTTGCTTCTTCTTCTTCTTAGGAGCTTCCAAGTATCCATCTTCGATGATATCCCAAATCTCAAAATCTAGAGACTTGATGAAATACTTCATTAAATTGCTCCATTAGAAGTATGGTTCTCCTTAGAAGAGCGGAGCGCACAAGATAGAGCGGCCTTCTTCAAATCTTGCCATTTTCTTGAATGGTGGACTTCGAGCAAACAATTTTTACTGTAACACCCATAACGTATATCCGTAATACGAATATACATTACAGATGCTACTAAAAACATATACTAAATTTTTTTACTTTTCGGTAAACAGTGTTTTCTATAAATTTCAACTGAAAATAATTTTAGACAATTGTATCTAGTTTTAACCCTAAATTGGTTTATAAAACTTAAAATTTTAGTTATTTGAAAGAAATTATTATTCAGGGTGAAAATGTCACTTGTTGCCTAGACCCTTTTCTTGATTAAAAAAATTCTGAACGATAAGATTTAAATTCTAGATAAACCATTATACTTTTACCTTACTGATAATATTATTTCATTTTCATACTTCATGTATCATTGTACTATCATACTTCTAAATTATATTCTTTAAAGCTTGCAAAATAGTTTTCTTGAAAATATAATTACATGCCCACTAGTTCTAACTATTTTAAAGATGTACGTACTTTCACTTACCGATAACTTGACTTCCAAATGAGTGACTCCTCCTTGCTAATTATGATCTAAAGAACCTACGTGTGAAATAAAACACACGCTAAGTATGAACTTAGTGAGGCAATTAAACTTATTTATTTACACATGAAATGATTTAATATAATATTTCATATAAGAATGCATTTCATATTTCTCTACAACAAGGCAAGTATATCACAATGTACATGTGTCATGTATTATAACTATCATATAGTTCATGTTAATATTGTATAACATATTCTCTGTCATGGACATGCTTTCATCCTAAAACATTTCCATAATAGCATAACATAATGATCATGATTATCATGTATCTCGTATTTCATAAATTTTATATACCATTTTCATAATTTTCTTCATATATAGTACTTTCTTAATATCATTGTATATCTCATGGTCATGCTTATATCATGTAATCATTTGTATAGCATGTAAACCAAGTATCATCAACATCATGTATACCATGTATTATCATTTCATATAATTCATGTAGCATATATCATATACTTCATGTATCATATAGATCATGTATCATCACTATCATGTGATTCATTTATTATCAATATCATGTATTATCACTATCATGTGATTCATGTATCATCATTATCAATATCATGTATCATCACTATGGGCGTGGATCCGCAGGTGTATCTTATTTCATTTTAACTTGTTTCATTTTAATCTTGTCATTATCCATACTTCATGTATGCATAATGCATCATCATTTATGAAAACAATCATTCATACCTGGTATTCCATCAATCTTGCCATGTCGAGCAATGTATCATATCACGTATTATAGAGAAATGCAATGCCAATTTCAACATAATGCAAACATATAGAAATGCACTCACCCGGGCCATTTATTAACTTGCCTCACTAATCTCAATTCAATATTTTCCTTTATAGATCCTCGAACCTTCTTTTGATTTGAATCCAACTTCAATTATCACGTGAATGAATATAAATAATCATTTGTTAGATTCACCTCTAATAATATTTTTATCAACTATCTAATCATTCAACATTAAAATTTTCCATAAATTTCCTTTCTTCCTCATACTGTTAAAAACCTCATTTTGGTCCTTAATAACCATTTTGAACATCAAATAATTCTTCTGAACTTGATAACCAACATTAGATACAAAATATCTCAATTTTCATTTTTTGGAAGCTTTGTACAACCTTCAAAGATTTATTTCTATAAAATAATCTAAAACTCAGAATTCAATTCCGTTTGTTCTAAAAGAAATTAGATTCAATAAGCTTTTCACCCATATAAATTAATATCCCAGATTCAACTTGTACGATTTATGGCGAATTTTCAAAGTCAATTTCTAGTGCTAATTTCGGAACCGATTGATGCTCTATTTTCTGACCTTTCATCACTTAAAAATTCTTATCCTTTTACTCGGAACTCGAAATAAGTTTCCGTTTGTTGGAAACAGAACTAGACGAACAAATCTTTACATAGGTATAAAATTCACCATGTAACCATTTTTGTAGAATTTATGGTGAATTTTCAAACTTACTGCCATAATCCAGTTTTCTACACAACTTCCATAATTAACTTCAACTTTTATACTAACTTCTCCTTACTTTCTCTATTTGTCAATTTAGTCCCATCATTTACTTTAAACCATCAACTTATCATCTTCTTCATCAAATAATTTTTATCACAATAGTTTCCCTTAATTTTTCCTTCTTAACCGAAATATTCACTAAAATGCAATGATAAGGATTCTAACTTCTTAACTTTACAATTTAGTCCTAAAATCAACATTACTATCTTAATTCCATCATTATAACTAAAATTCAGATTTAATCCTTCTCTAAAACCTCATTTCCGAATTGATCACTTAACTTTGACAATTTGTCAAAATGGTCACTAATTCGATTCAACATCGGTTTAACATTCTAACTTCAACTTCACATCTCCAACTTCAATAATGGCATAAATACACTCAAAAATCATTAAAAAATCAGATTAGTCCTCTAACTTTTGGAATTTCCGAAATGGTCTTTACACCTTTAACTTAGGGTTTTGTTTCCAAATAACAATTCAAGCTTACTAGGTCATTAATTCAACATCACAAACCCTAAATCTTGAATCCATAAACCCTAATCATCTTCATACAAACTAAAATATGTAGGGTTTAAATCTCAACTCAATAACACGATTTTAACATTATACTAGCTTTATTTCAACTTGAATTTCATCATGAAATCATAAAATTCTAAAAGCTCCAACATTTTTCCATAAACCCTAGTTTCTTCTCGTGCAAAAGTCTCATCAATCAATCATCTTTTCCATTAATTACTTACACCAAAAGATAGAGCATGAAGAGTAGAACAACTTTTCAGTTGAAAATATTACATGAAAATCGAGTTTCGGGACTTGAATCAAACATGGAAAAATTTTCTCCATTTTTCTTTGCTTCTCCCCCTCATATTTCAAAATTTTGAGGATGAAGAAGTCTTCATCCTTTGTTTTTCATCCAATTTGGCCACTTGTCTTGTATAAATGAATTTTAAATTCACTTAGATAGTGAAATTACTAAAATGCCTTTTTAATCCAACGGTTGAGATAAATCTTATCATTAATAAAGGGCCAAGATTTAATCTTCCATTTTCTTCTTCCAAAATTGTCCTTGTAACTTTTTAAATATTTCAAAAATGCCATTGGGGCAAAATGATCAATTTGACCTCCAACTAATTTTTATTTACTAGTTTGCCATTCTTGTAAATATTCAACTAAGTCTAGTTGGAATCCAACCAACTATAATAAAATATTCATAAAATAGTATTTTATGACTTTTCCATGGCTTTTGGATTAGCCTCTAAAATTTTAGTTCGACCCAATTTCCCGATATTCATAAAATAATTTTACTGCGATTTTACCTTTATTGAGCTATCAGATTTATTCCAAAAAATTCCAAATTTCCATAATTGGGAAATAAACTCTATTATCCGATAAAACTTCCTTTTTCCAATGACTTAGACTAAATTTTCCTAACTCAGTCTATTATTCCGATAATTTTCGAAAATCTTCATAGAATAAAATTTCTCTTAGAATTCCTTTATCGGTAATCCATACAAATTTTCTCTACTCTTATTGAGTCCAAAATATCGATCAGAAAAACTTTTATGGGACCTTCCCGGAGGTCACCCATCTTAAAATTTCCTTGGCCTCAACACGCTTAACAATTTTATTCGATCCAAATTTAGTACCTTTTACTACATCTTAATTCTTAACAATGATATCAAGGTACTTATTTCGATCCGATTCACTCTTAGACTGAATAAAATTACTTATTGGGGAAATTTACACTTTAGTCCCCAAACTTTTCCAAATTTTATACTTTAACCCCAAAACTTTCAAAATTTACATTTTGGTCACTAGCCAAAAATATTTGGGATATTACATTTACTCCCGGATGTTAGTCATTCGATGGAGACGATTTTTGATACCAATTGTTAGGCTTGTTGCACGCTCGAATCGATCTTCGATTACCGTCAAGAGGGTTGTTTTTGATGTTTGGTTGAATTGGCTAAAACCGATAAAAGAATGGACAAAATGCACAAGAATTTTAGAGTGGTTCATTTTTCTAAACAAAGCCTACATCCACTACCTTAGCACACCACTAAGGATTTCCCAATTCAAGGCTTAAGAGGAAACCTTTACAACCCTATCTTTTACTGACTAAGATAGACCAACTATAGTTTTTGTCTAAGGCTAAACTAGAACCTCTCATTTTACAAGGGATTTGTTTGGTAAACTAAATACCTCACAAGGTGGGTGTTTACACAATTTAAGCTCACTAGGAAGCGTACAAAAGATATACAAATAAGCACTCTCTAGAATATGTGCAAGAGAAATAAAGAAATAAGAATTGGACTCAAATTCTCTTGATCAACATGCTTGGATATATTCTCTCTATTTCTTCT
Organism: Hibiscus mutabilis; assembly: GCA_019671005.1. Taxonomy (NCBI): domain Eukaryota; kingdom Viridiplantae; phylum Streptophyta; class Magnoliopsida; order Malvales; family Malvaceae; genus Hibiscus; species Hibiscus mutabilis. The sequence continues at coordinate 23,566,287 of CM033720.1, forward strand.
TCAAGTGTCTTTGGCTTGTATTTATAGTGTGAAATAAAAACTATCTGTTAAAAACTAGCCATTGGAAAACTAGCCGTTGAGGACTTTTAAATTACTTGAAAATATATATTTAAGTCAAAAACACTTTTAAAAGCTTTCAAACATTTTTTCAAATTAATTAGACTTTAAATTGTTTTTGCAATATTTGTTCAAGTCCAAATTTTTTTCACTTTGTTATATCAAAATAAATATCTCGACAATTTGTTGAGCTTGAATTCCTTCAACCGAATTGCTTGCCAAGTGGTGGAGAGGTTGATTTTTGGGTGTTGGTGGTGGAAGCAAAAGATAAGAAAAATAGACACAAGATTTAGAGTGGTTCAGCTTCTAACCAAACCCTACATCCATTACCTTAGCTTCCCCACTAAGGATTCCAACAAATTCACTAAAAATTCTTCCCCTTTTCTAGGCTTAGGAGGCAACCTTTTACAACACTCAAAGCTTTTACCCCAAAGCTTGAGTAAACCCTCTTTACAAAGAGAAAATTCAAGGCAAACTGAAATCCCTCTCGTAAGGTATGTGTTTGCACTCTAAGGCACTCACCCAAATCCTAAAACACTTGAGCATATATAAACATTTAAGCTTACAAGTGTTGTCTATACAAGAATTGAAAAATTAAGCACTAAGACAAATTTTCATCATAATGTTGTTGACAATAAGATCATTAGTTGTTCCAGGTGCTTGAGGGGTCCTTTATCCTCCCAAATGAGTTCCTAGCCGTTGGAGACCACTGGGATTGAATTGGAGCCGTTAGAGCCTTTATTCCCACATTAAATGTTGTTCTGGTGATGTCGGTATCGGTACTCGGCTACTCGTATCGATACACACTTATTTTAGGAAATAGTTATTGGTGACTGAAGAAACAGGGCAGGTTTCGAAACCTCTATGGGGGGTTTGAAACCACCTTGGCTGTACCGGTACGTAAGATACTGTATTGGTACGCTATTTGGCTTTTAGAACACTGAAACCCAACGGGGTTTCGAAACCACCTTGGCTGTACTAGTACAGATCAGCTATTTCGGTACGCCATTTGGTTTTTGAATGGTTTGCATACGCGTAGTAGTACGGAACAATGGTGTACCGGTATGGGGTTTTAATTTTTGATATTTTGGCTATTTAAAATCATTTTAAGTATGCTAAAAACCTATGAAACCATTTCAAACATATTTTCAAGTTGTTTGGACTTTGAATCATTTTTAAAATCTTTTCAATTTAGTCCAAAACTATTTTTCAATTATTATATCAAAACAAATATCCTAACATTTACCCTTGTAATTTTCCAAAATTACGATCTTACCATTTTTTATCCAACGGCTCATATCTAACATGAAAAATCAACTAAATATAAGGGTTCATGTTCTTCCAACACAAAGAAAATATCTTAGACATGTAAAATTACATATTTAACCTTACATTATCATCCTTCAAAATATCTTGAATATTCGATTCAATCTGATTACTTGAATATTTTTCTCGAGCTTAACCCTTTTATTGCTTTTAACATAATTTTTGTACCAAAAATCTGAGTAACACAAAAACATCATTCTTGGGGGTAAACTGTTCATTTACAGGACTAAATACATAACTTTCAAAAATTACAATTTAGTCCCTAAACTTTTCCTAAATTTATACTTTAGTCACCAAACTTTCATTTTATTCATTTTGGTCACTAACCAAAATTTTGAGGTATTGAACAAAGGAGGGGGAAAAGATTAAGGTGGTTGATGGTGCTTCACCCATGCAGATCTGGGGCATAGAGCCCCGGTCAATATAGTGGTCGGAGTGGAGAAGATGAGAGGAAGAAGAGAGGGGTATAACCCTCTTAGTTTGGCCTAGTCTAGGGGTATTGTGTCTGTTCTAAAACTTATTCTCTTTCATTGGGGGAGTGAGTGTTTATAGCCCCTTAGTACTGTTGGTGATGCAATAGTTCCATGCCTAATGACAACCTAGGGATGGCTGGAGAGAGATAGGTTTAACTCCCAAGTAACAGGCTTTCATATTCTGATCACATGGGTGGAGCGTAGTAGCGCCTGACAAAGTCTGTTCCCAAGGTAATCTAAAGGTTCTGATAATATTAATCTCTGGTGAAGTTGTTGTTGTGGGCTACCTTTGGAGGTGTTAAGGAGTATCTTCAGAGTTATGCAGGGGAGAAAGGATTAGGTGTAACAATAATCAAAGTTCTTTTTGCTCGGTAAATTTATAATTTTATTAATAAATTGAAATACCACAAAATTAGTTTACAATGTTCTCACGGACCAACCCATGCAAAAATTAATGCCACATCAACAACATTAACCCTTCACGATCGTGAACAACAGTGTCTCATACCATTAACCCATCAAGAACACCGCACATATGAGTCAAAGGCTCAAAAGCGAAAAGCACCAAATACACAGCTAGGAGAATTTACATTACTGCGCTCGATTTCAGATAAAACCACCCCAGCAAACTACGTTAACAATCCTTTGTTGAGCATAAAACAACAGCTGCATAAAGCTTGGAAAAACCACATTGAAGCAACAATAAACAGGCAAAAAACAAGAGCCACCAAATTACACAGATTGCAACAACCAAACTAATCCTGAGAAATCTTCGAACTTTACACCATAATTGTTATAAGCACAATGAAACATTCTGCTATTAAATCTGATCACTTCCACAATCGAAACAACTTTGGTATCCACACTACACATACATAACCGAAGAGCTCCTAAAAACTATAGGGTTGATATCTAACCAGAAAAATGAATGTCTCAAAAGTAAAACACTTACCCTACCAACTGCACCTCAAATCAATTCCAATTGGAAGGCTCAATCTACCACCTCTAAGTCCCTCAATAACCAATTAACTCACTGTTCAAAAAAGAACAAACGACACTCCTCACTGCCAATCCATAAAGTTTCACACCCAAGCACTCCAATGACGCTTCAGAAAGAGAGGAACAAACCGGCCTCACCCCACACAATTATTGCTCTTACTAAAGTTCCCAAAGCACCATAACACTGATCCAACTTATAGAAGAAAATTAGCCAAAACGATAGGTGATTGTGAGGACAACACACAAAACAAGCTTACACTACAACTAAACTGACAAAATAAGGGCAAACAATCTAGTCGAATAACTGAAAAGAAACTAGTTTTAATTTTGATTTTGAGACTGAATTCTCACCATTTCTGCGACTTCCACCTCTACATCTCCAATGGTCTTCACTCCTACCTTTCTGCCTACCTGTAGAGCTGTCCTAGGCCCTAGCATACTTACTCAGAATTTGTAACACCCATAATACTCGTAGTTGAATATACATTATAGATGTTACTTAAACATGCTACTGAAAGTTGAGCTTAAATTTTTTTTATCCCTATATGATTCATCGTCTAGCTAATTATTCAGACTATCATTATAATTCAATTTAATGCATCATATACTATCAGTAAGTAAATGGTTTACATACCCACTAGAGATTGTCATAATTTAGAATGTCTTGGTGTTCCGCAGATTGTAGCTTGAACAACATGCTTGACTCCTCTTTAAGTGCTCCGACTTAACCTATGTGTGAAACAATCACACGCTAAGTATGAACTTAGTGAGGCAGTTAAACTTATTTATTTTAAAAACATAAAATAATGTAATACAATATGTCATATATAAAAGTGCATTTCGTTTCTCTATAACACGGCAAGTATATCACAATGTACATATGTCATGTATCATAACTATCATATAAATCATGTTATTATTACATAATATATTCTCTATCATGGACATGCTTTCATCATGTAATCATTTACATATCATGTACTCTATCATGGTCATGCTTTTATTAAGCAATCATTTGCATATCATGTGCTCTATCATTGTCATGTTATCCTTATGCAATCATTTGCATATCATGTGCTCTATCATGGTCATGCTTTCTTTATGCAATCATTTTCATATAATGTGCTCTATCATGGTCATGCTTTCTTTATGCCATCATTTGCATAATATGTATTCTATCATGGTAATACTTTCACTATGCCATCATTTGCATAATATGTATTCTATCATGGTCAAGTTTTCATCATGCCATCATTTGCATATCATGTTTTTCATGTAATCTTCTTGTGATCATACTGGCTAAAAAGTCCTTTAAGACTCCGCAACCTTTTGTACTGGCTGAAAAATCCTTTAAGACTCTGTAGCCTTGGATACTAACTGAAAAGTCCTTTAAAACTCCATAGCCTTAATACTTATGGGTGAAAAGTCCTTTAGGACTCCATAGCCTTAATACTTGAGTACATACTTGAGGACGCTCTTTGCTCCTTAAAAAAAGACGCTCTTTGCTCCTTATATTCGCACCTATTTAGTGCTATCGACACCCAAGGTGTCTACTTGTTTCATTTTAATCTTACCACTATCCATGTAAACGTAATGCATCATCATTTATGCAAACAGTTGTTCATACCTTGTACTCCGTCAAGCTTGCCAACTATACCATGGACTCTCATACACAATACTTGGTCATTTATTTCATTATCAATCAATCATCATAATCGATCATATATATAAACATTTCATATCTCATGCTTCATCATAAATTTTCATGGTAAACATAATTTGTCATCATTGTAACACCCCCACCTGGTTTAGTAGTAAATCAGCCGATGAGTGTTACGGGGAACATTGGAAACACAAATAATTTAAAACTTGTCAAGAACTATCCCCATTAGATGATTTGAGTGACTAACAAGGCATTTAAATGTTCATATATTATCATACATCAAGCATATGTATTTTATTCACCCTAGGTTACCAACTTGGTTATACATTTGCAATTCTACATTTAAAGATGTCTACTATTTAAACATGTGACCGTGCATAGCATTCAGATATCATACTTAGACAATTACAATTGATCATACAAGAAAGATATGTTTATCATTCTTGTTCATTATATGCCAACCCTTGATTAGTCATTTTCAAATCTACATTCATGTGATCATATAAAGCTTTCAATTAGCATACCTAGACTAGCATGTTTCATTTTAACTCAATCTCATTACATACATGACATGTAAATATTTCATGTAAGTTTAACTAGTCATGCTTTTATGTACATACATTCAATCCAATCTCAAGCAAGCATAACATGTTTTATCATTCGTGATAAGTTACCAGCTATACCTCATATTTAATCATATAAGCATAAGCAAATTCCTTATTCATTATAAGTCTTTACTTTGATTGGTTACTTCCAATTTTCATTCAAAGTTAACTACTACCTATCCATGAACATGTGACATTCGAATAGCATACAATGGCTAGCAAGTGTTCACTTAATCTCAGAGTTCCTATATGCACAGCTTACCATTCCATTCACAAGAAAATTAGGTCATTACATACGTCAGATTTAAGCAATCAAGCCTTTGCACATTAGAGGCCAAATTCGTAATCATATACAAGCTTTCAAAATATCAAATGCATGGCCTAGCTTAACTATATACAAATCTAGGTGCCACCAACCACTAGGAGTAATACAGAACAAGTATGGATTCATACTTATGCCTTTGCTTGTGTCTTACTTCAAGCTCGAGAAATCTAACTTCGGGATCAAGTAATTCACCTTGAAGCACCCAACCTATGGTTTGGAAAGAGAGGAAACGAGAGTGATAAGTACGATATGTACTTAGTGAGGTAGTACTAGTTCTAACCAATTATTATGTCATGTCTCCATAAACCAAGTAGCCCTATTAAGGTTTATAGCATTCAAAGTCAAGCAAAAAGCATGAACTCATGTATCATCATACTTATGGCAATCAAATATCAAGACAAGCAAATGTTAAGTAACCATTTTATCAAGCAATTGAAGCAGCATGGTAAGCTTATCGAGTAATTATCAAGTAAACATTTTCTAGTATTATTTGAATAGCAAGATAGCATGACAAGCAAAATCATAGATCACCATTCAATCTTCAATCATTTCAAGTCAATCGATAGCATATTTAGGCAAATCATAACATTTCCAAGTCAAGTAACATAATCACAATTTATTTCAAACTTATCAGTCAAGATATGTTCACAAGTTATGCACATTGATTCAAGTGAGAGTATAATTCCATTTCGAGTAGCATTTCATGTAACAAGTTTATCAAGTGTACAAGTATACATTTTAAGTAGCATGTAAGCCTTAATTATTGCTTGTTTAATTTCTTTAATTTAAACCTTGTTACTTAGCTGTCCATTATACATGTTTATACATTCTTTAGTGCAAAACAATCCATGATGACCTCTAATTTATTCAAATCTGTCCATATAGTATTCTTATATATTTTAACATTTCAAGACAGCTTAAATTTTCATGTACAAGGTATATATGGCAGCAATACTCAAGTTTTACTTGTTAATCACATAAAACAGTCCATATTTTCATGTACAAGGTGTACATGGCAGCAACACTCAAGCAATACATGTTAATCACATAAAACAGTCCATATTTTCATTTATAAGGTGTACATGGCAGAAACACTCAAGCAATACATGTTAATCACATAAAATGGTCCATATTTTCATGTATAAGGTGTACATGGAAACAACACTCAAGCAATACATGTTAATCACATAAAACAATACAAATTTTCATGTACAAGGTGTACATGGCAGCAACACTCAAGTTTCACATGTTAATCACATAAAACAGTTCATATTTTCATGTACAAGGTGTACATGGCAGCAACACTCTAGAATTCAAGTAAGACCAAGATCTATTGCAAGTATCAATCATGTAGCAAGAAGTTCAAGTATACAAGTCAAGTAACAATTAGTTCAAGTTTACATGTTTGTCATTTCAAGAATACATGTCATGTAATCCAAGTAGCAAGTTTATATGTCAAGAAATTTAAGTATACAAGTTTACATATCAAGTGATTCAAGTAAACCAATCAAGTAGACATTAGCTCCAGTGAGACCATAAGCCATTCCAAGTAGTAAATCATACAATATAAGATCCAAGCATAGGCAATTATCATTTCAAGAGTTTTATGTCAAGAATCAAGCATTACATGTCAAGCAATTTGAGTATTTCAAGGAATCATGTCAAGTAATTTAAGTATTCAAGGTTATATTAGTTCATTTATTATCTTTTAACACAATCCTTGGTTCATAATTTGTCTATTCAAGAATACATGCCAAGTAATCCAAGTAGCAGTTCAAGTAACAAATATTTCAAGACAAGTATTTAAACAATTCATACTTATTTGCTCATTTATGTTCTTTTGAAACAACCCTTGGTTTATAGTTTGACTAGGTAATCAAGTCTCCAACCAACTGTCGACACAAAATGTACCATAGTACGCAAGATGTACCGTAGTACTGTACCATAGTACTGGTCAACCCTCCTACTATCGCCAAAGACCACACATACGTACCCTCCATCTGTCGCCAATCATGGGCCTTAGCCCTGGACTGTAGTCCACCCTGACATAATGAGCTATAGACTCTAAGGCATGCCCTTCTACCTATTCAACTAGCAACCAAGGTTGTTTGATTACACATTAGTTATTCAAGAGTTATCAAGCTTTTCAAGTTCAAGATCATGTAGTCAAGAATCATTTTAAGAAAGTAAAGCAATATTATGCTTTAGCCCTTAGGCCAAGTGAGCCTTGGCTCTTCAATTACCTTTCACGTTTTCAAGTGTTTCATGTTCGAGGAAAGACAATTCATATTCAAGGTAATACAATTCATGTTCAAGGCAAGACAATTCATGTTCAAAGCAAGACAATTCAGATTAATGGCAAGACAATTCAGGTTCAAGGCAAGACAATTCATATTCATGAATTACATTCAAGCAAGTTATAGCAACATCATGCTTAGCCCTTAGGCTAGTTGAGCCTTAACTCTACAATCACCAATTACTTATCTTTCAAGCAAGTATTTACATTACCATCTTAGGTATCAAGTAAGCATTCGAGTTAATTGCATTCATGATACAAGGATCTAGCATCATATATCATTATAATACATACATGCCACTACTCGAATAGGCACAATCAAGAACAAGAAATCAAGCATTTACATCCATAGTATAACTCAAGCAGGTAATTCGAATGAAATCATTCAAGGCATGGAATCACACAATGTTTACACATTTCTTTCTAAATAATTTAACTTAACCATTTCCATGCTATTACTTAATCCCAAATTTCAGCTTAGTCCAATCTTCCCTTTTAATTCATATTCAAGTTTAATTAAGCTCATTATCATGGCATATCAATAGCAAGAAGATAGACATGTAAATTTTGGTTAGGACCTATATCCTAACCTTACCAAAATTACACTCACAATACTCCAAGCTTAGCTAATCTTGGATCCAAATTCCTTTGTGTTTGCCACTAGCTTGGCCACTCCTTTCTTCCTCCACAAGTTTTACTCCTCTAACAATCCATACAAGTAAATCAAGGTCGAGACAAGTACATTCATTTATTCAAAACAAGGCAACAATGCTCATAATTCATTCATTTCAAAACAATCAAGGCTGTTGCCTGGCAGCTTGTGCATTACTTACTAAAATATGCATAACTTTCATTCCGTACGTCAGAATTTCAATTGGTTTACACCGTTGGAAAGCTAGCTTAATTGTCCTTCTAATCATATAGGCCTTGCATTTTAATTCTTTGTCAATTATTACAGTTTTTTTGTTTAAAGACAGGGCAATTTACAACACTGAACAGTTTGCACTGTCCTTAGTTTTTCATTTCTACAATTCATTCTGCAATCTAAAATTCAATTAAGTTTTCTCCTAATAATTTTAGACATGATAAGTCATTGTCCATAAAATTTTCAGCCGTACATTCCCTTTATAAAATTTTTGGTGATTTTTCAAAGTTACTGCCCAGAACAGAGTTTTCTGGGCAGATTTTACTAGGCTAGATTTTTAGCTTCATTATTCACCTAGATGGTAGTTCTAACATGTTAATCTAATTTATTTTCACTCACATAAATGTCTAAGATAGCTCTCAAGTTCATGTATTTACATTTCATGCCCTGTTTTCTTCTTGAACATTAACATTCTTCAAAACAGTCCAAGTTTAGTTTCCAGCAAGCAAGGTGATTATATTCAAGCTTTCAAACACCATTTAATAAATCAAACAATGATTCAAAACTAACCCAAAGACTTATAAAACAGAACATGGTACACTAATCACAGTTTGGTTCCATTCGAACTAATCAACTAATCACAACCACCAATCCATCACCATATATCAAAGGAAACAAGATTATTCAAATTCTGACTAACATTTTTAGCTCATATACGTACATGTAACTTAACAAAAACAAGGAAAAGTGAAGAGCATGTTACCCTTTCTTCTATATCTTATTCGATTATCACTCAAACATCTCGAGCCAACTAAAATTTCCACTCCACCAAGAGCTTTTCCAAAGATTCAGCTCCAAATCAAGGAAATTTGAGTGAAAAATGGTTGAGATCATTCTAACACTAAGACAACACTCGGTTCACTCACTCTAAAGGATGAAGAACTCATGTTCTCCTTTTATTCCCTCCTTCTTCACGGTGGAAAAATAATAGGATGAAGATAACGTTTGTTGTTTTTTCTTCTCCACCGATTGCACATGTAATGACCCTTCATTGACATGTGTTATAGTCCCCCTTGTATTTTTAGATTAACATGCAACCCTCAATGTTTCTAAAAGATCATTTTAGACCTTCTACATTTGATTATCCATTACACTTTTTCTTTCAATTCGGTCCTAGACTCTTAACTAAATCTAGGATTATACTCTCACGTACCCCCCCCCATATATATATATGTATAAATATATCAAATGACTTTCACATTTTAAATTTAACTTAGAATATGTCTAATGGCTACCAAATAAAATCATACAAATTTATTTTATCTCAAAAGACCATTTCAAATACAAAAAAAAAATATTAAGTATAGTTGACACGGTTTTAGGGGTATTACAATCATTTCTCAGGATAGCAATTCACATTACATATTCTATTTAATTTACCTTTATTTCAACATGCAGTAGATCAATATATATATATATATATATATATATATATATATATATATATATAGGGCAATACTATTTTTAAATTAAGGTCAACTATTCGGTAGTCTTCCTAATTATAATTTAAAACATATAAATACACTCACGTTTACCATTTATTAATATGCCTCAATAAGATCTATTGATCCTTTCCTTTATAGTACCTCGAACCTTCTTTTGATTCGGATCCAGCTTCATTTATCACATGAATATAAATAAACATTTGTTAGATTCACTTCTAACAATATTTTAAATAAGCTATTTTAATCATTCAACATAAAATTTTTCCATAAATTTTTTTCCTTCCTTATACTGTTCACGTACTCATTTTTGGTCCCTAATGACCATTTTGATCTTCAAATAATTCCTCTAAGCTTGCTAACCAACCTTAGACACAAATTGTCTCAATTTCCATTCTCCGTCAACTTGCACTACCATCAAAGATTTAATTCTACAGGGTAGAATACATATTGAATTTTAATCTCCTTTATACCATAGAGGCTGGATTCGATAGCGGTTCTAACGGTATAAGCCACATAATTTAATAAAATCTACAAAAATTATGAAAATTCATCAAACTCCCGATTACAAGGCTGTCCTGACAGAAACTGTTCTGTAATTTTTCTGACCTTCATTCGATTAAAAAGTAATATCTTTTAACTCGGAACTGGAAATCAGTTTCCGTTTGTTGGAAACAAAACTAGATTCGATAAGCTTTTCAACCATATAAAATAATAACCCAGATTCAATTTGTATGATTTATGGCAAATTTTCAATGTTGAATTACAGTATTGAATTTCGGAAGAGACTGCTATTCTGTTTACTGACCATTCATCACTTAAAAATTCATATCTTTTTATATATGAATCGAAATCAATCACCGTTGGTTTTAAACGAAACTAGATGAATAAATATTTACATCAATATAAAATTCACCATTTAAACATTTTTGTAGATTTTATGGTGAATTTTCAAACTTACTGCCAAATCCAGTTTTCCTACAAAACTTCAATAAATAACTTCAAACTTTTTACTAATTTCTCTTTACTTTGCTATTTGTCAATTTGGTCCCCTTACTTGATTCAAACCAATAATGTATCACTTTCTTCATCAAATAATTATTCAAAAACTAATTCCCTCTAATTTTTCGTTCTTTCCGAAATAGTCACTAAAAATGCAAAGATAAAGATTTAAGCTTCTTAACTTTGCAAATTAGTCCTCAAATCATCATTACTACTTGAATTCTATTATTTCAACTAAAATCAGATTTAGCCCTTCTCTAAAATCTCATTTCTGAATTGGTCACTTAACTTTAACAATTTGTCAAAATGGTCACTAATTCGATTCAACATCGGTTTAACATTCTAACTTCAATTTCACATCTCCAACTTTAATAATAACATAAATACACTTCAAAATCATAAAAAATCAGATTAGTCCTCTAACTTTCCGAATTGCCAAAATGGTCGCTATACCTTTAATTTAGGGTTTTGCTTCCAAATAACAAATTCAAGCTTACTAGATCATTTATTCAGCATCACAAACCCTAAATCAAACTTGAATCCATAAACCCTAACCATCTTCATACAAACTAAAATATGTAGCGTTTAAATCTCAACTCAATAACATGATTTTATCATCATATCAACTTAATTTGAACTTAAATTTCATCATGAAATCATAAAACTCCAAAAGCCCCAAACTTTTTCCATAAACCCTAATTTCTTCTCTTGCAAAATTCTCATCAATCAAGCATGTTTTCCATGAATTATTTACACCGAAAGATAGATCTAAAAGAGTATAACAACTTTGTAGTTGATGAGATTACCTAAAAATCGAGTTCTGGGGCTCGAATCGAACTTGGAAAAATTCTCCAGTTTTCATTCTTCTCCCCCTCATATTTATAAATTTTAGGATGAAGAATGGTCTTCATCTTTTATAAATTCATTTAGATAGTGAAATTACTATAATGCCATTTTAATCCAACTGTTGAGATTGATCTTATCATTAATCAAGTGCCAAGATTTAATCTTCCATTTTCTTCTTCCAAAATTGTCCTTGTAACTTTTTAAAATATTTCAAAAATGCCATTAGGGCAAAATGACCAATTTGCCCTCCAACTAGTTTTTATTTACTAGTTTGCCATTCTTGTAAAAATTCAACTAAATCTAGTTGGAATCCAACCAAATATAATAAAATATTCATAAAATAATATTTTACTACTTTTCCATGGCTTTTGGACAGTCTTTGAAATTTCAATTCGATCCGATTTCCCGATATTCATAAAATACTTTTACTACGATTTTACCTTTTCCGAGCTATTGGATTTATTCCAAAAATTCCATATTTCAATATTCGGGAAATAAAATCTATTATCCCATAAAAACTTCCTTTTCCAATGACTTAGACTGAATTTTCCAAACTCATTTTATTATTCCGATAATTATCGAAAATCTTCATAGAATAAAATTTCTCATAGAATTTCTTTATCGATAATCCATACGAATTTTCTCTACTCTTAATGAGTCCAAATTATCGATCACAAACACTTTTATGGGACCTTCCCGATGGTCACCCATCCTTGTATTTATCTGGCCTAAGCACGTTTAACAATTTCATTCGATCCAAATTCGATAACTTTTTCTGCATCTTAATTCTTAAAACCAATATCAAGGTGACTATTTCGGTCCGATTCACTCTTATGCTGAATAAAATTACTTGTTGGGGAAATTTACAATTTAGTCCCCAAACTTTTCCAAAGTTTATACTTTAACCCCCTAAACTTTCAAAATTTATAATTTAGTCACTAGCCAAATTTTGGGATATTACAATTCCTCCCCCATAAGAAAATTCGTCCTCAAATTTTCAATGCGTACCTGTTCCAAACATTTACAGATATTACTTCCTTATTTTCTTCCCAGCCTCCCATGTGGCTTCTTCGACCTTGTGATTTTTCCTCAAAACTTCAATCAATAAAATTTCTTATTCCTTAATTCTTTAATTCCATAAACCAATTCTTCTACTAACTCCTCTTCATGTATCAAATCTAATTGCATCTCAAATTATTCAAGAGTGTTGACATGTAAATAATTCAGTCAATGCCCCCAAAACATAAGTACATATATTATAGACTTTTGCTCACTTCTGGAGATAAGACCCATTAATATAATCTTGGTCCAACTCTTTCACGATTCTTTGAGGTATAACAGTTCTGAAACTAAGTTTTTCCTTTTTGACCTACAAATCATCCTTTATTTTCAAATCAACAATAATAACTTCTCTTTTGCTCTAGCATTTAAGGCTCTCAACAGCTTAAACATTTAGACAACCAATTCTTTATTATGTACAATTGTCGAAGGTTACAACCTCTTAGGTACTTCTTGTTCTTGTACATGAGCCCCCTACTGTACCAGTAGCTCAATATAGGTAAAAATAAAAAAAGTTCATACTTGACTTCATTGTTACTGCTACGGGTATCTTTATAACCCTTGTGATCCGAGACTTTTGTTCTTGTTTAGAAACATTGCTAGGGAAATTTCAATTAGTCGGAACAATCCTCAACTAAACACACTTTCTTTGACTTCATTAAGGAACTAATTCCTTTTAAAAAAATTAAATGTTTCTTCTTATAATCACTTCTACTTGTGCACAGATAACCAATCTTATCTAACATACAGTTCAGATTCCCGAGATGATACCTTCATATTACCTTCTAGTATTTGATCACTTAGATCATTAGAAAAACCTTTTTCCCGCAATCCACATTATTTTAATGCTTGTCATACTCATCATCTTATATTACTGATTGTCTTCATCAAAACCTTTCTGAAAAGATATCTTAGCTGATCTATTACACTTGAACCCTACCTTTATAAGGCTATGCTGTCAACTATTCAGGTAGAATTAACCTCTTAGTTGACTTCCAATCTTGTTCAGTATGTGCTCAAATATCACTTCATCATACTTTTATTCCAGACTCTTTGTCTTCATGATCTATCAGGCTTCACAGTTGACATCTTATATTACTAATGTCTCCTTAAAGAAATAATCCTTCTTACTTAGGTTGTGTCTGATTTAAAGACTTTTCAAAGTGTTTCTAACATTTAAGGAGTCTACACTGTAACTCTTTCCATATTTGCTTTGATTATTTTTACAATATAGTATGCTACTTTTAGTACTCTAACTGATTCATACCTAACATCTTTTTTTCGAGCTTCAAATATAATCTATTTACAGATCAATTTATTCTTAGTTTCTTTTCTAATCATCTCAGTAGTATCATTACTTAACTTTCCAATTCTCCCTTATATGTACTGACAATACAAACATCTTATAATAAGATACTATGGAGATATTTCCATCATAACTTCAATCCTTAACTTATCTTGAGTAAATCGCCAGATTACATCTGCAGTAGCTACTGTCATTGTTATCTTCAAACATATATATTTCTAAAGTAAAGATACTTCTTCTTACTCCTTCGTATCTGAGTATCTTATAATTACCATATCATCTCTTTACTATGCAGATAACTTATTCTAAACAAGAACTAACTTCCGGACTTATTTTACTGTATCATATCCACTATGGGCCATTTCTTGACCTTTAAGATTCGTCAACTGACGAAATCCATTATCGTTTACTTTCCTTATTCTAGTATCATTTCACCTTATACTAATGAGGAGCAGCATCAAGTTATACAATCAATACATCAGTAATATGACATCCTAGGAGCATGTATTTACTGAAAACACCATATCAAACTTGATTTAGAATCCAAAACCGGCTAAACTTTGCTCTGATACCAACAAATGTAACACCCATTACGTATGCTCGTAGTTGAATATACATTATAGATGTTACTTAAACATGCTACTGAAAGTTGAGCTTAAATTTTTTTATCCCTATATGATTCATCGTCTAGCTGATTATTCAGACTATCATTATAATTCCATTTAATGCATCATATACTATCAGTAAGTAAATGGTTTACATGCCCACTAGAGATTGTCATAATATAGAATGTCTTACTGATATTCTGCAGATTGTAGCTTGAACAGAATGCTTGACTCCTCTTCAAGTGCTCTAACTTAACCTACATGTGAAACAATCACAAGCTAAGTACGAACTTAGTGAGGCAGTTAAACTTATTTATTTTAAAAACATAAAATAATGTAATACAGTATGTCATATATAAAAGTGCATTTCGTTTCTCTATAACATGGCAAGTATATCACAATGTACATATGTCATGTATCATAACTATCATATAAATCATGTTATTATTGCATAATATATTCTCTATCATGGACATTTTTCATCATGTAATCATTTACATATCATGTACTCTATCATGGTCATGCATTCATTATGCAATCATTTGCATATCACGTGCTCTATCATGGTCATGTTATCGTTATGCAATCATTTGCATATCATGTGCTCTATCATGGTCATGCTTTTCTTTATGCAATCATTTTCATATCATGTGCTCTATCATGGTCATGCTTTCTTTATGCAATTATTTGCATAACATGTATTTTATCATGGTCATATTTTCATTATACCATCATTTGCATAAAATATATTCTAGCATGGTCATATTTTCATTATGCCATCATTTGCTTATCATGCTTTTCATGTAATCGTATTGTGATCATGCTGGCTGAAAAGTCCTTTAAGACTCCGTAGCCTTTTGTACTGGCTGAAAAGTCCTTTAAGACTCCATAGCCTTGGATACTGACTGAAAAGTCCTTTAAGACTCCATAGCCTTAATACTTCTGACTGAAAAGTCCTTTAAGACTCCATAGCCTTAATACTTGAGTTTGTACTTGAGGATGCTCTTTGCTCCTTATATTTATACCTTTTTAGTGCTATCGACACCCAAGGTGTCTACTTGTTTCATTTTAATCTTTCCACTATCCATGTAAATATAATGCATCATTATTTATGCAAACAATAGTTCATACCTGGTACTCCGTCAAGCTTGCCAACTATACATGGACTCTCATACACAATACTTGGGCATTTATTTCATTATCAATCAATCATCATAATCGATCATATATATAAACATTTCATATCTCATGCTTCATCATAAATGTTAATGGAAAACATAATTCGTCATCATTTCCCAAGATAGCAATTCTCAATACAGGTTCTATTTAATTTACCTTTATTGCAACATGCAGTAGCTCAACATATATATATATATATATATATATATATATATATATATATATATATATATATATATATAGGGCAATACTATTTTTAAATTAAGGTTGACTATTCGCTAGTCTTCCTAATTGCAATTTAAAACATACAAATACACTCACCTTGGCCATTTATTAATATGTCTCGCTATGCTCTATTGATCCTTTCCTTTATAGTACCTCGAACATTCTTTTGATTCGGATCCAACTTCATTTATCACATGAATATAAATAAACATTTGTTAGATTCACTTCTAACAATATTTCAATTAAGCTATTTAATCATTCAACATAAAAATTTTCCATAAATTTCTTTCCTTCCTTATACTGTTCACATACTCATTTTTGGTCCCTAATGACCATTTTGATCTTCAAATAATTCCTCTAAGCATTCTAACCAACATTAGATAAATTGTCTCAACTTCCATTTTCTGTCAACTTGCACTACCATCAAAGATTTACGTCTACAGGGCAGAATACATACTAAATTTTAATCTCCTTTATACCGTAGAAACTAGATTCGATAACGGTTCTAACTGTATAAGCCACATAATTTAACAAAATCTACAACAATTATGAAAATTCATCAAACTCCTGATTACAGGGCTGTCCTAACAGAAACTGTTCTGTAATTTTTTTGACCTTCATTCGATTAAAAATTAATATCTTTTAACTCGGAAATCGAAATCAGTTTTCGTTTGTTGGAAACGAAACTAGATTCGATAAGCTTTTCAACCATATAAAATAATAACCCATATTCAATTTGTACGATTTATGGAAAATTTTCAAAGTCGAATTCCAGAATTGAATTTCGGAAGAGACTGTTATTCTATTTATAGACCTTTCATCACTTAAAAATTCATATATTTTTATATATGAATCGAAATCAATCATTCTTGTTTTAAACGAAACTAGACGAATAAATCTTTACATCGATATAAAATTCACCATCTAAACATTTTTGTAAAATTTATGGTGAATTTTCAAACTTACTGCCAAATCAAGTTTTCCTACACAACTTCCATAAATAACATCAAACTTTATACTAATTTGTCCTTAATTTGCTATTTGTCAATTTGGTCCCCTTACTTGATTCAAACCACTAATGTATCACTTTCTTCATCGAATAATTATTCAAAAAATAGTTCCCTCTAATTTTTAGTTATTTCCAAAATAGTCACTAAAAATGCAAAGATAAGGATTCAAGCTTCTTAACTTTGCAAATTAGTCCTCAAATCAACATTACTACTTGATTTCTATTATTTCAACTAAAATCAAATTTAGTCCTTCTCTAAAACCTCATTTCCAAATTGGTCACTTAACTTTGACAAATTGTCAAAATGGTCACTAATTCTATTCAACATCGGTTTAACATTCTAACTTGAATTTCAAATCTCCAACTTTAATAATAACATAAATACACTTCAAATCATAAAAATTCAGATTAGTCCTCTAACTTTTAGAATTTCTAAAATGGTCCCTATACCTTTAATTTAGGGTTTTGCTTCCAAATAACAAATTGAAGCTTACTAGATCATTTATCCAGCAACACAAACCCTAAATCAAACATGAATCCATAAACCCTAATCATATTCATACAAACTAAAATATGTAGGGTTTAAATCTCAACTCAATAACATGATTTTATCATCATAGCAACTTAATTTCAACTTAAATTTCATCATGAAATCATAAAATTCCAAAAGCCCCAAAGTTTTTCCATAAACCCTAATTTCTTCTCATGAAAAATTCTCATCAATCAAGCATGTTTTCCATGAATTATTTACACCAAAAGATAGAGCTTAAATAGTATAACAACTTTGTAGTTGATGAGATTACTTGAAAATCGGGTTTCGGGGCTTGAATCGAACTTGGAAATTTTTCCATTTTTCTTTCTTTCTCTCCCTCATATTTCGAAATTTGAGGATGAAGAAGGGTCTTCGTCTTTTGTTTTTCATCCAATTTAGCCACTTGTCTTGTATAAATAAATTTTAAATTCATTTAGATAGTGAAATTACTAAAATGCCCTTTTAATCCAATGGTTGAGATTGATCTTATCATTAATTAAGGGCCAAGGTTTAATCTTCCATTTTCTTCTTCCAAAATTGTCCTTGTAACTTTTAAAATATTTCAAAATGCCATTGGGGCAAAATGACCAATTTGCCCTCCACCTAGTTTTTATTTACTAGTTTGCCATTCTTGTAAAAATTCAATTAAATCTAGTTGGAATCCAACCAACTGTATTAAAATATTCATAAAATAATATTTTATGACTTTTCCATGGCTTTTGGATCAGCCTCTAAAATTTCAATTCGATCCGATGTATCAATATTTATAAAATACTTCTACTGCGATTTTACCTTTTCTGAGCTATTGGATTTATTCCGAAAATTCCATATTTCAATATTCTGGAAATAAAATCTATTATTCCGTAAAAACTTCCTTTTTCCAAGGACTTAGATTGAATTTTCCTAACTCAGTCTATTATTCCTATAATTATCGAAAATCTTCATAGAATAAAATTTCTCTTAGAATTCCTTTATCGATAATCCATACGAATGTTCTCTACTCTTACCGAGTCCAAATTATCGATCAGAAACACTTTCATGGGACCTTCCCGAAGTCACCCATCCTTGTATTTCTCTGGCCTGAACATGCTTAACAATTTCATTCGATCCAAATTCGGTACCTTTTTCTGCATCTTAATTCTTAAAAACTGATATGAAGGTACCTATTTCGATTTGATTCACTCTTATACTGAATAAAATTACTTGTTGGGGAAATTTACACTTTAGTCCCTAAACTTTTCGAAGGTTTATACTTTAACCCCTAAACTTTCAAATTTACAATTTAGTCACTAGCCAAAATTTGGAATATTACAGAATTTGTTTATTGTGAGTTATCTGCTAATTCACTCGTGAAGCTTTCTTTCCCATTCTTCATGGTTCTCTTGATTGCACGATCCCTCTTTTTTCTTTCTCCTTATCCAAGAGAGCTTTGTCCTACAAATCGGCAATGGGAATATATTTCCTTTTGAAACGATGGTCATGCAATTCAAGAAACTGAATTGAATGCTCAGGCACACCACAATGGACATGATCGGCTGCATCCAAATTTCCTTTTGTCATGTCCACATTACTAGCCCATGAACGACCATTAACATTACAAGGAGCCAATTCAGACTCAGCTTCGTTAATCTCAGTTCTTGGACCCATCATCCATATATCTCCAGAGCACTATTTTGATCACAACTTGCTCCCCATCAGAATCAACTACCTCCCTCTTAGACATCAAACTCAGTTTCTGATATCCATTCCAACCCCCATTTCAAACACTGCTCAATCAACTCGAAATCTATAATGAACTGATTTGTCGGACATCAAACTCAGTCAGACGAGACCCTTTCCTTCTGTATGGCCATTTTTGAAGCAATGGTAAAATAGCCTGACAATTAATCTTTGAAAATAGGATTTTGCCTTTTTAATTCATTTAATCTTGAAAAGATTGATTTTTTCATGTTAAATTGGATTTTGAACTTAATTAATCATGAAAATTGAGTTTTTCCTTTTACTTAATATTGAAAATATTTTGGAGTCGCCACTGATCACATTGGTAGACCGAACACCATAAAAAAGAATAAGAGATTCGTTTCTTTTAAATTTGGGTTTGGGGGTCGATTACGTAGGGAGAAGGATTAATACCCCACAAACGTCCGTTATCAGTACCTTTAATTTTATGTGGCATATTGGCATTTTTGAATAACAATTTAATTTAATTTAACCATTAATTATTAACTGGATTTAAATTCTAAATGGAAACATTTTTTTAAGGAAATACATTTTATCCAAATATGAGATTAGAAGCATCCAGTTACGTTAGGGTACCCCTATTCATATTCAAAAATGTATTTCCAACATAAAAGGTTTTAAATGCATGACCAATTATTGTCTTGCTCATTTTAAGTTATAACTTAAAGAGGCTCTAATTAAGTAAATTATTTAGACTATGAATATTATTAAATTTAGAGTCTTTTATGAGATAGTACAAATTGCTTGAGTACCATCCATATTAAAACCCCTAAATTTTAGATAATATTTCTAATATATTTAATCAAGTTAATTATTTAAGTTGCTAATCCTATACAAGGCTCTAATTAATTAACTAAATGAGTTATCATGTTCTTGGTTCTAACAAATATGATTTGTTCTATCTTAAAAGTTTTGGTTTAATAACACCCAATTACTTTAGTGTACTATTCAAATTAAAACTTATAAGTTTCCCAAATAATTATGTTAATTTACTATAATTATCTATCTTATTTAAGTTATGAATTCCTAATTAAAGAACCTAAAGACTAAAGGCTCTAAACAATTAATTAAACTATATTTCATGATTTAATTATCCAACAAATATACTATATGCTTTAATTTAAACCATGCACCAATCAAATAAATTTAATTGCAATTAAATTAAATAGGACTAAATTGAAAAGAAACAAAACTTGTAATTGAATGAAAAGAGACTGGATTAAATTTTACTGAAACTTGGGGCCCAATTATAAAGAGCTGAGAACAAGGGCATGGGCCTGACCGGGGATTCGCGGGCTTCGTAGCACGAATGCCCTTCCTATTTAAAGGCATTATCAGATCCCCTTTTCCTTCTTTTTTTCATTTTTTGGATTTTCACACTCTCTAACCCCACTTCTCTCCACCTCTCTCGCCACTAAACACCTAATTACCCAAAAATCAACCTCCAATTCATATCAAAACCAAAATTTTGGCTTGGTGTTCATCCCTATTTTTCAAGAACAAGATGAACACCAAGAACATGGTCCTGCTCTGCCGCAACCTCATCCCTTCGATCCAACTCCAGCCAACTTCTGACAACCTAGCTTGATCGCCGACCACCACATGCGACGTCAGCCGCCGCTCTGACCACTGCAAAAGATTCCTAGCCACCGTCAATTTTTCCCAAATTTAACCCTAAACCTAAACCTAAACCTAAACCCTAATCTAATAGGATTCTCGTTGTTCACCCAACCTAGGGCTAAAGCTACCCACGAACCAAATCCATTTTCGACTCTATCACGCCTTAAATTCACTTAAAAAACAACTCCGGCATCAAGATGAGTTTTCTAACTCTTTTCGATTCATCCTTTTTTAGTTCTATAAACATGCAATCTAATGCTTTTGTTTCTAATTTTGCAGACAATGAAAAGAATGAAGGGATTATACCTCCACGAAGGTTGTTATGTTGGTGTCGTCCGATGAGCCTCCTGGCGACCAATGAGTTTCCTAGCGTCCGTTCGCATTCCTGGCAATTTTGGCAGTTCGGCTCCCGAGGTACATTCTCTCTCCTCACTATTATTAGTTTTATATTATTATTAATGGTAAGTAATTATGGTTTTTATTTAATAATCTGACAAATTTTCTCTCTCCTATTTATAGGTGGGTGGAAATTGACATCATCGTTGATATCACACGTGTGACGTCATGACAGCTGGCTCCAACTAAAAACACAAATCTGTGTCTCTTATATTTGGCAAATGAGAGCTTGACACATGGTAGATTTAGGCGAGAAAATGTCCTGTCCAAAATATTTGTGTTTGTTTGGTATTAAAATGGGCAGGAGAAATGTTTAGATATAACACCCTAATTTTGGGCTTAGATGTTTTAAGGGTCAGTTCGAAGGTTTGGTGGACCGGTATTAGAGATTCGAGTCGGTTTTGAGATTAAATATTTTTGAAGGTGAAAAATTTGTGGAAAATATTCTAAAATTATTATTAAATATATTAATGATTATGGTAAAGTCAGTTTTGGAAGATGAGTTTTAGAAATCAAACATTTTGGACTAGTGACCAAAAAGAAAACTTCAAAATCTATTTTTAGTGGCTGTTTTATAAAGAGTCAAAATTTGAATCTTTAAGGACCTAATTGTCCAAAAGTCTAATATCAGATTTTATCCCTTAATTGGCTACTTTTAAAGTGTTTTGGAAAATATAAATAGGTTGGGGAGAATTAATTTGTGATTAAAAGCTTTAAAATAAAAATCACGTAACTAACTTTCTCAAAATATTTTCTCTCAAAATCTCTCCAGCCAAACATCAATTTCTTCTTCTAAATCTTCAGGTAAAAATTTCTTTTCTTAAATCTTTTGTTTGTAAATGATTCTTTGTTGTTAGTTTACCAAAACCTTATTGTTTTAACTTTTTTTCTCATGTAAATCATTCAATCAAGGGAGAAGGCATCCATTAGAGGCAAGGTTCGTTCTCCTTCTCTAATGAAAGGTTCTTTACTGAAATTCCTAAGTTGTCGACTCTTTACAATTGTTTTATAATGTGTTTTGATAGTTTAATTGAGGAAAATTGGTTTAATTGTGATTTGATTGATGAAATTTGTGGATCTTCATACTTGTTCTATTTTGCTGTGATTTTGATCAAATTATATCATGATTTTGATGTTTAATTGAGTTAATAACTTGGTTTTAACATTGTAATCCCGAAACAAGTTGAATATCTAATGTTTAAGGTTGTTAATCAAGGGTTTTTGGGGTGATGGTTGAGTTTAATCATTGATGGAAGTTAAAGGATTTTGGGAAAGGGTTTTTAGATGTTAATTGATGGTGTCTAATGGGTTGAATCGTTATATTATGGCTGGGTTGAGTTTCGGAGGTGTTTGAAGATGTTTTCGATATGTTTCAGATGGTTTTTCAGTGGGAAACTTAAGAGTTGCGGTAATTGTTTGTTGGCAACGATTTGAATGCATAATGATGCATTAGCCCTCTGGTTTTATGTGATTAAAGTAGGGTATAATCAAGGCAATGAAGCTTGATGTTGTTTGTTGCTTGCCGGGAGCTCGATTCACGTTGGTGAGCAATGTGAGGTGTATCGGTGAGTGGAAAACTGGTTTAAACGCCTTTAAAAGGTTTAATAAAGGTTGTTGGAGTATAGGATAAGTTTGAAACACTTACCTAAGCTCGAAAGTAAGTTTTCCATCTTTTGCTCTTTAATATCGGTTCAAATATGAGCATGTGTAATTCATGTTTTGGTCGTGAACATGGTTTGATTTACTTACTAGAAATGCATGATTTTAAGTACATATGATGGGGTTTAAAAATATAAGAAATGCTAATGAGCATTGGTTTTCATTCTAATTGGGAATAGAGTTATTGCTTTGGCAATATGATTTGTATATGTGGTGATTTCGTATAATGCATTATAAAACAGTGAGTAAATGGTTTTGTAAATAATATATTGGCTATGTGACATAATGAGAAAACATTCAAATATAGTTGGCATGCCATAGGATGAAGTGCACTATAATATGCTATAGATCGATCGTGGTTAAGAGTCCTTGAGGTAAGTAGTCAGCTACTCGGATTATAATGTTGTCACTTGGGTTGAGCAGTCAGTTCCCCTTGTTGATGTTAGTCTTGCGGTTGGCAAGGGTGTTATATCATGCGGTTGGCAGGGTGTGGGTTATGGTAGTGGTCGACTACCATGAGAGATCCATGTATTTGAATTGTAAGGTTAACGGTCAGTTAACTAAGGATTAGCGGTCGGCTAAACGAGGATAGTGGTCGACTATTCAAGGATAAAGGTCGTCTATTTGGGGTTACTATAAATGCCAATATATGCAAGTTAATGTATTGAACCTACTTTTTAATGCTTTGGGATTTAAGCATGGTTTTGTAATTTAATGCTTTGGGATTTAAGCATGTGGTTTGTAAAGGTTTTTCCATATGGTCGATATGCATGTTTGATTTGGAATCATTGGAATTGCTTGGGTCGTAAGCACAAATTGAAAACAAGTGTTAAGTTTTCAAGGGTTATATCGCATCATTGTTTTAAGAGCATCCTCACTAAGCATGTGTGCTTACGCTCCCTTTTTCCTAAAGATGCAGAGCATTGAAGTTTGAGGGTTGCAAAGGCAAAGTTTAGAGTGATCCAAGACAAGTACTACTTTGAGTATGAACTCGGTTTATGTTTTTGGTTAATAAGGCAACGTGTTTGCCATATTTTAGGGTTTTATAATTCTATTGTCCCATGATTTTTAAGCATGTTATGTGCTGGATTGTAAGGCTGATTTGATGTTGATATGTTGGTTGTTGATCTTTACTTATAGTTAAGATTAGGTGGTTGCATAAGAATGCATCTAGTTAACCTTTGATGGTTGCCATGTTTTGATGATTCAAGCAAGTTTGTTTTTACGCTTTAGATGTGTGAGCATGATGAGTATGCCTTGAAAGTGCCTAATGTGAGTTTTGGTTGTTTGGTAGAATAATATTAGGAAGCATGCTTATAGAATATCTTGGGAAGTATGAATGCCATGTGATGTTGTTGATTTTGTGAAGTTTTGGTTAGGAAAGTACCCTAGTGATGTTGTATAAGTGTTTGAAGCATGTTAGAGCGTTTTGGTTATCATTAAAGAATGTTTAGATAGCAAATTGGGACTTTACAAGTCCGGGCGTATCGGTACGGGTGTCCCTATTTTGGTTCGAGTAAGCCTTTTCAGGCTTAGCATATCGATACGCGGGCAAGCGTTTCGGTACGAGCCTAGGTAAAGTTGGCCAACGTTTCGGTACTTGAGAGGGTGTTTCGATACGGTACGTGGATTTTATGAAAGGCGTTTTGATACGCGGGGGTGTATCAGAACGCATTTTAGCTACTGGAATCTAAGTATTGGAAAATTATTGAGGCGTACCTAAACACCTACATGTGTACCGATATGGGCTGTAGTTATTTCAGTTATTGGAATTCTTGGAAGTTTCTGGTTCTTTCATTTTGGTCCATGAATTTTGTAAATTCAATTATATGAGATTGGATGATCGTTTTAACCTAAAATTTGACATGTGAGCATTTAATTGGAATAATTTAGGATTGGTAACTTTAATTTCAATTTTGGTCCTTTATTTTATCAGATTTGCATTTTAGTCCCTAAAATGTATGTTATGCAATTGGTTGCATTTCCGTGGTCCGGTTTCTTTGTAATTTCACCCGCTACATGTATGTACACATAGGATTAATGATATGCATCTAGACAAGATAAAAAGAAAAAATAGACCGATTTTTGTAATCTTTCCCCAGTTTGCTTCGACAAACTAAATGTTGTTCTCTCAATTCGGTCGGGCATCTAGGTATGATCGAGGGGTTGCATTTGTTGGTATCAGAGCTAGGTTACGAAAGGTTAGGATGTTGTTGTTTGATTAATTGGTGATGTTTGAATTGTACGGTTATTGTGTATATGTTAGGTGAATGTTTAATATCATGTGGGGGTATGAATTGGGACCTCATTGCCTATTGTCGAGGTTTTAAAAAGTTTTTTAAGGTTGTCTTAGATCCTTTTCCTAATGCTATCCTAAATTTAATGTGTTTTGATGCCTTTGTTAGCGTGGTTCGATGTGAGACTTGTTCAATGGCTGGTAACGCCAGAGTTGGGCAAAATAACATTGAGGAAGGGAATTAACCTAATGTTTTACCTCTTCCTCCTCAGTTTGTTCCTCTTGTTGATATTGGGGTAGGTGGTGTACCCGATGTATCCCTAGTGTCAGTTTTTGGTGATCTGACCCCGTTAATCCAAGCGACGATGGCAGCTTTTTGGGCAGTGATGGTTGAAGTGCAAGCACCGGCACATGCTATGGTGGTTAAACAATGTTTGTCCTTGGGTGCATCTATGCAAGCGACAAACGTGGGTTTGGGTAAGAGAGCGGCTGATTTTGGCTATTCTATAAGGAAAAATAGGAAGTCTCGTGATAAGAGGCATAAGTCAGGTTACAAACATGGTGACTGTGTTGGCCGAGGTAATCAGGGAGTTTTTATTATGGTTCAGTGTGAACGTGGTGGTAGATTCCACATGGGTGCATGTTGGGGAAATACCAGGAGTTGCTGGAGATATGGATCTTCTAATCACCTGAAGCATGTTTGTCCTCGCACTGTGAGATTGGAGAATGGTGGACTGACGCAGATCTATGCTTAACATGACGATTGTAATGAGACGGATGTGATCGCAGGTAGCTTCACCTTGCAATCCTTGTCATTGTTATCTTTGGTTGATTCGGGGTCTACTAATTCTTATATCTTGAGTGAACATGCATCTTTGATGAATTCTCCTATTGTGATCGTAAAAGTTGGATTGTTTGTTACCGCGTAAGAGGTGAAGTTTGTTCGCGTGAGAGTTTTTCCTAAGGCTCTAGCGTAGTTAGTGCTACTTGGGTTTTAGACTGTTGGCTAATATGGTTGTTTGTGGAAGCGTCGAATGCATTAGTTGTATTCGAGATGTAGACGTGTTGGATATTCTCTAAATACTTGCTTTTGGATAGTGGTTAGAGTGGCGGTGTTCTCGTGTACTGTGGTACCGAGAAAGTGTTTTGCTCAAGAATTGAGGGTTGCTAGAGCGTTTCATTATGTTGGAAGGATTTTGGTACCGAGAATGTTATAAGTAGGTGTGGATGTTGATCATGCATAGTGCAAAAACACTTATATGTATACATTTAAATATGTTAGTACATGTATACATCTTTGAGCATGACATTAGAGGTTTTACTTCCATATGCATAGACATCTAGGATGGCATATAAGGAATCATGCATATATATGTCTACACTTATGGATAATTTCTCGGAGGCCAACGAAGTGTTAATAACTAGTTCCTTGGTGAGACGATTTCGGTCAAAAATTTGTTTAGGAGATGTCCTTTAGTTGTTCAAAGTCATGAGTTGCCGCGGTTTTGATGGAGTTGTCATTCTATGGTTTTGACGGTGTTTTGGGTATGGATTGGTTGAGCGAGCACAAGGAGGTTGCGGTTTTTGAGTCCAAAAGGATTTCTTTGGGGTTAGCTGATGCTTATGAGATTGTGGTGGTTGGCGAGAATGTGAAATTCTTGTCCAATGTTGCATTGGCTACTCAAGAGGAAATGATGATGCAAGGAGGCTTCCAAGCTTATTTGGCCATCATGATGAATCCTGAAGTTAAAGGCGTTCGGGTGCGAGACATTTGAACTGTTAGTGATTTTTTGAATGTTTCTCATGGAGAGTTATCAGGTTTACTGCCGGATAGGGAGGTAGAATTCGGTATTGAGATGTACGAGGGTATGGCGCCGGTGTCCATTGCTCCTTATAGAATGGCACCGAAGGAATTGAAGGAGTTGAAGTCATATCTTCAGGAGTTGTTGGATCATGGGTTCATAAGATCGAGTGTTTCACCTTGGGGTGCTCCGGCTCTCTTTGTGAAAAAAAAGATGGTACGATGCGTATATGCATTGATTACCGGTAATTGAATAAGCTAACGGTGAAGAACAAGTATCCTTTGCCGAGGATTGATGACATGTTTGATCAGTTTCACAGGGCAGCAATGTTCTCTAAGATTGATTTGAGATCAGGATATTTCTAGTTGAAGGTTAAGGACGAGGATGTGCATGAAACCGCATTTTGTACGAGGTACGAGCATTATGAGTTCTTGGTCATGCCTTTTGGTTTGACAAATGCCCTGGCTGCATTCATAGATATGATGAATAGGGTGTTCCATGAATATCTTGATTAATTTGTGGTGGTGTTTATGGATAATATTCGCGTGTACTCTCATACCGAGGAAGATCATGATCAGCATTTGCGGGTTGTGTTACAAGTTTTAAAGGATAACTAGTTGTATACCAAGCTGAGCAAGTGTGAATTTTGGCTTAAGAAAGTAACGTTCCTTGGTCATGCAGTTTCTGTAGAGGGTATTCTGTTGATCCATAGAAAATTGAGGCTATTCTCAATTGGAAGCAACCTAAATCTATTTCGAAGGTTCGTAGTTTTCTTAGGCTGGCTGGTTATTACCGTCGCTTTGTAGATGAGTTTTCTAGTATTGCGGCATCGTTGACGAAGTTGTTGCAGAAGAATGTTCCTTATGTGTGGACGGAGAAGCAACAATACAGTTTTGAGAAGTTGAAGGAAGTTTTAACACATGCTCATGTGTTGATTCAACCTGAATTTGCGAAGGAGTTTATGGTTTTTAGTGATATGTCTTATGTTGGTTTGAGTTGTGTGCTGATGCAATATGGTAAGGCTGTGGCCTATGCGTCAAGACAGCTAAAGGTTCATAAGTGCAATTATATGACTCATGATTTAGAGCTCGCGGCTATGGTGTTCGCCCTAAAATTCTGGAGACATTGCCTTTATGGTGAGAAGTGTGTTGTTTTTACGGACCATAAGAGTTTGAAGTATTTGATGTCTCAAAAGGATTTGAATCTTAGCCAACGTAGATGGTTGGAATTGCTTAAGGATTACGAATTGATAATCGAGTATCATCTTGGAAAAGCTAATGTGGTTGTGGATGCGTTGAGCTATAAGGTTGCGATTGAGCTTAAGGCTATGTATGCAAGGTTGAGTGTGACACCGGAAGGTGGATTGTTGGCTGAGTTGCAAGTTAAGCCTACGTTGTCACATATGATTAAAGCTAAGAAATCGTTTGATGATTCCTTGGTTGAGCATGCTAAGGATATATCAGAGGGTAATCCGACGTATTTTTATTTTGATGATGATGGAGTTCTGTGTTTCAAGGGTCGAATAGTGGTGCCGGATGATCCAAAGTTGAGGAACACGATTCTGACGGAGGCTCATTCTAGTCCTTTTGTTGTACACCCCGGTAGTGTTAAGATATTTCATGGATTGAAAGAAGTGTACTACTAGTTTGGTTTGAAAAAAGGATGTGGCTGAGTTTGTTTCTAAGTGCATGGTATGTCAGTGGGTCAAGGCTGAACATCAATTTCCATCTGGGTTGTTGCAACCGTTGAGAATTTCATAACGGAAGTGGGAGAAAATCACCATGGATTTTGTGTCAGGGTCACCTTTGACACCAACTAAGAAGAATTCCATTTGAGTGATTGTGGATCGGTTTATGAAGTGTGCACATTTTTTGCCAGTGCATACAACATGCACCTTGGACAAGTTGGTGGACCTGTACATTTCTGATATCGTGCGTTTACATGGGTACCTAAGTCCATTATTTCAGATAGAGATCCGAGGTTTACAACAAGGTTTTGGGTGAGTTTGCATCAGGCTTTGGGTATAAGGTTGAATTTTAGCACCGCGTATCATCCTCAATCGGATGGTCAATTTGAGTGGGTTATCCAGGTTTTGGAGGATATGCTGAGATGTTGCATTATTGAGTTTCAAGGAACCTGGAAGAAGCACTTACCTTTGGTTGAGTTTGCGTATAACAATAGTTACCAAGTGAGTATACAGATGGCACCGTATAAGGCATTGTATGGCCGAAAGTTCCGTATGCCTTTGTGTTGGGCTGAGGTAAGGGAAAAGCATATTTCCTTACCGAATGTGTTGAAAGATACGGATGAGAAGGTCAAGCTGGTGTGTGATTGCTTGAAAGCGACTCCTGGTCGGTAGAAATCTTACGCGGATTTGAAGTGTAGGGAAATTGAATATGAGGTGGGCGATCATGTATTCTTGAAAGTGTCACCATGGAAAAAGGTGATGTGGTTCGTACATAAGAGTAAGCTTAGTCTAAGGTTTATTGGACCATACGAGGTTGTTGAGCATGTTGGTCCTGTGGCTTATCGGTTGAGGTTGCCTCCCGAGTTGCAGAAAATACATGATGTGTTCCTTGTATATATGTTATGGAGGTATCAGTCAGATCCCTTGCATGTTATGCTGGGGAGCATATTGAGTTGAGGCCGAGTTTATCCTATGATAAGGAATCGGTG
The DNA here is from genome assembly GCA_019671005.1 of Hibiscus mutabilis. Taxonomy (NCBI): domain Eukaryota; kingdom Viridiplantae; phylum Streptophyta; class Magnoliopsida; order Malvales; family Malvaceae; genus Hibiscus; species Hibiscus mutabilis. Next base: position 23,596,290 of record CM033720.1, read on the forward strand.
GACATCCTTGATTTCAGTAGCAAAGTTCTTTGTGGCAAGATGATTGAGCTTGTTAAGGCCTTGTGGTGACACCGCGATGACGAAGAAGCCACGTGGGAAAGCAAGGCAGACATGTTGGAGCAATTTTCGCATTTGTTTCCTCTAGTTAAATTTCCAGGATGGAATTTCTTAAGTGAGGGAGAGTTGTAACACCCCCGTTTTGGGCTTAGATGTTTTAAGGCTTTGTTCGAAGGTTTAGTGGACCAGTATTAGAGATTTGAGTCAGTTTCAGGATTAAATCAGATTAAATATTTTTGAAGGTAATAAAATTGTGGAAAAATATTCTAAAATCATTATTAAATATATTAATGATTATGGTAAAGTCAATTTTGGAAAACGAGTTTTGGAAATTGGGCATTTTGGACTAGTGACCAAAAAGCAATCTTTGAAAACTATTTTTAGTAGTTGTTTTGTAAAGAGTCAAAACTTTGAATCTTTAAGGAGCTAATTGCCCAAATGTCTAATATCAAACTTTATCCCTTAATTGGCTATTTTTAAAGTGTTTTGGAAAATATAAATAGGTTGGAGAGAATTATTTTGTGATTAAAAGCTTTAAAATAAAAATAATGTAACTAACTTTCTCAAAATATTTTCTCTCAAAATCTATCCAGCCAAACATCATTTTCTTCTTCTAAATCTTTAGGTAAACCTTTATTTTCTTAAATATTTTGTTTGTAAATGATTCTTTGTTGTTAGTTTACAAAAACCTTATTGTTTTAACTTTGTTTTCTCATATAAATCATCCACTTAAGGGAGAAAGCATCCATTAGAGGTAAGGTTCGTTCTCCTCCTCTAATGAAAGGTTTTTTTTACTGAAATTCCTAAGTTGATGACTCTTTATAATTGTTTTATAATGTGTTTTGATAGTTTAATTGAGTAAAATTGGTTTAATTGTGTTTTGATTGATGAAATTTGTGGATCTTCATACTTGTTCTGTTTTACTGGGATTTTGATCAGATTAGATCATGATTTTGATGTTTAATTGAGTTAATAACGTGGTTTTAACATTGTAATCCCGAAACAAGTTGAATCTCTAACGTTTAAAATGAAGGGTTTTGGGGTGATAGTTGAGTTAATCATTGCTGGAAGTAAAAGGATGTTGAGAAAGGCTTTTTAGATGTCAATTGATGGTGTTTAATGGGTTGAATCATTATATTATGGCTAGGTTGAGTTTCGGAAGTGTTTGAGGATGTTTTCGATATGTTTCAGATGGTTTTTGAGCGGGCAACTTAGAGTTGTGGGTAATTGCTTGTTGGCAATGGTTTGAATGCATAATGATGCATTTGCCCTCTGGTTTTATGTGAATAAAATAGGGGAGAATCAAGGCAACGAAGCTTGACGTTGTTTGTTGCTTACCAGGAGCTCGATTTGAGTCGGTGAACAAAGCGAGGTGTATCGGTGAGTGGAAACTGATTTAAACGCCTTTAAGAGGTTTAATAAAGGTTGTTGGGAGTTTAGTACAAGTTTAAAACACTTACCTAAGCTCAGAAGTAAGTTTTCCCTCTTTTGCTCATTAATATCGGTTCGGATATGAGCATGTGTAATTCATGTTTTTGTCGTAAACATGGTTTGATTTACTTACTGGAAATGAATGATTTTAAGTACATATGCAGGGGTTTGAAAGTATAAGAAATGCTAGTGAGGATTGGTTTTCATTTCGGTCAGGAATGGTGTTATTGCTTTGGCAACGTGATTTGCATATGTGGTGATTTCGTATAATGCATTGTAAAATAATGAGTAAATGGTTTTGTAAATGATATATTGGCTATGTGACATGATGAGAAAACATTCAGATATAGTTGGCATACCATAGATGAAGTGCACTATAATATGTTATAGATCGATCGTGGTTAAGAGTCCTTAAGGTAAGCAGTCGGCTACCCAGATTACAATGTTGTCACTTGGGTTGAGCGGTCGGTTCCCCTTGTTGATGCTAGGCTTGCAGTCAGCAAGGGTGTTATATCTTGCACTTGGCAAGGGTGTTATATATTGCGGTCGGTAAGGGTGTTATATCATGTGGTTGGCATGGTGTGGGTTATGGTAGTGGTCGACTACCATGAGAGATCCGTGTATCCGAATTGTAAGGTAACGGTCGGTTAACTAAGGATTAGCGGTCGGCTAAATAAGGATAGTGGTCGACTATTCAAAGATAGTGGTCGTCTATCAGGGGTCCCTATAAATGCCAATATATGCAAGTTCATGTGTTGAACCTACCTTTTAATGCTTTGGGATTTAAGCATGGTTTTGTAATTTAATGCTTTGGGATTTAAGCATGTGGTTTGTACGCACAGATTGAAAACAAGTGTTTAGTTCTCAAGTGTTATATCACATCATTGTTTTAAGAGTATCCTCACTAAGCATGTGTGCTTAGGCTCTCTTTTTCCTAATGATGCAGAGCATTGAAGTTTGGGGGCTACAAAGGCAAGTTTAGAGTGATCCAAGACAATGACTACTTTGAGTATGAACTCGGTTTATGTTTCCGGTTAATAAGGCAATGTGCTAGCCATATTTTGGGGTTTTGTAATTTTGTTTTCGCATGGTTTTTAAGCATATTATGTGCTGGATTGTAAGGCTGATTTTATGCTGATATGTTGGTTGTTGATCTTTGCTTATAGTTGAGATTAGGTGGTTGCATAGGAATGCATCTAGTTAACCTTTGATGGTTGCCATGTTTTGATGACTCAAGCAAGTTTGTTTTGATGTTTTAGATGTGTGAGTATGATAAGTATGCCTTGAAAGTGGCTAATGTGAGTTTTGGTTGTTCGGTAGAATGATATTAGGAAGCATGCCTATAGAATATCTTGGGAAATATGAATTCCATGTGATGTTGTTGATTCTATGAAGTTTGGTTAGGGAAGTGTCCTAGTGATGTTGTATAAGTGTTTGAAGCATGTTAGAGCATTTTGGTTTTCATTAAAGAGTGTTTAGACAGCAAATTGGGACTTTAGAGGTCCAGGCGTACCAGTACGGGTGTACCTGTTTTGGTATGTTAGGATGATCAATCAATGTATATGTTGGCCAAGATGGGGTGAATTGGCTATTTTAAAAGTTCGGCGGCAAATCGAAAAAAGATTAACAATGGGACACAATGATTTATAGTGGTTCAAGCTTCTAACAAGCTCTACATCCCCTACCTTAGCTTCCTAATAAGGATTTTCAACCAATTTCACTATGAAATTCTTCCCTTTTTCTAGGCTTAAGAGGCAACCGTTACAATTTCAAGCTTTCTACCCAAAGCTTTTAACAATTCACTCTTGAATACAAAGAAAGAAATGGCAAATGAATAAAAGCCTTTACAAGGTAAATGTTTGCCCAATTTACAAGAACACTCAACCCCAAACTTGAAATAAAGATTACAATGAAATACACAAGTTGGGTACAAGGGTTTGAAAATAAAAGCTCAAAGGGTTGGATTTTGCTTGAATGCTTGAGTGTTGATCAAAGTAGGTGCATTAGTTGTTGCAGTAGCTTTGGAGTCTTGTATTTATACCCTTTCATTGAATTCTAGTCGTTTCAGTAGTTGGGGTATTGAATATAGCCGTTCGTGACCAAGTTTCCCGCAATAAATGCTGTTTGGTCACCTACGTATTGGTACACGTAGGCCCGTATCGATACCTGTTGCAAAACAAATATAGCCGTTGCGTATGACCGTATCGATACGTGGGAGACCGTATCGAAATGCTCACAGTGTAAAATTGGTGGCATACCGAAACAACATTGTCGTATCGGTACGAGTTTTGGTCACTGGAATATGAGATGAAAAATTGCATCGGTACGCCTAGGGGCATATCGGTACGGGTAACGGAAAAATTAAAAGTTTGTTAATTACAATAACTGACAAGGCAACGGTCGAAAATATTTAATGCATACCGTATCAAAACGGCTGGGACCGTATGGGTACGGATAAAAATTCTTAAAACCCATATTTCAAACCGTATCGAAACAGCGTAAAGCTGTATCAAAACACTTTACAAAACCACTTAGTATCTTTTCCTTGTCGAAAACATTTAATGCATACCATTGCGTATTTATGTATTTTTGGCTTGAAACACTTGGAAATTTTTGGGTTTAAGTTTTTAACTTTGGAAATCTTTTCCTTGTCATTTTGTGAGACTTTTGAATACTTAAAAATTTATTTCATTTTGCAATTTAGTCCTTAAACACTTTATTATATCACAATCAAACATAAGTTTTACAATCTCCATCTTTTTGATATAACAAAACCAAAGTGAAATTTTTTAAGTATCTTTAAAGAAAAAGTTGCCCCTTAATTTAAGGCTAAAAAGTTTGAAAAATTTTGGCTAACTTTTCTCCTATTTTTGTTAGATCAAAATCAATGCAATAGGGATAAAAGGAAACAATAACAACTCCAAGCAATTAAATAAGCAACATAAGCATTAAACATCAAGTCATAGTTCAAGCAACATAGTTGTAATCCAACTTAAATCCTAAAAACATAAACCAAATAAAAAGCAAAAATAAAGCATAGGAGTTCATAAGAACATAAAAACATAGGTGCATAATAATCCTAATATGATATGGTATGTAATGCAAAAAGTCTAATGATCTATCCCATCGTTTTCATCTTCTTCATCTTCGTCATCTTCATCCTCATCATCGTTGGCTTGAGGCCCAAGGGATTGACGCCACTCGCCACGAAACACGATAAGAGTGAGATCCATAGAGTTTTGGTGATCTTCAATTGCCGTCACTCTTTCCTCTAAGCAAGAAAAGCGTGTATCAATAGCGGCAAACCCGAAGTTCATAGTTGTGTACAAGTTGGTGAATTGTTCATTAAGGTAAACCATGAGGGCATCAGGATTGGGTTGGTCCATCGGAGCTTGTGGAAAGGGAGCCACCACCGGATTGGGTTGAACACCTCCCAGAAGATCGGTGTTCCTAATCCATTGTCCATTGTAGTATGTAAACTTTGCTCGTCGAATGGAACGCTCATCAATAGGATCGGTGAGGGGTTCCGCAAGGTCATAAGAATAATCAATTCCCATCTTGTGAAATATGTAGCTCAAAGCGGTACCGTAAGTGAATGAGGTAACCATAGAGGTATGACGGTGTTGCACAAGGAATACGATCTCCCAAAACATAATTTGAGCAAGGTTAGGGTGCTTACCCTCACATAAGCAATGGATCCAAAAGTCATTGACTTGTTGGATCGTGGTGAAGTTCCCACCAGATGGACGAAACCACCAAGTGATCATAAGGTGTAGGATTCGGTCATCTGCATCAAGTATGGTCATGGAACCTCTAATGGTATGTCCCAAAGAATCCTCATCGTCAATCCCTGTATCCTCAAGACCCAAATAGTTTGCCAAAATGGTTGAATCAATACGAAACTTTTAACCCATTAAGTAAGACTCAATCACAATAACTAAGGTTTTCTTTTTATTGTAAATACACCGGGCATTGGAATAAGATATCAAAACAAGATTTCGGTATAAAACCCCGGGTATACTAAAAAACTGCATAAATTTCCATTCTTCCATCAAATGAAGATATTTAGATTGAAACCTTTTGGAAGATAGAAAAGGAATGGAAGTAACACGCTCTCGGTGAATTTTGTAATTTTGATACTTTTTAAAACGCTCGATAGCAAGAGGATATTGCGGTTCATTAAAACAATGTTGAAAAATATAGGTAAGATTGGGTCGATTACCATTATAGTCGGGATTAGGAGGATTGGAACTAGAGCAATATCTTTTCGCGCACGTTTCTTTGGGGCCATAATCTGAAATCAATATCAAACCAAAAACAATGTATGCATAAATCAATAAATTCGATCCAAAAATTAATCCAACAATCAAGGTATTGTCAAAATTCTATATAATATAGTTTAAAAACATATACAAGTATAAAAATAATTTTTGGTAAAAGAAAACTTCAAAATTAGTGTTAAAAAATATATGATATAATTTTATATTTGAATCAAAAAAATTCAGATTTGAAAAAGTTTTTACAAAAAATTGAAAACTATATAGGTTCTAAATATATGATTATAGTACAAAAAATTCACAATCGAAGCCTTTCTTCTTGAGTTGTGGACAATCAATTTTGATTTGCCCTGACTTCTTGCATTCGTAGCACACGATTGGATCATTTTCTTATTCCTTGCTCTTGTTCTTGAGATCCCTTCTTGGATTGAATTTCCTTCTTCGGTTGGATCTCATGAGCCGAGTGAATCGTTTGTTTATCATAGCCAACTATTCGTCTTCCTCCTTACTTGAATAACTTTCTTCTAGTCAGGCTTTGAGAGCGATTCCCATCTTTTTCTTCTCCACTTCCATCTTTTCATCCTTTATTTCATCATTCTTCTTTTCTTCCTCTTTTTCTTTCTTCATTATCTCATGGGTGAGAAGATACCCCATGAGTGCGTCGAGCTTTAGCGTTTTGAGATCCTTTACTTCTATAATGGCTGTTCTTTTACCGTCCCAAGACTTGGGAAATGAGTAGAGAAGTTTTTGAACTAGCTTCTCCTCTGGGATGATTTCTCCTAGACCTTTGAGGCCATTGACAATGGAGAAACGTTTGAACATCTTGGAGATTTCTTCATCCAGATCCATCTTGAGTTTTTCATAACTCAAATTAAGAATCCCAATCTTGGTTTCCTTAACTTTATTGGTGCCTTCGTATGTGATTTCTAACTTGTCTCATATTTCTTTGGCACTCGAACAAGATGACATCTTGGAGTACTCGTCTGGTCCAAGTGAGAAAAATAGCATATTCATTGCCTTATAAGTGACTTGGAGCTTCTTCTGATCTTCATCGGTCATCTCGTGCTTGGACTTCGGTAGTAACCGATCACCTTCTCTCTTCATCGAAATTGTTGGTCCATCCCCCACTACATCCTATAGGAGGTAGTCGTGTGATTTGATGAAGAACTTCATACGATTTTTCCAATAGGGATAGTTATCCCCATTGAAGTATAGAGGTTTGGTGATGGATTGAGACTCGTACAAGTTGTTGTCGGAGGTGGATGCCATGGCTTTGAATTTGATTGATTGAATCACCTTCTAGGATCGCCTCAACAGTTGTTAGACCTTCGGTTGAGTGTGGCTCTAATACCAATTATTAGGATGATCAATCAATGTAGATGTTGGCCAATAGGGGTGAATTGGCTATTTTAAAAGTTTGGAAGCAAATCGGAAAAGATAGACAATGGGACACAATGATTTATAGTGGTAACCGTTAGCTTCCTACTAAGGATTTTCAACCAATTTCACTATGAAATTCTTCCCCTTTTCTAGGCTTAGGAGGTAACCGTTACAAGTTCAAGCTTTCTACCCAAAGCTTTGAACAATTCACTCTTGAATACAAAGAAAGAAATGGCAAATGAATAAAAGCCCTCACAAGGTAAATGTTTGCCCAATTTACAAGAACACTCAGCCCCAAACTTGAAATAAAGATTACAATTAAATACACAAGTTGGGTACAAGGGTTTGAAAATAAAAGCTCAAAGGGTTGGATTTTACTTGATTTGTAACACCCCTACCCTGGTTTGGCAGCAAACCGGTTCGGGAGCGTTACCGAGTACATTACAAGCAAGAACAAGGCTAACTCATCCCTATTAGATGGGTTACTTAACTAGCAAGCAACCAAACTTTTATAACTTAACTTGTAAGCAATCTCAATTACAAGACATTACATGTTGCTAATTAATTCAATTAACATCATCATACAATCACATTCGAACAACCTAAGAGCAAACATGCTTCCATTTTCATTTCATAGATCCTTAGATTGATACATATAACATTTCATACATAACATACTAAACATGATCAATTGCACATACCTTGATTCCAAGCAAGCCAAATGCCAAGCCTTACCAATCGGCATTTACAATTCAAACTTACAAGATCACATGCAAGACATTCGAATGTTCACACAAGACTATCTTATTTCACAAGTTATTCGAATGGTACAAGGCTAGATCAATTTCTTTGAACATTCAATATATACATATCAATATGCGCAGCAACATATTTCATTACATAGGATTTGAGTTCATTACTTGATTTACAATAACAACCAAGATCATAACATGATAAGCCCATTCAAAACAACCTATATATATACAAGTTCAAGTATCCAAAATCCATGCAGAAGTCATTATATACAAACTAAGTGCCACCAACTAGGGGAGTACAAAACATGCATTAACCATACTTTTGCTATGCTTACGTCTTGCTTCGAGCTCAAGAAATGAGGCTTCAGGATCAAGCAACGATAGAATCCTTTATCCTATGGTTGGGAAAAATGAAAACAAGAGTGATAAGTACAAGAATGTACTTAGTGAGGTAGTAACTAATTCTAACCAATTAATAAGACATGTATCTATTAGCTAAGTTTGAACCTAGTCATGGTTGGAATCATTCAAATTCAAGCTTTACTAAAACTTCATTTCAAGTCGAATAACATACTCAAGCAATATACACATTTCAATTCAAGTACATATCCAGGCAATATACATACATCTCAAGTCAAGTAACAATTAGTTCAAGTTTACATATTTGTCATTTCATGAATACATATCAAGTAGTCCAAGTAGCAAGTTTACATGTCAAGTAATTCAAGTAGCAAGTTTGCATGTTATGAAATTCAAGTAACAAATAGTTCAAGACAAGTATTTAAACAAATCATACTTATTAGCTCATTTATATTCTTTTGAAACAACCCTTGGTTTATAGTTTGACTAGGTAATCAAGTCTCCAACCAACTGTCGCCACAAGATGTACCGTAGTACTGGTCAACCCTTCTACTATCTCCAAAGACCGCATACGTACCCTTCGTCTGTTGCCAATTAGGGGCTTTAGCCCTGGACCGTAGTCCACCCTAACACAATGAGCTCTAAACACTAAGGCATCCGCTTCTACCTATTCAACTAGCAACCAAGGTTGTTTGATTACACTTTATTTATTCAAATATTTTCAAGTTCAAGATCAAGTATCATTCCAGAATTAATTCAAACAATGAATAGCAACATCATGCTTTAGCCCTTAGGCCAATTGAGACCTAGTTCTTCATTTTGCATTTTAACTTGTTATTCAAGTAAACATTTGACATATTCCATCTTAGGCATCAAGCAATATCTTTATTTCATGTCTTAAGTCATGTTATCAAGTATTTTCATCACATAAATCCATACAAGCAAGCATTTGATGATTCATACCAAGGCATCAAGAATCAAGCATTTACACCATAGAGCACTATCAAGCAAGCATTATAATAAGTCATATCCATCAAAAATCAAGCATTTACACCATAGAGCACTATCAAGCAAGCATTATAAATAGTCATATCCAAGGCATGGAATCATACATTTGTTATCATTTTTCTTTCTAATTAATTTATCAATTTGCATGCTATTACTTACTCACATTTTTAGTTTAGTTCAATCTTCCCTTTTATTCATATTCAAGTTAAATTAAGATCATTAACATGGCATATCAATAGGAAGAAGATAGTCATGCATATTTGGTTAGGACCTAAGTCCTAACCCTATTGTAAACTACACTCACAATACTCCAAGCTAGCTAGTCTCGCAAAACTATCCCCTTTTTCTTGTCCCTTGAATGCTCGACTTTAGTTCCTTCTCCAAAGTCCTTTCCTTGCTCTAATAAATCACATAGATAGAACAAGGTCAAAACATGTAAATCACAAAATCATTCAACATAGAAACAAGATTAATACATCACATATACAAGACCAATAATATCTAAACTGCTACTACCAGGCAGCAGGTGCACTGCTTACTTAAACGTGCATAACTTTCATTTCGTACGTCAGAATTTCAATTGGTTTACACCGTTGGAAAGATAAATTAATTTTGTTTCTAACCATATAGGCCTTGCATTTTAGTTCTTTGACAATTAATACAGTTTTTAGCTTAAAGATATGATAATTTACATCACTAGACAGTTTGCACTGTCCCTAGCGTTTCTTCTCTACAATTCATTCTACAATCCAGAATTCAGTTATGTTTTCCCCTAATGAATTTTGACATGTTAAAGCATTGTCCATAAAATTTTCAGCCTTAAATTCCCTTTATACAATTTATGTAATACCCCAAAATTTACTAAGTTGATTAAGGGTCATTTAGTGCTAAGATAATAGCTTAAAAGCTAACTTAGTGACTAAAATGACAAAAATGCGAAAGTTGGGATTTCTTTAATTATGGGTTTTGGAAAGGTAATTTCTAAGGTTTAAAGGCATCATGTGATAGATAGTGAATTGAATAAGGTATTCTTAAAGTTTGGTTGAATACCAAGGAAAATTGGAATGGAAATTGAAGTTTAAAAGTTTAGTAACCAAAATGTAAATTTTGAAAATTTTATGGCTAAAGTATACACTTTGGAAAAGTTTGGGGACTGAAGTTGTAATTTCCCAAAAGTTAAGGGTTTTTATTTTAGAAATAAATAGATCACCTAAGGGTGTGAATCGAATGTAGAATTTTTGGTTCGATATGATACTTCGATTATTGGGAAAATCGTAGTTAAAGTTTAAGTGGAATTCGTATACTCGGATCGAACTGGAAAATTTTGAAATTTTACCATATGATGGAGAATGGTTATAAAAGTCATTTCCAAGTGTTGGAAATATTTTTAGTTTGATTCAAGATGAATCCTACAGTTTATTTATCAATATATTTGATCGAATGGAAATTTTGGAGACTGATCCAAAAGATATGGAAAAATTCATAAAATATTACTTTATGAATATTTTATTATAGTTGGTTGGATTCTAACTAGATTTAGTTGAATTTTTACAAGAATGGCAAACTAGTAAATAAAAACTAGTTGGAAGGTAAATTGGTCATTTGGCCCCAATGGAAATTTTGAAATATTTAAAAAGTTATAAGGGCAATTTTGGAAAGAGAAAATGGAATATTAAATCTTGGCCCTTTATTGATTATAAAATCAATCTCAACCATTGGATAAAAAGGGGCAAAATTGTAATTTCACTATTAAATGAATTTAATATTCATTTAATATATATATGTGTAAAATAATGGTAAAAAGATGAACCAAATGTTCATCTTTTCCAGCAACAAACCTGAGGTATAGGGAAAGAAAGAGAGAGAAAATTTCCAAGCTCGATTCAAGCCCCGAAACTCAGTTTTCAGGTAATCTCTTCAACTACAAAGTTGTTCTACTCTTCAAGCTCTGTCATTTGATATCAATAATTCATGGAATCCATGCTTGATTGATGAGAATTTACATGAGAAAGAAATTAGGGTTTATGGATCAAATTGGGGCTTTTGAGATTTTGTGATTCCATGATTTAATTCTAGTTGGGATTTAAGTTTTACATGTTTTGATTATTATGAAGATGATTAGGGTTTATGGATTCAAGTTTAATTTAGGGTTTGTGATGTTGAAATAATGAACTAGTAAGCTTGAATTGTTGTTTGGAAGCAAAACCCTAAGTTAAATTTTGTGGGGACCATTTTGGCAAATTGAAAAGTTGAAGGACCAAATCTGAATTTTTAGAATTTGGAGTGTATTTATGTTATTAATGATGTTAGAGATAAGAAAATGAAGTTAGAATGCCAAATTGATGTTGAATTGAATTAATGACCATTTTGACAAATTGTCAAAGTTAAGTGACCAAATCGAAATGGAAGTTTTGTATGGGGTCTAAATCTGATTTTTAGTTGCAATGATGGAATTAAGGTAGTAATGTTGAATTGAGGACTAAATTGCAAAGTTAAGAAGCATGAATCCTTATCTTTGCATTTGAGTACCTATTTTGGTAAATAAGGAAAATTAGAGAGAATTGTTGTGAATAAATTATTTGGTGAAGAATGTGATGAGTTGGTGGTTTAAATCTAGCGACTGGACTAAATTGAAAAGTAGAGAAGTAAGGAGAAGTTGGAATAAAAGTTGAAGTTGTTTATGGAAGTTGTGTAGAAAAGCTGGTTTATGGCAGTAACTTTGAAAATTCAACATATATTCTACAAAAATGGTTAGAAGGTGAATTTTATACCGATGTAAAGATTTGTTCATCTAGTTTCGTGTCCAACAAAAGGAAACTGATTTCGAGTTCCGAGTAAAAAGATATGAATTTTAAGTGGTGAAAGGTCAGAAAACATTATAGCAGGTTGTTCCAAAATTCAATACTGGAATTGACTTTGAAAATTCTCCATAAATCGTACAAGTTGAATTTGGGATATTAATTTATATGGTTGAAAAGCTTATTGAATCTAGTTTCTATCGGAACAAACGGAATCGAATTCCGAGTTGTATATTATTTTATAGAAATATTTCTTTGGAGATACTGCAAACTGCCAGAAAATGAGAATTGATACACTTTGTATCCAAGGTTGATTAGTAAGCTTGAAAAGGGTTAATGGAAGTTCAAATTGGTCACTAAGGACCATAATGAGTTTTTGAACAATAAAAGGAATAAAAGAAAATGTTTGGAGATTTTGTATTCGAATGATTATATTGGACAATATGTAACATATTGTTAGATTGGAATCTAACAAATATTTTACTTATTTGAATTATGAAGTTAAGTTCGAATCAAGGGAAGTTCAAAGTACAATGAAGGAAAGGGTCGAAGAGGACTTAGTGAGGCATACTAATACATGGCCCAGGAGAGTGCAATGCATACATAACATTATACATAGATGTTTTATACATCCCCGGTAAGACTTGCGATGAGTCTACCTGGCTTATATATTGTCATGATAACTATGTAATTGATCATGCATTTGACATACTTAAATATGTCAAAGGTTGAAAATATGAACGTCGAATCAAGGGAAGTTCAAAGTACAATGAAGGAAAGGGTCGAAGAGGACTTAGTGAGGCATACTAATACATGGCCCAGGAGAGTGCAATGCATACATAACATTATACATAGATGTTTTATACATCCCCGGTAAGACTTGCGATGAGTCTACCTGGCTTATATATTGTCATGATAACTATGTAATTGATATGAACGTCAATGGAAAAGACCCAGAGAAGTACCCAGGTGGCCCCATTACTCGAGCAAGGGCCAAGGAGTTCCAAGCAGCCATGGAAAATATGTTTACATCAAGCTTGGGACGTGAGAAAGAAGAAATAATAAGGGAGGAACACTTTACTTTGCTTATGCATGAATTTGCATGAGTATTTAAAGTTTGCATAACATTCATTGCATTCAATAAACATGTTGTTCATTAAAGCATGCGTTGCATTTAAACATGTAGTTCATTTAGTTATACACTTCATTTAACTAAGTAGTTCATTGATTAAACTAGTTCATTCAAGATTATTAGTTCATTGAATAAAGTTAGTTCATTAATTAAACTAGTTCATTCATCAAACTAGCTCATTTATTAAACTAACTCTTAATTGTTTACATGCATGTTTTCAATTAAAGATTGAATAAAGTTTACCTTTGTGTCTAGGTGCATGAGGGAAGATGAACGGTTTTACGGATGCAAGAATATCAGCAGAATGTCTTCCAATTCTGGATGAGATACAGACGTGTTTGGATCCAGAAATCAATTGGACGTTATTCCTCCATCTCTTAGCTTTCCAATGCCTTTTGAATCACCTCAATCCGATATCGGGAGCTTGAGATACGAATGATTTATCAAGACAAGGCAGGCTGAAATTTTTATTACGGGAATTTTATGCATGGATGATTTGAATGAATTTGAGCCAAGGAAGAGTTCTTTCATCTTCTACCAAGAGACAAGCAATTGATGGCCATCTTAATTCAGCAAATTCAAGGCATTCAAGTGGGGGTTTCAAAATTCATTGAGGAGACATGAAATGAAGGCTGGATGAAACTCACCTTTTATGACATTCAAGTCATATTAATCAGCTTGGAAGATGAAGAGTTGCACTTAAACTGGACAACAAGGATGTCTACATTCATCCTTGTCCACATTCATCCCCTTTCTCTTCATATGATAGCAAAACAAGGCAGCCCAAGAGTCCTTCTTAATTTGGACGAAAATATGACTAAATTCAACCTCAATTTGTCTAAACTAATCAGCTTTGAAGATGAGAAGAAAGGACAAAGCATTCATGTGTATTCAAGTGCATTAAGATGAGCATTCATCTTTCTTGTAACACCTTTTCATATTCTGCCTACTTCTACTATAAATAGGCATCTTTAGGATCATTGTAAGACACACTTTGAATATATAAAACATCTTTGAAAGATTGCTTTCATTCTTGTTCTCTTGTGGAACTTTATCGGCTTCAAGTTAGTCTTGTAGTCTTCATCCATTTCCCTTTGTTATAGCGTTGGTTCCTAGCTCATCTATAGCTAGTGGGTCACGTTCCATATCCTACCACTTCATTTCCACTTTATTATATTGCTGGTTCCTAACTCTTTATAGTTAGGGGGTCACAATCCATCCTTTGAATTTCTTCATCTTAACGCCAACACCCCATCATCTTCACCTACATTTTCATCTTTTATTTTTTTTTTTCCATAATCACAACTATCACTCTTCCTACACCCCTTCTACATATCTTTCATCCCATTATTTCTATTTCTTATTTATCTATTTCTACTTACATTATTGTTTGAGTAATTTGAGAATACATTCAAAGCATCATAGAGTTCTTACTAGAATCACGATCGGGCATTCACATATATGATTCAAAACTCATAGTCGAGATCATATCATTTGGTATCGAGCCTAGACGATTCAGTAAGCGTATTATTTTTTCTCTCTCCCGGTTAGTAAAAAAATCAAAGAAAAAAATCAAAAAAAAATCTTAAAGAGGGAGGGAGCAATCTCTATTCTTGTTTAAAAAAAAATTACAATACATCATTTCTTATTGCTGAATTACAAATTCCTTTACCTATTCTTAGTAATTCTTTCTTTTTTGAAGCCATTATCCTTTTATTATTCATCATTCTCCTACCAAGCTAGAATTGTTTCAGCCAAGTCCACGAGACACTTGTAAGCCTTGAGGAAGTTCCCAAAAGGACTTGAAAATAAAGCACGAGTGGTAAAAGGCATGAGTGTGCATTAAGGGGAAAAGCCTAACCCGAGTGAAACACGAGTGTGAGTGCATTTTCTTTGGAGTGGAAAGGTGAGATTTTGTGTTAGTAAGGTTTAATTTCTTTTGTTTCTTTATCTAACATGTCACAAAGATCTGGTCATAGTGGTGAAGGAGTTCCCAATTTGCAAAATCAGGCTATGCTTCAAGCAATGGCCAAAATGATCCAAGAGCAATTGGAGCCCCTAATTGAACGAATAGACCAGCTTGAAATTTCACAAGCTAATCAGGGTAATGAGGAGTATCCTGAAGAAGTTGAAGTAGATGATGTGCAAGATCAAGTATCCCAACATAGCATGGTACAACAAGGCCGAGAGCTCGACCACGAGTAGACGATAATCTCAAAGAACATCAAGATTACCATTCCTCCTTTTCAAGGAAGAACGGATCCTGAAACCTATCTTGCATGGGAAAAGAAGGTTGAGCACATTTTTGAGTGCCATAACTATTCAGAGCTTAAAAAGGTAAAACTCGCTGCCATTGAGTTTACGGATTATGCACTAATATGGTGGGATCAATTGACATCAAGTAGGAGACGCAATGGAGAACATCCTATCACTACATGGGATGAAATGAAAGCGGTGATGCGAAGGCGATTCATTCCAACCCACTACCATCGAGTTATTCAACCGTCTTCAAAATCTTTCACAAGGTAACCGAAGTGTTGAAGATTACTACAAAGAGATGGAGGTGTCCATGATTCGAGCCAACATCGACGAGGATCGAGAAGCCACAATGGCAAGATTCCTAGCGGGACTAAATCCGGACATTGCGAACGTGGTCGAAGTTGCAACATTATGTGGAGATGGAAGACATGGTGCATATGGCCATGAAAGTGGAAAAACAGCTCAAAAGAAAGGGTGCCACACGATCTTATGGGAGTTCAACATCAAAATGGGGGCAAAGTTCATACAAGAAGACTCCTCCAATACCGTCCCACGAAAAAGGAGGACCACCGAAAAGGAAGTAAGCCCATTGCGAAACCAGCAAGGGTAAGACTACCGCTACTCCAAATTGTTCCCGACATACAATGTTTTAAGTGTTTGGGGCGTGGACACATTGCAAGCCAATGTCCGAACCGCAACACCATGCTTCTTCGAGATGATGGAGAAGTTGAATCGGAACAAGAAGAGGATGAGAATGAAGATGTTGCCATCGAAGAAGAAGAATTAGAGTATGGTGTGGAAGGAGAGGTTCTTGTTGTCAAAAGAAGCCTAAACGCATAATCCGTTGGAGGAAATGAACAACGAAAAATATCTTCCATACTCGTTGCCATGTTGGAGGAAAGGTATGCTTTGTTATTATTGATGGTGGTAGTTGCACTAATGTTGGGCTAGTACCTTAATGGTAGATACACTTGGCTTGGCAACAACAAAGCATCCACAACCTTATAAGCTACAATGGCTCAACGATGGAGGAGAACTCAAGGTGACCAAACAAGTTCGAATTGTTTTCTCTATTGGGAAGTACAAAGACGAGGTATTATGCGATGTCGTTCCAATGCACGCAAGCCATTTATTACTTGGAAGGCCTTGGCAATTTGATAGGTGAGTGATCCATGACGGGTATACCAACCGGTATACGTTTACCCATGAAGCAAAGAAGATCACTTTAGCCCCACTTTCTCCAAAACAAATACATGAAGACCAAATTTTATTGAGAGAAAAAATTGAAAAAGCCAAAGAGAGAGAGACCAAAATGGAGGTAAAAGCAAAGGAGTGTGATCAAAATGAGGGAAGGAAAATCAGCATTCTTTCTAAAGAGAGAGAGTTGAAAAAGAGTTTAATGACAAAGAAAGGAAGCACTTGTGCTCATGTACAAGGAAAATTTCTTGAATACTAACTACCTTGATCAAAATTTGCCTGCTTTTGTTGTGTCTTTATTGCAGGAGTTTGATGACCTATTTCCAGAGGAAATACCAAGTGGGCTGCCACCTATTCGTGGCATAGAACATCAAATAGACTTTGTTCCCGGAGCCGTCATTCCAAACCGACCAGCGTGCATCAAGCAACCCCAAGAAACTAAGGAGTTGCAAAGGCAAGTATCTGAGTTGATGTCAAAAGGCTACGTGAGGGAAAGCCTTAGCCCATGTGCCGTGCCGGTTCTACTTGTGCCAAAGAAGGATGGAACTTGGCGCATGTGTGTGGACTGCCGAGCGGTAAACAAAATTACGGTAAAGTATCGTCACCCTATTCCTCGCTTAGATGACATGTTAGATGAGCTTAGTGGTTCTAACCTCTTTTCCAAGATTGATCTTAAAAGTTGTTACCACCAAATACGAATGCGGGAAGGTGATGAGTGGAAAACAGCATTCAAAACTAAGCAAGGCCTTTTTGAGTGGTTGGTTATGCCTTTTGGCTTAACTAATGCTCCAAGCACGTTTATGAGGTTAATGAATCATGTTCTTAGGCCATTCTTGGGTAAGTTTTGTGTGGTTTACTTTGATGACATTCTAATCTATAGTAAAACCATGGAAGAACATGTTCAACATTTAAGGTCAGTTTTGCTAGTTTTGAGGAAGGAAAACTGTTTGCTAACTTACAAAAATGTACATTTTGTACCGACAGGTTGTTTTCCTAGGTTTCGTTGTGAGTTCTGAAGGCTTGGAGGTGGGCAAAGAGAAGGTTAAAGCCATTGAAGAGTGGCCACGACCAGCAAGCATTTCTCAAGTTAGGAGCTTCCATGGACTTGCAAGTTTTTATCAAGATTCGTCCCAACTTCAGCACCATAGCCGCCCCACTAACAAGTGTTATTAAGAAGAATTCTAAATTCTTTTGGGGGAAGATCAAGAGAAGTCCTTTAATAGCATTAAAGATTGTTTAATACATGCCTTTACTTGCTCTACCTGATTTTAATCTAACTTTTGAAATTGAATGTGATGCATCGTGTAGGAATTGGAGCAGTTTTGTCTCAAGGTGGACGTCCTATAGCCTATTTCAAAGAAAAATTAAGTGGAGCTACGCTTAATTACCCTACCTATGACAAGGAGATGTATGCTCTTGTGAGGGCAATGGAAACATGGCAACATTACCTTTGGCCTAAGGAGTTCATCATTCACACTGATCATGAGGCATTGAAACATATCCGGGGCAGCATAAACTCAACAAAAGGCATGCCAAATGGGTGGAGTTTCTTGAAACTTTCCCATATGTTATCAAGTACAAGAAAGGTAAGGAGAATATAGTTGCCGATGCATTGTCACGGAGGTATATTCTTTTAAACACTTTGGAATCTAAGTTATTGGGTTTTGTTTTTATTAAAGACTTATATGTCTCTCGACTGATTTTGGAGAGATTTACAAAGCTTGTGAGAAAAGGTCAATTGAAAAATACTATAAGCATGATGGTTTCCTATTTAAGGAAGGAAGACTATGCATCCCTCAAGGTTCCATGTGAATTGCTAACTAAGGAAGCTCATGAAGGAGGATTAATGGGACATTTTGGGATAGCAAAGACTTTGGCTATACTTCAAGAGCACCTATATTGGCCTAAAATGAAACGAGATGTGGAGAGGTTGTGTGAGCGATGCATCACTTGCAGGAAGGCCAAATCTAAAGTCATGCCACATGGACTTTACACACCACTACCCATACCGGAAGCACCATGGATGGATATTTCAATGGATTTTGTGCTAGGGCTTCCACGTACCAAGAATAACAAAGATTCCATCTTTGTAGTTGTGAATAGATTCTCCAAAATGGCTCATTTCATTCCAGTAACAAAACTAATGATGCCTCACATATTGCTACTTTGTTTTTCAGGGAAATCTTAAGGTTACATGGCATACCAAGAACTATTGTGTCTGATCGGGATGTGAAGTTCTTAAGTCACTTTTTGGAGAGCCCTATGGAGTAAGATTGGTACTAAGTTACTATTCTCCACCACTTGCCACCCTCAAACGGATGGCCAAACTGAAGTGGTGAACCGAGTACTTTCTATGTTACTTGATCCATCATTAGGAAGAATTTGAAAACATGGGAGGAGAGTTTACCACATGTGGAGTTTGCATACAACCGTTCGATCCATAGTACTACAGGCGCACGCTTTTGAAGTGGTGTATGGATTCAATCCATTAACACCGATAGACTTGTTACCATTACCCGCTGATCAAATTGTGAATAAAGATGGACTTAATAAAGCTGAATTTGTTAAGAAGCTTCATCAACAAGTGCGGAGAACATTGAAAAACGAACCAAGCAATATGAGCAAACAAGCAAATAAGGGTCGTAAGCGAATTTCCTTTGAGCCGTGGGATTGGGTGTGGCTGCACATGAGGAAAGAAAGGTTCCCGGCTCAACGAAAGTCCAAATTAATGCCTCGGGAGATGGACCATTCCAAATAGTCAAGAAGATCAATGACAATGCCTATCAATTAGATCTTCCGTGAGTTTAATGTTAGTGCAACCTTCAATGTTGCTGACCTATCTCCTTATGATGTAGATGACGATTTGGGGACAAATCGCCTTAAAGAGGGGGAGGGACTGATATGAACGTCAATGGCAAAGACCCGAGAAGTACCCGGGTGGCCCCATTACTCGAGCAAGGGCCAAGGAGTTCCAAGCAGCCATGGAAAATATGTTTACATCAAGCTTGGGACGTGAGAAAGAAGAAATAATAAGGGAGGAACACTTTACTTTGCTTATGCATGAATTTGCATGAGTATTTAAAGTTTGCATAACATTCATTGCATTCAATAAACATGTTGTTCATTAAAGCATGCGTTGCATTTAAACATGTAGTTCATTTAGTTATACACTTCATTTAACTAAGTAGTTCATTGATTAAACTAGTTCATTCAAGATTATGAGTTCATTGAATAAAGTTAGTTCATTAATTAAACTAGTTCATTCATCAAACTAGCTCATTTATTAAACTAACTCTTAATTGTTTACATGCATGTTTTCAATTAAAGATTGAATAAAGTTTACCTTTGTGTCTAGGTGCATGAGGGAAGATGAACGGTTTTACCAGATGCAAGAATATCAGCAGAATGTCTTCCAATTCTGGATGAGATACAGACGTGTTTGGATCCAGAAATCAATTGGACGTTATTCCTCCATCTCTTAGCTTTCCAATGCCTTTTGAATCACCTCAATCCGATATCGGGAGCTTGAGATACGAATGATTTACTGAAGACAGTGCAGGCTGAAATTTTTATTACGGGAATTTTATGCATGGATGATTTGAATGAATTTGAGCCAAGGAAGAGTTCTTTCATCTTCTACCAAGAGACAAGCAATTGATGGCCATCTTAATTCAGCAAATTCAAGGCATTCAAGTGGGGGTTTCAAAATTCATTGAGGAGACATGAAATGAAGGCTGGATGAAACTCACCTTTTTATGACATTCAAGTCATATTAATCAGCTTGGAAGATGAAGAGTTGCACTTAAACTGGACAGCAAGGATGTCTACATTCATCCTTGTCCACATTCATCCCCTTTCTCTTCATATGATAGCAAAACAAGGCAGCCCAAGAGTCCTTCTTAATTTGGACGAAAATATGACTAAATTCAACCTCAATTTGTCTAAACTAATCAGCTTTGAAGATGAGAAGAAAGGACAAAGCATTCATGTGTATTCAAGTGCATTAAGATGAGCATTCATCTTTCTTGTAACACCTTTTCATATTCTGCCTACTTCTACTATAAATAGGCATCTTTAGGATCATTGTAAGACACACTTTGAATATATAAAACATCTTTGAAAGATTGCTTTCATTCTTGTTCTCTTGTGGAACTTTATCGGCTTCAAGTTAGTCTTGTAGTCTTCATCCATTTCCCTTTTGTTATAGCGTTGGTTCCTAGCTCATCTATAGCTAGTGGGTCACGTTCCATATCCTACCACTTCATTTCCACTTTATTATATTGCTGGTTCCTAACTCTTTATAGTTAGGGGGTCACAATCCATCCTTTGAATTTCTTCATCTTAACGCCAACACCCCATCATCTTCACCTACATTTTCATCTTTTATTTTTTTTCTTCCATAATCACAACTATCACTCTTCCTACACCCCTTCTACATATCTTTCATCCCATTATTTCTATTTCTTATTTATCTATTTCTACTTACATTATTGTTTGAGTAATTTCAGAATACATTCAAAGCACTGCAGAGTTCTTACTAGAATCACGATCGGGCATTCACATATATGATTCAAAACTCATAGTCGAGATCATATCAACTTAGTGAGGCATACTAATACATGGCCCAGGAGAGTGCAATGCATACATAACATTATACATAGATGTTTTATACATCCCCGGTAAGACTTGCGATGAGTCTACCTGGCTTATATATTGTCATGATAACTATGTAATTGATCATGCATTTGACATACTTAAATATGTCAAAGGTTGAAAATAAATGCATTGATCACTAGTTATTGATGATGATTTACTATTAATGTTATTCGGTTATGAACTGCTTCATGTCAATATAAATTGATATACATTGCCATGGATGAAATATTCGATGATATAAAGCCCAAGTATGATATAGAGGTTCAAAGGAATAGTTGGCTAGCCTTAGAGTCATAAACAGCTATATAAAGATTCTAAGCACTTCAGGTAAGTGCAAATTTTATAAATACCCATTGAGGAGTATACTCATGCATGATTTGAGTATACAAACTTATTACAAGTGCTAAGCACTTCGGAGTAATTTCATAAAAACTCAATGAGGGATATATTGTATACTCCAGTAAGTATACAAAAGCACTTTGGTGCTAAGCACTCCCGGTATAGTGCAAATAATATACATACTCAAGAAAGGTTGGGTATGGGGGGATGACTCGTATACATAAAATCTCTTAATTCGATACCTTGGGCTAAGTAAACTGAATTAAAACATAAATAAATAGAATGATGAGCTTGAACGCTTGCCGACAGAGTTGGAAAAAGGTATTGGTAAGCATTGAAAGCTTACGGATGGAAATGGCACCAATATTGGTAAGATCTAATTTTATCACTTTGATATACATATATGCTATTACATATATAATTATGTTAATGAGCATGTAATGGTAAGGTGATCATATGCATTATTAATAATTAATAATTAATATTGAGATTGATATTATGACAATTGCACTTAAATTTGAATTAATGCCTCACTAAGTAAATACTTAGCGTGTAACTGTTTTACACATAGGAAAGAAGAAATGGTTGGAATAAGGAGCATATACGGACATCATCAATCAATAACAGGTACATCAGTATCAGTAAGATATCTTTTGATATTGTTTGATATTTACTAGTTGGCATGTATATTAAAAGGGTATGCCTACTCTAATAGAATTTGTATTTTATTTGGCATCTGGATGAATTTTAAATCATGCAGTTTTATT
This sequence comes from Hibiscus mutabilis, assembly GCA_019671005.1. Classification (NCBI taxonomy): domain Eukaryota; kingdom Viridiplantae; phylum Streptophyta; class Magnoliopsida; order Malvales; family Malvaceae; genus Hibiscus; species Hibiscus mutabilis. The sequence goes on from CM033720.1 coordinate 23,618,706, forward strand.
AATTATATCAAGACAAATTAAATTGATAAGTTGCTGCCTGAAATTAAATTCGATTTGAAGATGAAAATATTATTTTTAAACTTTACGCGAATAACTAAATTTGTAAATAAAAACTAAATACATTGTAACATTTTTAAAGAAATAAAATTTTACCGAGCTACAAATGTAGAGGGTTTTTACAAATATTTTGTGATATCTCTGACTCGTATTCAACTATGAATACGAGAAAGGGGTACTACATTTATTGGTATCAGAGCTACAGGTTTAGCCGATTCTCGGCCTTAAGGAAAATTGTTTTATGTTAAAAAGAGTATACATGCCACTAGGATATCAATATTACTGATATGATGTTTTTACGATTTGATTGATGTCACTCCTTACTAATGTAAATTGGGAGGAATTATAAGAAATATTCGAGTCAAGAAAGCGTGATGAATTGGTAAATTGGAAGCTTTGGAAGGAATCAATAGTAGTAACAATAAGGTTAATAATAACCCTTCAGATAAATCTAAACAAGAAAGGGGCACTGGTACAACAAGAAGTGTCTGTGCCGGATTAAGGAACTGAAAAGTTTTAGAAACACCTGAATTGAAAGGAAAAGCAAATTAAGGTCCAGTGATTGTTGATTTGTAACTGAATAATCTAAGGATTACACTGGATAGATAAAGAGAAATTGGATGGAGCTATTTTGTTGCTTCGAGATTTAAGCTAGATTAGAAAACCATCTGAATTTGCTTCATACCCAGGATTGCACATATCAGTTCCAGTTTATAACATCAGGACTGCTAAAGATTGGGATGATTCATAAATCATAGAAGGTACGTCTCATCTTTTTGGATAAACCTATATTGATGTTAATGGGTCCTAGCTTTACACATTCATATATAAGTACGAAGTTGAATGGTGAATGAGATATCCTTATAGAACCCATTTCAAGTAATATAGCGGTTATGAATTTGTTGGGTTGTAATGTAAGGGCGAGCTGAACATGTAGAATTGCTCGATAAAAACATAAGAAATAGAGTTCCCGATAAACTTAATGGAATTATCTTTTGAGGAGTCTAAGATGATTGTGGGCATGAATTGGTTACCTTCCTATCAGGCCATGATGAATTGTCACATAAAGCGATTAGTATTGAAAAACACAGAAGGTACAAAAAATAGTAGCAGTTGATAAAAGGGTAAATCCCTTCTCCAATGTAATTTCAGTTATTTTATTAAGGAAATTATTGTTATAAGGTTGTTAAGTTTTCTTAGCAAATATAGTGGATACTCGGGCTGTTGAAGTTAAATTAGAAAATAACTCGACTGTCCAAAAATATCTAGATGTATGCCTAGATGGGTTACTCAGAATTACCTCTAGATTGAGAAGTGAAATTCAAAATAAAGATGATACCAGGTATTGCACTTAAATTAATGGCCCCATATAAAATGCATCGACCTTTGAGATTTAAAGGTGCAAATTGCAAGGAATGTTAGGTCGATGTTTTATAAAGTCAAGTGTGTCATCTTGAGGGCACACCAGTGTTAATTGTGAAAGAGAAAGACTGATTTCTATCAGCTCAAGAAGGTAATAGTAAAGAATAAATATCTTCTTCCGAAAACTGATGATCTTTTGATTAATTAAAAAAATCAAGGAAGAAGAAATTCTAAAGATAGCTTTTTATACTCGGTATGAATACTATGAGTTCGTGATGATGCCTACGGCATTTATAGGCCTAATGAACCAAGTATTTTAATTTTGCTTGGACCAATTTTTTGTAGAGTTCACTGAGTATATTTTGGTCTATTTGAAGGAAAAAAGGAAGAATAAGATGCCCATTTTTGCATTGTTTTTCAGACCTTTTGAGAAAAGAAGTTACATGCTAAATTATTAAAGTATGAATTTGGTTGTCAAAGGCTGTTTTATTATATATGTGGATTTGGCAGTGGGAATAAGAGTAGACCCCGAGAAAGTACAAATTATAGTTGAATGGAAACCTCTAAAGAATGTTTTAGAGGTTCAGAATTTCTTAATGATTGCCTCCCCATTGACCAAGCTATTGAGGAAAGAAATTCCATTTAGTTGAATAGATAAATGCCAAGAAAACTTTGAGACATTAAAGGAGATCTTAATAGAAGCCATTGTACTAGTACAACCAGAATCGGGTAAAGATTATGTAATATATATAGATGCTTCTCATAACGGTTTGGGATGCATACTTATGCAAAAAGGAAAAGTAATGGTCTATCCTTGAGACAACTTAAGATATATGAGAGCAATTACCTTACTTGGGATTTGGAGCTGGTAATGGTTGTATTTGCTTTAAAAGATATAGCATCATTATTTATACAGTGAACGATGCTATATTTATATAGGTTATAAAAGTTTAAAGTATATGCTTATTAAAGAAGAATTGAACTTGACGTAGAGAAGTTGGATCGAGTTTCTTAAGAATTATGATATGGTCATTGACTATCATCCAGAAAAATCTAAAGTGGTAGCTGACGCTCTCAGTCGAAAGAAAATTGTTGTCTTAAGAGTTATGAATGCAAGATTTGCATTAAAAGAATATGGTGTTTTGATTGTCAAGTTAAGAATAAAATTTACCATATTGGAATAAATAAGATATATTTAAAGAAAGGATGAGAAATGTTGTCAAGGTTCAAACAAGTGGAAAAGAGTCAAACTGAAAACTTGGAAGTTAGGTTTGATAGATATTTGTATTATCAAGGAAGAATTTCTATCTCAATGATGGAAACTATATGTTGACCTGAAAGGAAAGATATTTAATATAAAGTTAAGGATAAAGTATTCCTTAAAAGTTTCAGCTTGGAATAAGGTGCTATGGTTTAGACAAAGAGAAAGTTAAGTTCAAAATTTATTGGGCTATAAGAAATTGTGAAAGGAGTTAGTTTGATAGTTAAGCTTAATAGTTAGCTTTATCATTGGAAATGAACAAGATTCATAATGTATCTATGCTCTGGAAATATTGATTAGACCCCTCACATGTTGTTACTCCGGAGAAAATAGAGATTCAACCGGATTTAAGCTATGAAAAAAAACTGGTAAAGATCCTAGCACATGGAGTCAAAGAACTAAGAAAACAAGAAAATCTTTTTTGTTAAAGTTCTTTGACAAAAAATCATAAGATTAAAGAAATGATTTGAGAGAAATAAGAAGAAAATATAAGAAAATAGTTTCCTCACCTTTTGAATCAGGTGCGTGTTGAAAATTCGAGGATGAATTTTCTTAAGGGTGAGAGAATTGTAATACCCCAAAATATACTAAGTTGATAAAGCTAACTTAGTGACTAAAATGACAAAAAATGCGAAAGTTGGGATTTCTTTAATTATGGGTTTTGGAAAGGAAATTTATAAAGTTTAATGGTATCATGTGATAGATAGTGAATTGAATAAGCTATTCTTAATGTTTGGTTGAATACCAAGGAAAATTGGAATGGAAATTGAAGTTTAAAAGTTTAGTGAGCAAAATATAAATTTTGAAAAATTTATGGCTAAAGTATAAACTTTGGAAAAGTTTGGGGACTAAATTTGTAATTTCCCAAAAGTTAAGGGTTTTTTTCATAAATAAATAGATCACCTAAAGTTTAAGTGGAATTTGTATACCCGGATCGAACTGTAAAATTTTGAAATTTTACCATATGATAGAGAAAGGTTATAAAAGTCATTTCCATGTGTTGGAAATATTTTTAGTTCAATTCAAGATGAATCCTACAGTTTATTTATGAGTAAAGGATTATTTATCAGTATATTGGATCGAATGGAAATTTTGGAGACTGATCCAAAAGATATGGAAAAATTCATAAAATATTACTTTATGAATATTTTATTATATTTGGTTGGATTCCAACTAGATTTAGTTGAATTTTTACAAGAATGGAAAACTAGTAAATAAAAAACTAGTTGGAGGGTATATTGGTCATTTGGCCCCAATGGCAATTTTTAAATATTTAAAACATTATAAGGGCAATTTTGGAAAGATAAAATGGAATATTAAATATTGGCCCTTGATTGATGATAAAATCAATCTCAACCATTGGATAAAAAGGGGCAAAATTGTAATTTCACTATTAAATGAATTTAATCTTCATTTAATAGATATATGTGTAAAATAATGGTAAAAAGATGAACCAAATGTGCATCTTTTCCAGCAATAAACGTGAGGTCTAGGGAAAGAAAGAGAAAAAAATCAGGCATGTATCTTTTGATACTGTTTGATATTTACTAGCTGGCAAGTATATTAAAAGGGTATTCCTGCTCTGATAGAATTTGTATTTTATTTGGTATCTAGATGAATTTTAAATCAGACAGCTTTTAGGCAGTTTTATTAATTATATCAAGACAAATTAAATTAATAAGTTTCTGCCTGAAAATAAATTCGATTTGAAGATGAAAATATTATTTTTAAACTTTACGCGAATAACTATATTTGTAAATAAAAACTAAATACATTGTAACATTTTTAAAGAAATAAAATTTTGTTGAGTTACAAATGTAGAAGGTTTTACAAACGTTTTGTGATATCTCTGACACGTATTCAGCTATGAATACGAGAAAGGGGTATTACAATTTATGGTGATTTTTCAAAGTTACTGGCCAGAATAAAGTTTTCTGAGCAGATTTCACTAGGCTAGATTTTTAGCTTCATAATTCCTCTAAACAAGATTCTAACATTGTAATTCAACTTATTTTCATTTTCTTACATGTCTGGCCAGTTTAATTCACTTATCTATGTGATCATAACAAGACATTATAGTGCTGAGTTCAATTTGATCTATTTGATCAACAACATTCCTCTAATTCACCATTTGAGCAGTCCATTACCTATCTTTAACTAATCCAATTATATGAACTCATTTTCCAGCAAGATAATTACTCTATTCAAGTCTCAATTCACTTAGCAATGTGATCAAAATAGGGTAGCATGTATAAGCAAACATGTTTACACATTTTCAATTAACAAATCAGTCCCTAATCTATACTAGTTTCAACCATGATCCCTATTCTCAATTTCCAGCAACTTCCCAACAATTTCTAGCATTGATTATCTTTCTAACAACTTAAACCATATATCACCTATATCATTCGATGGTCATGCAAACATATTCCCAGAATTCATTGCAACTTAAGATTACAAACACAAACTTGCTTTCATGGAATTCAATCAATTATCCACAAGATGTAAGATTCATCATACAAGCATTCAATTTCAACCATTCAAATCTATAACATATAGAATCAAGCATTTTACCTTCCTATTTGATTCCCTCCTAATCCCTAATCAAATCTTAAAGTGAAAATAACCAAATTTCTCTCTAAGCTCTCTCTCTCTTACTATTCATTTATGGCAATTGCAAGAATGAAGAAGATTCAAATTTGTTTTCTCTTTCTTTCACCAACTTGGCCGGCCATTACACACTCCCTTTCCACATGTGAATTTACCTTGCCACATGTATTCCATTATCACATAGTGGTCAAATTACACATGCAAGTTATTATTTTACTCTTGTTTCAATTTGGTCCTTTTAATTTGACACTATAACTTGTTGGTTATAACATTTTAATCCTTTAGGTATTTGTTAGCTAATGTTCTTTCCTCAATTAACTCCCAATTCTTTCAATTTTATTAACACCTAATTCAATTAGTCAATGGCTTAGATAGTGGTAACCTTCCTAGGCCCAGTTTAGGGTGTTACAATTCTCCCCCTTAAAATAAATTCACCCTCGAATTTACCTGAATCGAATAGGTGAGGATATTGCTTCCTCATGACTTTTTTAGATTCCCAAGTTTCCTCTTCCATTTTATGATTCCTCCATATCACTTTCACCAAGGGAACATTCTTGTTTCGGAGTCTTCTAACTTCTTTGTCAAGTATTCGTATTGGCTCTTCTTCATATGATAGGTCGGGGTTCAACTCAACTTCTTCAGGTTCTAGAACATGGGATGGGTCAGATCTATATCTTCAGAGCATAGACACGTGAAAGACATTATGAATCTTGTCAAATTCACTAGGAAGAGTTAATGGATAGGCCACTGGCCCTATTCTTTCAATGATTTCAAAAGGACCAATGAATCAGGGACTAAGTTTCCCTTTTCTTCCAAACTGAAAGACTTTATTCCAGCGGGACACTTTCAGGAAGACCTTGTCTCCAACATTGTATTGGATGTATCTCCTTTTCAAGTCTGCATAGGCTTTCTGTCTACCAAAAGCTTGCTTCAATCGATCATGTATGATCATCTCTTGTTCTTCGGTTTCTCTGAGTAATTGAGGTCCCAATACGTTGTTTTCTCCCAATTCAGACCAACACAAGGGAGTTCTACATTTCCCTCCGTATAGAGCTTCGAAGGGAGCTATCTGGATAGATGTCTGGTAGCTATTGTTGTAAGCAAATTCTACTAGGGGTAGAGATTTCTCCTAGTTCTTTCTGAAGTCTATAACACAAGCACGTAGCATGTCTTCAAATACTTGGATGATTCTTTCAGATTGTCTATCTGATTGAGGATGAAAGGTTGTACTAAGGTGCACTTTACTTCTAAGGGCTTTTTACAAGGAATTCCAGAATCGGGAAGGAAATCTAGGCTCTCGATCGAGGATTATAGTTGTAGGTACACCGTGTAATCGAATCACTTCACGGATGTATAGCTCAGCTAAGGTTTCCAAGCTCATGTTCATTCGAACAAGGATGAAATGAATAGACTTTGTGAATCTATCAACAATCACCCATACATCATCGTTCTTTCTTGGAGTGAAAGGAAGACCAGTAACGAAGTCCATTGTAATCCGATCCCATTTCCACTAAGGGAATTTGATTGGTTGGAGTAATCCAGTGGGGATTTGATGCTTGGCTTTGACCCTCTGACAAGTTAAACACTTTGAAACAAAGTCTGTGATAGCCGATTTCATGCCTGGCCACTAGTATAGTGGCTTTAGGTCCTTGTACATCTTAACCAATCTAGGGTGAATCGAGAAAGAGCTTTGGTGAGCTTCTTGTAATATCTCGAGTCTTAGTTCTTCGTTGTTAGGAACACATACTCTATCCTTGAAATAGAGGAGTCCATTTGACTTGAGGGAGAAGTCAGAATTAGACTTAGAGTCTAGCTAGGACATGATCTTCTGAAGATCTAGATCAATTTGTTTGAGTTCTTTGATTCTCAAGATTAGACTAGATTGAACTTAAAGTCCAGATAAGAATTTCCTTCATTTGGATAAATGAAAATGAGCATTAATAGCCAAGGAAGCTATAAACGAATGGAAAAGATCATTAAGGGAGATTCTTGAATAGTTACTTGAAGTCAAGAAAGGTCTAATTTGAATGGTTACTTGCAAATCAAAAAAGATCTAATTCGAAATGTTCCTTTGATGAATTATTCTAGAATTTAGATCTAAGGGTTTACCCGATTATGGTCTGTGACTAAGGGCATCAACAACCACGTTTGCTTTCCCCAGATGGTAGTCGATAACCAAATTGTAGTCCTTAAGTAACTCTAGCCATCTCCTTTGCCTCAAATTCAAGTCTTTCTAAGTTAGGAGGTATTTATGACTCTCGTGGTCTGTGAACAAGTTGCATTTCTCCCCGTACAAGTAATGTCTCCATACTTTGAGGGCAAACACGATAGCTGATAATTCTAGATCGTGGGTAGGGTAGTTTGACTCGTGTGGTTTTAGTTGCCTTGAAGCGTAAGCTACCACGTTTCAATCTTGCATTAGGACACATCCTAGTCCCAAATGAGATGCATCAGTATAAATAGTGTACTCCTTGCCCGATACTTGTTGGATGAGAATCGGAGCATGAGTCAGGGCTTGTTTAAGCTGATCGAAGCTTCGTTGTTGGTTCTCCGACCAAACAAAGTGTGTATCTTTGCGAGTTAACTTAGTCAAACTTGCACAATGGATGAGAATCCCTTGACAAAACGTCGATAATACCCGGCTAAACCGAGAAAGCTTCTAACCTCACCAACATTCCTCAGAGATCTCCAAACCAAGATGGATTGAATTTTCTTTGGATCTACTTTGATCCCCTATGCCGAGATAACTTGTCCAAGAAATGACACTTTTGATCGCCAAAATTCGCATTTAGAGAACGTTACAAACAACTAACATTCTCAGAGCGTTTGCAATACAATTCGAAGGTGTTCAGAATGTTCTTCCTTATTCTGGGAATACACCAAAATGTCATCAATAATAATGACCATGAACTTGTCAAGATAGGGCTTAAATACACGGTTCATGAGATCCATGAAAGCAGTCGGAGCATTCGTTAACCCGAATGGCATTACAAGGAATTCAAAATGGCCATATCAAGTACGAAAGGTTGTCTTAGGTACACCTTCTTCTTTTACCCCCATTTGGTAGTATCCCAATTGTAAATCGATCTTTGAAAATACTACGACATCTTTGAGTTGATTGAAAAGTTCTTCAATCCTTAGGAGAGGATATCGATTCTTGATAGTAAGCTTGTTCAATTGTCTGTATTCAATACAGAGTCTCGTAGTCTCGTTTTTCTTCTTCACTAACAAGACTGGATCAGCCTAGGGAGACGAGCTAGGCCTAATGAAACCCTTGTCTTGTAACTCTTGGAGTTGCTTCTTGAGTTCTTTCAACTCAACATGTGTCATTCGATAAGGTGTGATGGACACCGGATTTGTTACAGGTTGGACACCGATCACAAACTCTACTTCTCTGGTTGGAGGGAGACCAGGGAGTTCCTCAGGAAAAACATCGAGATATTTAGATACAATAGTCACACTAGGCAATCCGAATTCAAGTTCATCTTGTAAGACCATAGTAGCAAAAATTGAGGTCGATTTTTTGTCAATTAGAAGAACTAATTCCTTTCCTAAACCCGCGGAGGTAAAGTCTCATATTTAGGCAATCTACCCAGGCTTCATGCTTGCTTAACCAATCTAGTCCCAGTACTAGATCGAACTCACAAGTTGGTAGTACATATAGATTAACAAGAAAGGCACATTTCGAATGAATAGGGGACAATTTCTATAGATAAAACTGATGTTTGTAATTCCCCCTATAGGGTTTAAAACTACAAGGCTTTGTTTTACAATTTTAGGCTTTAAGTTCAACTTTACAATCAAGGTTGAGCTTGTGCTCTAGGTTCAGCTTGTTGCTGTAGAGGATTTTGCTCAATCCTCACACTATCTCCTTCATTCGAGGAGCCTATGGGACTTTCATCATCCCGTCCAAGTTGTGTTTCAGACATTCTACGTTCAAATAGAACAATTAGGAATTTGGTTTAGTTAAGCAAAGACACAAACTATACAATACAAGTCTCCTAGGTGGCACAAGTATCCTATATGATGCAAGAGAGCCCGGTTTAGTCCTAGAACTGACTAAAAAAAGCTCTAATTACCAAAAAATATAACACTCCTACCCCGGGTTGGTAGCAAACTGGTTCGGGAGCGTTACCGAGTACATTACAAGCAAGAACAAGGCTAACTCATCCCTATTAGATGAGTTACTTAACTAGCAATCAACCAAACTTTTATAACTTAACATGTAGGCAATCTCAATTACAAGACATTACAGGTTGCCAATTAATTCAATTATCATCATCATACAATGACATTCGAATAACCTAAGAGCAAACATGCTTCCATTTTCATTTCATAGATCCTTAGATTGATACATATAACATTTCATACATAACATACTAAACATGATCAATTGCACATACCTTGATTCTAGGCAAGCCAAATGCCAAGCCTTACCAATCGTCATTTACAATTCAAACTTACAAGATCACATGCAAGGCATTCGAATGTTCACACAAGACTATCTTATTTCACAAGCTATTTGAATGGTACAAGGCTAGATCAATTTCTTTGAACATTCAATATATACAAATCAATATGCGCAACAACATATTTCATTACATAGGATTTGAGTTCATTACTTGATTTACAATAACAACCAAGATCATAACATGATAAGCCCATTCAAAACAACCTATATATATATATATATATATATAAGTTCAAGTATCCAAAATGCATGCACAAGTCATTATATACAAACTAAGTGCCACCAACTAGAGGAGTACAAAACAAGTATGAACCATACTTTAGCTATGCTTATGTCTTGCTTCGAGCTCAAGAAATCAGGCTTCAAGATCAAGCAACGATCGAATCCTTTAATCTATGGTTGGGAAGAATGAAAACAAGAGTGAAAAGTACAAGAATGTACTTAGTGAGGTAGTAACTAATTCTAACCAATTAATAAGACATGTATCTATTAGCTAATTTTGAACCTAGTCAAGGTTGGAATCATTCGAATTCAAGCTTTACTAAAACTTCATTTCAAGCCAAGTAACATACTCAATCAATATACATATTTCAATTCAAGTCAAGTACATATCCAGATAATATGCATACATCTCAAGTCAGGTAAAAATTAGTTCAAGTTTACATATTTGTCATTTCAAGAATACATATCAAGTAGTCAATTAGCAAGTTTACATGTCAAGTAATTCAAGTAGCAAGTTCGCATGTCAAGAAATTCAAGTAACAAATAGTTCAAGACAAGTATTTAAACAATTCATACTTATTAGCTCATTTATATTCTTTTGAAACAATCATTGGTTTATAGTTTGACTAGGTAATCAAGTCTCCAACCAACTGTCGCCACAAGATGTACCGTAGTACTGGTCAACCCTCCTTTCTAATTAATTTATCAGTTTGCATGCTATTACTTACTCACAATTTTAGTTTAGTTCAATCTTCCCTTCTATTCGTATTCACGTTAAATTAAGATCATTAACATGGCATATCAATGGCAAGAAGATAGTCATGCATATTTGGTTAGGACCTAAGTCCTAACCCTATTGTAAACTACATTCACAATACTCCAAGCTAGTTAGTTTCGCAAGACTATCCCATTTTTCTTGTCCCTTGAATGCTCGACTTTAGATCCTTCTCCAAAGTCCTCTCCTTGCTCTAATAAATCACATAGATAGAACAAGGTCAAAACATGTAAATCACAAAATCACTCAACATAGCAACAAGGGTAATACATCACATATACAAGACCAATAACATCTAAACTGCTGCTACTAGGCAGTAGGTGCACTGCTTACTTAAACGTGCATATCTTTCATTTCGTGCGTCAGAATTTCAATTGGTTTACACCGTTGGAAAGCTAACTTAATTTTATTTCTAACCATATAGGCCTTGCATTTTAGTTCTTTTCCAATTAATACAGTTTTTAGCTTAAAGACAGGGTAATTTACATCACTGGACAGTTTGCACTGTCCCTAGCGTTTCTTCTCTAAAATTCATTCTACAATCCAGAATTCAGTTATGTTTTCTCCTAATGAATTTAGGCATGTTAAGGCCTTTTCCATAAAACTTTCAGCCTTAAATTCACTTTATACAATTTATGGTGATTTTTCAAATTTACTAACCATAATAGAGTTTTCTGGGAAGATTTCACTAGGCTAGATTTTTAGCTTCATAATTCCTCTAAACAAGATTCTAACATTGTAATTCAACTTATTTTCATGTTCTTACATGTCTAGGCTAGTTTAATTCACTTATCTATGTGATCATATAAGACATTATAGTACTAAGTTCAATTTGATCTATTTGATCAACAAATTCCTCTAATTCACCATTTCAGCAGTCCATTACCTAGCTTTAACTAATCCAATTATATGAAGATATTTTCCAGCAAGCTAATTACTCTATTCAAGTCTCAATTCACTTAGCAATGTGATCAAAACAGGGTAGCATGTATAACCAAACATGTTTACACATTTTCAATTAACAAAACAATCCCTAATCTAAACTACTTTCAACCATGATCCCTATTCTCAATTTCCAGCAACTTCCCAACAATTTTCAGCATTGATTATGTTTCTAACAACTTAAACCATATATCACCTATATCATTCGATGGTCACGCAAACATATTCCCAGAATTCATAGCAACTTAAGATTACAAACACAAACATGCTTTCATGACATTCAATCAATTCTCAACAAGATGTAAGATTCATCATACAAGTATTCATTTTCACCCATTCAAACCTATAACATATAGAATCAAGCATTTTACCTTCCTATTTGATTCCCTCTTGATCCCTGATCAAATCTTCAAGTGAAAATAACCAAATTTCTCTCCAACTATCTCTCTCTCTCACTATTCGGTTATGGCAATTGCAATAATGAAGAAGATTCAAATTTGTTTTCTCTTTCTTTCGCCAACATGGCCGGCAATTACACTCTCCCTTGCCACATGTGAATTTACCTTACCACATGTATTCACTATCACATAGTGGTCTAATTACACATGCAAGTTATTATTTTACTCTTGTTTCAATTTGGTCCTTTTAATTTGACACTCTAACTTGTTGGTTATAACATTTTAATCCTTTAGTTATTTGTTAGCTAATGCTCTTTCCTCAATTAACTCCCAATTCTTTCAGTTTGATTAACACCTAATTCAATTAGTCAATGGCTTAGATAGTGGTAACCTTTCTAGTCCCGGTTTAGGGTGTTACATGATTGCTTGAGTGTTGATCAAAGTAGGTTCATTAGTTGTTGCAGCAGCTTTGGAGTCTTGTATTTGTACCCTCTCATTGAATTCTAGCCGTTTGGGTAGTTGGGGTATTGAATATAGCCGTTGGTGAACAAGTTTCCCGCAATAAATGTTGTTTGTTCACCTACTGTATCGGTACATGTAGGCCCGTATCGATACCTGTTGCAAAACAAATATAACCATTGTGTATGACCATATCAATGCGCAGGAGACCGTATTGAAACGCTCACAGTGTAAAATTGGGGGCGTATCAAAATGGCAAGGTTGTATCGGTACGAGTTTTGCTCACTAGAATCTGAGAAGAAAAATTATATCGGTACGCCTAGGGGCGTATCGATACGGGCAACGAAAAAATTAAAAGTTCGTTGATTCCAATAACTGACAAGGTAACGGTCGAAAACATTTAATGCATACCGTATCAAAATGGCTGGGACCGTATCGGTACGGATAAAATTCCTTAAACCCAGATTTCAAACTGTATCAAAACAGCGTAAAGCTGTTTCGAAACACTTTACAAAACTATTTTCCAGATGAATGTCGTATAGAAACGAGTGAGTCCATATTGACGGATGTCGTTTAAAGTACATTCTAAGTTTGAAGGCCGTATCAAAACGTGCTAAGTCGTATCGGTACGCTTTGCAAAACCAAATTCTAGTAGCCAATTTCCGTATCGAAACACCAAGGGGTGTATCAATACGCCTGGGCATATTTGTGTATTTTTGGCTTGAAACACTTAGAAAATTTTTGGGTTTAAGTTTTTAACTTTAGAAGTCTTTTCCTTGTCATTTTGTGAGACTTTTGAATACTTAAAAATTTAATTCCTTTAACAATTTAGTCCTTAAATACTTTGTTATATCAAAATCAAACATAGGTTTTACCTGTACGAGTAAGCCATTTCAGGCTTAGCGTACTGGTATGCGGGAAGCGTTTCGGTACGAGCCTAGGAAAATTTGGCTAGCATTTCGGTACTCGAGAGGGTGTTTTGATATGGTACAGGGATTTTATGAAAGGCCTTTTGATACGCAGGGGCGTATCAGAATGAATTTTAGCTACTGGAATCTGAGTTTTAGAAAATTATTTAGGCATACCGAAACACCTACACGCGTACCAATACGGGCTGCAGTTATTTCAGTTATTGGAATATTTGGAATTTTCTATTTCTTTCATTTTGGTCCCTAAATTTTGTAAATGCAATTGTATGAGATTGGATGATCATTTTGGCCTAAAATTTGACATGTAAGTGTGAAATTTGACTAATTGAGGATTGGTAACTTTAATTTCAGTTTTGGTCCTTTATTTTATCAGATTTGCATTTTAGTCCCTAAAATGTATGTTATGCAATTGGTTGCCTTTTCGTGGTCTGATATCTTTGTAATTTCACCCGCTGCAAGTATGTAGACTTAGGATTAATAATATGCATCTAGACAAGATAAAAAGAAAAAATAGACCAGTATGTAGTTCTCTCGGTTCGGTTGGGCATCTAGGCCGGGTCGAGGGGGTTACATTAGAAGAGGATTTTGGATTGTAAAAACAATTTGGGCTTTAGAATGAAATTTGAGCCTTGTATTATGTATAGTGGACACTTATAGACTATATATGCACTATTTTGGGATTTATTTATATTTACTATTTATTTATTTTATTTATAGAGATATAAAGTATATATATGGATATACTCGGGTAAAATTCGAGTATTACAACTGCCCCTCTTTGCTCATTACTATGGAACAAGAATAGGACAAAGACTGAAAAGACACGAATTTTTCCTGAGCCAATCGACTGACATTCTGAGCTGCAAGTTTTTCTCATTAGAAGCTTCCCAATCCTTCTGCCAAGGCTGACCGCAAAGTTTGAACCAGTTCTTCTTATTATGAACTCATTCATTCTCTTGGCCTTACTAATCTAGCTCTATGCAAAAGTGTCGATCAAGCGAGCTCTTCTCATTAGGAACTATTTGTTCTTGAAAACATTGATTTGCCTCTCTGTAAAGGCGTTGAATAAGCAAACTCTTTTTATTGGGAACTTCCTTATTCATCAAATGGCAATCTCTTCTCATTAAGAGTTATTGATTCTTTGCTTGGTGAGGTATTCTCATTAGGAACTCTGTGGCGAACTTTTCTCATTAGAAGTTCTGTGTTCTTTACTAGGAATATTGATTCACCTCCTCCTTTGGGAAAACTTGAACCTACAAAAAGAAATGTCATCTATTAATAAAATTTCAACTGGAAGTGATATGAAATGTTCTCAATTTTAGCTTGATGTACTGATCTTTAGAGCCACTACTTTTTTGAAAAAAAGTGTAAGGTCTCTTGTTTTCTCTTTCTATATTGATCAATCTCCCTCTATGCTTGTGAACTCATATATTTGGATTGTTCTTTGACGTATTCTTCTTGAGCAAACTTTGACTTCTCTAGTAATCAAATTATTTCTAGGCTCTACACTCTCTCTTTTCTGTTTTGATATGCACTTTTATGCACAATGATGTTCCACTAATCTTTTTGTTTTGTGTCCCGTCATATAGAATTTGCCCCTTTTTTCATCATTTTGGGCAAGCGAATGCGTCAAGTCCCTAAACTTTCTTCAAGTCCCAAAACTTTTATCAAGTTCACTATTTAATTCTCTAAATTGTCTCTCTGTAAAGATGTTGAACAAGTGAGTTCTTATCATTAGGAGCTCTGTCTTTTATGGGTGATCTCTTCTTATTAGAAGCTTTGCAATTTTTGTTAGGAAGGCTGATTCAACTCATCCTCTAGGGAAAGGTTGAACCTAAAAAGTTTCGATCTTTTAGTCTGAAGCTCGCATGAGATCTTTTGCTCATTTTCTCTGTTGATCGACTTTTTTTATGTTTGAGCATATATAGCTAGTCTATCCTTCTAATCTTGAAGCTGTAGATTGAAATATTTTCTTGTTTCTTGTTGATTTTGTAAATTCATGCCAAAATATGCAAAAATACTATGAATGTTTGAGTTAGCATTCTCCTTTCTTATGGGTGCCTAACTACATGATGCATGTATGTTGTCAATTGAGGACCACTTGAGTGAGCGTTGATCTTCAGGGAGGCTCAAAATTTCCTTGCTTCATTTTCAAAAACTATTTTTGATGCCAAAGTAACCCATCTTACACTCAGGTTCAATCTTCAGGACCTCTGCATCTTTTGCTCTAAAGCGCCTTTTCAGGTTTTTCACTTTAGATTGCTTTTCTCAAAGTTCCCTTTTGGGTTTTCACTTTATTTTTTCTTATTTTTTTTCTTTTTCTCAAGGCACCCTTTTAGGTTTTCACCTCAGTTTTTTCTTTCTTTTTTTTATTTTCTTCTTCCTTTTTTGAAGTACCTTGCAGGTTTTCACCTTGTTCCATTCTTTGCAATGATGTTCCAAATAAACCTAATTTCAATTCTGATGGAACACATGCTTGTCTTTGAACGGATTCGACACATAAACCCTTATCTTGACATATCTCACCATGCACTTCTCATCAGAAAACAACTCGAGTACTGATGATAATTCTTTTCTTAGAAGGCCACTCTTGCTATGTTTTCATCCAGCTTCATTGAAAACATTCTTCTCCTGGTTCCAAAAGAGATCATCACTTATGTTGTTCTAACTTATGGACTCTATTCTTCTGTAATGTTTATTGTAGCATTGCCCCACTTTTAAATCCAACTATCATATTTGTTCACTCTAGTATTCACAAAGCTTTCTTGTCTTGTAATGACTCAGAAGTATTGATCCTTGATAATATGAACCTTTAACGGGCTAAACTTGCTAAAACTTTTACCCCATAATGCTCAATTTTCTCTTTTTGTCCCAGGGTTGTTTGTGTCGCTTTCTTGCAACTTTGTTTAAATATTATTGACACTCAGAATTGTGTCTTTTCCTCGACTTACTTTTCATCATTAACCAAGTACCAAGGCCACTTCCTACTCTACTGTACTTAAAGGATTGGTATATTACAATAATACTTACGAAATCCTTTGCTTTTCTTGTATCTAATCGATTTATATGCAAGATGCTTGTTCAAACAATAAGTGAAAGGCTCAAAATACTTTTTACTAAATTTTAGAAAATGGAATAATTTGATAAGCCATGGCAAACATGATAAATTCATTGCAATGCCCCAAGTATCCACTGTATGAAGGATGCGAGAGCCTATTAACCGGAATAGAGCTTCCAACCCTATAATTCCTCAAAATTGTAGATTTCGAGAAGGTTTATTGCTAGATGCCCAATCTCAAATGCTTGTGAACTGCCTTTTCAGGATTTCAGCTCAAATCCTCCTTCGGTTTCAAGATGCCATTTTCAGATTTTCATTTTAAACCCCATTTTCTTTTGATTTTTTCTTCTTTTCTTCTTTCTTCTTTTTTTATACCTAAAACGCCCTTTTGGATTTTCACCACAGATATTCACATTTTGTGAAGCGCCCTTTTTAGGTTTTCACTCCGCTTTTTTCTTTAGTTTCCTTTTTCAATACCTTTTTTAATTCTTCGAGCGTAACACTTCTTGACCATGTCTGAGTCCATTAGATTTCTCAACTCATCTTTGATCATCACTATTAAAATCAACGCTCCTCTAGAAAGAGGCCTCCCTGATGATGTGTAGCCCTTTCCAATTAGGCATCCATTTCCCACATAAATCTTTATGAACTGGCAAGATCTTTTAAAGCACTAGATCCTATTCTCAAAATTCTCTTGGATGAAGTTTCATTGCTGTGAGATCGCATCGTTCTTCCTTGGTACATCTAACCATTGCAAAATACTTTTAGTCTCCTCTCTTCAATGAGATTCAACTGACCATATTGATCTTATACATATTCTGAGTCGTCCATTCTCACATCTGTTAATACCAGTAACGGAATCTGAACTCAATTTGTCCCACTACATCCAACCCATGGACTAAAGAATACAATGTTGCCCCTGTTGAAGTGCACATTGTGGATCGATATACATACAAGAACAATGATAGTTTCTCGTGCCAGTCTTGGAAGTCTTTGAGATAATCGTTTGATGTTTATGTTTGTCGACTCTACTTCCTTATTCATCTTTGAGCGATAAATTTCAGAATCATGGTGCTTTATCCTGAACTGCTGACATCTTCCAATATCATCTTGTTGTTCAGATTAGCGGCCTTGTCAATGACAATTCTCTCTGGCAAACTCTATCAGCAAGTAATCTCTCTTCAAGATCTTGTAAACTATTCTTCTAGTAATACAAGTATAAGAAACAACTTCTACCCAATCGGTAAAATGATCAAACACAACCAGGATAACATAGCGTCTATTAAGGCTTTTGAATAAATCTGCCTTATACAAAAAAGGCATTGTATGCTATTTCAAGCATAAGCTTCCAAGGGTTCGTTTCCTTTTACCTTCTATTATGCACATTGAATCCTCATTTGAGATATTATAGTTTAAGGACACATGATCATCCGAAGCATGTCTTGCCAAGAAACCCGACATTGCTTCCTAGCTATATCAAACTTTGGTAATAACTTTTGCCAGCGATACATTCTATATTCAACGCTAGTATTTCCATCAAAAATTTCAAATGATCCAATCTTAAGATCTGATAAACAAAATGATACAACATATTTTGTTTGAGCCTTCAAGCTACCCAAACCAATGAACAACAAAGCTTTTGAATTGGTGGGTATCGCAATTTGTAATTGGTGAATCTTTGCTCAGATAATAAATGGTTATTTCCTTCTTGTTTCATTATGTTGGCCTAGTACACATTCCATTGAGTTTTCATAGACCGTTAAAGAATAAACGATTTACAACTGGTGCTATTAGAATTGAGTACTTTGATAAATGTTTCTTGATCTTTCTAGGTTATCCTGGCATTCTTCATCCCATACTCCTGGATCAATCTTTTTCAGCAACTTGAACATTGGATCATATTTTGTCTGTCATTTACAATGTATAATTCAATCTCTCTGGGCTTCTTCATTTTTTCTTTTTCTTTTTCTTTCTCTCTTTTGGCTCTTTCTTTCTTTTATTTTTTCTTTAATTTGTTTTGTTTTTTTCTTGCTTTCTTTTTCTCTTTTTCTTCTTTTTCTTTTTTCGGAGGGAGATGATTTTGAATAGCTTTCACTTTATCAAGATTAATTTCAGTTCTACTTTGCTGGCCCATGAGTTTCCCAACTATGGCTCCAAAAGCATATTTTGACGAATTGGACCTCAACTAATACTTCCTCAATCATGATTATAAAATGTTGTTTTCTCTACCTCATTCGGATCAAAAATAGATTGTCTTTCGGGCCCACTTTATTGAGGTCTTGGCCATCTTGAGGAATTCATCATAAAATTGCTTTTGCAACATTTTTGGTCCCATTCTTTTAAGCTTTTGATGAACAGTCTTGCATTCAGGCCTCATGAATAGCTTGTGCATAACATTTTTTGAATCTAACCCCTGGTATGACCATGCGAATATGTGTTTGAACTTTTGCAGCAATCAAGTCATACTTGGTTTTTTGCTGAGGAAGTTGAACGGGTCTTTGCTTCTCATTTTTCATCTCAATTCCCTAAATTCAAAATCTCATTGTTTGTGAGGCAGAATTTGTCATCCTCATCTTCAATCAGTTTTGACTATTCCTTAGGGACACCAATTTCCTCTTCATCTTCGCATTCATCTACCACCGTCAAACATATGGATTGCTCTATTTTAGGATTAGACTATGATTCATTCATACAATTAATAATTGGGGCCCTAAAAAGAAAATTGGGAATCTATACATATATTTAAAGAGAACGAATATTTTAGGAATGCATGTTCTCCATTTGAAAAAAAAAATATATGTAAGAAACAAGCATCAAATACAAATAAACCGAAATAACCTCCCATACAAAGGACCCCAATGCTCAAGAGCAAAAGCGATTGGGATGGTTCATGGTATTATTCTATAACGGTCCTAAAAGTACACACAAATCTCTTGTGGTCTAACTGTCGACCTTTATTCAAGGAAAACTTGACTTAATTTCAGCCACTCCAATTCTTCATTTTTTCTTTGCCCGCGCAAAGACATACCCAATGTTTCTTATGCTCTGATGTTCTATCGAGTCTTGAAGTAAGACCATCCTGCCTATGAGTTTTCTTGTTTCTTCAATCAATTGTTTGCTCTTTTCCAAATAATATTCAATCATTTGGATATGGAAATTAACAGCATCCATTGGCTGGCATCTAGATGAACTCTACTTTTCAAGATGTTGACTAGATATCTTGGTGCCTTTAATGGGCAATTCTATTTGAGGTTTCTTCCTTGACGGCTACTGATTCTCAATTATTTTCACCTTGCTCTTCCTTGTCTTTCTTTTCTTCACATCTTTCAGCACTCGATTTCTAGGCAATCCAATTGCATTAGCTCTAATCAGGTGGCTACCTCTTGGGTTACAAATCATAATGGACTGACTTTCAGCGTCGATTTCCAAAATCCCCTAGTTTAGAAAATTTTGAATTGTTCCTTGAAAGTGTAACAATCTTCAATGTCATGATCATGAACTCTATTATTATATTCACAATGATTCCTAATGTTGTAACAACTTGGATGATGGGGCTTTGAAGGTTTAAATGATAAGGTGAAGCTTCGAGCAATTTGAAGTACAACTCACGATAGGAAACATGAATGAGATCTAGTTTACTCTTTGATTTTCCACTGAAAAGAGCATCTTGAGCATCTGGATTTAGAGTATTCTTCGGTAAAGGAAACGTTAAAGATGTAGACGTCCAAACATTACTCTGATTCTTGTAGATGCTAAACCGTAGCAGATTACCCACAAAAGCTTATTGTAGATTTTGCCCTTTCTCTTTTATCTCAATTCTTCTAGAAAATGATGGTTTTTTTTGTAGAATCGGGGTTTTTCATTCCCAAAACATAGATATTCATTCATGATGAGACCACTAACTATGTGTTTCAAAAATATACAATCTTCCACAGAATGATTGAAATCTCTACAATAATAAGCACCAACATTTTTGATGCCATAGAAAGACATAAAACTTCGGCGGAACTGTCATCAACAAGTAGTTTTGCACGAGATAGGGCAACAAATCTGAATATTGCATTGGAATAGGATTAAACGTCTTTTTTTTCTTGCCAAACCATTCAACCTCTCTATCGTGTGTTTCTGTGTTTTCTGGTACTTTTTTCTTGATAAAGTTGATTCCATTATGTGAAAACCTTTAGCCTCAACTAAATCCTTGGCTTTGATCACTTTAGAGAAAGATTCTACAGACATATATGATTCTTTGACTCTGTTAGAGTCATATGGTTCTTTAACAGTCTCATAACCCTTGAACAATACAATTGTGGAACAAACATCAAAATTCTGGCTTTTACTCGGTTCTTCTATATTTGTTTACTTTTTAGCTTTGTCAGATCCTGTCATTGCACTAAGGTTAAGAGCGTCATCTCCAAAGCTTGTTTCCAAATTCTTTGAATCATTAACCAATACCCCGACTATACTGGTCTGAACCTTCTTCGAAACTGATTATTTGTGTTGAACCCTTGTGTAATATAAGTTTTCATTTTGATCACCAATGTTGGTATTTCAATCTGAAACCTTCTCTTTCTCGACCTCTCTAATTCCAAGAAATATGGTAGCTCGAGTTACCATCTCGCTCTATGACTGATCAATCCTTTGATCCATGCTACCCAAGCGGTCCTCAATAACCTCATGAGATTGACTGGCCCTAACAAGCTTATTGTCCATGCTTCTTAAAATATTGGTTTTCGGCTAATGCAATGTTATTTGGAAAAGAATGCAATGTGTGTTTTTATTTTGAATTGTAAAAGCAATTTTGGCTTTATAATGAAATTTGGGCCTTGTATTATGTATAGTGGACATTTAAGCAAAGAACATAGCCAACTCAATCATTTCTTGCCCTAAAAGTGAGGTTTGTATAAGCTTTACCGAGCCAAGCATAGGCCTAACCAAGGAAAGACCACCAACGGGAGACAACGATCCATTATAGTCGTAACACCTTTCACAAATACCACAATCATAACCTTTAGCATCAAAGCTTAAACGGGAGACAACAATCCATTTTTTAACAATAATAATGTATCTTGATTAAATTAAAAAACTTATATGATATAAATGAATTTTATATTAAATATAGTGATATATAATATAAATTACCCATGAATTTCTTGAATTTTTTAAAACTTTATTTAAATTTAGATCCAAAAACAAGAGGAAAACTTAAAAAAAATTCACATGATGTAAATTTAAGGTAAAGGTAAAAATATATAGTAATAACGTAAAAAGAGAACAAAATCAACCAATATTTTATCATAAATTGTAATCTTTCATGTAATACAATAAATATGACGAGTGTTCAAAGTTATTTGACTCGAGATACATGACCCGTCGACCTAGTGAAAAATAAATGGGCATTTTTTCTTTTTTTAATTTTTTTGGGTCAGGTACCCAATGTAACACCCTAAACTCGAATGTCACATTTGGGCCTTAAGCACAACTTGTTACCATAAAATTTCTCTATTTGGTTTAGCCCAATAGGGTATTTTTCAAAAAAAAAAACATTTAAAGCAAACAATTTAAAAAATATATAAATAGTAAAAACGTTACACAAGAGCTCCAATTTAAATTAAAATATTTTAACTACCAATTTGATTAATACAATTTCAAAAATAAGAACTATAGACCCTCCACGTACGGTCCTATGAATACACATCCCGCTAAACATAAGTACCGTACTCAAAAAACCACCACATGCTCGAATCATATACTAATATTGCTCCTCGATCCGACGATCAACCTACGTACGAAAAAAATGATTATGAGTACTGAACTTACAAAGCTCAGTGGTACATGCAACCCCCTAACTCGGTCAGCCAAAACTAAGCTAAAAGAACTGCATTAGGTTTGCTGAAGCAAACTCGAACTATTAACTTAAACCGATCCATTTTTTCTTATCTAAATGCAATGATTTAAATCCTATGGTGAACATGCAACAACGGATACGATGATGATGCAATCAGATAACTAAACAACGTTATATTGATCAAACATTCATTTCGGGGACTTAATTAGTTTTCAATTTACCAAGCCTCAATTTGTCAGGTTTCAAGCTCACATGTGATTTTTCAACTTAAAACGATCATCCAAGCTCGTACAATTACATGCATAACATCCTTTCAAACTGCAGTAGACAAAACTTAAGAAAACAACACTGTGTATCGATACATTCAGTCCCGTATCGATATGGCCTAACTAATATAACGGCCAAGCGTACCGATACCTTCATCTTCGTATTGATACAGTGCAGAAGACAAACTCGTACCAATACGTGTCACACCCGTACCGATCCCTTAAGAATATTTCCAAAACTCAGATTTCTAGTAGCAAAAGAGCGTACCAGTATAAGAGCTTATGTACCGAAACTAGTGTATATATCCCTCTAGGCATATCGATACGGTGGCTAGGCGTATCGATACCCCTTGCATATTTCCACTGATTTGAGCCTCACCAAACTTTGCGTACCGAAAGTAGGGGTACCTGTATCGATACAAAAAGGTATGTAATGACCCCTATGCCCAACATATGACACTTTGGCTCACTCTAAACATAGATTAAACATCACATAACATCATACACATACTTTTCCCAACATATAACATATAGAGAATCTCAATCTTGCAAGGCTCAAACCAGCAAGACATCTATAGGCATGTTTCTTACTCAACATGCAAAAACATAAATTCAAACCTGAACCAAGCATATTATGCCTAGTACAATTCCAAACGACAATATAAACTTGCACAAACATGGAGTCTAGAAAACAACCCTCCCAAGACAACATTTGGAACATTGCCCTTATTGCTACCATATATTGTTTCAAACCATACTTTGCAACCAAGTCCTTGGATACCCTTTCTTGTTGCCTTTCAATATGCTAATATGCATTGATGATAAAAGAGAGCGTTAGCACATTTTGCTTAGTGAGGAGAGATCAAAACACAAAACATCATCAAATGCATTTAAAAACCGATTTATCCCAAAACCATTCATAAACATCTTTATTCAAAAACAATCATGCCTTAATTCCAAAACATACACTTAACTTTTCCAAACCATGCATATTAAACCATATGCAACATGTATCATGGATTAAACATCATAATTCCATGTGCAACCTTCAATTTAAGCCTTCCCATGCATAACAACCCATATACAAAGCTTAAAGAGTATCCACATGTATAAATCACCTCAACAACCCTCTACGGTTGTAGCCAGAGTAGATGCCATTGAAGTGTCACCTCAACAATATTGGGGTTCATATGGTCGGAGTAAATACCTCTCATATCACCTCTACGTACCATGGGTGACTTATTACAGTGCACTTTAAATCTTATGGCCAGCCAATTATATTCGATAACATTTTCGTAACATTTTTATTCCATCACTTGCAAATATAATTCATTACATTAACATTAACTCACTATTTTCATATGCATCAATCAAAACCATTTAACCAATGCATTAAAAAATGTTCAATAACATTATCAAAACATGCATTTCTTCCAAATGCATCATCATTATTAGATAATCATTTTCCAGCATTAAACCATGCTTAAATCATGCGTATAACAGTGAGTAATCAAATCATTAAAAAAGTACATCAAAACCATTTGCCAAACTGAAAACGAGGGAGAAATCATCCTTTGCTTACTTCAGAGCTTAGACCAGCGTTTCAAGCTTAATCTAAACTCCCAACACAACTTTCAACCCTTTGAAAAACTATAAACCACGTTATCGCTCTTCGACACGCAAAGCTCCGCTTGCCGACGCGGTAACTACACCTACAATGCTTCTAAAACTTTTGTTCAATCAATCTCCCATGCTTTTTCAACAACAAAACAAAGGATCCAATGCACTAAAATGCATTCATAACCCATAAACAACATTCTATAACAAACCTCACAAATCCCACTCATTTACCCTTCCTCAACAACCAAAAACAACACCCCCAGCTAGAAACCACGAATCTCAACCTTCAATTAACATCAATTAACATCTAAAAACATGTTAACAACGCTCTTATACCTCTAGCATTTATTATACATCCACAACTCCTCTAAAATTCATAACTATCAACCTAGAAATTAGAAATTCATATAGTTTCGGGATTCCAATATTAAGACCAACTTATTAACATTATAAAACATCAAAATAATGTTCAAATCCAATCAAGAACCCAACAAAACAAATCCAAAATGAAGATCAATTAAACATTGATTTAACCAATTTTCCATAGTTAAATCATTAAAACGTATTAGAAAACATATATAAAGGATCAATAACTTGGGAATTTCAGTAAAGAATCTTATATTAGAGGAGAAGACGAACCTCACCTCTAATGTTGGCTTTCTTAATTAAATAGATTTCATCAGAAAACAAGATCAAATCAATAAGGTTTTTGTTAGGAAATCATTAGGAACTCATTTGGAAATAAAAGAAAGTTGAAATGTAGAAGTTACCTGAGAAATTTGAAGTAGAAAGGAGTGTTTGGCTAGAGAGAATTTGAGAGAAAATCTTTTGGAAAAAAGTTAGTTACGTAAGATTTGTTTAGGATATTAGTTATAAAATTAACTCATCAAGCGTATTTAAACTATTTAAAAACATTTTAAAATATCCAATTAAGGAGAACAATCTGTTATTAGACTTTGGCCAAATAGCTCCTTAAGGATTCTAAGTTTTGACCCTTTTACAAAATAGTCACTAAGACAATTTTTCATTATTTACATTTTGGTCACTAGCCAAAATGTCCAATTTCGAAATTCCATTTTCAAAAATTGATTTTACCAAAACATCTACATATTAAATAACAATTTTAGGATATTTTTCCATATTTATATTTCTTATAAAAATATTTATTTCAAATTAATCCTGAAACTGACTCGAAT
Source organism: Hibiscus mutabilis (assembly GCA_019671005.1). Lineage (NCBI taxonomy): Eukaryota > Viridiplantae > Streptophyta > Magnoliopsida > Malvales > Malvaceae > Hibiscus > Hibiscus mutabilis. The sequence continues at coordinate 23,644,177 of CM033720.1, forward strand.
CCTCTAATCCGGTCCACGAAACCGTCTAATCAACCTAGAAAACACCTAGGCCCAAAATGTGGAGTTACAACTCTCCCCCACTTAAAAAATTTCGTCTTCAAAATTTACCTGATTGAAACAGATGTTAAAACTGCTCTTTAATATCCGACTTACTCTCTTGACAAGATCAATCGTCTTACCAAGAAGAACTTTACTACTAGAGTCAAGAATCTCTAGCAATTTCTTATTATAGGATAAATCCGGTTGCAACTCAACATCCTCCATTGGCATCATATGCGACAGATCCAAATGATACCTCCACAACATGGATACATGAAACACATCATGAATCTTCTCCAACTCATGAGGCAACCTCAACCGGTAAGCCATAGGGCCTACACGTTCCAACATCTCATATGGTCCAATAAACCTCATACTCAACTTTCCTTTACTCCCAAAGCGCATCACCTTCTTCCAAGGTGAAACCTTTAACAAAACCTTTTTACCAACTACATACTCAACTTCCCTACCTTGAAATCCACGTAAGATTTCTGTCTATCTGAAGGCGGTTTCAAATGATCACAAATGAGCTTCACCTTCTAATTCGTATCTTTCAACGCATCAGGCATGGAAAAATACGTTTCCCCAGCCTCAGCCCAACATAAAGTTGTACGACACTTCCTACCATACAAGGCCTTATACGGTGCCATCTGTATACTTTCCTGATAACTATTATTGTATGCAAATTCAACCAAAGGCAACTGCCTTTCCCAAGTCCTTTGGAACTCAATGATACAACACCTCAACATATCTAAATCACACGCTTAGACTGACCATTTGTATGAGGATGATACGAGGTACTGAAATACAAATGAGTACCCAAAGCTCGATGCAAACACTGCCAAAACCTTGATGTAAACCATAGATCCCTATCCGAAACAATCATCTTGGGCACCCCGTGCAAGCGCTCAATCTCATCAATATACAAATCCACTAACCTATCCAAGGTATACGTCGTATGCACTGGCATAAAATGTGCACACTTTGTAAACTAATCAACAATCACCCAAGTGGAATCCTTTTTACTCAGCGTGAAAGGTAACCCCGACACAAAATCCATGGTGATTATCTCCTATTTCCATTCTAAAATCCTCAACGGTTGCAACAACCTGGACAAAAACTGATGCTCAGCCTTAACACGCTAACGCACCATACATATAGCCACAAAATCAGCCACATCCATTTTCAAACCCACCTAATAGTACTCTTCCTTTAAACCTGATACATCGTGATACCACCGAGATGCATAGCAAAAGGACTAGCATGAGCCTTGATCAAAATGGTACACCTCAACTCATCATCATTAAGCACCACTATCCGATCTTTGAAACATAACACTCCATCACCATTAAAGTTAAAATTTGTTGGATTTCCATCCATGATATCCTTAACATGTAGTACCAGCGCCTCATCATATGGTTGCTTCTCTTTAATCAATTGTGACAAAGTTGGCTTCACTTGCAACTCGGCCAACAAACCCCCATCACACGTCATACTCAACCTCGCAAACATGACCCTCAACTCAACAACATCTTTTCTACTTAATGCATTAGCCACAACATTCGCCTTGCCTAAATGATACTCGATTGCCAAATGATAATCCTTGAGCAACTCCAACCATCTACGTTGCCTAGGATTCAACTCTTTTTGCGACATCAAATATTTCAAACTCTTATGATCTCTGTATATAATACACTTCTCACCATACAAATAATGCCTCAAAATCTTCAATGCAAACACCACTGCGGCAAGCTCTAAATCACGCGTAGGATAATTGCACTCGTGCACCTTCAACTGCCTAGATGCATAAGCCACAACTTTTCCATCATGCATCAACACACACCCTAAACCAAAATAGGATGCATCGCTATAAACTACAAACTCTTTTCCTCAATCAGGTTGAATCAAGATTAGAGCTTAATTCAAAGCTTCCTTCAACCTCTAAAAAGCTTGTTGTCTATTTTTTGTCCATTCAAAACGCACATCCTTTTGTAACAACTTAGTCAAAGAAGCAACAACCCTCAAGAACCCATCCATAAAACGACGATAATAACCTGCCAACCCCAAGAAACTACAAACCTCTGACACATACTTATGCTGAAACAAAATGACCAAGAAAAACCAATTTCTTAATCCAAATCTCACATTTTCTCAACTTAGCATAAAGCTGATTATCCAACAAAGCTTGCAACATGATTTGCATGTATCGTTCATGATACTCCTTGGTACTAGATTACACGAGAATATCATCAATGAACACCACTATAAATTGATCCAAGAACGTATGGAATACCCAATTCATCATGTCCATGAAATCTGCAAGGTGTATTTGTCAACTCGAATGGCATCACCCAAAACTCATAATGTACGTAACAGGTGCGAAAAGCAGCCTTTGACATATCTTTTTCCTTAACCTTCAACTGATAGTATCCAGATTTCACATCAATCTTAGAAAAAACTATAACATCCTAGAATTGATCGAACAATAGTCAATTCTTGGAAAAGGATACCTATTCTTAATCGTCAACTTGTTTAGTTGTCGTTAATCAATACACATCCTCATCGTTCCATCCTTCTTCTTCAAAAACAATACTGATGCACCCCACAATTAAATACTAGGTCTAATGAAACCGCGATCAAGAAACTTCTGAAGTTGCATCTTCAACTCCTTCGGTGCCATGTGATATGGTGCAATCGACACTGGAGCCATATCCGCATATGTCTCTATTCAAAACTCCACCCCTCTATCAGGCGGTAATCCAAAGAATACTTCCAAAAAAACACCCAAAAAATCACAAACAGTACGGATATCTTGAGTCTGCACTTCTTTTATATTTGGGTTTATAACATAAGCCAGATATGCTTGACACCTAAACTCCAAAAACTTTTGTGCTTCCAAAGATGAAACAACAGTAGACAGGAATTTAACATTCTCACCCACAACAACCACTTCATAATCATTGGCAAGTTTTAGCAAAACTCACTTGGTTATGAAATCGACCACAGCCCCATGCTCGGTTAACCATTCTATCCCCAATATTATATCAAAACCATGGAACAGTAGCTCTACCAAATTAGTCGCAATCACATGACCTTAAACCAACAAAGGACATCTCCTACACAACATCATAGCTACAATCGTTTCTCCAAAAGAACTAGCTACTTGTATACCCACATCTAACACTTCTATTGGTATGTTAATCAAATGTGCATGCTCATGCAAAATATATGAATGCGTAGAACCAGAATCTATAAGAGAAAGTAATGACATAGACTGTAAGGTAAAAGTACATGCAATCACATCAGTGTTAGTCCTCCCCTTTTAATGCGCATAGATCCTCACAGGTCCACCACCCTCAAGTTGAATAGCAACAGTGTGAGCCACAGTTCTATGCCCACTATTCCTATACTGATACTATCCTCGGCCATGACCATGGCCTCTCTGTGCAATAGCAACAAGTATAGAAGCCTACGCACCTCTAGCTAACATCGGGCAAACTCGCCTCACGTTATCTCCCGACCTACAATTCCAGAAAGCATTAGTCGCAACAAGAGCACGAGTCAACCCAACTCATCATGCTTGTGGGCAATCACGTCTAACATGATCTCTTGATCCACAACCCCAACAGACTCTCAACGATCTCCAACAAACCCTTCACTATCGCTTCTTACACTGAACACACTCAGGTAGTTGTCCTTTCCCAGCTCGGGCCTCACCTTGAACAAACTCAAGTGGATACCTCCGATCATGGCGCCTCTTAAACTAGCCACCACCGAACAAAAAATTATAGCTCTCTTTCCAGAGCCAGAAACTCTTGATCGAAAAGATAAACCCAAATTCTACTCAACATCCTTCGCCCTTGTAACACATGTCGAAATCCATATAGTCAACAACCAATATATACATCTTAACATTATATACCAATCCATAATGGAATCGATCATGACGATGCCTCTCACTCAGAACCAACTCAGACGCATACTGACTAAGCCTCACGAACTATACCTCATACTCAAATACTGACATTCTATCCTAAAGCAAGGCTATAAACACATATTTCTTCTCGTCCAAGTATCTAACTCTAGATACTTTCTTCTGAAGGCATTTTTAAAGAATTCTCATATCACATCACTAGGTTCCATACCCGTGATCACAGTAGTCCACCAGCTATATGCATTACCCTACAACAGTGACACAACACATCTCAGCTTACAAACATCATTTCACCCTATTTGATCCAAAATCTGATCTATACTGGTAAACCACTCTTTAGATGCCTCGGGTGCCAACCCTCTAAACTCAACTCCGTCCAGACTACATAAATACTCTAATAGCAATCTCGTATTAGCAACAACAACTGGTGCAGGTGCAGGTACATGCACTCCATCCAACGCAACCTAAAACACTTCAGCCATCGCCTATATCAAAGGCGTCATATCACCCAAAACTGGCCCAAGTGGTGCAGGTGGTACTTGGTCCACTCCCTCAGGTGGTACTTGGTCCACTCCCTCAGGTGGATTAGGCGGAGGAGGTGGCAAACCTCCTTGAGGTATGACATTCTTCTTATCCCCTTGATTCATGACAGTTGCACTCGTACTCGACCTTAATTCTCTCCTCAGTGGCATCGTATAAGAATGTATCTAAGGCATGATAATTACACCAAAACAAAAATAGTCATGCCAGCTTCAAGCAATGATCCAAGACTTCAATTTTAAATAAAAATCATTTCATAGTTGTAGTAATAAGGCAATGTGTCCCCAAAAATGCCCTAACATGACATATATCAATCACCATACCTATAAACAATCATCGTGCATAACAAAAAACAATAAACAAACACCAACAACATCCCAATTCTCCTAAACTTGGCTTTGATACAAACAAAGTAACCCTCTTAACCTGGTCTAGCCGAAACTGAGCTAAAAGAACTACATTAGTTTTGTCAAAACAAACCCAAATTGTTAACTTAAACTGATCCATTTTTTCTTTTTTTTATTATCTAAATGCAATGATTTAAATCCTAAGGTGAATATGCAACAACGGATACAATAATGATACAATCAGATTAATAAATAGGTTTAATTGCTCAAACATACATTTTGGGGACCAAAACATAATTTCCACAAATTACAAGGACTTAACTAGTTTTCAATTTACCAAACTTCAATTACTCAGGTTTCAAACTAACATGTCAATTTTGAACTTAAAAAGATCATCCAAGCTCATACAATTGCATGCATAACAACCATGGACTAAAATGCATATTTTCAAACTTCAACGGACAACTTGAGAAAACAGCACTGCGTATCAATACATTCAGGCCCGTATCAATACGACCTAACTAATATAACGACAAAGCGTACCGATACCTTCAACCCCATATCAATAAGGTGCACAAGACAAACTCATACCAATACGTGTCACCCCCATACTAATCTCTTAAGAATATTTCCAAAACTCGGATTTCTAGTAGCAAAAGAGTGTACTGTCATGAGAACTCGTGTACCAAAAATGGTGTATATGTCCCTCTAGGCATATCGATATGGTGGCTAGGCATATCGATACCCCTTGCATGTTTCTACTGATTTGAGCCTCACCAGACCTTGCGTATTGAAACTAGGGGTACCCGTATCGATACGCGAAGGTCTGTAATGACCTCTAGGTCTAACATCTGACACTTTAGCTCACTCTAAACATAGATTAAACATCACATAACATCTTAGGCATACTTTTCCCCAACGTATAAACATATAGAGCATCTCAATCTTGCAAGGCTCAAACCATCAAGACATCTATAGGCATGCTTCCTACTCAACATGCAAAAACATAAATCCATGCCTCAACCAAGCATATTAAGCCTGTCACATTTCTAAACAACAATATAAGCTTGCACAAACAAGGACTCTAGTGAACAACCCTCCCAAGACAACATTTGGCACATTACCCTTATTGCTACTATATCTTGTTTAAATCCATACTTTGCAACCAAGTCCTTGGATACCCTTCCTTCCTTGCTTGCTGCCTTTCAATCCACCAATCTACATTAACGATAAAATAGAGCGTAAGCACATTTTGCTTAGTGAGGAATGCTCAAAACACAAAACATCATCCAATGCATTTTAAAATTGGTTTATCCCCAAACCATTCATAAACATCTTTATTCAAAAACCATCATGTCTTACTTTCAAAACATGTACTTAACTTTTCCAAACCATGCATATTAAACCATATGCAACATGTATCATGGACTAAACAACATAACTCCATATGAAATCCTCAATTTAAGCATTCCCATGCACAACAACCCGTACGCAAAGCTTAACGAGTATCCACATGTATAAATCACATTATACAAAGCAATCCATCAACATGATACATCAATTCATTATATTGGCAACAAGTGATCAATTTCCAAATCTCATTAATTTCTCAAAACCACATCGGATACATAGATTTCCTAAGTGATGTCCCAATCACTCCACAACTCAATTGCATGGAGTAAATGCAACACATGCATCACCTCAACACTACCAAGGCCCATCCTCCGACATGGAGTAAACACATCCAATGCATCACCTCTATGGGCGCAGCCAGAGTAAATGCTATTGAAGTGTCACCTCAACAATATTGGGGTTTACACGGTCGGAGTAATTACCTCTCGTATCACCTCTACGTACCATGAGTGACATATTATAGTGCGTTTTAAATCCTATGGCCGGCCAATTATATCCGATAACATTTTTGTAACATTTTTATTCCATCACTTGCCAACATAATTCATTTCATTAACATTAACTCACTATTTTCATATGCTTCAATCAAAACCATTTAACCAATGTATTAAACCATGCATTAACCAATGTTCAACAACATTATCAAAACATGCTTTACTTCCAAATGTATCATCATCGTCATCATCATCATCATTATTATATAATCATTTTCTAGCATTAAACCATGCTCAAATCATGCGCATAATAGTGAGTAATCAAATCATTAAAAAAGTACATCAAAACCATTTACAAAATTGAAAATGAGGGAGAAATCATCCTTTACTTACTTTCGAGCTTGGACTAGTTTTTCAAGCTTAGTCTGAACCCCCAAGACAACTTCCAACACTTTGAAAAGATGTAAACAATGTTCTCACTCTCCGACAGGTAAAGCCCCACTTGTCGATGTGGTAATTATGACTCCAAAGCTTCTGAAACTTCTGTTCAAGCTTGAGGTTCAACCTCCCCTACTTTTTCCACAACAAAACAGAGGATCCAATGCATTAAAATATATTCATAACCCAACAACAACGTTTTATAACAAACCTCAACAATCCCACTCATTTACCTTTCCACGTTAACTGAAAACAACACCAAACCAACTACAAACATAGCCCAGCTAGACCACGAATCTCAACCTTCAATTAACATCTAAAAACATGTTAACAACGTCCTTATACCTCCAGCACTTATTGTACACCCACGGATCCTCAAAAACTCATAACTATCAACCTAAAAATTAGAAATTGTTATAGTTTCGGGATTCCAATATTAAAACCAACTTATTAAAATTATAAAACATCAAAATTATGTTCTAATCCAATTAAGAACCAAACAAAACAGATCCAAAATGAAGATCAATCAAACACGTCAATTAAACATTGATTTAACCGAGTTTCCATTGTTAAATCATTAAAACTGATTAGAAAACATATATAAAGGATCAATAACTTAAGAATTTCAGTAAAGAATCTTGTATTAGAGGAGAAGAATGAACCTCAACTCTAATATTGACTTTCCCCCTTAATTGAATAGATTTTCATGAGAAAACAAGATCATATAAATAATGTTTTGTTAGAAAATCATTAAAAAATCATTTGGAAATAAAAGAATGTTGAAATCCAGAAGTTACCTGAGAAAATTGAAGTATAAAGAGTGTTAGGCTGGAGAGAATTTAAGAGAAAATCTTTTGGAGAAAAGTTAGTTACGTAAGATTTGTTTTAGGAAATTAATTATAAAATTAACTCCCCAAGCCTATTTATACTATTTAAAAAAACTTTTAAAATATCCAATTAGGGAGAAAAGTATGATATTATACTTTGGCCAAATAGCTCCTTAAAGATTCTAAGTTTTGGCCCTTTTACAAAACAATCACTAAAAATAGTTTTTCATTCTTTACATCTTGGTCATTAGGTAAAATGTCTAATTTCGAAATTCCTTTTTCCAAAATTAATTTTACCAAAAACATCTACATATTAAATAATGATTTTAGGATGTTTTCCATATATATATATATATATTTATAAAAAAAATTATTTCAAATTAATCTCGAAACTGACTCGAATCCTCTAATCCGATCTACTAGACCGTCTAATCAACCTAGAAAACACCTAAGCCTAAAACTAGGGTGCTACAGTACACATCTACTCTACTATACTTAAGGCTAATCATAAACATAAGCTTGCAAGCCAGTACCAGCAAAATAAGAGATAAATAAACACATGGCGCTATCACAAGTCGCATAACATGTGCTCTCATCAAAGCAATCATCATACATGGCACACAAGGCCCAACCATACTCATAACATGGCAATATAACATCATATAAATGTGGCACTACCTCTAGCCGCCTAACCATATAGCATATAATCATTATACCACAATATAGAATGAGGCTCGCGACCATTAAGCATCGGGATCATACACTCTATGGGATGAAGTCTGCGACCACTAAGCATCGGGATCATACACCCATGCTCGTAATCTCTCATCGAGCATCTTCGAATGAGGCTCACATCCACTAAGCATCGAGATCCTACATTCGACAATCATTAACTATGGTGTTGCAACACACTCTTTCTCTTATTGGGTATCTGGATCCCAATAATCAAGTGCCCACATAGCACAAAACAACATCTCAGAAGCATACCAAGCGTCTAAAGAGCACACAACATAGACACGACTACAATACGACACGCAACATTTATATAATCACTAAACTCAATGGTTTCTATCAATTATCAAGCCATCTATTTAAATTTACCAACTTGTTAGTACATTAGGAGAGAGTATATTAATCATCGTCATTAATTATCTTATTAATCCATATTATCTCCCTAAAATTCAACGTTAATTTCCATATTTTTATTAGCATTATTGATTATTCCATTCAGTGGGTACCGATACTCGAACATGAGTATTGGTAAGGTACCCCTGGGTACCAGTACTCATACGCATACTAATACTAATATAAATTACTAGAAATCCTTAATTTTTGCAAGTATTGGTAAGGGTAGACTTGTACCAATACGACCCCCAATCACGTACCAGTACAACCAAAGCTTGTACCAATGCCCTGTTCACGGGTTTATAAAATTTCCTTGAATTAAGATATTACAATGCGTAATCAATCTCTAATGTTTATGTAAGTCATTAGGGTTTGATTACTATCACATTCAATCAATTAATATTAATTATCGACTTTATAATCATTTAACCGAGTATTTATCCCTTAAGCATACTTCTCATCAAGTCATGTCAATCTATTTAAACAAACATCCAAGGAATCATAATTATCAACCGATCAAACAATCATCCAATAATTATATGAGAATCTCAAATGACTCTACACGGTCTCTAAACCTTCGTGAGACTCATCATATTCATAACATCATCCTGAATCTCATAGATATCAATTCTCATACTATCAGTCTCCAAACATGCATATACATTATCTACCTATTTTGTATATACTAACATGTAAAGCAATCACATTTATAATGCTCATGAAGCAACAGGAGTTCGATGTGTACTAACCTTAAGCAATTATCGATAAATCCTTACTCGACCTCCTTAAAAGCTCTTCTTAATCCAATATTCGAGACTGGATAATCCTCATAAATATACAAATGACAGAATTATTAACTAACCTCATTCTCTAAGTAATCCACAAGGTCAAATGCGTAAAAATGGCTTACTGGGTTCGATTTGGCAAAACAGACAACGCCAATGAGCTCAGAATGTCTAGAAGCACCCGGGTAGGCCTTTACAAAATTAACGGCTCATTCAACATGGTCAACAAATAGTCAACACGGCTTAAATAAAGGTTAACGTGGCTTGACTTGATGGTCCACATGGCTTGACTCAGTGGATCGGTCTTGGGTCAACTCGGTAGGCCGAATTGGAAACTTGCCCCAACCCAAACCCATTATAACATACCCACCTACAGTTGAAGGTCGCCCACGCACAAGAGTCATCACTTGCAGTAGCTTTCGACGGTCGAACTATGGCTACAAAGCTCCATCTCGACTCCCTCGACGCTGGTGAGCATGCAACCAAAAAAACCATGTAATGTTGCCATATAATGTTACCAACTTTCTTTGATATTGTAAGAATGTCACTAATTCAATAAATAATTTATAACGCATCCCATTTTACTATATTTTCAATATTAATATCTAACAAAAAAACTAGTTAAATTAAGAGAATCAAAATATCTACAATTAAAGGTATAAAGGGGGATCACGACATTCTCTCGTTTTGAGAGAGCTTTTTCCTTTTAACGTTGTTTTGCTTGCCTAACACTGTCGTTCTATATCTCTTGCGACGGCTCCTTCGATCATCTTACCCATTCAATCATCTTATTTCTCATCTTTTCTCAATCTCTTCCCAAATCAATAATTTTATATTCGTCAATTGATTTCTTGTAACATTTTTTTTATCTTACCCAACTTGTATTTTTTTATAAAAGTTGTTAGTTATATAAGAAGAGGAAATATCTAAAATTACAATAATAATTTACAACCATAAATGTAAACTAAACACATAATCTAGACTTTTTCCTATAACCATTGAAATTGTTTGCTTTGAAGTGTATGAAAAGAAAATACTGAAGAAAAGCAAAGAAAGTTTGTATGAGAGCAATTTACAGAGCAAATTGTAACAACCAACTATCAAAAATAATATAAAATCTAGAAAATCATGATTCAAACTATTCCAAAATAATCAAAATAAAAGTTCGAATTTAAAAAACAAATCTTCCTAACAACATGCTTATCTTTGACTTATTGTTGGAAGATTCTAAGTCATAATCTTAATACTCCTCCTTGACTTAGGACATGCAACCTTTATCCTTTTATGGAAACTTAAACCTTGACTCGGGAAGAACCTCTGTTAGATTTACAGCTTCAAATTATGCATCCTTTGCCTTAGTAGTGAATTGAGCCAATATGTCTTACAATTTCGAACACCATGAGAAAACATTAGAACTGAGAATGATGATTTTAGCATTTTTTATCACACATTTTGCTATATGTAAACGAACTTTACTAGCACAATACATGCGAATTGAATTCTTTTTCATACATATCATGCCATTATGATAAAAACGTTCAGATCGTTCGGTTTGCAACATTGAATTGCTCTCTTGTGAAACAACAACTTGCTAATTCTTTGTTATATGTAAGACAACCCATTTACCATTCATTTTTATGTTGAACGCCTCTCTACCTTCTACATCTTTGATTAAACAATGTTTGTATTCAAAGAGGACTTTGATTTCCTTTTCAAAAAGTTGTCCAACACTTAACAAATTTAGATCAATGTCGGGCACAAATAAAACATCAAAAATGAGCTTTAAACATATTTAGCTTTGTATAGCTATTGTTCCTTTTCCTTTAACCGGAATATATTGCCCATATCCAATTTTGAATTTGAAAATAACGATGTTATCAAGTTCCTCATAGAGATCTTGATCCGATGTCGTGTGATTTGTAAAACCATTATCGACAAGCCAACTCTCATGTGATTTGACCTATGTTCCCATCATAGTGCTCATATGAGTACTGAATTACCTTAGCCTTTTGTGCATTGGTTATCGGTTGCATGTTCTTGAGTATATTAGTGATGGCAGAGATTTGAGCCGCTATACTATGGGAATCGTCCAACTGGATTGATCCAGAAGATTTAGGACCTGGCTTCAATCTCCCATCGAGAACTGGTGGTCTTTATTGGCTATCTGGTCTAGTAATTCAAAAGCCTCTTTAGGATCTTTGTCAAGCAAACTACCATTGGCTGAAAAGTCAATCATCATCATTGTTGGTGCATTCATGCCATTATAGAACGTCATGACTTGTAGCCAATCATGGAATCCAAGAATTTGTCCCAGCATTCATTGAGCACATTCGGTGGATTATATATGTGCAAAAAGTTCATGCACAAGTCATCTCAGGATGTGATAGATCTTGATGAACTAGTCTTCAACCATGCTCTGCCCCAATCTCGCAAGGAGTAGTGGAATAGTTTGAGCCTCAATACATCATCAGGAACTCCTAGTTGTTTAAAACAGTCACAAACTTCCAGGAAAGCTTGAATGTGTTCTCTAGAATCCTCTCTTGCTGGCCCTCCAAAATGTTCAATAGAGTTGAGCATGATAAACATAATAAGCTTCAACTCAAAGTGAGTTGTCACTGGATCAACCACAACGGTTAATGGTTTGAGGTTGTTGATAACATGCTCAATGTTTTCTCTAATAGTCCTTCGAGGTCTGTGTCAATCGACTATCGCTTGGCAAAAGATTAAGGATTTGGCGTAATTATGTATGGAAATAATGCCAAGAATAGGTCTTTTTGCATGCAAATATACACAGTCAGCAAGTAATACAATAGTAAGTTGAGTATCCTATCCACAGGGATTATCGAGGAATTAAGTGACACGATAATTACTCGTAAATTGGAACAAACAATATTGGCAAACACTTGTGTCAAGATGACTAATGAGCTTGGCAAAGGATGATTGGATTTCACGCTAGGGATGACAACAAATACTAATGTTCAACCTTGGTTTTATTGCAGAGCAGATTTTAAGTTAGCCTTACCTCTATCGATGAACATACTCTAAGTTAATCACTTTTAACACTTATATGTCCATAGTTATGTTTTCAAATAATTAACTTGGCAAAGTTTTAATCTTTACTCCTAAGAGGTAGATTTACTTCTGAAGTAAGCCCATCTACTTGAACATCTTCTATCAAAGTTTCTCTCCTTAGTATTTGGCAATTAATCCTTATCTTCTAAGTCTATTAAGATATTAGGGGATAATGAATATTCAATGCCAAATGTCGTATGGCATAAATTATTAGGAAATTTAAACGCATTCCAAATAGACAATAAAGCAAAAGCATTCAAGTATTAAAAACCTAAAGCTTAGCGTTCATCGTAAACACCCCTAGTCAAATTAAAAGATTAGTTCATGGTTGGGGAAACCAACAAAATAATATCATTTTCAAACACCACCATCATGACAGAAAATAAATATAAGAGAAATGGATTAAAGAATTAGATTCGTCGATGCATCTCTTCAATGGATCTGATCTCTCGGCTAGACTGCTTGGTCAAACCTTGGTCTGTCTCTACCCTTACTTTCTTCTCACGGCATGACTTCTTTTGATAAATCAATGGTCTTCTTTATATAGGCGCTCGTGGAAACCCTAATTAGGGTTTAGTTTTTGAAAGTTTCTTACGCACGTTGTAGGCGCATTATCCTCTCTTTAAATTAGGGCGGACCTGGCTCTCACTAACGGCTATCTGACTAGGTATCGGTTGTCCTTCTTTTGCTAACCAATCTTGGAAATCCTCGTTCCTTCATTTTGCCAATTTCTCTCGGCATTTCTCTTTCGTACATTCTGCCAACTCACTCGACATTTCTCTTCTGCTCCACCTGCTCTTGACCTGCCAAACCTGTCCACCACAGCAAGAAAACACCCTTACACTATGGTAATGAAAACTGTGCATTCCTTAACTCCTATATGCAAATGCATGGATATACTGGTAAAATGAACAAATATATACTCAAAGTCAAGCAATATCATGACAATATATACGAGAAAAGTATATCTTTTGAGGAGTTAACAGTCTGGCAGGTGGCAGAGCCTCCAGTCGTACCTGTCATCCATTATGGCTGCCTTTTCAACAATTTCTTGTCCATCTACTGATGGTACCTCTTGATTGTGATTTCTTTGGTTTTCAGTGCCTTTCTCTCTGTCCTCGTTCACCATATTCTTTATCTCTCTATGTATATCTCACAAAGTTCTATTGTTTTCTGGAAAAAATGGAAAAATAGGTTCCGAGTTTGAGCGTCTGGTCATGCACTGGAATACACCTGAAAATAAAAACAAAACAAAAATTAAATGCTAATAATATAACAACCCAGTTTTGGGCTTAGCGGTTTTGGGGTTTATTAGATGGTCCGGTGGACCGGGTTAGAGATTCGAGTCGGATTCGGGATCGTATATTTTTTGGTAAGATAAAAATATGGAAAATAGTTAAAAATCATCTTTTAATATATATGGATTTTTGGTGGAATCAATTTTAGGAAAAGGGAATTGGAAATATGACATTTTGGATTAGTGACCAAAATGCGATTTTTGAAAACTATTTTTAAGTGACTAAAATTAAAAGGGTCAAATCCTTAGAATCCTTAAGGAGATAATCTACCAAGTGTTTGCTGGTGATTTCTCCCTTCAATTAAATCATTTTAAACATGTGTTTTAATTGGTGTTGATAAGGATTAAATATCTAAAGTTAGTTATTAGCTTTCTAAAAGAGATTTACATAATCTTTTTCCTAAATCTTTTCTCTCAACTTATTCTCTTCCAAACACTCAGAATTTTATCAAAATCCAGAGGTAAAGAACTCGTTTTACTCAGATTATTGATTTTATTTTGTTCCTTTATTTTTGTTTTGCAAAATCTCATTGAAATCTTGTATTTTCTTAGCTTTTAACAAGCCAATTGAGGGAGAAATCACATAACAGGGGTAAGGTCCGTGATCTCCTCTGTTAAATGGTTCTCTATTGATATTCCCAAGTATTTGATCCTTGATTTGTAAGTTACAATGTGGTTTTAATGTTTTATCCATTTTTAATTGGGTTGTTTTGGAAATTTTGATGAAGCATTGTGATTTTCGAAGTGGATTTGATTTCCAGTAATTGAGATGGATTTAATATATGTTTTGGATGTATTTTGATGTTGATAAGTTGTTTTTATCAATAGAATCATGAAATTCTTGAATCTCTAATTAGTTAGGTTGCTAGTTTTGAGTTATTATGGTGATATTCGAGTTTAATCTTTGTTAGAGGTAAAAGGATGTTAGGAAAGGGTTTTGGATGTTTTTAGATGTTTATTGATGGCTTGAATTGTTGGTTTATGGATGGGTTAAGTTTTTAAGACGTTTGTAGACTCTCTGAGTGACTGCTGGCAAAAGTGGCAAAAGATATGTGTTGGAAAAGTGTAAAAACGTGCCAATATGAGTCTTTTACGTGCAAGTATACACAGTCTGCAAGTAATACAGCTGGTAAGCTAAGTATCGATCCCATCGAGATTGACTTGGAATTCAATTGCCTTGTTTGTTACTTGCCTTAAGAAAAAGGTTGATTTGATTTGAAATTGGTTTTGGAAAATAATTAAAAAGTAAAGGAATAAAAGTAAAGTAAAGATGTTGATAAGGAAGGTGCTTTAATGAATGATGAGCATTGGCAATGAATGCATGGTTTTCACGCTATTCATGTCATGCCAGTCTTTAACAACAACATGTCTTGGCATTGTTAGCCGAGCAGATTCAAAATTAACAAAGCCTCTCTCGATGGTCAATGCCTTAAATTGATCATGTAAAAAACCCTATATCTCTATAGCGTTTGTTTTTAAATAAACCAATTTTATTAAGATCCAATCTATACTCCTAAGGGGTAGATTTCACTCCCGAAGTAAGTTCATCTACTTGAATGACTTCTCTCGAAGCTTCTCTCCTCAGTATTCAACAACTCAATCGTTGCCACCCCAAGTCTGTTAAGATATTGAGGAGCAGTAGGCCAACAGTGCCAGCTCTCGCTTGGCATAGTATTTAGGAAATTTTAAAGTATGCCGAACAGTGAAAACATTGCCAAGGCAGATTTATTATTAGAAACTAAAACATAAAAATAGCGTTCAACGCAAACATCCCCCACCAACTATTAAATTAGTTCATGGTGAGGGATTTAACCAACAACCAACAAACATTTTCGAAATACATCATCCCTAAAAACAAAATAAAATAACTTGAAAGAGATAATGGGTTAGAAGGGGTCTCTCGATGCAACCCTTCAAGATCCAGGCTTCTCGACCAAGTTGGTCAGACCACCCTTCCTAGGTGCACCCTGTTGTCAATCGTCATACCCCAACTCCTCACTCTAATCTTCCTCTTCGCTCTGTTCGCTCTTCAAAGTCTAGCTCGGTTGGTGTTTAAATAGACGTACGAGGAAGGGATTGGACTAGCTCTTCAAATTTTGAATTTCAACTGCCCAAGGGATAAAGGATTATCTTCTTATCCAAATTTGAATGAGAGCTGATTAAGCTAAGGCTGACGTCATCCTGCCGACGCTGCCCTGGTATCCAAGCTTGGCATGAATCTGCCAACAAGTCTTGGCACCATCTTATCCGCTATTTTTTCAAAGATTGTTTCAATTGCTACTTTTTTCGGAGCCTGATCATGTTCGATTTTTTCAGGGTCTAACAACTTCTTTGCGTGGCATGAAGTTCACTTCTCTGCCATACGGTGCTTGCATTGTCTGGTCCATCTGCACCAACAACATTCGGCATTCTCTCTAGCATTCCTTCCTGAGGTGCTTTCCTAGGCCAAATCCTATGCCAAACTTGCAAAATTGTCAACAAAACAACCCTTCACACTGGCATAGACAAAACTCTAAAATCCTTATGCAAATGCATGATTCTAACATCATAATGCAACTAAATGTACCTAAAAACAAGCAAAAGCATTGTAAGATTGGCATTAAAAATAGTACTTTTGGAGAGGTAACACACCCCCAAACCTAACTCATTGCTTGTCCTCAAGTAATGCAATCAAAATAAAAACAAAAAAAACTATGAAAAAGTTACCTCGACAAAATTTTGGGTGAATGCCAACACATGCTGGCAAGCAGAATTTGGCTCTATTTTTGTCCTCAGTATCTCAGTGCAATAATGCCAAGCAGGTAGTAATTCAAGTGCAACAATATAACTCTAGTCAAAATTCGTGATGAGTGCATGAGTGTAGGCAATACGCATCAAGTTCCTTTTCACTCCCTTAGACTAATTTTACTACTGTTGAGCATAATAAGTACTCCGCAATTGTGCAATTGTACACGTTGCAAGTTATAGTATAAAAAATATCGTCTCCACAGGGATTGGTGCCACTTCAAGAATCTAATCTCTTGCACTATAAAGAGAAAACACAAGTAGAAGATTATAGGAATTTAACTAACAACTAAACTAGAAAGCAATAAAGTAAAAGAATAAATGAAATTAAGTGAGAGAGATCAGGTTATCCTAAGTTGAGGTGTGATAGCCGATTGGATCGTCTTGGTAAAAGAGTGCAAGGGCAACTCAATTGTCATGGCAACTTGACAACGGGGTTGCCTTGGCAACTATTTGATGGTTGCCTGGGCGACTAGCTGGGCAACTACTTGGGCGTCTAGGCAGCAACTTCAAGGTTCAACAGAGCGTTCTTCAATGGTTTCTTTTTATCCCTAAGTCAAAACTCTAGCTACTTGTGCATGCCTTGATAATACATCCCTGCGTGAATCAAGAGTGAACAACAACCAATCTTGCTCTCCTCTTAGCCGTTGAAATCCTTAACTTATTCCTAAGCCGGATTAATATTCACCATCAATAGATTGAATAAGGATCATACTCATTCATTTCTTGAATCTAACTCTCCCAATATTAGATAAATAGATGAAGTTATGAGATCCTCTCCCAATTCACTCGCAAACAAGAAAAAGAACCAAGAATGAATAAACCTTGAATAGAAAAGTGCAAACTCTTATTACCTAAACAAATTCCAATTGTTTCTCACAACAACAAAACATAATAACCTTAGCCAAATAGATTTAGTTCATGGCTAGGTTCCAAAGAAACACAAGATAAAGAATTCCTAGCATAAACCTAATGGAACAAGGAAGAAAAAGATGAAGAATGGATGAAGCCTTGTAGTCGATATCTTCCCCTTGAAGCTTGTCAAAAATTCTCTCCTATCTCCCTGGAGTTGACGGCATGGCCTCTAATTTATAGGGCTAGGTCAAAGTCTTTCTTTGAGGAGGAAGTTAAGTTGGAATTAAATTATCTTTAAGGAATATAATTATTTATTATATCTATATTCCTTCTAGAACTTTTCCTATATTCTTGGGATTTAATTCCTCTTTAACCTCTTCATGGAAATCAAACTCCTTTGGGATTTAGGTTTGCTCCACATCATCTTGGGCTTGTCTAGTCATCAATTTCGACAACCATATCACCTTGTTCTTTGTCAAAAATTGCTCTGGAAACTAGCTCGGCATCTCCTTCATGCATTTCCCTGGCAACTGGTTCTAGCCTTGCTTTGGCAAGTGATTATGCACATTCATACAATACACACCAAAGCAACATCTTATCCCACAAAAACCACCAAGTTATGCAATAAAGCTCAACGATGGAAGGAAACATGAACTAATGCATGAATGACTAATTATGCAACTAATATGAGCCTAAGTCTAACAATAATATGAGTAAAAAGGGTAAGAAAATAGTACTTTTGAACACTTATCACACCCCCAAACTCGAACTATTGCTTGTGCTCAAGCAATTAAACTAATAATTACCTGCCAAGACTTAAATTTTCACAAACTTAGCTTTAAACTTGATTTCAATTCTCAGAACTAGGGCACAAAGTATGATTGGCTTTTCATTTTTAGGAAAACTTAGGAGTTACTCGGAATCAAACTATAATGCTTGTGAGTGTGTGCGGATTTGTGTGCAAGTTGATTTTTTGGATTCTATGCAAACAAGAGGTTTTCAAATCACTTTATTGGGTTCTTTTAACATGTTTTAACTAGAGCCGATTTCAGGCACCTCTAGTGTTTTGTTTTTAGTTTTCTTAAGTTAATTATTTTATTCGACTAGAGCCAGTTTCGGGCACCTCTAGCAATCAAATTTTTAGCACATGATAGAGCCAATTTCGGGCACCTCTAGCATTTATCCAATTTTTATTCTAGTCCCCCAATTTTTTAACTATCAACCTAAGTTCACTAGAATTCCTTAAATCAATCAAAACACAACAATGTTTCATCAAGTTTAGCATCATAGTACAATTCTAAGTGTTTCCATGTTTATCCTAGAATAAAAGGTTCTATCAATTAAGCACATTGGCAAAGTCATCATCGGATATTCATCAAATCTAGGCAATTCTTGTTCCAACTAAAGGCATGGCATGCAATTTATGTATCCTAAATGCAATACTTAAGATGAATGCAACTAAACATGGTAACTAACTAATAAAAATCCCCCCCAAACTCGAGTGAGGCATTGTCCTCAATGCATGCAACAAAGAGAAATAAAAATAAAGAAAAGTAAAATGCAAACGAGGACTTACTCCGAGAGTTCGTTGTCGTGGATGATTAGTTTCCTTTTGGTCGGTGTCTTGATTCTTTTGCTTGAATGCGGTGGTTGCTTTCTTGTTGCCGGTGATAGAATCGATCCTTGTACGGGGTTATCCTTATCGTCCTCCTCATCAATGTCATTGACTTTTCGCTTGGACTTGGAGGATTCGATTGGTGATGTCTTTGTTGGTGCAATGGAGGACTCGTTCGAATCTGAAAAATCAGACAATGATTTCGTACGAGTTGATTCGGGCATAGGTGTTTTACCTTTGGCTTTTGCAGTGGTTGCCGGGACATCTTTGGCTTTTGTTGTCGTGGTATATTTCGGGTTGGTTAACGTGGCATCTTCTTGGGAGGGTGCGGTGTAGGTTGCTGCGGCATCATCTGTTGCAGTTGACGTGACGATTGCTTTATTGGTTGTCGTGGCAAGGATCTCGACAGGAAAGATTGGGAACGGCGTGCGGTTGTCCGGGTATTTTTCCACGATGACTTGGGTGATGGCATTGTTGCAATCCTTCATGTACCACATGAACATTAGTTGTCGGTCTTCAATTTGTCTATGGTGGCTTGCCAGGGTTGATGGCCGAGTTTCCCGGGCATTAGGTGCTTGGGAATTAGTGGTTGTCGAGGCGGCAGGGGTTGCTGCGACAATTGGAGGCATTGACGATTTTACCGGTGCCTCTTCCATTAGCTTTCAGATTTGTGCTTACTTCCAACGGGACTTTGGTAGGGCCTTTTCATCGGTGGACTCACTTAGGACATGCATCTCCTTACAAAGATTGGAAATTAATCAAGAGAAGAAAAGAGAACCATTGTCTTTTGAGCTACATTCAAAAATCTCATCACAAATAATTTTTCCAATGTTAATGATGCGATTATGCAAGATAGAATGTATGAGCAAAAGACGCGGTATATCAACGGTAGTATTGTGTGTGGTGGGCATTAAAGAAGTTTTAACAAACTTATTCCATAGTTTTGCCTCAGGTTTAAGCTGAAGGCGATTTACCGTGCCCTTGTATTTACTGTCGTTCCAATGAGTTCCTGGTAGAGTGAGTTCTTGAAGTACCTTGTCGAGTTGCTTGGGCGTGAGTTGATCAACAAAGGCCTGATGCTTGTCTTTCTCAATGTAGAGCCCGTAAAAGGTGTTGATGTTTTTGGGGCTTATGAGTATGGCCTTGTCAGGAACAAAAACATAAGGATTATCCGGGTTAGTTGAGTGAGCATAGAATTCTCTTACCCATGAGATGTTACCCGGTTCTGATTGATGGCGAAAGATTTGCCACTTTTTATGTGCAATCCTTTCGAAGATGAATGGTTCAAGGCCGAAATCTTGATGGGAGTTGGAGTATTCAAAGCCTTCTTCTTCGCAAATCTTCCAGATTTTAAACTTGGAGTAAAATCTTTGTTGAACCACCGGTGTAGCAAACTTCTTGTATCTTGGTTCTTTGGAGTAACTTGGATGAACCAAAAATTCAATTTTTGATGCCTTGGATGATCTTGGTTGTGAGTTTTGTAAAAACAAAGAAAAGAAAACAAAAGAAACTAAAGGGTTGTAAGATGAGAAGTAGGAATAGGTTTCTTGGAAGTTAAGGGTGATGGGTTATATGGAAAAGATAGGTAGTAAATATGGTGTGTGGGATTAATTTTGGAAAGAAGAAAAAAAAGGGGTTTCGGTTTAAGGGAAGGGTGAGAGCTAGAGGTTTTATTTAGGATAAGTTGGAGGCTTTATATAAGCCTTAGATTCAACCCATTAATTTCCTTGTTAAAGAAGTTTCCTTCTTGAATCAAAATTCCTCTTTATCTTGAACTATTTTCCTACAATTCAAAGACAAATCAAATAAGGATTAAAATTAAAGATAAACTAATAAAAGAAAATAAATAAAGATGTGTAAAGGGATTCTTAAACTTAAAAAGATAAATATGAAAGATGTAGTTTTAATCTTAAAGAAAATAAATCTATCCTAAAAAAACAAATAATCAAAAATAATAAAAAATAAAAATTAATTAGTTTGAAAAAAAAATAAGAATAAAAAAATGAAATATCGAAAGGAGAGCATGCTCATGCATCTCTTTAGGTGACCACTTCTTTGTTACGTTCCACATGGGCACCGTTGTAGTGCTTCAATCTTTGTCCATTAACTTTGAATTCATGTTCGTCAGTGATGGACTTGATTATCACGACACCATGGGAGAATGGTTTGACAACTTCGAATGGTCCCAACCATCTTGATTTTAGTTTTCTCGAGAAAAGTTTTAGCCGAGAATTGAATAAGAGAACTAGTTTCCCTAACATGAATTGTTGCGGCAATAGTTTCTTGTCATGTCATTGCTTGGTTTTCTCCTTGTAGATTCGTGCATTGTTATATTCGAGTGCATGGAATTCTTCTATCTCGTTGAGGTCCAACAAACGCTTTTGTCCGTCACTTTCCCAATCCATATTCACGGCCTTGATTGCCCAATATGCCTTGTGCTCGATTTCCACCGGTAGATGGCATGTTTTGCCATAGACAAGTCAGAAGGGGGACATACCTAAGGGTGTTTTGAATGCAGTGCGATATTCTCAAAGTGCGTCATCCAGTCTCACTGACCAATCCTTCCTAGAGGGATTTACAACTTTCTCGAGTATACCCTTCAATTCCCGATTTGAAATTTCTACTTGCCAATTGGTTTGTGGGTGATATGTCGTGGTAATCTTGTGTGATACGTCGAAGCGTTGCAACATCTTGGCAATAAGTCTGTTGTCAAAATGCTTGCCTTCATCACTGATAATTGCTCTCGGCATCCCAAACCGTGTAAATATGTTCTTTTGCAATAATCATTGCACGGTTTTGGAATCGTTGTTAAGAACTGCAGCGGCCTCAACCCATTTAGACACGTTGTCAACGACAAGTAGAATGTAGAGGTTGCTGAATAAAGACGGGAAAGGTCCCATAAAATCGATCCCCCATACATCGAACAATTCCACCTCGATGATGTTTTGGAGCGGCATCTCATGACGTCTAGAGATATTGCACGTCCTCTGGCATCGATCACATTGCTTGTAAAACTCTTGGGCATCTTTGTATAGTGTTGGCCAATACAAACCAGATTGCAAAACTTTAGCCGCGATACGGGTTCCTCCAAAATATCCTCCATAGGGTGAAGAATGGCATTGCCGGAGTACATTCTGCTGCTCCTCTTCAAGGACACATCGGCGTATAACCTGATCTGCATATTGTTTAAATAAAAGAGGCTCGTCCCAAAAGTAATGCTTAGCATCATGGCAGAACCACTTCTTCCCTTGGTGAGTAAGGCCATAAGGTAAAATACCACAAACAAGGAAAATAACTAAATCTGCGTACCAGGGTAATGCCGAGGAATGTTCTCCCGTGTCGACTACTCCCAAGATTGCTAAGGCGTGTGCGTCTAGAGTTGCCGAGGCATACGCGTCCATGGTTGCCAAGGGGTGCGTATCCATGGCTACCGCGGCATGCGCATCCATGTTTGCCGAGGCGTGCGCGTCAAGAGTTGCTACGACGTCGAGGGTTGCCAAGGCGTGCATATCCATGGTTGCCGAGGCATGCACGTCAAGAGTTACTGCGGCATCGAGGGTTGCCGAGGCATGCGCATCCATGGTTGCCGAGGCGTACGCGTCAGGAGCTGCTGCGGCGTCGAGGCATGCGCATCCATGGTTGCCGAGGCGTCAAGGGTTGCTGAGGCAACTAAAAGTTGCTCATCTGGGAATACATCGCATATCTCTAAATCTATGTCCTCCTCCCTATTGCATTCCAAACGTGATAAGTGATCGACCACTTGATTTTCTGTTCCTTTTTTGTCCTTAATTTCAATATCAAATTCTTGTAATTGTTGAATGGTCCATATGAACAATTACCTTTGTACCAATCAAAGAGGATCGGAACTTGTCAAATGCAAACACTACAGCTAGTAACTCTTTCTCCGTTGTTGTGTAATTCACTTTAGCACTATTAAGAGTTTGACTAGAGTATTATATCACATGAAAGGTTTTACCTGTGCGTTGGCCTAGGACTGCTCCTACCGCGAAATCACTTGCATCACACATGAGTTCAAAAGGCAACGTCCAATCCGGTGGAACAACAATGGGTGCTAAGGCAAGTTTTTCCTTTAGGGTTTCAAATGCTTGGGCGCTAGAATCATCAAAATTGAAGACTTCATCCTGTTCAAGCAAATTGCACAAGGGTTTAGTAAATTTAGAAAAATTATGAATGAACCTCTTGTAAAAACCTGCATGTCCGAGAAAGCTTCGAATTCCTTTAACCGAACTTGGTGGGGGTAATCTCTCGATCACGTCCACCTTGGATTTGTCTACTTCAATTCCCTTGGATGAAATCTTGTGGCCAGGCATTATTCCTTCATCTACCATAAAATGGCACTTCTCCCAATTGAGGACTAAATCAGTTTCTTCACATCTTGCCAACACCTTCTCTAAATTGCCGAGATAACTGTCGAAGTCATTACCAAAAATGGAAAAATCATCCATGGAGATCTCAAGGAAGTCTTCGACCATATCTGAAAAGAGTGCCATCATGCATCTTTGGAAGGTTGCAGGGCGTTACACAATCCGAACGACATCCTTCGGAAAGCATAAGTTTCGTATGGGCATGTGAAGGTTGTCTTTTCTTGATCTTCTGGTGCTATGGCAATTTGATTTTTAACCTGAATAACCATCAAGAAAATAGTAAAAGGGTTTACCTACAAGACGATCAAGCATTTGATCAATAAAGGGTAATGGGAAGTGATCTTTCCTAGTGGCTTTGTTTAGCTTTCGATAATCCATACAAACCCTCCAACCGATCACAGTCCTAGTTGGAATGAGTTCATTGTTTTCATTACTTACCACTGTTATACCTCCTTTTTCGGTACGCATTGTACCAGACTTACTCATGTACTATCAGAGATAGGGTATATGATGCCAGGGTCAAGCCACTTTATGATTTCTTTCATTACAACCCCTTTCATGGCATGATTCAGTCTCCTCTAGGCCTCAATTGAAGGTTTGTGATCATCTTCCAACAAAATCTTGTGCATGCACACTACCGGTCTAATTCCCTTCAAGTCGGCAATTGTCCACCCTATTGCCTTATTGTGTAGCATCAACATTTTGATCAGCTTCTTTTCCTGCTCAGGCTGTAACTTAGAGGAAATAATTATAGGCAATGTATTATCGGTTCCTAGGTAAGCATATTTTAGTTGCTCTGGCAACTGTTTCAACTCAAGAATTGGTGGTTGTTCAATAGAGGGCTTTTCGAGTTTACCTTCCATACCTGAGTAATCCATTGGTTCAAAGTATGTACCTGGTTGATTAACTAACCAATTTGCCTCTTCTTGTTGTTCCGCATCGATCGGTTCTTCATACTCCTCAGGTTCCTCTTGATCGGTAATGTAGTTGCTGAGGCAACTAAATTCCTTGTCGAAGTTAAACTCTGTCGTGGCATGAAGAAGTTGGCATTCTTCTGGATCATCGGCATGCCTTAGTGTTTGGAACACATTTAGTTTAACTTGCTGGTCATTAACCCTATGGTGAGTTTTCCCTTTTCAACATCGATCAAGGTTCCCCTATTGCTAGGAATGGTTTCCCAAGAATGATAGGTGCATGTTCATCTGCTTCACAATCCAAAACAATAAAGTCAGCGGGAAAAATAAATTTATCAACTTTTACCAGTATGTCTTCGATTTTTCCCTCTAGATGCACATAGGATCTGTCGGCTAGCTATAGCATAATTGTTGTAGGCTTGCCTTCCCGATTCGTAGTTTCTGGAAAACCGATTTAGGCATCAAGTTTATGCTAGCTCCAATGTCACATAATGCTTTCCCGACATAGTGGTTTTTGATGGAACAAGGTATTGGGAAACTTCCGGGATCCTTCAACTTGGGTGGCATACAATTGTGCAACATGGCCATGCATCCCTCTATCGCAGCAACTGTTTCAAACACTCCTAGCCTTGTTCTCTTGGACACAATGTCTTTAAGAAACTTGGCATAGTTCGGCATTTGTTCAGTTGCTTCAACCAATGGAAAGTTGATGTGGACTTGTTTGAGGATATCAAGAAACTTCTTGAATTGATATTCTTGCTTTTGTCGCTTCAACCTTTGTGGGAATGGTGGTGGAAGTCGGATATCTTCGATCCTTTCATTGGTCTGGAATCTGATTGACGACATTGCCGAGACAACTGAAGTTACCGAGGCATTGTCAACTGGGGTTGCCGTGGCGTGCCTATCGTTGGTTGCCGAGGCATCTATATCGCCGGTTGCCGATGCATCCTTATTGTTGGTTGCTGAGGCATGCTTATTGCTGGTTGCCGCGACAATTCCTGGTTCAGCATCTGAGACTTTGCCGCTAGGTTCGTCTTGATCTTTTTGTGGCGTTTTGTTTGATGAACGAGCTTGAGCCTCTTTAAGTTGTTGGCCACTTCTAGTGGTGATCGCCTTACATTGCTCATGTCCAGTTCCTCTTGTGACTTCAGTATTGCTAGGTAAACCTCCTTGCGGTCTAGTATTCAGGTTTTGAGCAAATTGTCCGACTTGATTTTCTAATGATTTGATTGCCGCCTCTTGGTTTTGCAATCTCATCTCGGTCCTGTTAATAAAAGCATCAGTTCTTTTTATGAAGTTACTATTCTTAGCCATATGAGATTCAGTTTTCAACATAAAAGCATTGAGAGAATTTTCCAAAGAACTAGATGTTGTCGGTTATTGTTGCGGCAACTGTTGTTGTGGCATATTCTGCTGGAATCCCGATGCTTGTGCATTCTGATTGTTATGGTTTAGAGCATTGTTGGGATTACTCCATGAAAAATTTGGGTGCTTCTTCCAAGCTGGATTGTATGTATTGGACATCACATTGTTGTTCCAGTTGTAATTCCCCACATAGAATCTGGATTCCGGATTCTGCATACATTTAGAAGAATCATGGTTACCATCACATAACTCACAAAAGGAATCCATTACCTTGACCTCTTGCGTGTTGCTTGGTTTCTACATGTTCTGGACCATCTTGGTTAAAGTGGCCAATTGTGCCGAAATTGAGTCTGATGATCCTAGTTCATGTATTGTGGCTTGGCGTCTAACTCCTCCTCTTCTAGCAGAGGGGAATTGATAATCATTCTTGGCAAGCCTGTTTAGAATTTGCATTGCTTCCTCCGGTGACTTATCTAGGAGAATGCCGTTTGCCGAGGCATCTAGGATCATCCTTGTTGGTGTATTCACAGCGTTGTAAAACATTGTTACTTGTGTCCACACTGGGAATCCGTGTAGGGGGCATTTGTGTAAAACTTCTCTATATCGCTTCCAAGCCTCATACATGGATTCATCATCTGCCTTCCAAAAAGAAGTAATTTTGTTACGAAGCCTATCAGTCAAATTTGTAGGATTAAATCGAGCAAGGAAATCACGACAAAGATCAGTCCAAGATCCTATTGATCCGGCAGGAATACTATTCAACCATGATTTCGCCCTATCCCTCAGTGAAGAGGGGAATAATCTTAGTCGTAAAACATCGGGGGTGACTCCTTGAATTTTGAATGAGTTACAAATCTCAAGGAAAGATTTAAGATGTTGTCATGCATCTTCAGTTGCTGAGCCGCCAAATTGACCAATTGTGTTGATCATATTAAACATCACCAGTTTCAACTCAAAGTGGTCGGCTTGAATTTCAGGCGTGACAACTCCTGGATTAATTCCATCAAGATCTTCTTCAAGATAGTCTTGAATAGTTTTGTTTCGTGCAAGAATCACTCCTCCTCGTGCTGGAACATCTTGATTCATATTGCTGTCTTGATTAGCCATTGCTACTCTTAACCTTCGTCTAAGTCTTTGCAAGGTTCGTTCGATTTCTGGATCAAAGGGATATTCTGGTGTAATCGGTCTTGCCCTGGTCATATACCAATACAAAACCAAAGTTTGTTAACCCTTTGAATCTTAAACAAGAAAAATAGAAAAAGTGCAAGAAAATAAAAACAAAGTCGCTATTGCCAATCCCCGTCAATGGCGCCAAAAACTTGTTATGCGTAACAAGTGCTCCGCAATTGTGCAACTGTACACGTCGTAAGCTATAGTATAAAAGATATCGTCTCCACAGGGATTGGTGCCACTTCAAGAATCTAATCTCTTGCACTATAAAAAGTAAAAACACAAGTAGAAGATTATAGGAGTTTAACTAACAACTAAACTATAAAGCAATAAAGTAAAAGAATAGATGAAATTAAGTGAGAGAGAATAGGCCAGGTTATCGTGAGTTGAGGTGTGATAGCCGATTGGATCGTCTTGGTAAAAGGGTGCAAGGGAAACTCAGTTGCCGTGGCAACTTGCACAATGGGGTTTCCTTGGCAACTAATCGATGGTTGCTTGGGCGACTAGCTGGCAACTACTTGGGCGTCTGGGTTGCAACTTCAAGGTTTGGCAGAGCTTTCTTCAATGGTTTCTTCTTATCCCTAAGTCAAAACTCTAGCTACTTGTGCATGCCTTGATAATACATCCCTGCGTGAATCAAGGGTGAACAACAACCAATCTTGCACTCCTCTTAGCCGTTGAAATCCTTAACTTATTCCTAAGACGGATTAATCTTCACCATCAATAGATTGAATAAAGATCATACTCATTCATTTTTTGAATCTAACTCTCCCGATATTAGATAAATAGATGAAGTTACGAGATCCTCTCCCAATTCACTCGTAAACAAGAATAAGAACCAAGAATTAATAAACCTTGAATAGAAAAGTGCAAACTCTTATTACCTAAAAAAAATCCAATTATTTCTCACAACCACAAAACACAATAACCTTAGCCAAATAGATTTAGTTCATGGCTAGGTTCCAAAGAAACACAAGATAAAGAATTCCTAGCATAAACCTAATGGAACAAGGAAGAAAAAGATGAAGAATAGATGAAGCCTTGTAGTCGATATCTCACCCTTGAAGCTTGCCGAAAATTCTCTTCTCTCTCTCCCTGGAGTTGACGGTATGGCCTCTAATTTATAGGGCTAGGTCAAAGTCTTTCTTTGAGGAGGAAGTAAAGTTGGAATTAAATTATCTTTGAAGAATATAATTTTTTATTATATTTATATTCCTTCCATAACTTCTCATATCTTCTTGGGATTTAATTCCTCTTTAACCTCTTCATGGAAATCAAACTCCTTTGGGATTTAGCTTTGCTCCACGTCATCTTGGGCTTGTCTAGTCATCAATTTCGACTACCATATCACCTTATTCTTTGTCAAAAATTGCCCCGGCAACTAGCTCGGCATCTCCTTCATGCATTGCCCTGGCAACTAGCTCGGTATCTCCTTCATGCATTGCCCTGGCAACTGGTTCTAGCCTTGTTTTGGCAATTGATTCTGCACATACACACAAAACACACCAAAAGAAGCATCTTTTCCCACAACCACCAAGTTATGCAATCAAGCTCAACGATGGAAGGGAACATGAATTAATGCATGAATGACTAATTATGAAACTAATGCGAGCCTAAGTCTAACAATAATATGAGTAAAAAGGGTAAGAAAAATAGAACTTTTGAACACTTATCATCTACCTAAACTCAGATATATTTTTTTCATCATTTTTTTCTTTGCCGAGGGATTCTTGTTGGCATTCATTTAAGCTTGCTTCGTGACACTATTTAGCGTGAGAGATATGAGGGAGCATACCATGAATCCCCACCTTAATCTAGACATCACTAGGCTTTCTCTTCAACTCATACCCTAAGGTTTTGGACTTGAGAACTAAGAGGGAGCAAACCACGAAGCCCTAATTAGCTTATTATCCGTAAGGTAGAGGAAAGTTCTATTTTTTTCTTGCCTTGGCAGAACATTGCTGCCTTATATACTTCTTTTTAGCCTGGCAATTTTTTTTCATATCTGAGCATAGTTTAAAAAAGTCTAAGTTTGGTAAGGAACTGGATACATACTACGTGTTAAGTGTAAGTTCAATTCCCTAAACTAGAGATCAATTACCAAGCAAACCTGGCATACTACTCTGCTGGCATGGCATGACAACTAAAAATTAAAGTTTTCTCATTGGACAGACATCTAGATCAAATTAAGCTTGCCTAACAACTGTTAACATTTTTCAAAATTAAACCAAGACAATTTTCTTTTTCTTTTTTTAATGGTTCGGTATGCATCTACTCTAAATGACTTAGATGGCATGGCAACAAAAATTAAACATGAAATGCATGGCATAAATGTGAAGAAATGCACACCCCCAAACCCAAGATGTGCATTGCCCTCAATGAATGAATCAACACATATATACAAAAGTAGTAAAATAATATGCATGATCGTGTAATGTAGTGCAATGAAATGTAAAAGGAGTTTAGGAAGAAGAGGACTCCCCTTCGGAGACTATTTACCGTGCGGCATGGGTTTTTCTACTCACAAATGGTCCTCGATCAGGGTCTATGTGCTTCTTTCTTTTCAGGCTCAGTTTTGAAGCGGCAGTGGAGGCTCCAACTTCCTCATTTTCCTTGGCAGGCTCTGATGTAGTAGGTGCATCGGTGGCATCAGATGGCATATGTAAAGCAGGTGTCACTGGTGACTTGGCTTTGGCAGACTTGGCTTTGGTTTCCTTTGTTTAAGATGAAGAATCAGAACTGGCAGACTCAACTTGAACTGGAGACAACGGGACTATGGCATCGGATGGGGTATGAATTGGACTAGCTGGCATGGCATTGTCGTTGGCAGAGAGCTCGGCAGGGAAGTCTGGAAACTCTGGCACAAAATTAGTTGATAATTTTGTAAGAGCCTCTCTGATCACAACATCCCTAGCCTGGATTTAGATGCGGTTTTGGAGAATAATCTCCTGGCATTGGTGAATTTGGGACCGCATTGCCATTGAATTGTCTGGCACAGTTTATGGCGTGGTTGCTGGCGCGGCCCTTGACTCCTAAGGCTTTGGCGTAGGGGCCCTTGCCTTTCCCTTCCCCTTGTCCTTGGGCTCGGCAGCAACAAGATTCCTCCATATAGCAACAGTAATTGTTGTTCCCTTGATCATTTACCCTTTATCCGTATCAAGCCTTGGCACATCATGGAGCATACAAACGTTAGAAATTAACAAAGGGAAAAACAAGCTGCTAGTACCTTTCGCTGCGCACTTGTAAGTTTCCTCAACAATGAGCTTACCAGCATTGATTTTTGCCTATAACAATGGAGTGCAACAAGATCATCATTTATTCCGACACGGTCTTGTTATAGGATGTGGGTATCAGATTCGCCTTGAGAAAGTGATTATATCCTATCCATTGGGGCTTCAATGCCAGTCTCTTCACCATACGGTGCCCCTTGGATGACACTGTCCATGCCGTACTAGGCTCGCACAGATCTGCCAGCAGCCTCTTCGTCTTGGTAGCGTTCATTGAATCAACATACTCAAAATACTCATCTCTTGCACCATCCAACTCAAACATATTATTAATATATCCTTCATCGAAATGAAAACATTTACCTTTAATCATCAAGAATGGTGAATCCTTGGTCACAAGGTGCACATAGAATTCTTGGACGATTGTGGCATAAATTCCCCTTTTTGTTGGCAAAATTGAGTCCATTTGTGCAAGTTAATCATAGACATGAATTTTGGAGGGAAGCCATTGTTCGTTTCTGTGTTGAGGTCGAAGTGCTTCTCATAGCAAAAATTCCTTGAGGCAAAATTGGATTCAAAATTTTCCTCGATCTCCTCGTTGAAGAATCACTTGAAGGGGATAGAGGGTGAAGCCATTGAAACTCGTTGAAGAAACTTGAAACGATGTTGAAATATGAAGAAAAAGACGATTTGGTTTTTGCACTTGCTTATGGAAAAGAAAGTAAAAAGTGAGAGAGAGAGATGTTTGGTTTCTTTAACCGGCAGAGGTGAGAAAGTGAAAGGTTTTGGGTTGGTTGAGTGTTTTAATGGGATTAGTAATTAGGGATAATGATGGGAAATAAAAAGAATTAATTTAAAAAGAGGTGGAGTGATAAGGTGATAGGTGATAAGATAGGGTAAGGATTAAAGTGATAAGGTAATTGATTTGAAACTTTAAATTTCAGCTGAGATTTTGGGCGGCTAGGGTTTAAAGTCAAATAAAAAAACAACTCTTTCTTATTTTATTGGGCCGATAAAATTAGGGTTTTTTTCCTCTTCCGTCTATCTTTTGCACCATGCATGCCAAGCTACTATTGCACTGCGTTTGGCAGATTTTTCTATAGAAGCATTAGCCCCTGCGAGTGACCCTGGCAGTGTTACTGCATAATGAATCTGCACAACTCAAATGAAGCCTTTCAACACAGTAAAGGAATGAAAACATGAAACTTAAAAAGAAAGAAAACATAAATAAAAACCTTGAAACCTAAAAAGCAAATAAAACATCTATCCTAATATTTACAAAGGTTCAAACCTGATGGTGTTTTCATGTTACCTCTGCCAAGAGGATCATTTCTTTGGCATTGTTCTGATCACCTTCCATGTAGTGCTTCAAACGTTGTCCATTCACCTTAAAGATTTTACCCATCTTCAAATTCTTGATGTCCACAGCTCCATGAGTATAGGGCTTCACAACTTCATAAGGGC
Organism: Hibiscus mutabilis; assembly: GCA_019671005.1. Taxonomy (NCBI): domain Eukaryota; kingdom Viridiplantae; phylum Streptophyta; class Magnoliopsida; order Malvales; family Malvaceae; genus Hibiscus; species Hibiscus mutabilis. Next base: position 23,676,207 of record CM033720.1, read on the forward strand.
CTGTCCAACTTGATCTGAGTTTCCAACACGTTGGCCTACCTAAAGCTGTCTTGGCATTATCCTACTGTCATGCCAACAATTTGCTTTTTCCTTGTAAATCCTGGCATTCTCATAGGCTTGCGTTCTGAATTCCTCCAACTCATTTAGGTCTAGTAACCTCTTTTCTCCAGCAGCTCTCCCTGCCATGCCAAGTGTTCTGATGGCCCAGTAGGCTTTATGCTCAAGCTCCACTGGCAGATGGCATGGTTTTCCGAAAACAAGTCGAAATGGTGACATACCCAAAGGAGTTTTAAATGCAGTCCTGTAAGCCCACAAGGACTCATCTAGTCTCAAGGACTAGTCCTTCCTTCATGGGTTAACAGTCTTCTCTATAATGTTCTTAATCTCATTACTTGAAATCTCGGCTTGCCCGTTTGTTTGTGGATGATATGCCGTGGCAATTCTCTGCTATATACCATACCTACACAAAGCTTTAGAGATTAGATTACACTTAAAATGGGTGCCCTCATCATGAATAATCACTATAGGGGCGTCAAATCTAGTAAATATATGTTTATGTAAGAAGTTGGCAACAACCTTGGCATCATTTGTTGACAGAGCAACAGCTTCTACCCACTTAGATACGTAGTCAACACCCACAAGAATGTCTACATTACCGAATGAGGGTGGAAAAGGACCCATAAAGTCTATCCCCCATACATTAAATAAATCCACATGCATAATGTTTTGAAGTGGTAGTTGGTGTCTTCCAGAGATGTTTCCTGTCCGTTGGTATCGACACATGCCTTGGCATACTCGCGGGCATCCTTATATAGTGTGGGCCAAAAGAATCCTGACTGCAGTACCTTGGTAGCAGTCTTTACCCAAGAAAAAGAGGCCTCCATTTGGTGCGGTATGGCATAGATGCAATATGTTATGTTGTTCATCCTCAGGCACACACTGGTGGATCACTTGGTCAGCAAACTATTTTAACAATATTGGCTCATCCCAATAGTATTGCCTGACTTCCCGCAAGAACCTTTTCTTGGCATTGCATGCCAAGTCTGGTGGCAGAATGTTACTTACTAAGTAGTTGACAATATCGGTGTACCACGACATGGTATTAACTGCAAGCAAATCCTCGCCAGGAAATTCATCTCCTATCAAATTGGTCTTACCATCTTCAAGATGATGCTCCAAACGTGAGAGATGGTCAGCTACTAAGGTTTCACTACCCTTTTTATCTCAGATCTCAAGTTTAAATTCTTGAAGCAGGAGTGTCCATCGGATTAGTCTGGGCTTGGCATCTTTTTTTGCCAAGAGATACTTCAATGCTGAATGATCTGCAAAAACCACAAATTTGTTATCAATTAAATAAGATCTAAATTTGTCAAAAGCAAATACAACCGCAATAAATTCTTTCTCGTTCGTAAAGTAGTTCAGTTGTTCTTCGTTCAAGGTTCGGCTGCCATAGTAGACGGCATGGAAAACCTTGACATGCCTTTGTCCCAAGACTGCTCCAACGGCATAGTCACTAGCATCGCACATGAGCTCAAAGGGCTCATTCCAATCCGGTGCCACGACTATAGGGGCATTGATTAACTTTTCTTTAAGCTCTTGAAATGCTCTCAAATAAGAATCGTCAAATGCAAAAGTGGCATTATGATCTAACAACAAGCATAAAGGATTGGCAATTTTTGAAAAATCTTTAATAAAACGCCGATAGAAATCGGCATGTCCTAAAAAACTTCTTATACCTTTGACACATGTTGGAGGTGGTAGCTGTTTAATTGCCTCAACTTTTGATAGATCCACTTCTAACCCTCTCTCAGTTACCTTGTACTCGAGAACAATGCCCTCCTTCACCATGAAGTGGCATTTTTCCCAGTTCAACACTAGGTTTGTCCTATGCATCTCTTCAAGACTTTCTCCAAACACAGAAGACTTTCCTCAAATGTTTTGCCAAACACTGAGAAATCATCCATGAACACTTCTATGTTGTGCTCGATCATATAAGAAAAAAAGGACATCATGCAACGTTAAAGCGTTGTCGGTGCATTAAATAGGTCGAATGGCATCCTTTTAAATGCAAACGTCCTATATGGGCACGTGAACGTAGTCTTCTCTTGATCATCAGAGGCGATGGCAATCTGATTCTAACCTGAATAACCATCCAAAAAATAATAGAAAGCTTTACCTGCCAACCTGTCTAGCATCTGATCAATGAATGGCAATGGGAAGTGGTCCTTCCTCGTGGTATTGTTCAGCCTCCTATAGTCCATGCACACTCTCCATCCTGTAATAGTTCTGGATGGTATTAACTCAGCTTCACTGTTTTGTACCACGGTCATGCCACCCTTCTTTGGCACGCATTGCACCGGGCTAACCCAATAGCTATTAGAAATGGGATATATAATCCCCGCATCAAGCCATTTTATGATCTCTTTTTTACTACCTCTTTCATGCTTGGTTTTAGGCTTCTCTAGCCTTCAATGGTCTTGCCATGGTACTCCTCCAAGATAATCTTGTGCATACAAATGGTTGGGCTAATTCCTCTGATGTCTACCAAAGTCCACCCTAATGCCTACTTATAGTCACGTAATATTGCCAACAATCTTTCATCCTGGTCATTAGCAAGACCAGTGGCAATGATCACTGGCAGAGTTGAGTGTTCACCTAAATAAGCATACTTAAAGTGATTTGGCAGTGGTTTCAGTTCCAACGCTGGTGGCTCCTCAATTGATGATTTAGGTGCCTTGATTTCTCTGCCGGACAACTGTAGTGGCTCAAAATATCTCGCCTCTTCAGCCTCCAAGACTGATTCTTTTGGTTCCTCGAACAGATTGGCTATTCCATCTACATTGTTGGCATCAAATTCTGTATCCTGGCATAACTGTGCCGTGTCCAAAGTGTAAATAGACTCCATCATCTCCTCTGCTTGGCACTCATCAGGTTCATCTGCACATTTCAAAGCTTGAAACATATTAAATGTAACTTGTTGGTCATTCATGCGCATTGTTAGTTCCCCTTTATGAACATCAATCAAAGCCCTACCTGTGGTAAGAAAAGGTAACCCCAAAATAATCGAAACATTAATATCAGCCTCATAATCCAAAATGATAAAATTAGCTGGAAAAATAAATTTGTCTACCTTTACCAACACATCCTCAATCTTACCCTTGGGATGTGCATAGGATCGGTTTGCCAGCTGAAGCGTCACGGTAGTAGGTCTTGCTTCTATGCCAAGCTTCCGAAAAACTAACATTGACATCAAGTTGATACTGGCTCCTAGGTCACACAGTGCCTTGCCTATAAATTTGTTGCCAATGGTGTAGGGATTAGTGAAACTTCTTAGATTTTTCAGCTTTGGTGGTAATCAGTTTAGGATCATGGCACTGCATCCTTCGGTTAGAGCAACAGTTTCAAAGTCTCCCAACTTTCTCTTTTTGGACAGAATGTCCTTCATAAATTTGACATAGTTGAGCATTTGTTCAAGGGCTTCTACCAATGGAATGTTGATTTGTAATTTCTTAAGAACCTCCAAGAAGCGCATGAATTGCTGGTCTTAATTATACTTTTGAAGCCTTGCTGGGATTGGTGGTGGCGGATAAATATGTGCCTGCTCTGCTCGCTTTGCCAACGCAGTGCTGGCATCAGTCTGTTTGGCCTCAGTGCTAGCATCAGTGTGCTGTCTGGCATCGATTCTAGCATCGGTATGTTGTCTGGCATCATATATTTGTTCTTTCTATTTCTCTGCTTCCTTGGGATTATCTGTTGGCATAGGTTTCTCAACTTGGCAATTAATTGGCTGCTTAGCAACCTTCTCCATCTCGCACTGCTTACCATTCTGAAGAGTTATAGCTTTGCACTTCTCATTGTCTTTGTGCCGAGCATCTTCTGTGTCACTTGGCAATGCTCCCTAGGGTTGATTGCTGAGTGCACTGGCAATCTGACCAAGTTGAACTTCTAAAATTCTCATTGATACAGCCAAACTCTGGACTGTGGTATCATTCCTCTCCATGTACTCTGTGAGAGTGCCTCCTTGGTTGAGTCTTTGCCCTTGCTGAAAATTGTTTTGGTCTTTCTGTGACATGGCATTCTGATAGAATGCTGGCATGGCATTGTTATTCTGCCTCTAGGTATTCTCGCGCTGGGCATTGTACTGGTTACCACCCTGATTTCCCCATGCTAAGTTAGGGTGTTCTCTCCAACCATCATTATAGGTATTGGAGTTAGGATTATAGTAACAATTAACATTTCCAACAAAATTTACCGATTTAGGGTTGGTGGGGCATTCACTCGCATGATGATTCTCTCCACAGATTGTACAAAATGGGTCTAATGCTTTGACTTCTTAGGACTCATTGTTCTTTTGTAGTGTTCTTACCATGCTAGTAAGGTTAGAAATCTCGGCATGAATGGACATTAGTTCATCAACCTAAAATTTCCCATTGGTTTTAGTTTGATGGTAACAACGTTTGATGGTGTTTTTGGTATGTGTCTGATGGGATTTGAGTGGGTAACTTGGGAGTTGCGAGAGATTGCTGTTAGGCAATGGTTTGAATGCATTTTAATGTATTTATCCTCTGGTTTTATGTGTTTAAAATAGGGATATCAAGGTGACAAAGCTTGACGTTGTTTGGTTACTTGCCAAGAGCTTATTTCACGTTGGCAAGGAAGGAGAAACATATCGGTGAGTGGAAACTAGTTTTAGATGCTCTTGGATATGAGCATGTTGTTTGAAAGTTTTGGTGATAAACATGGTATGATTTACTTACTGGTAATGCATAGTTTTGAGTGCATATGCAGGGGTTTGAAAGTATATTAAATGCTAGCGAGCATTGGTTTTCATTCCAGTTGGGAATGGTGTTATTGCATTGGCAACGAGATTTGCATATGTGTTATTTATGAAATGCATTGTAAAACAGTAAGGTAAATGGTTTTGTGAATGATATATTGGCTATGTGACATGGTGAAAACAATCGGATACAGTTGGCATGCCATAGGATTAAAAGTGCACTATAAAATATGAACAACATCGATCGCGGCCATGGGTCCTTGAGGTATGGCGGTTAAACTAGGCCATTCGAACTATTGGGACCTCATTTGGGGCATGCGGTTTAACTAGGCAACCCAAATTGATGGTGAATTTGCAGTTTAACAAGGCAAGGTGGTTACTCTTGCAGTTTAACTAGGCAAGGGTGAAATCTCGTTGTTTAACTAGGCGAGGGTGTCAAATGTTGCGGTTTAACTAGGCAAAGTTTGGGATATCATGCAGTTTAACTAGGCATGGTATGAGAGATCTGTGTATCTGATATGTGTATAAGATAGAGGTAGTCTATCCGGGTCACTATAAATGCCAATATATGAGAGAGATCATGTGTTGAATCTTGTATTTAAATGCTTTGGGATTTAACCGTGAAATGTTTATGATGTTATGAATATCATTATGTTTTGATTCAGTTAGAATTCTGAGAAAGTGCTTTCGCAGTAAGCATGTTTTGGGAAAAGAAAGCATATATTTTTAAATGAATTTAAATGCATCATTGTTTATGAGCATCCTCACTAAGCATGTGTGCTTACGCTCTCTTTTTCCTAATGATGCAGAGCATTAAAGTTCAGGCAGCAAAGGCAAGGTTTGCGAGGATCCAAGAGATAAACTACTTTGAGTATGAACTCGGTTTACATTTCTGGTTAATAAGGCAATATGTTCACCAAGGTTTTTGGGGGTTGTAATCTTGTTTTCTTATGGATTTTGAGTATGTTTTCTATGCTGGTTTTTGAGGAAGGTTGAGGTTGCCAAGCTTGATGATAATACTTGTTGTAGTTGTGGATGAATGGTGTCTTAGGTATGCATCTAGTGCTTCTTTGATGATTGCCTTGCTGTGATGGTTTGAGCAAGTTTATTATGCTATGTGGAGTGTGTTGTTATGATGCATATGCTGAAAATGGCTTAATTGTGTATTTTGGGATGTTTGGCAAAGTGTTTTTAGAAAGCATGCCTTTAGAATATCATTGGATGTGTGGAAGCCATTTGGTTGCTGAGTTTATGTTGTTAGGGTTGCTTTGGCATCTAGGTTGTGTTGTATGAAAGTTTATAGCATAATGAAGTGGTTTAGGTTGGAGATAAGCATGTTAAACCAGCCATTGGTGACCATTCAGGCTTAGGCATATCGGTACGCATGTTCATGCATCGGTACGGGAAGCCATTTCAGGCTTGTGGTACCGGTATGTGGACTCGGCGTTGCGATATATGAGTGTATCATTAGAGTAACGTATCTATACAAGGGTTCGCTTATCGGTACGGGAAGGCATTTCAGGCTTGTGGTACCGCTACGCGAACTAGGCGTTGCGATTTGTGAATGTATCATTAGAGTAGTGTACCGATACACGAGTTTGTGTTTTGGTACAGGAAGACGTAATTTAGCTTGGGGGATCGGTATATGGGTTTGAGGATCGGTACGGGCCTTTGGTTTTGGTAAGGCGTATCAGTACGCAGGGTCGTACCAGTACGGGAATTGGCTACTGGAATTTTTGGAATTTCAAATTTAAGGGGCGTACCGATACTCGAATGGGAGTACTGATACCCATGGCAGTTAAGTTAGTTAATGGCTTTAAAAAGTTATATTTTCTTTCGTTTTAGTCCCTGAGTCTTGTTTTGTCAATTGTTTAAGCATGGATGATTGTTTGAGGCTGATGTTTGACAAATAAGCATGAAATGAACCTAATTTAAGGTTGGTAACATAAAAAGTGGATAAACCCTTTTAATTTGCTGAATTTATGTTTTGGTCCCTAAACAATGTTATGGCCAATAGAATATCGTTACGATGTCTAATTGAGTTGGGTGCTAACCTATAGACAATATGAACATGTAGGAAAGCGTTAATGCATCTAGACAAGATAAAAAGAAAAAAATGGACATGTTTTGGGTTTGATCTTTCTTGTTTACTTCAATAAACCTAATGTAGCTTTCTCAGTTCGGTCTTGCGACTAGGCCGGGTTGAGGGGTTACATTTGTTGGTATCAAAGACAGGTTTGTGAAAAGTTGAGATGTTGTTGTTTGATTAGCTGATGTTGTTTGAACTGCACGGTGATTGTGTATATGTTCGACAATTGTTTAATGTTTTGTTGGGGTATGATTGGGGACACATTGACTATTACCGGGAATTTTAAATGTGTTTTAAAGTTATCTTGGATCCTTTCCCTGACGCTAGCCTAACTCTAATGTGGTTTGATGCTTTTGTTAGCATGGCTCGACGTGAGACACGATCTATGGCTAATACTGCCAGGAATGGGCAGAATAATGAGACATAAGAGAATCTCCCTCATGTTTTACCTCCTCCTCCTCTCGTGGTTCTTTCAGTTGATGTTGGGGCAGGTGAAGCACCCCAAGTTCATCAAGTGCCAGTATATGGTGATTTGATTCCGTTAGTACAAGCGATATAAAGAAGCGTGAGTTTATGTCGCTATCTCAGAGAAGCATGTCTATTGCTGAATATGAGGTGAAGTTTCTCCGGTTGAGTCAGTATGCTCCAGAGTTGGTTCCAAATGACCAACAAAGATGTGATAGCTTTTGATACGGTCATGTAAAGGACATTAAGACGTACCTTCTGGCCGCAGATTACACAAATTTTGATGTGTTGGTTAACCGAGCCAAGGCCATTGAGCAGGCCTTGGGTGCACCAGTTCTGGCCGCATGCATGAACTTGGGTAAAAGAGTGGCAGATTCTAGCTATTCTGGGAGGCAGAATAGAAGGTTCAAGGACAAGAGACATAAGCCATATCACAGGGTGCTGGTGGAGTTGGCCAGGGTGCTCAGGGAGCTTGTGATACACCAGAGTGTGAGCGATACGGTAGGCGCTACGTAGGTATGTGCTGAGGTAATACTGGAACTTTTTGGATTTATGGATCATCTGATCACTTGAAGCGTGATTATCCTCAGGCTACGAGAGACGTACCAGCGCAGGTGCTGCACCTACTAGGGGCTGAAGCTGTGGCATAGGTAATTTTTAGAGGCATGAGGATGGTCAAAAGGTTATGGCTCATGCTACAGTAGTGAGACTTGAAGGTGGAGGACCGGCTCAGGTCTTTGCTCACTGTGAGGGTCATAATAACACGAATGTGATCATAGGTACATCCTTGATTGATTCGGGGTTTACACATTCATATATCTTGAGTGAGCATGCATATATGTTGAATGTTCTTGTTGAGATATTAGATGTTGGTATATTGGTCACAAGTTCTTTTGGGGAGACAGTTACAACAAGAAGGTTGTATCGGCGATGTCCTTTGGTGGTGTAAGGTCATGAGTTTGCCGTGGATCTAATGGAATTGCCATTCCAAGGTTTTGATATTATTTTAGGTATGGATTGGTTGTGTGAGCACAGAACGGTTGTGGATTGTGAGTCCAAGAGGATTCTCTTGTGGTTGGCTGACGACTATGAGGTTGTGGTGGTTAGCGAGAATTTTAAGTTCATGTCCAACATGGTTTCAGCAGTTAGAGCAGAGAAAATGATGTTTGTTGGCTGCCAAGCTTATTTGGCTATTGTTATGAATCCTGAAGCCAAGGGTGTTTGAGTGCAGGACATTCAGACTGTTTTCATCTTTCCTGAGGTTTTTCCTAATGAGTTGCCAGGTTTACCCTTGGATAGAGAGGTAGAGTTTCGTATTGAGACCTACGAGGTACAACACCAGGTTTACCCTTGGATAGAGAGGTAGTGTTTCTCCGTGCGGAGTGCCGGTTCTCTTCATGAAAAAGAAGGATGGTACGATGCGTATGTGCATTGATTATCATCAGTTGAACTAGTTGATGGTAAAGAATATGTACTCGTTACTACGAATTGATGATTTCTTTGATCAATTTCGTGGAGCAGCGGTGTTTTCCAAAATAGATTTAACATCGGGGTATTACCAGTTGAAGGTTAAGGATGTGGATGTGCATAAGATCGTGTTCCGTACGAGGTGTGGGCATTATGAGTTTCTGGTCATGCCTTTTAGGTTGACAAATGCCCCTACTGTGTTTATGGACATGATGAATAGAATGTTCCATGAGATCTTGATCAGTTTGTGGTGGTGTTCATAGAAGATACTCTCGTGTACTCTCGTACCGAGGAAGAGCACGTTCGGCATTTGCGTATAGTGTTTCAAGTATTAAAGGATAATCAGTTGTACGCTAAGTTGAGCAAGTGCGAGTATTGGCTAAAGGAAGTGACATTCCTTGGTCATGTGGTTTCCGCGGAGGGTATTCGTGTTGATCCATAGAAGATTGAGGCTATTCTCAATTGGAAGCCACCTAAGTCAATATCGGAGGTGCAAATTTTTCTTGGGTTTGATGGTTATTATGATCGTTTTGTTAAGGGGTTTTCGAGTATTGCAGCTTCGTTGACCACGTTGTTTCAGAAGAATGTTTTGTATGTTTGGACGGAGAAGCAGCAGCACCGTTTTGAGAAGTTTATGGAAGTGCTAACACACGCTCCTGTGTTGATTCAACCTAAATCTGGAAAAGAGTTTGTGGTTTATAGTGATGTGTCGTATGTTGTCTTAAGTTGTATGATGATGCAGGATGGGAAGGTTGTGGCCTTTGCATCGAGGCAGTTGAAAGTTCATGAGCGCAATTATCCAACTCATGATATGGAACCTGCGGTTGTGGTTTTTGCTTTGAAAATTTGGCAACATTACCTTTATGGTGAGAAGTGCGTGATCTTTATTGACCACAAGAGATTGAAGTATTTGATGTCCTATAAAGATTTGAATCTTAGGCAACGTAGGTGGTTAGAGTTGCTTAAGGATTACTAGTTAACCATTGAGTACATCCTGGTAAAGCCAATATAGTGGCGGATGCATTAAGTCGTAAGGTTGCGGTTGAGATCCAAGCTATGTTCACAAGGTTCAGTGTGACGCGGGAGGGTGGTTTGCTAGCGGAGTTGCAAGTCAGGTATGCATTATCACATTTTATTAAAGCTAAGCAACCATATGATGATTCGTTGGTTGAGCATGTAAGACTATAGCAGACAGATGATGATGGAGTTTTGTGTTTTAAGGGTGAATAGTGGTGCCGGATGATCTGGAGTTGAGGCACACTATATTAACGGAGGCTCACACTAGTCGTTTCGCTATGCATCCTGGTAGTGTTAAAATGTATCGTGATTTGAAAGAGGTATACTATTGGGTTGGGTTGAAAAAGGATGTGGCTGAGTTTGTTTCCATGTGCATGGTATGTCAGTGGGTTAAAGCTGAACATCAATTTCCATCCGGGTTGTTGCAACCGCTGAAAATTTTTAAGTGGAAATAGGAGAGAATCACCATGGATTTTGTAACAGGGTTGTCGTTGACACTAGCTAAGAAGGATTCCATTTGGGTGATTATTGACCGGTTCATAAAGTGTGCACATTTATTGCCAGTGCATACAACGTATACCTCAGACAAGTTAGCAGATTAATTAATATCAGAGATTGTGCATTTGCATGTGTTTCTAAATCCATCATTTCGAATAGAGATCCGAGGTTTATGGCAAGGTTTTGGAGGAGTTTGCATCAAGCCTTGGGTTCGACTATACAAATAGCACCTTATGAGGCGTTATATGGCCGGAGGTGTCGTACGCCCTTATGTTGGGCTGAGGTGGGGGAAAAGCATGTTACCCTACTGGATGTGTTGAAAGACACAGATGAGAAGGTTAAGCTTGTATGCGACCGGTTGAAAGCGGCTGCGGATCGACAAAAATCTTACGAGGATTTGAAGCATAAGGAGGTTGAGTATACGGTGGGCGATCGCGTATTCTTGAAGGTATCACCATGGAAAAGGTGATGAGATTTGGACGTAAGGGTAAGCTTAGTCTGAGGTTCATTGGACCATAAGAGGTTATTAAGCATGTGGGTCCTATGGCATATCGGTTGAGGTTGCCTCTCGAGCTGGAAAAAATTCATAATGTGTTCCATGTTTCAATGTTGAGGAGATAGCGGTAAGATCCATCGCATATCATGCCGGTGGAGGATGTGGTGTTAAGGTCAGATCTAACCTTTGATGAAGAACCAATAGAGATCCTCGATAATAGTAAAAAAGTTCTGCATGGTAAAACAATAGAGCTCATGAAAGTCTTGTGGCGACACTGAGGTATTGAGGAAGCTACATGGGAAAGCAAGACAGATATGAAAGAGCAATTTCCACATCTATTTCCTCTAGGTAATTTCAGGGATGAAATTCCTTAAGTGGGGAGAGTTGTAACACCCCAATTTTGGGCTTAGCATTTTGGGGTTTATTAGACGATCCGGGTTAGAGATTCGAGTCGTATTTGGGATCGTATATTTTTCGGTAAGATAAAAATATGGAAAAATAGTTAAAAATCATCTTTTAATATATATGGATTTTTGGTGGAATCAATTTTAGGAAAAGAGAATTGGAAATATGACATTTTGGATTAGTGACCAAAATGTGATTTTTGAAAATTGGTTTTAAGTGACTAAAATCAAAAGGGTCAAATCCTTAGAATCCTTAAGGAGCTAATCTACCAAAATGCGATTTTTGAAAATTTGAGTGTTTGCTGGTGACATTTCAGATTGGCTTTCTAAAAGAGATTTACATAATCTTTTTCCTAAATCTTTTCTCTCAACTTCTTCTCTTCCAAACACTCAAATTTTATCAAAAACCAGAGGTAAATAACTCATTTTACTCAGATTATTGATTTTATTTTGTTCCTTTAGCTTTGTTTTGCAAAATCTCATTGAAATCTTGTATTTTCTTAGCTTTTAACAAGCCAATTGAGGAAGAAATCACATAACAGGGTAAGGTCCGTGATCTCCTCTATTAAATGGTTCTTTATTGATTTTCCCAAGTATTTGATCCTTGATTTGTAAGTTGCAATGTGGTTTTAATGTTTTATCCATGTTTAATTGGGTTATTTTGGAAATTTTGATGAAGCATGGTGATTTTCGAAGTGGATTTGATTTCTAGTAATTGAGATGGATTTAATATATGTTTTGGATGTATTTTGATGTTGATAAGTTGTTTTTATCAATAGAATCCCGAAACTCTTGAATCTCTAATTAGTTAGGTTGTTAGTTTTGAGTTATTGTGGTGATATTCGAGTTTAATCTTTGTTGTAGGTAAAAGGATGTTAGGAAAGGGTTTTGGATGTTTTAGATGTTGATTGATGGCTTGAATTGTTGGTTTATGGATGGGTTAAGTTTTGGAGACGTTTGATGGTGTTTTCGGTATGTTTCACATGGGATTTGAGTGGGCAACTTGGGAGTTGCGGGAGATTACTGTTAGGTAATGGTTTGAATGCATTTTAATGCATTTATCCTCTGGTTTTATGTGTTTAAAATAGGGGATAATTAAGGCAACGAAGCTTGACGTTGTTTGGTTTCTTGTTGGGAGCTTATTTCGCGTTAGCAAGAAAGGTGAAGCGTCTCATTGAGTGGAAACTGGTTTTAGATGCTTTACAAAGGTTTGTAAAGGTTGTTGGGAGTTTAGGGTAAGATTGAGACACTTACTTAAGCTCGAAAGTAAGTTTCCCTTATTTTTCTCTTGAATATTGGCTTAGATATGAGCATGTTGTTTGCATGTTTTGGTGATAAACATGGTATGATTTACTTACTGGTAATGGATGGTTTTGAGTACATATGCAGGGGTTTGAAAGTATATTAAATGCTAGTGAGCATTGGTTTGCATTCCGGTTGGGAATGGTGATATTGCATTGGCAATGAGATTTGCATATGTGTTGTTTATGAAATGCATTGTAAAACAGTAAGGTAAATGGTTTTGTGAATGATATATTGGCTATGTGACATGGTGAAAATAATCGAATATAGTTTGCATGCCATAGGATTAAAAGTGCACTGTAAAATATGAACAAAATCGATCGTGGCCATGGGTCCTTAAGGTACGGCAGTTTAACTAGGCCACTCTCGAACTGTTGGGACCTCATTTGGGGCATGTGGTTTAACTAGGCAACCCAAATTGATGGTGATCTTGCAGTTTAACTAGGCAAGGTCGGTACTATTGCGGTTTAACTAGGCAAGGGCAAAATCTCGCGGTTTAACTAGGCGAGGGTGTCAAATCTTGCGGTTTAACTAGGAAAGGTTTGGGATATTATGCGGTTTAACTAGGCATGGTATGAGAGACCTGTGTATCCGATATGTGTGTATGATAGAGGTAGTCTATCCGGGTCACTATAAATGCCAATATATGAGAAAGATCATGTGTTGAATCTTGCATTTAAATCCTTTGGGATTTAAGCATGAAATGTTTATGATGTTATGAATATCATTATGTTTTCATTCGGTTAGAATCATGAGAAAGTGCTTTGGTAGTAAGCATGTTTTGGGAAATGCAAGCATATGTTTTTAAATGAATTTAAATGCATCATTAAATATGAGCATCCTCACTAAGCACGTGTGCTTACGCTCTCTTTTTCCTAATGATGCAGAGCATTAAAGTTCGGGCAGCAAAGGCAAGGTTTGCGAGGATCCAAGAGATAAACTACTTTGAGTATGAACTCGATTTATATTTTCGGATAACAAGGCAATGTGTTCACCAAGATTTTTGGGGGTTGTAATCCTGTTTTGTTATGGACTTTGAGTATGTTTTCTATGCTGGTTTTTTAGGAAGGTTGAGGTTGCCAAGCCTGATGTTAATACTTGTTGTAGTTGTGGATGAATGGTGTCTTAGGTATGCATCTAGTGCTTCTTTGATGATTGCCTTGTTGTGATGGTTTAAGCAAGTTTATTATACTATGTGGAGTGTGTTGTTATGATGCATATGCTGGAAATGGCTTAATTGTGTATTTTGGGATGTTTGGCAAAGTGTTTTTAGAAAGCATGCTTTAGAATATCACTGGATGTGTGGAAGCCATTTGGTTGCTGATTTTATGTTGTTAGGGTTGCTTTGGCATCTAGGTTGTGTTGTATGAAAGTTTATGGCATAATGAAGTGCTTTAGTTTGGAGATAAGCATGTTAAACCAGCCATTGGTGACCATTCAGGCCTAGGCATATCGGTACGCGTGTTCATGTATCGGTACGGGAAGCCATTTTAGGCTTGTGGTACCGGTATGTGGACTAGGCGTTGCGATATGGGAGTGTATCATTAGAGTAGCGTACCTATACAAGGGTTCGCTTATCAGTATAGGAAGGCTGAGTTTAGCTTAGGGGATCGGTACATGGGTTTGAGGATCGGTACGGGCCTTTGCTTTTAGTAAGGCGTATCGGTACGTAGTGTCGTACCGGTACGAGAATTGGCTACTGGAATTTTTGGAATTTCAAATGTAAGGGGTGTACCGGTACTCAAATTGGAGTACCGATACCCATGGTAGTAAGTTAGTTAATGGCTTTAGTAAAGTTCTATTTTCTTTCGTTTTAGTCTATGAGTCTTGTTTTGTCAATTATTTAAGCATGGATGATTGTTTGAGACTGATGTTTGACACATAAGCATGAAATGAACTTAATTTAAGTTTGGTAACTTAAAAAGTGGATAAACCCTTTTAATTTGCTGAATTTACGTTTTGGTCCGTAAATAGTGTTATGGCCAATCAAATATCGTTACGATGTCCAATTGAGTTGGGTGCTAACCTATAGACAGTATGAACATGTAGGAAAGCGTTAATGCATCTATACAAGATAAAAAGAAAAAAATGGACATGTTTTGGGTTTAATCTTTATGGTTTACTTCGGTAAACCTAATGTAGTTTTCCCAGTTCGGTCTTGTAACTAGGCTGGGTCGACGGGGTTACAAATAAGCTACAACATTAAGTGTAATTACAACGTAATTATCAATTGCCAATCCCTGCAAATGGTGTTAAATACTTGATGCTTGTCGAATATAGATGCACTTTAGAGCAAGTATACTCGTCGAATCAAGTAATAATGTGATAAAGTAGAGGGTCGAACCCACGAAGATTGGATCAATAACTATGAAGTTATCAAGCTTAAAATTTTTGAGCAAGTATTGGTGGGTGTTTAATTATCAAAACCAAAAACAATTAAAATAAAGGTAGCTATGATTAAGACAAACAGATGCTGCGACAAATAACAAATAAGTGTGGAAGCTGGGTTTATTGCTAAGGATATATGCTTGATTACTTATTCAATGCTATAAAGACTGACAATACATGTATGTGTAAACCAAAAAGATCTTTATCTACTTGACCTGATTTTGTATTGAACGTCTAACTCTCTCGATGCCTGAAGTTAATAACATTAAATCTAAGGTAATACATGTCTCTGTGAACCCTAACAACTCTATTATTTGTTTGAGAACTCCCTTTTAGTCATTAAAACCCTAAACTTATGTCTAAGATAAATTAAGATAACAGCTTAGCCCCACCGTTCATGTTTGTTTAAGCTAACTCTCTCAATATTAAGCCACAAATCTATAGTTAAAAGGCCTCTCTCGATAGATCTTACAATAACTATGCATGAAGAATGATGAAGAGAATAGATAAAGGGAAAAGAACTATAGCATTAAAATAAAGTATTCAAAACATAAAATCCTGTAAAGCAATAAACCTAACAAAAGTATTTAGCTCATGTCTAAGCCAAAAACATCCATAATAAAATAATCAAACTATGACAGTTTATCAAGCAAGGGATAGAAAAGGGTTAAGTGTCATCGACGATCTTCCTCCATGATGTGCAATTGTTGCTGCAAGTCTCCCACTCCTTTTTCCTCTCTCGATGGCGCCTGTCGTGAGGATATTTCTCTAGCACTTCGACTTTAGTTGTTCTTCAATAGCTGAAGACTAGGACTATTTTCTATAATCGTGCCCTCTTTAATTGTTTTCGAAGTCTCCCATAAATAGGCGGTGAAGCTAGGGTTTCATAACCCTAAAGTGTACAACGTCATTTAAGAGGTATATTGCTTTCTCACTATCTTTTAATGTTTCGTATCTAGGAGAAAGTCCACATGGATCAAATGTATATTTATCTCCATTCTTCTTGCATTGTCAACTCTAGCCAAGAGATGTGTTGCTCTTCCATTCCAGCATTCCTCTAGCATCCACTAGGTTCCTGCGCATGCACCACAAAACACTACCTTTCTCATGAAAGCACCAATATATATAACAATTAAGCACATACAATGTAACTCCCTAACTATATGCAATCTAATCCTAAATGCAACTAAATAATCTTGAAAACACGCAAAATCCAAGTGAAGAGGGTATGCAATATAGGTCATTTACACACTCATAAAAAAATCATTACTTTCATGTTCTTTCATTCTCTTCATATTTTTCTTTAAGATATTCCCAGATTTTTTGTAGTAGAATCGAAATATATTATTACGGTAAGAATTGATGTTGAAAATACGTAGAATCAAAATGTATTATTCTTCATTTGAGTCACCATTAGATTATTCCAAAGTGGAGTAATTTCATAATCCTCTTCCACTGCATCCCAAACATCAAGAGCCTACATATGAACGGTCATCCTCACAGCCCAGGTTTTGTAATTTTTTCCATTGAAGAATAGTGATGCCATCTCCTCCATTTTTGACAGGTCCCTCAAGAAAAAGAGCTTAGATGTTAATTTGTGGCCTTTAAAGTGTATGAAAAGGAAATATTGAAGAAAATCAAAGAAAGTTTGTATGGGAGCATCTATTTATTGAATTTTGAATGCTAAATTTATAGAGCAATTTGTAACAAGCAGATATAAAAAATAATAGAAAATATAGAAAATTGCAATTTAAACTATTCTAAAATAATCAAAATAAAAGTTTCAATATAAAAAATAAATCTTCCTAACCACTTGCATATTTTTGACTTATTTGTTGGCAGATTCTAAGTCATATTTTTAACAAAAACAAAAACTAACAATTTGATATCATACAATGACCCTATAATGAAAAGGTTAAAAACTCAACCAAAATACTAACAAAACATAGATACAAACAACATCAAAAAATTACGATGAATGATAAAAACCGTCACCATTATTATCAAAAGATGCATATAACTTTTATGGCACGTTAACAAAATGGTCCTTACTAGAACTCAATCATGAACAGGATGCGGTGATTGTGAACGCGTATCCAAAACCAGTCTGAATATCCAAAGTAGGGAAGATCAATAGGATAACATATAAGCGTCATCTTGATAAGTTGTGTCATCGTCAAATCTAGCTCTAAGAAAACATAAAATGAAAAGAAAGGTCAAGCGACCGATAAAGAAAAGAAAAAACGTGCCAAAAGACAGAGGAAAACATTCCATAAAGGCAAAGTTATTCTTATTAAAAACTATAAAAAAAATAAAAAACCAAAATTAGATATAGTAAAGTAAAAGGAAAAAGAAAGAGTGTCGACGACCAAAACCAAAATTAATATCGTCGTTGACCAAAAACAAATAAAAAGGAAAACTGAGCGGCGTGAAAGAGCAATCCTAATATTCTTAAACTAAATATTTTTAAGAAAATATAGCTTTTATAATATACTAATATTAATATAATTTTAATGTGTTTTTTTTAATTTATAAAAAAATATAAGTTGTTATACACAAAATTTCCCCTTCCACATTATTCTAGGAGTACCCCACAGTACCTCCATATTTGGTATGCTCCAAAGGTAGCTCACAACAACAAAGTTTTCGAAGAAAATCCTTTTTGTAGATCAATATTACCAGAGCACCTAAACTATCTTGGGAATAGGCACAGTTAGATGCTATAGTAACCACGTCCATGTGAAAAACATGCAATGCATAACACTTAAAGGTCGAGCCTATCTCTGCCGACTCATCTATAGTCTATCACAGGATGTGGTATCGTCCAGTCACCAATAGTACTGATGGGCTATACTCACACCCCCAATGAGAGAGGCAAGTCTAAGAACATACATGATACGCTTGGTGTAACACCCCAAAAATACCCATAATTCAAAAACTCTAACCCTAAAATCCCAAAAATTCAAAACCCTAGAATTTGTGGAATGTATTTGTAATCTCTAATTGGAACCCTAAGATTTGAGAATTTTGTTTAGCACTTTAGTTGAATTCAGGGATTAAATTGTGTTTTTAATCAATTTGATGGCCTATTGAAGTCAAATCAGAAATTTAGTGCTCGTTTTGTTAGGATGTTGGAATTATGTGCCTGCCTCCTGAACCCTAAAAAGTCAAGGACTTATCTAATAATTTAACCAAAAGATTGGAGAATTTAAACCTATTTATCCCATTATTTTTTCCTTATTTCTTTGTTGTCGTTACCTCACCAATATAGCTCCCTCCTCTCTCGTCCGCATCATTCGTATGTTGGCTTCTCCCAATACAGTTCACCTCGGAATCCCACGGTAACCCTGAACCTCGTCTTTTAAATCGATTTTTCAAGCCATCCATGAGTTTCCATCGTGGCTCGCTCTTCTACCAACGAATCTGTCCAAACCGAGATTCCTAAATCTAAAACCATCTATGCGCACCCTTCTTTCAATTAGTGAATAATGTGGTTACCAATATTAGTTTTTGTTTTGTCTCTAATCATAATTTGTTGTCTTTTGAGTATTAATTATTATTATTAAATATATCTATATGTCGATACAATTTTTTTCATATATATATTAAAGGTACTTTTTGATGTGTATTATACTACTTTTGACAAATATGTTTGTATGGACATGATGTTTAAGTTTTGTTTTATTTATATATGTGTGTCAATTCAATTATCATCACTAATGTTACAATTATTTTTGGGATACATTTCTTATAAAAATTATAGTGTCTATTACTAGTGTTCGAATCATTCGACCTGACTGGTGCATGTACCTGATTCGTACCGTGTTGTTTTGTAAACCGATCTAAATTTTTCAAATTGAATTGTTTTGACTAAATCATGTCTCATCTGAATTGTCTAATCAACTTACTCGAACTATTCAACTGAACCGTTGTTAAATGCCATTGTAAAGCCTTGGTTTTGGGCCTAGCGATTTTAAGGCTAGTTAGACGGTCCGGTGGACCGGGTTAGAGATTCGAGTTAGATTCAGGAGTAAATATTTTTCTGAAACATAAAAATATGGGAAAATGTTTAAAAATCCTATTTTAATATATTAAAAATATTGGTGAATGCAATTTTGGAAAATGAGCTTTGGAAGGGTAACATTTTGGCTAGTGACCAAAATGAAATTTTTTAAAACCATTTTAAAAGGTGATTGTTTTGTAAAGAGTCAAAACTTTGAATCTTTAAGGAGCTATTTTACCATTTGGTCTAACCTGAGTTTTCTTTTAATTGGATTATTTTTAAAAGGCCTTTAATTAAGAGAAATTAAAAAGGATTTAGTTAAAAGGTAGTTATTTTTCCAAATCACAATTTGACGTAACTTTCTTTCTTTAATATTTTCTCTCAAAATACTCTCAGCCAAACACTCTTTTTCTTATAAGAGATTCAAGGTAATGATCTTGTTTCTTAATTCTTTGATTTTCTAAATGATACTTTAACTTGTTTTCTCGAAAATCTTATTGATTCATTATTTTTTAAGAGGAAAACATTCAATTAAGGGGAAACTCACTCACTGAAGGTAAGTTTCGTTCTCCTCGTCTAATGAAAGGTATGGATAAGCAATTTAAGCTTGGCGTACCGGTATGGGATAAGGTGTATCGTTACGGGAACTTGTTACTGGAAAGTTGCTTTTTGGGGAAAAACCCATGTACCGGAACACCAAGGGCTCGTACCGGTACGACTTTAATATTTTGCAAGCTAACATGGCGTACCGATACGGAACACTATGTACCGATATGCGTGGTTGCTCCGTATCAGGTGCGAGTGGTAGTTTTTACAGGTAATGTCATGGAATCTAGTTTCTGATCTCTTGCATTTTCGTCCCTAAGTATTGCAAGTGTAATTGTATGCATATGGTTGATCGTTTTGACCTGGAATTTGAGATATGCGCATATAAATGGGCTAATTGAGGATTGGTAACCTTAAGTTCAATTTTGGTTCAATAATTTAAAGTATTTACGTTTTGGTCTGCAAAGTGACTATAAAGTAATTGGTTGCCTTTTTATGATTCGTTTTCTTGAAAAATTCACCTGCTGCTAGTATGTACATGTAGGATTAATAATTTTCATCTAGACAATATAAAAGGAAAAAAATGGACCAACTTTTTATAACCTATCTCTGGTTTGTTTCGGCAAACCTATTGTAGCTCACTTGATTCATTTAGGCGTCTAGGCCAGGTCGAAGGGGTTACATTTGTTGGTAACAGAGCCAGGTTATGAAAGGTTGGGATTTTGTTGTTTGATTGCATATCATTGGTTGTTATGCACGGTGATTGTGTACGTGTACGATGTTTGATTTATATCATGTTGGTACACATTGCCTATTACCGAGGTTTTAAAATGTTTTATAAGATGGTCCTGGATCCTTTGCCTTATGTTAGCCTGATTTTAAGGTGTTTTGATGCTTTTGTTAGCATGGCTCGACGTGAGACACGTTCAATGGCTGGTAATGCCGGGATTGGGTAGAATAACATTGAGGAACAAAATTGCCTTGATGTTTTACCACATCCTCCTCCGTTGGTTCCTCTTGTGAAGGTTGGGGCTAATGGTGTACCCCGCACTCATCAAGTGCTAGTATTTGGTGATTTGACTCTATTAGTTCAGGCAATAATGAGAGCTTTCCAAGTGGCGATGGCTGGAGAGCATGCACAGGCACAGGCACCTACTGTGGCAGTTAACCAAGGGTTACCCTTAGAGCGTCTTTGTAGTTTGGGAGGTGTTGAGTTCAGGGGTTTGAGCCCTAAGGTAGCCAAAGGATGGCTGAAGAGTATGATTCCTATTCTAAATCAGATGGGCTGTAATGATGAGCGGAAGCTGGGTTGTACCGTGTTGTTATTGCATGGTGATGTTTATCATTGGTGGGTGACCATAATTGCTAATGTTCCAGAGGCGGATGTAACTTGTGATTTCTTTCGAAGAGCTTTCAAGAAGAAGTATCTTGGTCCTCAGTATCTTTATGCGAAGAAACGCGAGTTTATGGCTGTAGAATAGGGTGGTGTGCCCGTGGCTGATTATGAGGTGAAATTTGTCCGTTTGAGTCATTATGACTCAGAGTTGGTTTCGGATGATCTTGAGAGGTACAACAGGTTTTGCTATAGGTTGGTGAAGGATATCAAAACATACATGTTGGCTGTGGACTATACAAATTTTGATGTGCTTATAAAACGTGCAAGGATATTAAGCAGTCCTTGAGGGTAGCAGGACAAGGTTCGGGCATGAGCTTGAAAAAGTGTGGGGCTGGTTTTGGTAATTTTGGGAAGCAGAGTAGGAGGTTTCGTGATAAGAGGCATAACTTGGATCACAGGTGTGGTGGTGGTGTTGGCCATGGTAACCAAGGTGTTCGTATTATAGCTGAGTGTGAGCGTTATGGTAGACGCCACACGGGTGAGTGTTGGGGAAATACCATGATTTGCTGGATATATGGATCTCCTGGTCATATGAAGCATGACTGTCCTCGTGCTGTGGGTGATGCACTGGTTTGGGCTGCTGTACCTGCTAGGGGTCGAGGCCGTGGCAAGGGTAATTTTAAGAGGCACGAGAATGGTCATAGAGTTGTGGCTCGTGCTGTTACTATACAACTAGATAATGGTGGGCCAGCGCAGATCTATGTTCATTATGAGGGGTGCAACGACACTAATGTGATCAAATGTACTTTTACTTTGCAATATTTGTCGTTGTTTTCTTTGATTGATTTGGGGTATACTTATTCATATATTTTAAGTGAGCATGCATCATTGCTGAATGTTCCTGTTAAGATTTTAGATGTTGGCATGTTAGTAACTAGTTATTTTTGGGTGACGGTTACAACTATAAGGTTGTATAGGCTTTGTCCTTTGACAGTGCAAGGTCATAAATTTGCTGCGGATTTGATGAAGTTGCCATTTCATGGTTTTGAAATTATCTTGGGCATGGATTGGTTAAGTGAGCACAAAGCAGTGGTGTAACGCCTCAATTTTGGGCTTAGGAGTTTTGGGGAACGGTTTAGTCGGTCCGGTGGACTGAGATTAGAGATTCGATTCGGATTCAGGATTTAAATTGAATTAAATATTTTTATTGAATATAAAAATATGGGAAAATAGTTTAAAATCATTATTAAATATATAAATGATTTTGGTAAAAACAGTTTTGGAAAATGGATTTCAGAAATGGGACATTTTGGGTTAGTGACCAAAATGCAAGTTTGCAAAACTATTTTTAGTGACTGTTTTGGAAATGGGTCAAAAATTTGAATGTTTAAGGAGCTATTAATCTAAAAGGGTTTCATCAGATTTCTCCCTTTAATTAACTATTTTTAATTAAATTTTAAGAGGTATAAATAAGGAGAGAATTAATTAAACACAACGAAGGCTTTTAAAAGAATTTCACGTAACTAATTTTGTAACTTCTTTTCTCCCAAATTCTCTCCAGCCAAACATATTTTCCAGCTTCAATTTCTTCAGGTAACATTAGGATTTCAAAGAGTTTTTGATTTCCAATTGATTTCTAAAGCTTTTACACCAAATACCTATTATTTCTACCTTGATTTTCATGGTTTATAAAGCAATTAAGGGGAGAAATCAGCATTGGAGGTAAGTATTCGTTCTTCTATCTATTTTTGCTAAGTTAAGGATTGTTTTATAACTTGATTTTGATGTCTAAAATGATTATGAAGTGAGTTTTGTTGATAGAATCCCGCAATCTATCGAATCTCTAATTTGTTAGGTTGTTAGTTAAGAGATTTTGAGGTGTTGTGGTTGATTATTGCTTGCTGGAGGTATAATGTTGTTTTAGGTTGTTGTTTGGATGTTAATTGATGTTATTTGAAGGTTGAGATTCGTAGTCGTGGGCTGGGTTGAGGTTTTTGGGGAATCGATGATGTTTTCTATTGTTAAGATACAGTGTTGTGGAGGATTATAGTTGGGTGCTAATAATTGTTGTGTTGCTGTGAGTTTGGATGCTTTGTAATGCATTGGATTCTCTGTTATGATGTGTTTGAAACAAGGGAAAGTAGTTCGGAAGTGAATCTTGGTGTTGAGAAATTACCGAAGACTTGATTTGACATCGGCAAAGGAGGCGTTGCTTTGTCAGTGAGTAAACGTATAAGAATGGCTTTTCAATGGCTTGAAAAGGTTTATGGGAGTCTATACTAGGCTTGATACGCTGTTCTAAGACTCGAAAGTAAGTGAATTAGTTTTTCTCTCTCGTTTTTGGTTGGCAAATGCTTTATGAATGCACTTGTTTGATGAGTGTTTACCTCCTGTTTTATGCATGAAATGAGCATGGTTTAATGCTAGAAACTGATGTGAAATGGTATTAGATGCATTTGGAAAGTAATGCATGATTTTAAAGAATGTTTGTGAACATGGTTTATGCATGGTTTAATGTATGTTGAGGTGTTTTGAATAATGCATATGAAAACAATGAGGTATGTTTATAAAAGTGGATTATATTGGCAAGTGATGAATTGAAAATGTTATGGAAATGCTATCGGATATAATTGGTTGTCCATAGGGTTTAAAGTGCACTATAATAAGTCTCCCGTGGTTGTAGAGGTGGTACGGGAGGTACTTACTCTGACCATGTGAACCCCAATATTATTGAGGTGACATTCAAATGGCATTTACTCTATCCAACAGATGTAGAGGTTGATGCGTCGAATGTGTTTACTCCAAGTTGGAGGATTAGCCTTGGTAGTGTAGAGGTGGTGTATGTGTTGCACGACTCCATGCCATTGAGCTGCAAGAGATCGCGAGATCTCTTTGGAAATCTGTGTATCCCATGTTACCGATGTTAATGATGGTTTTATGGAAATGTTGTTCTCGAGATGGATCACTTGTAAGCCAATATAATGTTTTAAATGTATCATATTGATGGATTGATTTAGAATAAAGTGTTTACACATGTTTTACTCCTTAAGCTTTGCATATGGGATGTTATGCATGGGAAAGGCTTAAGTAAAGGGAATTGCATATGAGATTATGCTGTGGAATCCATGATACATGTTTCATATGGTTTAATATTCTGATTTTGTAAAGACTAAGTGCATGCTTTGAAAGAATGGCATGATTGTTTTGGAATGGTTTTTAATTGCATTGGATGATGGATTGTATTTCGAGCCTTCCTCACTAAGCAATGATTGCTTACGCTCTCTTTTATCATCAATGCAGATTGATTGAGTGCAAGTGGCCTAGCAAGCAAGGAGGGAATTTCCAAGACTTGGATTACCAAAGTATGTTTGAGTTTAAGTAGTAATAAAGGCAATGTGGCTTAAATATTGTTGGGAGGGTTTGAGTGTTTAATTCCCTGTTTGAGCGAGTTTATATTGCTGCTTTGAATTTGTGTCAAGCTTGGTTTTCTGAAAATTACGCATTGTTTTATGCTTTGGTTGTTTGAGTAGTAGGAAGCATGCCTATAGTTACTTTTGAAGTATGATGATCATTTATTGGTGTTTGATCTGTGGTGGTTGATGGTAAATGATCTATGATGATGTTGCTTGGGTGTAAGAGCATGTTTAAGTGTTTGGAATCCATAAATGTGCGGTAAAATAGCAAATTTTGACATTTCAGGCCAGGGCGTAACGATACGCTTAAGCCCGTATCGGTACATGTAAGTGTTTCTAGGCACAGCGTATCGATACACGGGCGACCGTATCGATACGGGTCTTCAGTTTTAAGCATAGTGTATCGATACGATTTTGAGCTACTGGAACCCAGAATTTTGTAAAAGCTCAAGCGTATCGATACGTTTGCCCGCGTATCGATATGTGCGGTAGTTAAGTTAGTTAAAAGTATGTTTTAAGGTTTATGTTTTCTCGCGTTTTAGTCCCTATGTGATATACATGCAATTAAATGAGTTTAAATGATTGTTTTGACTTGAAATTTCACCAGTATGCATGTAATTGGTTTAATTGAGGATTGGTAACTTTAAATATGAAATTGGTCATTCAAAATAATAGAAATTATAGTTTGGTCTCTGGGTGTTATGTATGCAATTGGATGGGTTCGGATGATTGCATTACGTTGAAATTTGGCAAGTATGCTTGTAACTCTACTAATTGAAGATTGGTAAAGAAAATTATAAGTAAACCTTTATAGATTTGCAGATTTGCGCTTTGGTCCCTATTCTTGTACCGTAGTCAATTGGATATCGATTTGATGCCCCGATTGAGTTGGGTTTTCTTTCGTTGTATACATGTACATGTAGGGTAATAACCAGCATCTAGATAAGATAAAAAGAAAAAAATGGACGTGTTTCCAGAGTTTTTCTTCACAGTTTACTTTAGTAAACCTAATGTAGCTCGCGCGGTTCGGTCTCGCGACTAGGCCGGGTCAAAGGGGTTACATTTGGTGGTATCAGAGGCATGTTATGATTGTTGGGAGTGGGTTATGGTTAGTTTATGTTAATTGGGAAGTTAGTTGGTGAGTATGATGATTGATTCATGTTGTTTGATATGTACGGTGATTGATTGCTTTCTTGTTATATGCCATGTTGGGGGTATGATTTGGGACACATTGCCTTATTACTACTAATGAAAAATGTTTTTTTTTGAAATGGAAGTCATGGACCCTTGCTTGAAGATGGCCTAATCTTTTTTATTTTGGTGTTATCATGCCAAAGATTCTTTGTTTACGATGTCACCGAGGAGAGAATTACGTTTTAATGCAAATGGGGGGAGGCAAGATGATGAGAATAATGTTGTGCCTAAGGGTGGTTGCCACCTCCTCCACTGAACCCACCTGCGGGTGTGGAACAAGTACCACCTATTCAAGCTGGGCCAACACTGCGTGATATGATGCCTTTGATACAGGCAATGACGGGAGCGTTCCAGGCTGCGATGGCTGGAGTGCAGGTGCCTACACCAGCATTGGTTGATGCTGCTAATCTGGGATTACCCTTAGAGCATTTATGTGGCCTGGGATGGGTCGAGTTTAGAGGGTTATCGCCTGAGGCTTCTGAAGAGTGGTTTGCCAACATGAATCGTATTTTGGATCAGATGGGTTGTTCTGATGCTCGTAAGCTGAGATGTGTTGTATCTCTGCTACATAAAGATGCATATAGCTGGTGGACTACGGTGATTGCAAGTATGGAGGTCGACAATGTAACATGGGAAACCTTTCATTCTACTTTTCAGAAGAAGTATCTCGGAGCTAGATACCAAGATGAAAAGAAACGCGAGTTCATGGCTTTAGTGCAGGAGATATGTCGGTATCTGAGTATGAGATATAGTTTGTGAGGCTGAGTCAGTATGCTTCTGAGTTGATGCCTAATGAGAGGAGCCGTTATGATCGCTTCCGTTACGGATTGACACAAGAGGTTAAGACGTATAAGTTGGCTGCTGAGTATGTTGATTTTGATGCGTTAGTTTTGAGAGCCAAGGATATTGAGCAGAGTTTGGGTTTGGCATCTCGTGCTAGAGGATCCGATCATGGTAAGAGAGCTACTGATGCTAATGTTGGGGGTGGCCGATATAAGAGGCACCGTGATCAGAGATATCGATCTTAGCTTGGGAGAAAAGGTAAGCTAGGGCAGAGTTCCGGAGGTGGGATACCTGAGTGTGTTCAATGTGGAAAGAAGTATTCGGGGGTTTGCTGGAGGTCAGATAGAGTTTGCTAGGGTTGTGGATCTCGACACCATGTTAGACGTGATTGTCCTCGGATTGGACGAGCTTGGGCCAGTTCTTGCACTTGTTACAACTAATGCTTGCTGGAGTTGTGGGTTGGCTGATCATGTGAGGTGCGCATGTTCTTGCACCTGTTGTGACTGCCCTGTGTTAGCTAGAGGTGTGCATGTTCTTGCACCTGTTGTGGCTGCCCAGAGAGGTTGAAGGAGTGGACGAGGACATTTCCAGCCGAGAGATGGTGGGCGTAAGACTGTGGCACACACTGTTGTTATCCAGCCGGAGAGAGGGGGTCCTGCGAGGGTGTATGCTCATTGCGAATAATGCAACGATACCAATGTGATTGTAGGTACCTTTACTTTGCAATCTTTGCCGTTATTTTCTTTGGTTGATTATGGTTCCACCCATTCGTATATTCTTAGTGAGCATGCATAGTTGCTTGATATACCTGTGGAGATTTTGAATGTTGGGGTTCGAGTAGCTAGTTCTTTGGGTGAGATGGTTGTGGTTAGGAAGTTATACCGAATGTGTACTTTGATGGTACAAGACCATGTGTTCGCCGTGGATCTGATGGAATTTCCATTCCATGGTTTTGATGTGATTTTGGGGATGGACTGGCTATCCGAGCATAGGGCGATTGTGGATTTTGAAACCAAACGGATATCCTTGCGTTTTGCGGATGATTATGAAGTTGTGGTGGTTAGCAAGAACACAAAGTTCATGTCTAATGCTGTTTCGGCTTTGGAAACAAGTTGAATGTTGGAACACGAATGTCAGGCGTATTTGGCCTATGTTATGAATCCTGGATCCAAGGATATGCGTGTGCAAGACATCTACACAGTTTGTGATTTTCTAAGAGTTTTTCCTGAAGAGTTACCGGGGTTGCCGCCAGATAGGGAGGTGGAGTTTAAAATTGAGATGTATATTGATACGGCACCGGTGTCCATTACGCCGTATCGCATGGCATCTAAGGAGTTTAAAGAGTTAAAGACACAACTCCAGGAGTTACTTGATCGGGGGTTTATTAGACCCAGTGTTTCACCCTGGGGTGCGTCGGTGTTATTCATGAAGAAGAAAGATGGCACAATGAGGATGTGTATCGATTATCGACAACTGAATAAGTTGACGATTAAGAACAAATATCCTTTGTCGTGGATTGACAATTTGTTTGATCAATTTCGAGGTGCATCGGTATTTTCTAAGATCGACTTGAGATCGGGATATTATCAGTTGAAGGTGAAGGGTGAGGATGTGCCAAAGACTATCTTTCGTACGAGGTATGGGCATTACGAGTTCTTAGTGATGCTGTTTGGGTTGACCAATGCACCAGGTGCGTTTATGGATGTGATGAATCGGGTGTTTCATGAGTTCTTGGACCAATTTGTGGTAGTGTTTATTGATGATATTCTTGTGTACTCTCGTACCGAGAAAGATCATGATTAGCATTTACGGATTGTGCTTCACAGATTATTAGATAATCAGTTATATGCCAAACTGAGTAAATGTGAGTTTTGGTTGAAGGAAGTAGTTTTCCTTGGACATATGGTGTCGGCTGAGGGAATCCGTATGGATCCACAAAAGATTGAGGCTGTGGTGAGTTGGAAGCCACCTAGGTCAGTGACAGAGGTGCGTAGTTTCCTTGGGTTGTCTGGCTATTATTGCCGGTTTGTAGATGGTTTTTCAAAGATTGCTGCTCCATTAACCAAGTTGTTGCAGAAGAACGTTCATTTTGAGTGGACGGAGGATCGTCAACAAGCTTTTGAAAAGTTAAAGGAAGCTTTGACGCAAGCACCAATCTTGATTCAACCTGAGTCGAGAAAAGAGTTTGTAGTATATAGTGATGCATCCTATGTGGTTTTAGGGTGCGTGCTGATGCAAGGTAGGAAGGTGATGGCTTATGCATCTAGGCAATTGAAGGTGCACGAGCATAACTATCCTATTCATGATCTTGAGCTTGCAGCGGTGGTGTTTGCGTTAAAGATTTGGAGGCATCATCTTTATGGTGAAAAGTGTATAGTGTACACGAATCACAAAAGTTTGAAGTATTTGATGTCGTAGAAAGGGTTGAATCTTTGGCAGCGTCGATGGCTAGAGTTGCTTAAGGATTATGATTTAACGATTGAGTATCATCCGGGTAAAGCAAATGTCGTAGCGGATGCTTTGAGTAGAAAAGTTATGGTTGAGTTGAGAGCTATGTTTGCTCGGTTGAGTGTAACCCGTGATGGAGGCTTAGCCGAGTTGCAGGTGAAGCCATCTCTGTCGCAAATGATAAAGGAGAAGCAATTGTATGATGATGAGTTGGTACCTCATGTTAGGGATATCTTGGATGTGAAACCATTGGATTTTCATTTTAATGATGATGGGGTGTTGTGTTTTAAGGACCAGGTAGTGGTGCCGCAAGATGAGGAGTATTATTGGGTTGGTTTGAAGAAAGATGCATCCCAGTAGGAAGTATGCATGTAGTTATTTTTGAAGTATGATGACCATTTCTTGGTGTTTGATCTATGGTGGTTGATGGTAAATGATCTATGATGATATTGCTTGGGTGTAAGAGCATGTTTAAGTGTTTGGAATCCATAAATGTGTGGTAAAATAGCAATTTTTGACATTTCAGGTCAGGGCGTATCGATACGCTTGAGCCCGTATCGATACAGGTAAGCATTTCCAGGTACATCGTATCGATATGGGTCTTCGTTTTTAAGCACAGTGTATCGATACTCAAGGCGGTGTATCGTTATGGTTTTGAGCTATTGGAATTTGGAATTTTGTAAAAGCCCAGGCGTATCGATACACTTGCCCGCATATCGATACGAGTGGCAGCTAAGTTAGTTAAAAGTATATTTTAAGGTTTATGTTTTCTCTCGTTTTAGTCCTTGAGTGATATATATGCAATTAAATGAGTTTAAATGATTGTTTTTACTTGAAATGTTACCAGTGTGCATGTAATTGGTTCAATTGAGGATTGGTAACTTTAATTACAAAATTAGACCTTTAAAATAATAGAAATTACAATTTGGTCCCTAGGTGTTATGCATGCAATTGGATGGGTTCGGATGATTGTATTAATTTGAAATTTGGCATGTATGCTTGTAACTCGACTAATTGAAGATTGATAAAGCAAATTATAAGTAAACCTTTATAGATTTGCAGATTTGTGCTTTGGTCCTTATTCTTGTACCGCAGTCAATTGGATATAGATTCGATGCCTGATTGATTTGGGTTTTCTTCCATTGTATACATGTACATGTAGGGTAATAACCAACATCTAGATAAGATAAAAAGAAAAAAATAGACGTGTTTTTGGAGTTTTTCTTCATGGTTTACTTCGGTAAACCTACTATAGCTCGCGCGGTTCAGTCTCGCGACTAGGCCGTGTCAAGGGATTACAGGTGGTGGATTGTGATTCCAAAAGGATTTCTCTAAAGTTGGCGCATGATTATGAAGCTTTGGTGGTTGGCGAGAGTGTGAAATTCTTGTCCAATGTTGTTTCGGCTTCTCGAGTAGAGAAGATGATGTTTGACCATTGCCAAGCTTATTTGGCTATTGTTATGTATCCGAAGGCCAAGGGTATTCACGTGCAGGACATTCAGGTTGTATGTGATTATCTGAAAGTTTTTCCTGAAGAGTTGTCGGGTTTACCTCTAGATAGAGAGATGGAATTTCATATTGAGACATACGAAGGTATAACTCTGGTGTCTATTGCTCCATATCGGATGGCACCAAAGGAGTTAAAAGAGTTGAAATCGCAGCTTCAAGAGTTGTTAGATCATGAATTAATTTGACCAAGTATTTCTTCTTGGGGTGCTCTAGTTCTTTTTGTGAAGAAGAAGGATGGATCAATTCGTATGTGCATTAATTATCGCCATTTAAATAAATTGATGGTGAAGAAAAAGTATCCATTGCAGTGGATTGATGACTTGTTTGATCAGTTCTGTGGGGCAGTGGTGTTTTCAAATATTCATTTAAGGTCGGGGTATTACCAGTTGGAAGTTAAGGATGTGGATGTACATAAGACAACATTTCATACAAGGTACGAGCACTATGAATTCTTGGTAATGCCATTTGGTTTGACGAATGCCCCAGCGGCTTTCATGGACATGATGAATAGGGTGTTCCATGAGTACCTTGATCGATTTTTGGTGGTTTTTATCGATGATATACTCGTGTACTCTCGTACCTAGGAGGAGCATGATCAGTATTTGAGGATCGGTTGCAAGTCTTGAAGGATAACCAATTGTATGCCAAGTTGAGCAAGTGCGAGTTTTGGCTCAAGAAGGTGATGTTTCTTGGACATGTGGTATCTGCGGAGGGTATTCATGTTAATCCATAGAAAATTGAGGCTATTCTCAATTGGAAATAACCTAAGACTGTATCAGAGGTGCGTAGTTTTCTTGGGTTGGCTAGTTATTATTACCATTTTGTCGAGGGGTTTTCTAGTATTGCAGCTCTATTGACAAAGTTGCTGCAGAAGAGCATTCCTTTTGTGTGGACGGGGAAGCAACAACAGGGTTTTGAGAAGTTAAAGGAGGTTTTAACACATGCTTCTGTGTTGATTCAACCTGGGTCAAGAAAGGAGTTTGTGGTATATAGTGATGCATCGTATGTTGGCTTAGGCTGTGTACTGATGCATGATGGAAAGGTTGTGGCCTATGCGTTGAGGCAATTAAAGGTTCATGAGCGTAATTATCCAACTCATGATTTGGAGTTTCTGGCTGTGGTGTTTTCCTTGAAGATTTGGTGACACTACCTTTATGGTGAAAAGTGTGTGGTTTTCACGGATCACAAGAGTTTGAAATATTTGATGTCTCAAAAGGATTTGAACCTTAGGCAACGAAGATGGTTGGATTTTAAGGATTACGACTTGACAATTGAGTATCATCCTGGAAAGGCCAATGTGGTTGCGGATGCGCTGAGTCGTAAGGTTGCGGTTGAGCTTAGGGCGATGTTTGTGAGGTTGAGTGTGACACGGGAAGGTGGGTTGTTGGCTAAATTGCAAGTTAAGCCTACGTTGTCACAAATGATTAAGGATAAGCAACCGTTTGATGATTCTTTTGTTCCTTATATTAAGGACATAGCGGATGGTAAGCCTATAGATTTTCATTTTAATGGTGAGAGTGTTTTGTGCTTTAAGGGATGAATAGTGGTGCCAAAAGTCTCAGAGCTCAAGCATACTATTTTGACGGAGGCACATTCTAGTCCTTTTGTTATGCATCCGAGTAGTACCAAGATGTATCATGATTTGAAGGAAAGGTACTATTGGGTTGGTTTGAAAAAAGATGTGGCGGAGTTTGTGTCTAAGTGTATGGTGTGTTAGCGGGTTAAGACTGAACATCAATTTCCATCCGGGTTTTTGTAACCGTTGATAATTCTAAAATGGAAATGAGAGAGAATCACCATGGACTTCATGTCAGGGTTGCCATTTGTACCAACTAAAAAGTATTCTATTTGGGTGATTGTTGATCGGTTTACAAAGTGTGCACATTTTCTGCTAGTGCATACGACGTACACCTTGGACAAGCTGGCAGATTTGTATGTAGTTGAGATTGTGCGTCTGCACGGGGTACCAAAGTCTATTGTTTCAGATAGAGATCTGAGGTTCACAACAAGGTTTTGGATATGTTTACATCAGGCTTTGGGTTCGAGGTTGAATTTCAACACCGCGTATCATCCTCAGACGGATGGATAGTCTGAACGTGCTATCCAGGTCTTGGAAGATGTGTTGAGGTGTTGCATTATTGAGTTCCAAGGAACCTGGGAGAAGCATTTACCTTTGGTTGAATTTGCTTATAATAACAGCTATCAGGTGAGTATTCAGATGGCACCATATGAGACATTGTATGGCTGGAGGTTTCATACGCCCTTGTGTTGGGCTGAGGTAGGGGAAAAGCATGTTTCCTTGCCACATGGGTTGAAAGAAACAGATGAAAAGGTGAATCTTGTGTGTGATTGCTTGAAAGCGGCTGCGGATCTGTAAAAATCTTACGTGGATTTGAAGCGTAGGGAAATTGAGTATGCGGTGGGTGATTGTGTATTCTTGAAAGTGTCACCGTGGAAGAATGTGATGCGGTTCAGACATAAGGGTAAGCTTAGTCCGAGATTTATTGGACCATATGAGATCGTGGAGCGTATAGGTCCTGTGGCTTATCGAATGAGGTTGCCTCCCGAGCTTGAGAAAATACATGATGTGTTCCATGTCTCTATGTTACGGAGGTATCTGTCGAATCTTTCGCACGTTATGCTGGTGGAGTATATTGAGTTGAGACCCAATTTATCCTTTGATGAGGAGCCAGTGGAAATCCTTGATTCCAAAAACAAGGTTCTACATGGTAAGACGATAGAACTGGTTAAAGTCTTGTGGCGACATCAAGGTTTGAGGAAGCCACTTGGGAAAGCAAGGTAGATATGTTGGAGCAATTTTCGCATCTTTTTCCTCTAGGTAAATTTTGAGGATGAAATTTCTTAAGAGGGGGGAGTTGTAACACCCTAGTTTTGGGCCTAGCAATTTTAAAAGCTAGTTAGACGATCCGGTGGACTGGGTTAAAGATTCGAGTTGGATTCAGGAGCAAATATTTTTTTGAAAGATAAAAATATGGGAAAAATGTTTAAAAATCCTATTTTAATATATTAAAAATATTGGTGAAAACAATTTTGGAAAATGAGCTTTGGAAGGGTGACCTTTTGCCTAGTGACGAAAATGTAATTTTTAAAAACTGTTTTAAAAGGTGACTGTTTTGTAAAGAGTCAAAACATTGAATCTTTAAGGAGCTATTTTACCATTCAGTCTAATCTGAGTTTTCTTTTAATTGGATTATTTTTAAAAGAGTTTTAATTAAGATAAATTAAAAAGGATTTAGTTAAAAGGTAATTATTTTTCCAAATCACAATTTGACATAACTTTTTTTCTCTCATATTTTCTCAGCCAAACACTCTTGTTCTTACTAGAGATTCAAGGTAATGATATTGTTTCTTAATTCTTTGATTTTCTAAATTATTCTTTAACATGTTTTCTCAAAAATCTTATTGAATCTCATTGTTTTTCAAGAGGAAAACATCCAATTAAGAGGAAACTCACTCATTGGAGGTATGTTTCGTTCTTATCCTCTAATGAAAGGTTCTTTACTGAAATTCCCAAGTTCTTGACTCTTTATATATGTTTTCTAATGGGTTTTAGTTAATTAATTATGGAATCTTGTGATTTTCGAATTGGATCTGTTTTTCCAGTGTTAAGGATTTCAATCTTATTTTGGATGTATTATAGTGTGGATAAGTTGTTTTTAACAATGGAATCCCGAAATTGGTTGAATTCTCTAATTGTTAGGTTTCTAGTTAATGGTTTTTGGGTTGTTTTGGAGTTTAATCTTTGCTGGAAGTAAAAGGATATTGTAAAAGGGTTTTTAGATGTTATTTGATGAAGTTTGATGTAGTGAATCGTTATATTATGGCTTGGTTAGGATTGAGAAGTGTTTGAGGTTTATTTCGGTAAGTTTCATATGAGTTTTGAGTAGGCATCATGAGAGCTGCGGGATTTTGGTTTGAAACAGAGAGTTTTGATGCATTTTAATGCATGTTTCCTCTGGTTTTGTGTGACCAAAACAGGGGATAATCAAGCCGTAGCATCTTGAGGTGGTTTGAGGCTTGCCAAGAGCTTGTTTCGCATTAGCAAGCAAGGCGAAGTGAAATCAGTGAGTGGAAATGGTCTTAAAAGTCTTTCAAAGGTTTTAAAGTTGTTTTGGAAGTTTAGGTTAAGTTTGAAACACTTACCTAAGCTTGTAAGTATGTTTCCCTCCTTTGCTCTTTAATATCGGTTCGGATATGATCATGTGTAATTCATGTTTTAGTCCTAAACATGGTTGGTTTTACTTACTGTAAATGCATGATTTTTAAGTACATATGTTGTGGTTTAAAAGTATATTAAATGCTAGTAAGGATTGGTTTTTATTCCGGTCGGGAATGTGATATTGCTATGGCAATGTGATTTGCATATGTGGGGATTTTGTGTAATGAATTGTAAAACAGTGAGTAAATGGTTTTGTAGATGATATATTGGCTATGTGTCAAGGTGACAAAACATTCAGATATAGTTGGCATGTCATAGGATAAAGTGCACTACAATATGTTTAAAAATCGATCGTGGTTAAGGGTCCTTGAGGTATAGCAGTCGGCTACTCGGACTATGTTCTTATCACTTGGGTTGAGCAGTCAGTTCCCATTGTTGATGAAAAACTTGCGGTTGGAAAGGTTGTTAGTCATGCAGTTGGGATGGGGTAGTCTTGATGCTGGTCGGTCATTAAGGGGAAATTCGTGTAACTGATGTGTAAAGTTAACACTCGGTTAACCAAAGATTAGCGGTCGGCTAATCAAGGATAGTGGTCGACTATCTGGGGTCACTATAATTGCCAATATATGAGAGTTCTAATGTTGAATCTATTTTTAAGCTTTGGGATCTAAGCATGGTTTTGTATATAATGCTTTGGGATTTAAGCATGATTTTGTTTATAATGCTTTGGAATTCAAGCATGGTTTTGTAAAAAATGCTTTGGGGATTTAAGCATGTGGAATATATCATTTTGCATATGGTTGATATGCATGTTTTGAATTGGAATCATTTGAACTTGCTTAGGTCGTAAGCATGGCTTGAAAACAAGGGTTTGGTTAGCAAGGGTTATATTGCATCATTGTTTTAAGAGCATCCTCACTAAGCAAGTGTGCTTACTGTAACACCCTCAACCCAGTTTAGAAGAAAACCGAAATTGAATATGTTATTGCAAGAATTTTTATGAAACACAAAATCAAGAACTGAAGCTTTTAAAGTAAATCGAGACAAGCTAACAAATTTTTTTGTGTCATACTATTAAGAGTTTCCAAAATGTATAAATGAACAAGTCATCAAGGAAGCATGCGTGCCCCAATAAACGTTTCAAAACATTATATAGATTTTAGAAAAGCAAACAAGTGAAGTCTTACAATAAATACCAAAAGGGATCAAGTCCATTCAACAAGCGATCATACCATTTTATAGATAATTTGACACAAGCATATATATATATATATATATATATATATATATATATAAATACGCATCATAGCATAACATGTTCAAGAGTTACTTGTCTCATAGATTATCTAGTTGATTTATAATTCTAAGCTTAAACAAGAATTAGCCACTTTAGGATAAGGCACTCATACAAGCATTTACATATATGCACATAGGCATTTAAATAAAGCTTATTCATAACATACATGAGTACTTGATCAAACATATCTATCCACTTAATTAGTTACTCAAAATCCTTAGAAAGATATTATTTACTAAGATATACTTACAACATTATATTAATTTGGGTTATAAACTTCCTTGGTTTCTTCTTTTTAAAGATTTTCAATGCATAACATATTTGAAACACAAGTTATCTAATTTTGACATAACATAAGGTGAGTTCTTTACCAAACATGTATCAAATTAACATAGCATCATATGAATTACTTGACAAATAAAGTATTCAAACTAATTAAACCAAACATGTAAATTCAAACCATCACCCGTACACACATATACTAAGGTATTGTCAATGCATATATTTTCTTTACAAAGGATTCTCAAGAATTTCATTTGATACATTTTCCTTACCATATTAGATATTTTCAAGAAAAACATATATAAGGATTCTATCAAGAATTTGATCAATCCCAAAATTAAACAAGACTTTTAGCCTATACATAAGTTTCATACAAACCATCTAGTTATCACATTCATATATTTTATTCTCATTCGAACCATTTAGTAAGTTCATACACTCTTATATGCTATTTACACATTGAGTAAACAAGTAGTCAACCAAAATAATTATTTAAATCATTGTCAAGAAATAGATAAGCCTTTTACAAATTTTAATGTCTAAAGCCATGTTACATCAATATTATTGATATACTTTTATACATCACTATGCCACCATCTAAGGAGTTCAACTATGAAAATCTACATCTACTTTGAACTTTAAGAAGTGTCTTGCAATCTTTCAACACGATCAATCCAAAGAGAAATCATATAACCTACATATGCATGGAACTGAATGAATTAGGCTGGTATAGCCTAAATGAGGTAGTGATCCATAATAATCAATGATATTAATATATAAGGGAAATGTAATGAATTTCCAAGTTTATTTAGTGGTTATGAAATACTCAATTTCTAGCTTTAAGAAGATTTGGCTTATCTTTTGAGGCTATTCAAGGATTGAAGTCTTCCCAATCATATTCAAAAATTCTTCAAATCTTTAACTAAATTCTTTTGAATTCTCTTATTGATCTTATTATAGTCAAAACTTATAGGACTAGAGTCCTATCGATGCTTATTGAAGTTCTTATCAATCTTCAGAGATCATAATATAAATTATCTGAGTTCATATTATTGCTTATCAAGGTTTCCATTCAAAATTTAGTAACATAGTTCATATCTTTTAGAACATTTGCCTTGGATCACCTTTGGACATGGGGAGCATTGGTCTGCATTTGACCATATTGGTTCGAATTACACATAGCTCAAAGAACATAACAATGGCTAGTGTCTAAACATAACAAACCTAACTTCTCATCTATCCAACCAACTGTCCAATCTCCGTACCTCTCCCTCGTTACCTCCTACTGTCGCCAATATATCACATAAGTAATCTTACTTATTCTTTTCTTAATATATTATAACAAGAAATAGGCTTTTAGCTCATGGACTGTAGTCCCAAATTAAATTTTTGCACCATGTCAAAGTGTCCAACGACTTCCATTGTTTAGGCAACTTAAACTTTTATACTTGAAGTTAGGAGAGGTATCTTGTAACATAAGTAATCTTAATTATTCTTTTCTTAATATCTTATAACAAGAAATAGGCTTTTAGCTCCTTAAGGCTTTAGAGTTCATAGACTTATAACATTGGAATTGAATTTATTTATTAACATCTTACGGTATTGTAAGTCAGAAATTAGCTTATAGCTTTATATCAAAGTATACAGGATCTTTCATTCCCAACATAGCACAGCAAGGAACAAAATGCATATGAACTGCAAACATAACCGAAAAACTTATCAAATATGCCATGCTATGAATGTATTCACATTTTGTGCTCTATGTGAGCCATATGTAATTAATGATCATGTATATGCAAGAAACATAAGTACTTAAGAAACAGAAATTGGAGTGACACCATGTCACCCTAGACAAACAACTACACTCACCTAATATCCCGAAATTACAGGATACCTAAATGGACAATTATAACTTGTTTCCTAACGCTCACACTTCTCAAGCTTTCCTTAATTGAATATCAAATTCCAAGATTGTACTTCAATGAATTTCTTGTTCTCAATTAATCTCACAAAAGAGTAAAAAGAAAAAAAGACATTAGGATACATTTATGCTATCAAGACTGCATATTGCATTATTACACCTATATTTTTAAGACAATATCATGCTTAAATCACTACACAATTATCACAACATTTATATCGAACAAAATAGCCCTGTATCATACATGTATTCAGATACATAGTCACAAACAGTTCACTAATTTATACATTAGTGCAAAATAGTCCATCCTTTGACTTACATACTTAAATATTATAAAACAACCTACATAACTTACACAATAAGGCAAAACAATCCAACTTTCATTTACCACATATATACATTTCAATCAATCCAACAATATTCATAGTTCATTTAAAACAGTCCTTACTTCATTCATGAAGCAATTCTCCTGTTATTAAACTACTCAAAACAGTCCACATTTTTCTCATGTTTACACCAATTTATCAAAATTAAACATATATACATAATTTCATACCAAAACAGTCACATATTCTTGTGTTTGCACAAATCAAACCAATTTAAACATGTATACATAAATTCATGCAAAAACAGTCCACATATTCTTGTGTTTACACAAATCAAACCAATTTAAACATGTATACATAAATTCATGCCAAAACAGTCCACATATTATTGTTTTTACACATATCAAACCAATTTAAACATGTATACATAAATTCATGATAAAACAGTCCACATATTCTTGTTTTTACACATATCAAACCAATTTAAACATGTATACCTAAATTCATGCCAAAAGAGTCCACATATTCTTGTGTTTACACAAATCAAACCAATTTAAACATGTATACATAAATTCATGCCAAAACAGTGCACGTATTCTTGTTTTTACACATATCAAACCAATTTAAACATGTATACATAAATTCATGCCAAAACAGTCCACATATTCTTGTGTTTACGCAAATCAAACCAATTTAAACATGTATACATATATTCATGCCAAAACAGTCCATATATTATTGTTTATACACAAATCAAACCAATTTAAACATGTATACATAAATTCATGCCAAAACAGTCCACATATTCTTGTGTTTGCACAAATCAAACCAATTTAAACATGTATACATAAATTCATGCCAAAACAGTCCACATATTCTTGTTTTTACACATATCAAACGAATTTAAACATGTATACATAAATTCATGCCAAAACAGTCCATATATTCTTATTTTTGCACATCATAAACCAATTTAAACATGTATACATAAATTCATGCCAAAACATTCCACATATTCTTTTGTTTACACAAATCAAACCAATTTAAACACGTATAGATAAATTCTTGCCAAAACAGTCCACATATTCTTGTTTTTAAACATATGAAACAAATTTAAACATGTATACTTAAATTCATGCCAAAACAGTCCATATATTCTTGTTTTTACACATATCAAACCAATTTAAACATGTATACATAAAATCATGCAGAAACAGTCCACATATTCTTGTGTTTACACAAATCAAACCAATTTAAACATGTATACTTAAATTCATGCCAAAACAGTGCACATATTCTTGTTTTTACACATATCAAACCAATTTAAACATGTATACATAAATTCATGTTTCTCAAACATAGTTTGATATTCCGCGAAAGCTATCAACACAAAAAAAATTCAAACACATACAATATCATTTCAGACTTAGCAGTTTGATTAAGTTGTTAGGATGAGTAATTTACCTTTTTCCTTAGGCTACTCTCTAATTTTAAAAAAATAAGTCATCTGAGCTCTCCTTCAAGCTTCCATGGAGAATTTCTCAACTTTCTCTCCCCCTAAAGCTTTCGGCCAGCCCCAAATGAAGAAGATGATAATTAAAATTTGATTGTTTTCCCCCCACATGGCCGACACTTTTCCACACATGTTCATCCTCAAGGGTGACATGTGTTTAGGCCTTTAATTTTCTATAATTTTACATGCAAAAATCCAAGTTTTACATTACTTTCTTTTTAGCTCTTATAATATGGCTCTCAACTTGCTTAAAGTTCCCAATTGAGTCCTAATGTCATATTTGATTATTCTATTTTCACCTTTCTTAAGCTTTGGCAACCGTACAAGTCCTTGAACTTATTGACTTTTATCATGCAAATATCAATAATACAATCTACTCAGTTTTAATCCCTTATACAATGGCTATCCATTTTCTTCTTTATTTCAATTTGATCCAAAAATTATTTATTTAGCCTAATAAGTGACATAAATAATACAATTTGCTTGTGATCAAATTGTTACATAATTCCAAGCCAATATTCAGGGTATTACAATTCTCCCTCCCTTAAAAGAAATTCGTCCTCAAATTTCTCCTAAACTAAAGAGCAGAATCAAATACTCTTATTTAGAATATTCTTAAGATATTATGATATTTAAAATGGAAGAAACATATCGTTTTATTTGCAAGTCAAAAATGTTGAATAGGAAATTGAACTCCTAGGTGGCATATGCAGAACGCACACATACAATAGACTTCGGTTTAACCCTAGAATCGGCTAAACCTAAGCTCTAATACCAAATTGTAACACCCTCAACCCGATTTAGAAGAAAACTGAAATTGAAGATGTTATTGCAAGAATTTTCATGACACATAAAATCAAGAACTGAAGCTTTTAAAGTAAATCGAGACAAGCTAACAATTTTTTTGTGTCATACTATTAAGAGTTTCCAAAATGTATAAATGAACAAGTCATCAAGGAAGCATGCGTGCCCCAATAAACATTTCCAAACATTACATAGATTTTATAAAAGCAAACAAGTGAAGTCTTACATTAAATACCAAAAGGGATCAAGTCCATTCAACAAGTGATCATACCATTTTATAGATAATTCGACACAAGCATATATATATATACACATCATATCATAACATGTTCAAGAGTTATTTGTCTTATGGATTATCTAGTTGATTTATAATTCTAAGCTTAAACAAGAATTAGCCACTTTAGGATAAGGCACTCATACAAGCATTTACATATATGCACATAGGTATTTAAATAAAGCTTATTCATAACATACATGAGTACTTGATCAAGCATATCTATTCACTTAATTAGTTACTCAAAATCCTTAGAAAGATATTATTTACTAAGCTATACTTACAACAATACACTAATTTGGGTTATAAACTTCCTTGGTTTCTCCTTTTTAAAGATTTTCAATACATAACATATTTGAAACACGAGTTATCTAATTTTGACATATCATAAGGTGAGTTCCTTGCCAAACACGTATCAAATTAACATAGCATCGTATGAATTACTTGACAAATAAGGTATTCAAACTAATCAAACCAATCGTTTATATTCAAACCATCACTCGTACACACATATACTAAGGTATTGTCAATGCATATATTTTCTTTACAAAGGATTCTCAAGAATTTCATTTGATACATTTTACTTACCATATTAGATACTTTCAAGAAAACATATACAAGGATTCTATCAAGCATTTGATCAATCCCAAAATTAAACAAGCCTTTTAGCCAATAAATAAGTTTCATACAAACAATCTAGTTATCACATTCACATATTTTATTCTCATTTGAACCATTTAGTAAGTTCATACACACTTCTATGATATTTACACATTGAGTAAACAAGTAGTCAACCAAAATAATTATTTAAGTCATCGTCAAGAAATAGATAAGCCTTTTACAAATTTTGCAATGTCTAAAGCCATGTTACATCAATATTATTGTTATTCTTTTATACATCACTATACCACCATCTAAGGAGTTCAACTATGAAAATCTGCATCTACTTGGAACTTTAAGCAGTGACTTGCAAACTTTCAACACGATCAATCCAATGAGAAATCATATAACCTGCATATGGATGGAAATGAATGCATTAGGCTGGTATAGTCTAAATGAGGTAGTGATCCATAATAATCAATGATATTAATATATAAGGGAAAGGTAATGAATTTCCAAGTTTATTTAGTGGTTATGAAATACTCAATTTCCAGCTTTAAGAAGATTTGGCTTATCTTTTGACGCTTATCATGGTTTGAAGTCTTCCCAATCTTATTCAAGAATTCTTCAAATCTTTAACTGAATTCTTTTGAATTCTCTTCTTAAACTTATTATAGGTCAAAACTTACAGGACTAGAGTCCTATCGATGCGTATCAAAGTTCTTATCAATCTTTCAGAGATCATAACGAAAATTATCTGAGTTCATATTATTGCTTATCAAGTTTTCCATTCGAAATTTAGTAACTGAGTTCATATCTTTTAGAACATTTGTCTTGGATCATCTTTAGACATGGGAAGCATTGGTCCGCATTTGACCATATTGGTTCGAATTACACATAGATCAAAGCACATAGCAATGGCTTGAAACACCCCAAACCCAGTTTAAGAATAAACCGAGTTACGAAGTGTTACGGAACAAACATTCAAGCAAACATATCGCATTGAAACAAAGCATGACGTGATTTAGCACATCACAATAAGCATGTAATTAGAAATTCAAGGTAATTTAAAACTTTTATTAAGTTGGATACGTCTTTAACATTAATTCGCAAGTGAGAAAAACATACATATTTTAAGCAAGGACACTTTAATCATCAGTTCACAACTTGCACTTGTAATTTAAGTATTACAAGCCACAACGTTTACGACTTCCAAACATACTGCCACGATAAGCATTCGAACATACTATGAATAACATAACTTAATCAAAGGGTAATTATTCGAGCTATAATAAACTATTTACAAAGAGTGTTAGCCATTTCTAAATGTTCAAATCTCAAGATAAATCAATATTTAATTTAATCCTAAACAAAGGCATATGGCCTTTACATAGCATAGTCAAAAACATAAATCATTAACATCTAAACATTTACTTACTCAAGCCATTAATCTATCCCTTTAACGATACTACTTGTACTTAAATTTAATTCGATAATTTATATATTTGAATCGTAACACACATGTCATCAAGTGATTAAACAGCGTAAGAGTATTATAGACAACTAATCAATATCTCATATTTCATATACAAAAATCGCTAGTTTTTAGCATAACAATTATTTGTTTATAACTCTTAATCTTATTCAAGTTATAAGGTGTCCTACCAAATTACTCATGATCCTAAACTATTAAAGCATCATAATTCACGTGATTTCTAGGATAGGTAGACATTCAAATATATCACCCACATAACTTAACTATCAAGCAACTACTAAATCTTACTAATTATTAGATCATGAGCAGCAAGCAACCACCAAAAATAATAAGGGCCCATTATAGACTTTAATGCTTATTGGGCTTATATACATGATAAGCCATAAAAGAAATCTAAGTATTCAATGCATGCTTAAATACTACATGCCACCAACTATGAGTACACTAAAGATTACAAACATATATCTTGGTCCATGTGAACCTGTCCAAGCTTTATAGAAAAACGAAGGCAAGATTACCCTGAAATGTTAGAAAGAAAATAGTAAGCAGACGCTTAGTGAGGTAGTTTAAAGAGATTCATATGCATAAATTTAACTATCAATAAATTATATTTATCATTTACATTAAAACCAAGCATAGATTATACGAGGTTCTCACTTAATCAAGCAATTATCCAGATTAATAACTTATTTGATTATCTTTTAGATTCTTACATTACAACAATTATACATCACGCAAAGACAAACATTAATTGTCACGTAAGTCACTTAGGTAGGGCATTAGCCAGTTAACTCCAAGCATTCGAATAATCTAATTTCCTTGCTCAAGGAAAAACAAGTATGGTTATAGCAGTACACT
Source organism: Hibiscus mutabilis (assembly GCA_019671005.1). Taxonomy (NCBI): domain Eukaryota; kingdom Viridiplantae; phylum Streptophyta; class Magnoliopsida; order Malvales; family Malvaceae; genus Hibiscus; species Hibiscus mutabilis. The sequence goes on from CM033720.1 coordinate 23,719,892, forward strand.
ACTTATTAAACAAGTTATCATGTAATTTCTTTATTAGATTAGTTTACTAGATACATTAACTCAAACTCTCCAAGCCTTTCAATCAAGTGATTCCATTTACCTCCATATCTCAATTCTAACGATCTCTTAATATAATTATTTCAAAATAACAACAATACATAGTACTTATTTCAATTCCATCAAACTTCACAATACATAACCAATCCTAATAATTAATAGTTTTAAGTCATGTTTAGACACCCTAGGTTTCTCATGACCTTGGATCCAAAAATCATAAATAATACCCAATTTACTTAGAACAAAGCAAGCAATAAACTCCATAGAAGTAATGTTACTTATTTATAAGTTATCACATGATTCTCTAATTTATCCCGTAAAATCCATTGTTTCTTATCCATAATCTTTGAAGTCAACTATGGTTCTAAGTTGATTAAGTAGTTAGCAATATTAGAATAAATTTATCAATCTTGTATATACATAGAGCATGAAGAATAATTTCTATTGTCATAAATGTATCAAAATTATTGATCATATGGAATTATATACATATACCTACATACTTACTATCATGCGTATACATAGATCAATTTCATAAACGTTTCATGGCATACAAGTTGTTTTATTAAATCATGATTTATCTGGTAAATCCTCACAATCTTCTTTTTAACATAGCCCCATTTTAATAACGCATAAATTCTTATTGTGTAAGTCTTCAATCATAGATTACCATGTCATAATTTCATTGGCATATAAGAAATTTAAGCAAAACGTACATTATTCATGAATTATTTAGTATTCAAGGCATCACATATAGTATGTCAAAATTATAGTTTCCTTATCACCCAATTATCTAATTTAATATATCAAAGATAAGTAGTACTTGTCATATAAGCCATAACATTTCATAATTAGGTGATACTTGTCACTCAAGCTATCGGGCATAACATATCAACACTCAAATTAATTAGCATAATCCTTTGTTCATGTATATAATTAGATAATCCAAACAGTCCATAACATAGTTAAGTATTCTCAAAAGTAATTCTTAATCTATTAGAACATCACAATTGTATAAATTAAATAGGTGTTACTTTCATGCAAGTTACCAATCATGACATATTTTAAACTTAAATTTACTTATCTTAATTAATGTTTGGCATAACATATCTTAGATATAATCTATTTTCCATACCATGTACTACACATAAGCGAAAGTTATTCATCATCGAGGTACATAACATATCATTTCATGATCACATGTTTCTTGACATAAAAGATATCAAGCACTTTATACTATAAACATGGATTATTAGTCACTAATAGTATTTAATTAATTCTTTAGCTTGGTTTACAAACTTTATTATTAGTGTTTAACATAGCCTTGAGAATCGAATTACCACCTAGGTACACAAATCCCCAACCAACTGTCGCCTATAAAATGGTACTCACAGTACCGGTCAATCCCTTCTACTGTCACCAAGTGACCACATAACTTCCCTCGTACTGTTTCCAATTAAGGATCATAGTCTACCCTAAATACGAGCTCTATAGACTCTTTGGCATGCCAACTATACCTATGACTGACTCGAAACCAAGGCTTTCCACATAATCTTATCTTATCAGAATCGAGGTTGAGCTTAGCTCCTTAATCATATAGTTATGAACTTATCACATTCTTATCCAAGATGAGCATTGCTCTATTTTCTTGTTATCAAACCATCAAGGCTTACTTCATAACATCAACAAGTTCAATCATGTACATGTTTTATTCAAACATAATTTTCCTTTCACACATATTTTCAATTATCATAATTTTTAATTATTCATCTCAAGTACATAAACAACTCATAAACAAAGTTCTCAACCCTTATTAGTCCTTTTTCTTAGTCATATAGTAGCATGGTAAGGTTACTTATCAGACACAAATAGGCTTAGTTATAATCCATATTCATAAACACATAAACAAAGCTCATGAGTAATCTCATCGTATCAGAATCTGAATAGAACATTGTTTTACATTCTTATATCAATAGATCGTAACTTATTTCATTACATATCAATCACTTTCAAACAAGTAAAGCTTTCGAAATTTAGCTTACTTTCATATGAATCACATATAGCAACACATGAATGACTTCCCATGTGATCAAGTAATTAACCAAACAATGTACATCATGAAAACTTTATTTTACCACATAACTTACACAAGAAGGCAAAACAGTCCAACTTTCTTTTACCACATATATACATTTCAATCAATCCAACAATATTCGTAGTTATTTAAAACAATCCTTATTTCATTAATGAAGAAATTCTCCTGTTATTAAACTACTCAAAACAGTCCACATTTTTCGCATGTTTACACCAATTTATCAAAATTAAACATATATACATAATTTCATACCAAAACAGTCCACATATTCTTGTGTTTACACAAATCAAAGCAATTTATCATGTATACATAAATTCATGCCAAAACAGTCCACATATTCTTGTGTTTACACACATTAAACTAATTTAAACATGCATACATAAATTCATGTCAAAATAGTCCACATATTCTTCTGTTTACACATATCAAACCAATTTAAACACGTATACTTAAATTCATGCCAAAACAGTCCACATATTCTTGTGTTCACACAAATCAAACCAATTTAAACACGTATACATAAATTCATGCCAAAACAGTCCACATATTCTTGTTTTAACACATATCAAACCAATTTAAACAGATATACATAAATTCATGCCAAAACAGTCCACATATTCTTGTGTTTACTCAAATCAAACCAATTTAAACATGTATGCATAAATTCATGCCAAAGCAGTCCACATATTCTTATTTTTACACGTATGAAACCAATTTAAACATGTATACATCAATTCATTCCAAACAGTCCACATATTCTTGTGTTTACACATATCAAACCAATTTAAACATGTATACATAAATTCATGCCAAAACAGTCCACATATTCTTGTGTTTACACAAATCAAACAAATTTAAACATGTATACATAAATTCATGCCAAAGAAATCCACATATTCTTGTTTTTACACATATCAAACCAATTTAAACATGTATACATAAATTCATGTTTTCTCAAAAATAGTTTGATCTTCCGTGAAAGCTATCAACAAAAAAAAATCAAACATATACACTATCATTTCATACTTAGCAATTTGATTAAGTTGTTAGGATGAGTAATTTACCTTCTTCCTTAGGTTACTCACTAATTTCAAAAAAAATAAGTCAACCGAGCTCTACTTCAAGCTTTTATGGAGCATTTCTCAACTTTCTCCCCCCTTATGCTTTCGGCCAGCCCCAAATGAAGAAGATGATAATTTAAGCTTGATTGCTTTCCTCCACATGTCCGGCACTTTTCCACACATGTTCATCCTCAAGGGTGACATGTGTTTACGCCTTTAATTTTCTATAATTTTACATGCAAAAATCCAAGTTTTACATTACTTTCTTTTTAGCTCTTATAATATGGCTCTCAACTTGCTTAAAGTTCTCAATTGAGTCCTAATGTCATATTTGATTATTCTATTTTCTCCTTTCTCAAGCTTTGGCAACCGTACAGGTCCTTGAACTTATTGACTTTATCATGGAAATACCAATAATACAATCTACTTGGTTTTAATCCCTTCTACAATTGCTATCCATTTTCTTCTTTATTTCAATTTGATCCAAAAATTATTTATTTAGCCTAATAAGTGACATAAATACTACAATTTGCTTGTGATCAAATTGTTACATAATTCGAAGCCATTATTTAGGGTATTACACTTACGCTCTCTTTTTCCTAATGATGCAGAGCATTAAGGCTTGGGGCAGAAAACGCAAAGTCTTAGTGATCCAAGAGGCAAAGCAATTTTGAGTATGAACTTGGATTATGTTTTCGGTTAATAAGGCAATGTGTTCACCATGTATTTTGGGATATGTAATTATATTTTCCCTAGTTTAAGCATGTGTAATGCTGTGATTTTGGAATTTGATTGATGTTGGTTAGCATAATGTGCATCGATACATTTGGTTGATGTTATGTGGTTACCTAAGTATGCATATAGATGGTCTTGCTTGGATGGCATGCTTTCATGAGCTTAACGTGTTGAATATGGTATTAAAGTGATGGTGGTATGATGCTTGTGCTAGTAAATGTTTATTTGAGCATTTTGGTATGTTTGGGGGGTGTTTTAGGGAGTATGCCTATAGATGAAACCATATGATAGCATAAGCTTGTTTTGTTGCTAAACCTTGGACAAGTGTTGATATATGTATTGTTGAATGTTTATATTCATGTATACAAGTTGATAGAAACTAAATGCATCTAGAATTGAGTGAAAAACTAGTAAAAAATTACATTATAGGTCTATGTGTACCGATACGCAAGGGACCATATCGGTAAGGCTAGGCAAACTAGGGCATTCAACATCGGTACATGTTTTTGAGTATCGACACGAATAAGCAATTTAAGCTTAGCATACCGGCACGGGATAAGGTGTATCGGTACGGGAGCTCATTACTGGAAAGTTGCTTTTTGGGGAAAAACCCATGTACTGAAACACCAAGGGCTCATAACGGTACGGCTTTAATATTTTGCAAGATGATGTGTCGTACCGGTACAAAACACTATGTACTTATGTGTGGTTTCTCCGTATCGGTACGACTGTGTTCGTATCAGTACGGGTGGCAGTTTTTACAGGTAATATCATGGAATCCAGTTTCTGGTCTCTTGCGTTTTAGTCCCTAAGTATTACAAATGTAATTGTATGCACATGGTTAATCATTTTGACCTAAAATTTGAGATATGGTCATGTAAATGGACTAATTGAGGATTGGTAACCATAATTTCAATTTTGGTTCAACAATTTAAAGTATGTGTGTTTTGGTCCCCAAAGTGAGTATGAAGCAATTGGTTGCCTTTATGTGATTCATTTTCTTCGAAAATTCACCTGTTGCGAGTATGTACATGTAGGATTAATAATTTGTATGTAGACAAGATAAATAGAAAAAATGGACCGACTTTTCGTAACCTATCTTCATTTTGCTTTGGCAAACCTAATGTAGCTCACTCAATTCAGTTAGGCATCTAGGCCGGGTCGAGGGGGTTACATTTGTTGGTAATAGAGCTGGGTTATGAAAGGTTAGGATGTTGTTGTTTGATTGTATATCATTGGTTGTTATGCACGGTGATTGTGTACGTGTACAATGTTTAATTTATATCATGTTAGGGTATGAATTGGGAACACATTGCCTATTACCGATGTTTTAAAAAGTTTTATAAGATGGACTTGGATCCTTTGCCTTATGTTAGCCTAACTTAATGTGTTTTGATGCTTTTGTTAGCATGGCTTGACGTAAGACACGTTCAATGGCTGGTTATGCCAGAATTGGGCAGAATAATGTTGAGAAAGATAATCCCCCTAATGTTTTACGTCCTTCTCTTCCGTTGGTTCTTTCTATCGAGGTTGGGGCTGGTGGTGCACCCCAGGCTCATCAAGTTTTAGTATTTGGTGATTTGACTCTGTTAGTTCAGGCAATAATGGGAGCTTTCCAGGCGGCAGTGGCTGGAGTGCATGCGCAAGCACTAACACCTACTGTGGTAGTTAACCTAGGGTTACCCTTAGAGCCTCTCTGCAGTTTAGGAGGTGTTGAGTTTAGGGGTTTCAGCCCCGAGGTAGCCGAAGGATGGCTGGAGAGTACGATTCATATTTTGAATTAGATGGTTTGTAATGATGAGCGTAAGCTGGGTTGTACCGTGTCATTATTGCATGGTGATGCTTATCATTGGTGGGTGACCATATTTACTAATGTTTTAGAGGCGGATGTAACTTAGGAGTTCTTTCGAAGACCTTTCAAGAAGAAGTATCTTGGTCTGCAGTATCTGGATGCGAGGAAACGTGAGTTTATGGCCTTGGAATAGGGCGGTATGTTTGTGGCTGATTATGAGGTGAAATTTGTCCGTTTGAGTTAGTATGACTCAGAGTTGGTTCTGGATGATCTTGAGAGGTGCTACAGGTTTTGCTATGGGTTGGTGAAGGATATCAAAACATACCTGTTGGCTGGGGACTCTACAGATTTTGATGTGATTATAAATCGCGCTAAGGATATTGAGTAGTGCCTGAGGGTAGCAGGACAAGGTTCAGGCATGAGTTCGAAAAAGTGTAGTACTAAGTTTGGTAATTCTGAGAATCAGAGTATGAGGTTTTCTGATAAGAGGCATAAGTTGGATCATAGGCGTGTTGGCGGTGTTGGCCATGCTAACCAAGGTGTTCGTATTATAGCTAAGTGTGAGCGTTGTGGTAGACACCACACGGGTGAGTGTTGGGGAAATTCCATGAGTTGATGGATATGTGGATCTCCTTGTCACATGAAACGTGTGGGCTGTTGTACCTGCTAGGGGCCGAGGCCGTGGTAGAGGTAATTTTTAGAGGCGCAAGGATGGTCATAGAGTTGTGGCTCATGCTGTTGCTATACAACCAGAGAATGGTGGGCCAGCGCGAATCTATGCTCATCGTGAGGGGCTCAACGACACTAATGTGATCGCATGTCCTTTTACGTTGTAATCTCTATCGTTGTTTTCTTTGATTGATTTGGGGTCTACTCATTCATATATTTTAAGTAAGCATACATCATTGCTGATTATTCCTGTTGAGATTTTGGATGTTGGCATGTTAATAACTAGTTCTTTTGGGGAGACGGTTACAACTATAAGGTTGTATAGGCATTGTCCTTTGACAGTGCAAGGTCATGAATTTGCTGCGGATTTGATAGAGTTGCCATTTCATGGTTTTGACATTATCTTGGGTATAGTTTGGTTAAGTGAGCACAAGGCGGTGGTTGATTGTGAGTCTAAAAGGATTTCTATAAAGTTGGCCAATGATTATGAAGTTGTGGTGGTTGGCGAGAGTGTGAAATTCTTGTCCAATGTTGTTTTAGCTTCTCGAGCAGAAAGGATGATGTTTGACGATTGCCAAGTTTATTTGGCTATTATTATGAATTTGGAAGCCAAGGGTGTTCGAGTGTAGGACATTCAGGCTATATGTGATTATCCAAAAGTTTTTCCTAAAGAGTTATTGGTTTACCTCCGAATAGGATGGTGGAATTTCGTATTGAGACATACGAAGGTACAACTTTGGTGTCTATTGCTCCATATCAGATGGCACCAAATGAGTTAAAAGATTTGAAATCGCAGCTTTAGGAGTTGTTAGATCATGGAATCATTCGACCAAATATTTCTCCTTGGGGTGCTCAGATTTTTTTTATGAAGAAGAAGGATGGATCGATGCATATGTGAATTGATTATTGTTACTTAAATAAGTTGACGGTGAAGAACAAGTATCCGTTGCTACGGATTGATGACTTGTTTGATTAGTTTTGTGGGGTAGTGGTGTTTTCAAAGATTGATTTAAGGTAGGGGTATTATGAATTGAAAGTTAAGGATGTGGATGTTCATAAGGCGGCATTCCGTACAGGGTACAGGCACTACGAATTCTTGGTAATGCCGTTTGGTTTGATGAATGCCCCAGTGGCTTTCATGGACATGATGAATAGGGTGTTCTATGAGTATCTTGATCGGTTTGTGATGGTTTTTATCGATAATATACTTTTGTACTCTCGTACCGAGGAGGAGCATGATCAGCATTTGAGGATTGTGTTGCAAGTCTTAAAGGATAACGAGTTGTATGCCAAGTTGAGCAAGTGCGAATTTTGCCTCAAGGAGGTGATGTTTCTTGGACATGTGGTATCTGCGGAGGGTATTCGTGTTGATCCACAGAAAATTGAGGCTATTCTCAATTGGAAACAACCTAAGATTGTATCGGAGGTGCGTAGTTTTCTTGGGTTGGCTGGTTATTATCACCGTTTTGTTGAGAGGTTTTCTAGTATTATAGCTCCATTGACAAAGTTGCTGCACAAGAGTATTCCTTTTGTGTGGACGGAGAACCAACAGTAGGGTTTTGAGAAGTTGAAGGAGGTGTTAACACATGGTCATGTGTTGATTCAACCTGAGTTAGGAAAGGAGTTTGTGGTTTATAGTGATGCATCGTATGTTGGCTTGGGTTGTGTGCTAATGCAGGATGGAAAGGTTGTGGACTATGCGTCGAGCTAGTTGAAGGTTCATAAGTGCAATTATTCAACTCATGATTTGGAGCTTGCGGCGTAGTGTTTGCCTTAAAAATTTGGCGACACTACCTTTATGGTGAAAAGTGTATGGTTTTCAAGGATCAAAAGAGTTTGAAATATTTGATGTCTCAAAAGGATTTGAACCTTAGGCAACAAAGGTTGTTGGAGTTGCTTAAGGATTATGACTTGACAATTGAGTGTCATCCTGAAAAGGCTAATGTGGTTGCGAATGCCTTGAGTCATAAGGTTGCGGTTAAGCTCAGGGCAATATTTACGAGGTTGAGTGTGACACGGGAAGGTGGGTTATTGGCAGAATTTCAAGTTGAGCCTACGTTGTCACAAATGATTAAGGATAAGCAACCATTTGATGATTCTTTGGTTCCTCATGTTAAGGACATAGCGGATGGTAAGCCTACAGATTTTCATTTTGATGGTGATAGTGTTTTGTGCTTTAAAGGATGAATAGTTGTGCCAGAAGTCTCAGAGCTCAGGCATACTATTTTGACGGAGGCACATTCTAGTCCTTTTGCTATGCATCCGGGTAGTACCAAGATATATCATGATTTGAAGGAAAGATACTATTGGGTTGGTTTGAAAAAGGATATGGCGGAGTTTGTGTCGAAGTGCATGGTGTCTCAGCATGTTAAGGCTGAACATCAGTTTCCATCCGAGTTGTTGCAACCGTTGAGAATTCCATAATGGAAATGGGAGAGAATCACTATAGACTTCGTGTCATGGTTGTTGTTGACACCAGCTAAAAAATATTCCATTTAGGTGATTGTTGATCGGTTTGCAAAGTGTGCACATTTTTTGCCAGTGCATACGACATGCACCTTGGACAAGTTCGCGAATTTGTATGTAGATGAGATTGTGCGGCTACACGGGTACCAAAGTCTATTGTTTTGGATAGAGATCCAAGGTTCACAATAAGGTTTTCGAGATGTTTACATCAGGCTTTGGGTTCGAGGTTGAATTTTAGCACCGCATATCATCCTTAGACGGATGGACAGTTTGAGCGTGTTATCCAGTTCTTGGAAGATATGTTGAGGTGTTGTATTATTGAGTTCCAAGGAACCTGATACAAGCATTTACCTTTGGTTGAATTTGCTTATAATAACAGCTATCAGGCGAGTATTCAGATGGCACCATATGAGGCATTGTATGGCCGGAGGTGTCGTACGCCCTTGTGTTGGGCTGAGGTAGCGGAAAAGCATGTTTCCTTGGCACATGTGTTGAAAGACACAGATGAGAGGTAAACCTTTTGTGTGATCGCTTGAAAGCGGCTGCAGATCAGCAAAAATCTTATGCAAATTTGATGCGTAAGGAAATTGAGTATGCGGTGAGTGATCGTGTATTCTTGAAAGTGTCACCATGGAAGAAGGTGATGCAGTTCAGACGTAAGGAAAGCTTAGTCTGAGATTTATTTGACCATATGAGATCGTGGAGAGTATAGGTCCTATGGCTTAACGGTTGAGGTTGCCTCCCGAGCTTGAGAAAATACATGATGTGTTCTATGTATCTATGTTACGGAGGTATTTGTCGGATCCTTCGCAAGTTATGCCGGTAGAGCATATTGAGTTGAGGCTGAATTTATCCTTTGATGAGGTGCCGGTGGAAATACTTGATTCCAGCAACAAGGTTCTACATGGTAAGATGATAGAACTGGTTAAAGTCTTGTGGCGACATCGAGGTGTCGAGGAAGCCACTTGGGAAAACAAGGCGAATATGTTGGAGCACTTTCCGCATCGTTTTTCTCTTGGTAAATTTCGAGGAAAAAATTTATTAAGTTGTAACGCCCCAGTTTCGCGCCTAGCAGTTTTAAGGCTAGATAGATGGTCTGATGGACCGAGTTACAGATTCGAGTCGGATTCAGGAACAAATATTTTTTTGAAAGATAAAAATATTGACAAATGTTTAACAATCATATTTTAATATATTAAAAATACTGGTGAAATCAATTTTGAAAAATGAGCTTTGGAAGGGTGATATTTTGGCTAGTGACCAAAATGCAATTTTTCAAAACTATTTTAAAAGGTGACTATTTTGTAAAGAGTCAAAACTTTGAATCTTTAAGGAGCTATTTTACCATTCGGTCTAATCTGAGTTTTCTTTTAATTGGATTATTTTTAAAAGGGTTTTAATTAAGAGAAATTAAAAAGGATTTAGTTAAAAGGTCGTTATTTTTCCAAATCACAATTTGATGTAACTTTCTTTCTCTCATATTTTCTCTCAAAATACTCTCAGTCAAACACTCTTTTTCTTATCAGAGATTTAAGTTAATGATCTTCTTTTCTTAATTCTTTGATTTTCTAAATGATTCTTCAACTTGTTTTCTCGAAAATCTTATTGAATCTCATTGTTTTTCAAGAGGAAAACATCCAATTAAGGGGAAACTTACTCATTGGAGGTAAGTTTCGTTCTTATACTCTAATGAAAGGTTCTTTACTGAAATTCCCAAGTTCTTGACTCTTTATAAATGTTTTCTAATGGGTTCTTGTTAATTAATTATGGAATTTTGTTTAATTGAGGCTTAATTGATGGAATCTTGTGATTTTTTAATTGGATCTGTTTTTCTAGTGTTGAGGATTGATTTCAATCTTATTTTGGATGTATTATAATGTGGATAAGTTGTTTTTAACAATGGAATCCCGAAATTGGTTGAATTTCTAATTGTTAGGTTGTTAGTTAATGGTTTTTGGGTTGTTTTTGGAGTTTAATCTTCGTGGGAAGTAAAAGGATGTTGTAAAAGGGTTTTTAGATGTTATTTGATGAATTTTGATGTAGTGAATCGTTATATTATGGCTGGGTTAGGATTGAGAAGTGTTTGAGATTGATTACGGTAAGTTCTAGATAAGTTTTGAGTGGGCATCATGAGAGCTGCGGGATTTTGGTTTGAAACAAAAAGTTTGATGCATTTTAATGCATGTTTCCTCTAGTTTTGTGTGGCTAAAATAGGGGATAGTCAAGGCGTAGCATCTTAAGGTGGTTTGAGACTTGCCGGGAGCTTGTTTCACGTTAGCAAGCAAGGCGAAGTTAAATCAGTAAGTGGAAACGGTCTTAAAAGTCTTTCAAAGGTTTTAAAGTGGTTTTGGAAGTTTAGGTTAAGTTTGAAACATTTACCTAAGCTTGGAAGTAAGTTTCCCTCCTTTGCTCTTTAATATCGATTCAGATATGAGCATGTGTAACTCATATTTTAGTCATAAACATGGTTGGTTTTACTTACTGTAAATGCATGATTTTTAAGTACATATGTTGTGGGTTAAAAGAATATTAAATGCTAGTGAGCATTGGTTTTTATTCCGGTCGGGAATGTGATATTGCTATGGCAATGTGATTTGCATATGTGGGGATTTTTTGTGATGCATTGTAAAATAGTGAGTAAATGGTTTTGTAAATGACATATTGGCTATGTGACAAGGTGAGAAAACATTCAGATATAGTTGGCATTCCATAGGATAAAGTGCACTATAATATGTTTAATGTAGAAGGATATTGTAAAAGGGTTTTTAGATGTTATTTGATGAAGTTTGTTGTAGTGAAACGTTATATTATGGCTTGGTTAGGATTGAGAAGTGTTTGAGGTTGATTTCGGTAAGTTTCAGATGAGTTTTGAGTAGGCATCATGAGAGCTACGAGATTTTGGTTTGAAACAGAGAGTTTTGATTCATTTTAATGCATGTTTCTTCTGGTTTTGTGTGGCCATAATAGGGGATAATCAAGCCGTAGCATCTTTAGGTGGTTTGAGGCTTGCCGGGAGCTTGTTTCGCATTAGCAAGCAAGGCGAAGTGAAATCAGTGAGTGGAAATGGTCTTAAAAGTCTTTCAAAGGTTTTAAAGTGGTTTTGGAAGTTTAGGTTAATTTCGAAACACTTACCTAAGCTTGGAAGTAAGTTTCCCTCCTTTGCTCTTTAATATCAGATCGGATATGAGCATGTGTAACTCATGTTTTAGTCATAAACATGGTTGGTTTTACTTACTGTAAATGCATGATTTTTAAGTACATGTGTTGTGGTTTAAAAGTATATTAAATGCTAGTGAGCATTGGTTTTTATTCCGGTCGGGAATGTGATATTGCTATGGCAATGTGATTTGCATATGTGGGGATTTTGTGTAATGCATTGTAAACAGTGAGTAAATGGTTTTGTAAATGATATATTGGCTATGTGACAAGGTGACAAAATATTTGGATATAGTTGGCATGCCATAGGATAAAGTGCACTATAATATGTTTAAAAATTGATCATGGTTAAGTCCTTGAGGTATAGCGATCGGCTACTCGGACTATGTTGTTATCACTTGGGTTGAGCGGTCGGTTCCCCTTATTGATGAAAAACATGCAATCGGCAAGGCTGTTAGTCATGCGGTCGGCATGGGGTATTCTTGATGATGGTCGGTCATAAGGGGTAATCCGTGTATCCGATGTGTAAAGTTAACGGTCGGTTAACCAAAGATTAGCGGTCAGCTAATCAGGGATAGTGGTCGACTCTCTGGGGTCACTATAATTGCCAATATATGAGAGTTCTAATGTTGAATCTATTTTTAATGCTTTGGGAGCTAAACATGGTTTTGTATATAATCCTTTGGGATTTAAGCATGATTTTGTTTATAATGCTTTAGAATTAAGGCATGGTTTTGTATAAACTACTTTGGGGATTTAAGCATGTGGAATATATCATTTTGCATATGGTCGATATGCATGTTTTGAATTGGAATCATTGGAACTTGCTTAGGTCATAAATATGGTTTAAAAACAAGTGTTTGGTTTTCAAGGGTTATATTGCATCATTGTTTTAAGAGCATCATCACTAAGCAAGAGTGCTTACGCTCTCTTTTTCCTAATGATGCAAAGCATTAAGGCTTGGGGTAGCAAAGGCAAAGTCATAGTGATCCAAGAGGCAAAGAAATTTTGAGTATGAACTCAATTTATGTTTTCGGTTAATAAGGCAATGTGTTAACCATGGATTTTGGGATATGTAATTATGTTTTCCTTGGTTTAAGCATGTGCAATGCTGTGATTTTGGAGTTTGATTGATGTTGGTTAGCATAATGTGCATCGATAGCTATGTTTGATGTTATGTGGTTACCTAAGTATGCATCTAGATGGTCTTGCTTGGATGGCATGCTTTGATAAGCTTAACATGTTGAATATGGTATTTAAGTGATGGTGGTATGATGTTTGTGCTGGTAAATGTTTATTTGAGCATTTTGGTATGTTTGGTGGAGTGTTTTAGGGAGTATGCCCATAAATTAAACCATATGATAGCATAAGCTAGTTTTTTTGCTAAACCTTGGTGCAAGTGTTGATATATGTATTGTTGAATGTTTATATTCATGTATGCAAGTTGTTGGGAACTAAATGCATCTAGATTTGAGTGAAAAACCAGTAGAAAATGACATTACAGGTTTATGCGTACTGATACGCAAGGGACCGTATCGGTTTAGCTAGGCAAACCAGGGCATTCAACATTGGTACGGGTATTCGAGTACCGATACAGATAAGCAATTTAAGCTTGCCGTATGTGTATGGGATAAGGTGTATCAGTACGGGAACTCGTTATTGGAAAGTTGCTTTTTAGGGAAAAACCCGTGTATCGGAACACCAAGGGCTCGTACTGGTATGGCTTTAATATTTTGCAAGCTGACGTGGCGTACCGATATGGAACACTGTGTACCGTTACGCATGGTTGCTCTATATCGGTACGGCTGTGTTCGTATCGGTACGGGCAATAGTTTTTACAGGTAATGTCATGGAATCTAGTGTCTGGTCTCTTGCGTTTTAGTCCTTAAGTATTGCAAATGTAATTGTATGCATATGGTTGATCGTTTTGACCTAAAATTTGAGATATGGGCATGTAAGTGGACAAACAAATTTCAATTTTGGTTTAATAATTTAAAGTATTTACGTTTTGGTCCCCAAAGTGAGTATGAGGCAATTGGTTGCCTTTCTATGATTTGTTTTCTTCAAAAATTCACCTGTTGTGAGTATGTACATGTAGGATTAATAATTTGCATCTAGACAAGATAAAAGGAAAAAATGGACCGACTTTTCGTAACCTATATCCGGTTTGCTTCGGTAAACCTAATGTAGCTCACTCGATTCGGTTGGGCGTCTAGGCCGGGTCGAGAGGGTTACAACCACCATGATCGTTCTGTCAAGTTTGAACCCGAAGACCTTGTTGTACTAGTTGCAAGTTATTAATGCTTAGCTTTTAAGGAATTGATTATTGGATTTATGAGTAAGATTATTATTGTGGTTAAGGTGAACATTACTCCTTCTATCGTGAGTCTGACAAACTGCCACCTCTTTTGCCTGTTTGGTCTGACCATGCACGAATCGCGAGGATTACACGTGAGTATTCTTTTAGATTAGTATTATATTTAGTGTGATGGCATAGTGATAGATTTTTTATCTAGAGTTTTATATTGTAGGTTCCGATTTAGCTAGGCCCAATACTATGCCTGAATGTAAGAGGCGTTCTTCTTGACATTAGATCTATTGTTGCTTGAGGTGTGTTTTCTTACTGTTCTACATATTTTCTCAATGTTGATGTTTTACACCTTATGTGATTATTTATATGCATTATGGCTTGTATGTTTGATATCACATGCATATGATTTCAGAATGTGTTTTAATTTTGATTTATGGAACATTTGATCTATAAAACATAGAATTTACGGAATTACGATTTATGAATTTATGACTATGATTTATGAAGTATGTTTATGGAATATCGGATTTATATAATTGTGTTTATGAAATTTGAGTTTTAAACATCATATTTGTATGAGCATGGTTGGGATATGTACGAAGAAGTTTAGTGGTTTCACCATTCGGGCTGAATTCCACTTCGGATGGCAGACGTAGCGAGGAGATTATAGGAACCTTTCTCATTTTTGGCGGACTTAGTTGGGTGCATTGCATTACGTTTGTGATATTGTATCGTTTGTTTTAGGTTTTAAAGACTTTTAAGAAAATATTTTTGTATTTTACGACTATGATTTTCTTGCACTTTAGAGACACACTAAGCTCTTAAGCTTACTCCCCGTAGTTTCCTCTTACAAATATCTTTGGACTTTAGGCGACGTGGTACTTGGAGGATCTCACATTTTATCTGGTTATTCTATACTTCAGTACGGAATTATTTTTAGTTATTCAGATTATTATTTATTATTTTGGGACATGGATGTAAATTCATAATTTAGATCTATTTATGTTTTTGAGATTATATTTAGAATTCATTTAATGTGGTTTTTATTTAGAGGTTTTTATCAAACATTCATACATTGATTATGAAATTTATGATTTATTATTATAAGATATTTATTAAATTATCCTTATATATATATATTCATTTTAAATTAAAATATAATTTTTAAAATTGGTTTTCTTGAGTGTCAAGTTTTCAATTGTAACTTTCTAAATTTAGTCTTTTCTTCTGTGCTAGGTTTAGGGGGTTACATTTGGGCATGGCTGAATTAAGAGGGTTGTAACCCTTTCTTCCTCCGACCATCGTATTGTCTGTGACTCTCTGTCCCAAACCTATAGGGTTGAACCACCTGAAATCTCCATCAACCACCGTATTCCTGCTCTCCACTTCCCTTATTCGGTGCCTCCTCATTTTGGCATCAACCCAAGTCAATAAAAATTAATTGAAAACACATATGGGCTATACAAAAACTATCATTCTAAATCATGAAGAACAACAATCATAATTTTAATGAATACCATATAAATAGTCTCATGTTAAAAATATACAAATAGTTCATATTTTAAATGTAAAAGGTAGTTTTACATTGCATATAAAAAAAAGAATGCATATATACAAATATAAAAATTTCATTTCTCATAATTCATCACCAAAGTGAATGGCTTGGAGGATCTAAAACATCTCCATTTTCATTGCTCCCTTGATTATGATCCTTTCTATTTCATGTGAAAAAGACATCACATTTGAGCTTCCCATTCCATGGGAAAGAGATGATGGTAATGCTCAAGAATCAATTCTTGTGGGAATAAATCTTGAGATAATTGGTTGTTAATGTATCTTCAGTTCTATTTTGAAAGTTAGTCTTCAATGGAGCAATTCAATTGAATTAATTTCAATTGATTTTGTTTCCAACGTAACAGCCTTGATTGCTGCCAAAAATAATGCTTCTTTTGAACGTTTTCTTTGCTGGATAAATCAAGCTTAATTATTGTTTTTAATTCAAATGTTTCCAGACGCTATGAATCTAGACATCCTTTCAATGGCAGTTTTAATGATATAATTCAGCCATTATAATTCAAACATTTTCCATAATTTTAAGTCAATTAATTTGAATTAATTAGCCATTATTTTGGCTGATAATGTAGACTAAAATACCTTTTGAAATTTGCTATAAATTGATTGCTTTTGGGCTTATTTGAAATCACTTATCAGCAAAGCAATATTTGCCTAATAGACTCTCGTTGATTTCTAATTGTGTTTCATTACTTTCTCAATTTTTGAGTCCTGAGTTTTCTTTTGGAGAAGAGCAATACCACGGATCTCCACTTTGAAGTTTAGGTGTACAAACTGTCGAAGAGTCCGTGCTAACCTCAGGGGATGATCTGCCTATAGCAACAACTACACCGATTGGGGCAAATTTATTTTCAAGGCATTGGTGCTATCCACGACAGGATTCTCCTTTCTATTTCAGTTGCTTTTATTTTTGTTTTCTAGTTAGTGCTAACACCCTGGTTTTGTAATATTATTACCACCAATTTAGAAAGAGATTATACTGCAAAAATAAATGATTGACCTATCAAAGTTGAATCTTAACGGTTCTACATGAGGCTGTACCTGAAAGGAAAAATGCAAACGTAACTTCAAAGTGGTAAGAATCAGAGAAAGGTCAGTTTTATGAGCGATTTAAATTGATTATTGATTCTTAAATGTTTGCATGTTAATTTATAAGTTAAAATGTTTTATGTAGAAACATTTATTAAAATACTTTAATAGGAATTAAATGAGTTTCAAATATGATTTTTTATAAAATATAAGTTACAACTTTGATAGGCTTTGCTGATTAAAAACATATTAAAAATGATGGGTTGGTAGAAATGCATGTTAACATGTATTTATTTTAGTAATTATTACTAAAGGTTTGAATTTTATAGCTTTGGTTGCTTAATTCTTATTATGTGATTAAGAATATTCAAGCTTTTAATAAGTAAGCTATAAATGAATATTGAAACATTGTTAACGTTTTAAACCGTTTATAAAATTTTGTAAAGGTTGAGTAAGTGATGTAGGTTACAATGCTAATAATAATAGCAAAAGATTTATTTGTTTTTATTAAAATTTAATTATATTTTAATTATTAGAAAATATCAATACAGTTAAAAGTGGTTGAAATTCCTATTTATATAGGACTACTTTTCGATATTTTCTATAATGTTTTAGGAATTTGTGAACATAAACATGATATGATATATAAATCATGTTTGATAATTAGTATGTTATCATGAAGTTGCAAAATGTTTAAATAACATTTAAATGTTACCCTTTGTGATAGTTGGCTTGTAAGGGTAAAATTATTTTACTCTTGATAACTAAGGGAATTAATATATTGCAACCTCTTTATTATACTAATAATTTCTTTTGAGAAATTTAATAAGGAATCAAGACGGTTGTAAATTTTAGAGAAAAACGAAGTTGATGATGCTAGAAAGGAAAATCTCCAATATCTTTATCGAGGAACTATGGTTCTACCTACAAAGTCAGACTACTTAGACTTATTGTCTATTAATTTGTATTTTTTACATGAATTTATGTTTAGCCTTTAAGCTAGTTTGTAAACTCTATAAGCATGTTTTAGACTAGATTGTACTCTAAGGCTATATGACTTTTTTGAGTAGAAAACCTCATCATATATATGCTTAATACAATACTTTATAACGTAAAAATATTAAAGCATAAATTTTGAAGAGACCTAAATAAAAAATTTTCATAAGTGACTAATTGGAAAAGAAGTGAGATAGTATGAAAGTGCATGCTTAGGATTGGTTTAATGAAAGACTTGGTATTTAAGCGTGCTTCATGCACTACCTCTCTTTCAAACCTACCTGGTGCATTACTATTCCAATTTATAAAAGACTATGACTAAATAACATTTTTAACTTAGTGTAGAAGTTAGAATAATAAATTAATAATCTTTCTAAGAAAGATTCTGTTGAGTCATAGTGGATGAAAATTTATAGTCTCTTTAAACTACTTTGAAGAGAATTTAAAAAGACAATAGTGCTACTCAAAAGTATTTTTTAGCCATTAATTTGAGAATCCTGATAAGTGTTCAAAAGTACTATTTTTCTTACCCTTTTTACTCATATTATTGTTAGACTTAGGCTCATATTAGTTGCATAATTAGCCATTCATGCATTAATCCATGTTTCCTTCCATCGTTGAGCTTGATTACATAACTTGGTAGTTTTCGTGGGAAAAGATGCTGCTTTGGTGTATTTTGTGTGTATGTGCAGGATCACTTGCCAAAGCAAGGCTAGAGTTAGTTGTTAGCGCAATACATGAAGGATATGCCGAGCTAGTTGCCAGGGTAATACATGAAGGAGACGCCGAGCCAGTTGCCATGGCAATTGTCGACAAGAGAAAAGGTGATATGGTAGTCGAAATTGATGACTAGACAAGCCCAAGATGACGTGGAGCAAAGCCCAAACCCAAAGGAATTTGATTTCCATGCAGAGATTAAAGAAGAATTAAATTCCAATAAGATAGGAGAAGTTCTAGTAGGAATACAATTATAATAAAGAATTATATTCTTTAAAGACAATTTAATTCCAACTTAAACTCCTCCTCAAAGAAGGACTTAGGCCTAGCCCTATAAAAAAGAGGGGAATTTCGACAAGTCCAAGAAGGGCAATAGGAGAGAATTTTCGACAAGCATCTAGGGCAAGGAGGATTTCGACAAGCCTCCTTCATCCTTTTCTTGTTCGATTGGGTTCATGCTAGGGATTACTTATCTTGTGTTTCTTTGGAACCTAGCCATGAACTAAATCTACTTGGCTATGGTTATTGTGTTTTGTGGTTGTGAGAAACTATTGGTTTTTGTTTAGGTAATAAGAGTTTGCACTGTTCTATTTCAAGGATTATTCATTCTTGGTTCTTATTCTTGTTTGCGAGTGAATTGGGAGAGGATCTCGTGATTTCATCTATTTATCTAATATCGGGAGACTTAGATTCAAGAAACGAATGAATATGATCTTTATTCAATCTATTGATGGTGAAGATTAATTCGGCTTAGGAATAAGTTAAGGATTTCAACGGCTAAGAGGAGCGCAAGATTGGTTGTTGTTCACCCTTGATTCACGCAGGGATGTATTATCAAGGCATACACAAGTAGCTAGAGTTTCGACTTAGGGATAAGAAGAAACCATTAAAGAACGCTCTGCCGAACCTTGAAGGTTGCTGCCCAGACGCCCAAGTAGTTGCCCAGGCAACCATCGATTAGTTGCCAAGGCAACCTCGTTGTGCAAGTTGCCACGACAACTGAGTTGCCCGTGCACTCTTTTACCAAGACGATCGAATCGGCTATCACACCTCAACTCACAATAACATGGCCTATCTCTCTCAATTGATCTCATCTATTCTTTTACTTTATTGCTTTCTAGATTAGTTATTAGTTAAAACACCTATAATCATTTACTTGTGTTTTTACTTTTTACAGTGCAAGAGACTAGATTCTTGAAGTGGCACCAATCCCTATGGAGACGATGTCTTTTATACTATAACTTGCGACGTGTATACTTGCACATTTGCGTAGCACTTATTACGCGCAACAAGTTTTTGGCGCCGTTGCCGGGGATTGGCAATAGCAACTTTGTTTTTATTTTCTTGCACTTTCTTTTTACTTTTCTTGTTTGAGATTCAAAGGGCTAACAAACTTTGGTTTTGCATTGGTATATGACCAGGGCGAGACCGACTTCACCAGAATATCCCTTTGATCCAGAAATCGAAGGAACCTTACAAAGACTTAGGCGAAGGATAAGAGTAGCAATGGCTAATTAAGACGGCAATATGCATCAAGATGTTCGAGCAGGAGGAGGAGTGATTCTTGCACGAAATAGAACTATTCGAGACTATCTTGAAGAAGATCTTGATGGACTTAACCCAGGAGTTGTCACACCTGAAATTGAAGCCGACCACTTTGAGTTGAAACCGGTAATGTTTAATATGATCAACACAATTGGTCAATTTGGCGGCTCAGCAACTGAAGATGCACGGCAACATCTAAAATCTTTCCTCGAGATTTGCAACTCGTTCAAGATACACGGAGTCACCCCCGATGTATTACGATTAAGATTATTCCCCTATTCACTGAGGGATAGGGCGAAAGCATGGTTGAATAGCATTCCTGCCGGATCAATAGCATCTTGGACCGATCTTTGTCGTGTTTTCCTTGCTAGATTTAATCCTACAAATTTGACTGATAAGCTTCGTAACGACATTACTTCTTTTTGGCAGGCAGATGATGAATCCATGTATGAGGCTTGGGAGCGATATAGAGAACTTCTACACAAATACCCCCTACACGGATTCCCAGTGTGGACTCAAGTAACAATGTTTTACAACGCCGTGAATACACCAACAAGGATGATGCTAGATGCCTCGGCAAACGGCATACTCCTAGATAAGTTGCCGAAGGAAGGAATGCAAATTTTAAACAGGCTAGCCAAGAATGATTATCAATTCCCATTTACTAGAAGAGGAGGAGTTAGACACCAAGCCACAATACATGAACTAGGATCATCAGATTCAATTTCGGCACAATTGGCCACTTTAACCAAGATGGTCCAGAACATGCAAAAAACAAACAACATACATGAAGTCAAGGTAATGGATTCTTTTTGTGAGTTATGTGGTGATAACCATAATTCTTCTGATTGTATGCAGAATTCGGAATCCAGCTTCAATGTGGGGAATTACAATCGGAGCAACAACGTGATGTCCAATACATACAATCCAGCTTGGAAGAAGCACCCAAATTTTTCATGGAGTAATCCCAACAATGCTCTAAACCAGAACAATCAGAATGCACAAGCATCGGGATTCCAGCAGAATATGCCACGGCAACAGTTGCCGCAGCAACAACCGACGACATCCAGTTCTTTGAAAAATTCTCTAAATGCTTTTATGATGAAAACAGAATCTTATATGGCTGAGAATAGTAACTTCATAAAAAGAACTGATGCTTTTATTAACAGGACCGAGATGAGATTGCAAAACCAAGAGGCGGCAATCAAATCATTGGAAAATCAACAGTTTGCTCAAAATCTGAACACTAGACCGCAAGGAGGTTTGCCTAGCGATACTGAAGTCGCAAGAGGAACTGGCCATGAGCAATGTAAGGAGATCACCACTAGAAGTGGCCAACAACTTAGAGAGGTTCAAACCCGCTCGTCAGACAAAACTCCACAAAAAGATCAAGACAAACATAGCGGCAAAGCCTCAGATGCTGAACCAGGAATTGCCGCGGCAACCGGCAATAAGCATGCCTCGGCAACCGACGATAAAGATGCCTCGGCAACTTGCGATAAGCATGCCTTGGCAACCCAGTTGATAACGCCTCAGCAACCCCAGTTGTCCCGACAATACCGTCAATCAGGTTTCAAACTAATGAAAGGATCGAAGATATCCGACTTCCACCACCATTCCCACAAAGGTTGAAGTGACAAAAGCAAGAATACCAATTCAAGAAGTTTCTTGATATCCTAAAGCAAGTCCACATCAACTTGCCATTGGTGGAAGCAATTGAACAAATGCCAAACTATGCCAAGTTTCTTAAAGACATTGTGTCCAAGAGAACAAGGCTAGGAGAGCTTGAAACAGTTGCCGCAACAGAGGGATGCATGGCAATGTTGAACAATCGTATGCCACCCAAGTTGAAGGATCCTGAAAGTTTCACAATACCCTGTTCTATTGGAAATGACTATGTCGAGAAAGCATTATGCGACCTTGGGGCTAGCATAAACTTGATGCGTAAATCAGTTTTCCAGAAACTAGAAATCGGGAAGGCAAGACCTACAACAGTTATGCTACAGCTAGCCGATAGATCCTATGTGCATCCAGAGGGAAAATCGAGGACATACTGGCAAAAGTTGATAAATTTATTTTTCCCGCTGACTTTATTGTTTTGGATTGTGAAGCAGATGAGCATGCACCCATCATTCTCGGGAGACCATTCCTAGCAACAGGGAGAACCTTGATCGATGTTGAAAAGGGAGAACTCACAATGAGGGTGAATGACCAGCAAGTTAAACTAAATGTGTTCCAAACACTAAGGCATGTCGATGATCCAGAAGAATGCCAACTTCTTCATGCCACGGCAGAATTTAACTTCGACGAGGAATTTAGTTGCCTCGGCAACTACATTGCCGATCAAGAGGAACCTGAGGAGTATGAAGAACCGGTCGATGAGGAACAACAAGAAGAGGCAAATTGGCTAGTCAATCGACCAGGTACATACTTTGAAACACTGGATTACTCAGGTAAGGAAGGTAAGCTCGAAAAGCCCTCTATTGAACAACCACCGATTCTTGAGTTGAAACAATTGCCAGAGCAACAAAAATATGCATACTTAGGAACCGATAATACATTGCCTGTAATTATTTCTTCTAAGTTACAGCCTGAGCAGGAAAAGAAGCTGATCAAGATATTGAAGCTACACAAAAAGGCAATAGGGTGGACAATTGCCGACTTGAAGGGAATTAGCCCAGCAGTGTGCATGCACAAGATTTTGATGGAAGATGATCACAAACCTTCAATTGAGGCCCAGAGGGGACTGAATCATGCCATGAAAGGGGTTGTAATGAAAGAAATCATCAAGTGGCTTGACGTCGGCATTATATACCCTATCTCTAGTAGTACATGGGTAAGTCTGGTACAATGCGTACCGAAAAAAGGAGGTATAACGGTGGTAAGTAATGAAAACAATGAACTCATTCCAACCAGGACTGTGACCGGTTGGAGGGTTTGTATGGATTATCGAAAGCTAAACAAAGCCACTAGGAAAGATCACTTCCCATTACCCTTTATTGATCAAATGCTTGACCGTCTTGCAGGTAAACCCTTTTATTGTTTTCTTGATGGTTATTCAGGTTACAATCAAATTGCCATAGCACCAGAAGATCAAGAAAAGACAACCTTCACATGCCCATATGGTACTTATGCCTTTCGAAGGATGCCGTTCGGATTGTGTAACGCCTCGGCAACCTTCTAAAGATGCATGATGGCGCTCTTTTCAGACATGGTCGAAGACTTCCTTGAGATCTTCATGGATGATTTTTCTGTTTTGGTAATGACTTCGACAGTTGTCTCGGCAATTTAGAAAAGGGTGTTGGCAAGATGTGAAGAAACGGATTTAGTCCTCAATTGGGAGAAATGCCATTTTATGGTAGATGAAGGAATAGTGCTCGGCCACAAGATTTCATCCAAGGGGGTTGAAGTAGACAAAGCCAAGGTGGACGTGATCGATAGATTACCCCCACCAAGTTCGGTTAAAGGAATTCGAAGTTTTCTCGGACATGCAGGTTTTTACAGGAGGTTCATTCATAATTTTTCTAAAATCACTAAGCCCTTGTGCAATTTGCTTGAACAGGATAAAGTCTTCGATTTTGATGATTCTTGCACCCAAGCATTTGAAACCCTAAAGTCACTAATTTTTCTAAAATCACTAAACCCTTGTGCAATTTGCCAATGCACTTAATTGATAGAATTTTTATTCTAGGATAACCATGGAAAAACTTAGAATTTTATTATGATGCTAAATTTGATGAAATACTGTTATGGTTTGATTGATTTAAGGAATTCTAGTGAACTTAGGTTGATAATTAACAAATTGGGGGATTAGAATAAAAATTGGATGAATGCTAGAGGTGCCCGAAATTGGCTCTAGCATGTGCTAAAAATTTATCGCTAGAGGTGCCCGAAACTGGCTCTAGTATGTGTTAAAAAAATTTAACTAGAGGTGCCCGAAACCGGCTCTAGTCGAATAAATTAACTTATGAAAACTAAAAACAAAACACTAGAGGTGCCCAAAATTGGCTCTAGTTAAAATATGTTAAAAAGAACCCAATGAAGTAATTTGAAAACCTCTTGTTTGCATAGAATCCGAAAAATCAACTTGCACACAACTCCGCACACACTCACAAGCATTATAGTTTGATTTCGAGTAACTCCTAAGTTTTCCGAAAAATAAAAAGCCAATCATACTTTGTGCTCCGGTTCAGAGAATTGAAATCAAGTTCAAAGCTAAGTTTGTGAAAATTGAAGTCTTGGCAGGTAATTATGAGTTTGCATTGCTTGAGGACAAGCAATAGTTCGAGTTTGGGGGTGTGATAAGTGTTCAAAAGTACTATTTTCCTTACCCTTTTTACTCATATTATTGTTAGACTTAGGCTCATATTAGTTGCATAATTATCCATTAATGCATTAATCCATGTTTCCTTCCATCGTTGAGCTTGATTACATAACGTGGTAGTTTTCGTGGGAAAAGATGTTGCTTTGGTGTGTTTTGTGTGTATGTGCAGGATCACTTGCCAAAGCAAGGCTAGAGTTAGTTGCCAGGGCAATACATGAAGGATATGCCGAGCTAGTTGCCAGGGAAATACATGAAGGAGACGCTGAGCCAGTTGCCATGGCAATTGTCGACAAGAGCAAAGGTGATATGGTAGTCGAAATTGATGACTAGACAAGCCCAAGATGACGTGGAGCAAAGCCCAAACCCAAAGGAATTTGATTTCCATGCAGAGATTAAAGAAGAATTAAATTCCAAGAAGATAGGAGAAGTTCTAGTAGGAATACAATTATAATAAAGAATTATATTCTTTAAAGACAATTTAATTCCAGCTTAAACTCCTCCTCAAAGAAGGACTTTGGCCTAGCCCTATAAAAAAGAGGGGAATTTCGACAAGTCCAAGAAGGGCAATAGGAGATAATTTTCGACAAGCATCTAGGGCAAGGAGGATTTCGACAAGCCTCCTTCATCCTTTTCTTGTTCGATTGGGTTCATGCTAGGGATTATTTATCTTGTGTTTCTTTGGAACCTAGCCATGAACTAAATCTACTTGGCTATGGTTATTGTGTTTTGTGGTTGTGAGAAACTATTGGTTTTTGTTTAGATAATAAGAGTTTGCACTTTTCTATTTCAAGGTTTATTCATTCTTGGTTCTTATTCTTGTTTGCGAGTGAATTGGGAGAGGATCTCGTGATTTCATCTATTTATCTAATATCGGGAGAGTTAGATTCAAGAAACGAATGAATATGATCTTTATTCAATCTATTGATGGTGAAGATTAATCCGGCTTAGGAATAAGTTAAGGATTTCAACGGCTTAGAGCAGCGCAAGATTGGTTGTTGTTCACCCTTGATTCACGCAGGGATGTATTATCAAGGCATGCACAAGTAGCTAGAGTTTCGACTTAGGGATAAGAAGAAACCATTGAAGAACGCTCTGCCGAACCTTGAAGGTTGCTGCCCAGACGCCCAAGTAGTTGCCCAGGCAACCATCGATTAGTTGCCAAGGCAACCCCGTTGTGCAAGTTTCCACGACAACTGAGTTGCCCGTGCAGTCTTTTACCAAGACGATCCAATCGGCTATCACACCTCAACTCACGATAACCTGGCCTATCTCTCTCAATTGATCTCATCTATTCTTTTACTTTATTGCTTTCTAGATTAGTTATTAGTTAAAACTCCTATAATCCTTTACTTGTGTTTTTACTTTTTACAGTGCAAGAGACTAGATTCTTGAAGTGCCACCAATCCCTATGGAAACGATATATTTTATACTATAACTTGCGACGTGTATACTTGCACATTTGCATAGCACTTATTACGTGCAACAAATCCTTCCCTTCTGAATAGGATTAAGAAGGAAGAAAAATTGTCTTTATAGGGAGAGTATTAAAATCTCTTTGTAAAATTCTCGTTCGAGAAAGTTGAAATATCTTTAAAATGTCATTACTCTAGTATGCTAGAGTAAAATAAGAAATGCATACTTTGACATATAAAGATTAAATAAAAACATTTGTGATATGGTATGCTAGATTAGGGCATGTGAATTAAATAACTAATCTAGAAAATTAATAGCTTTAACAAGTATGAGTTTTGTTTAGAAGCGAAGCATCTAAACCTTCTTGAAGACAGTTTTCTAAATTTAGATCTGAACTCCTTTATACATTCTGATCTAGTAAGCTTTAGAAATTGTGAGGGTAAGGAAGGAAAATATTGTTTCATCACCTTTGTATATATTTTTTCTTGTACACAAAGGTTTATCTCCTTTGACTAAAAGTGAAGCTAAGAACTTCTTTCCTAAAGACAGAAGTTGAGTATCAGCTAGATAGGAGAATAAAACGTGTTAGATCAGTTAGAGGTAGTAGATATGGTCTAATTTTCTTAAAGAGGTGTGTAAGAAGAATGACATAATTTGAAAAAACCCCGTTCAAATTTTTTTCTATATAAAATTATTAAAAAGGAAAAAAATTTTAAGAAGAGATAATGAATCCTTAAGTTGTAAGGAGAAAGCCATTCTTGGTTAATCTTGTATTAAACTGAGTACCTCATAAAATTAGACTGTACTCCATACGAACTATGCAACATGTTTGCATTACCTGAAAGTGTGGGGGTACCTGGCATAAGTGGTTTAGCCTGACTTTAAGGAACCCTCTATTGAACCTAAAATCATTGATGCAATGTTTGTGGGTATGCTACATATAGTGCCATATTGGTTTATGTCTTTACATGATTTCTCAACTTTGTGAATCTAGGATTTTTGTGAAGACTCATTTCCTCTAAATAAACCTAGATTAAGACTTGTAACACACCAAGAGAATCATGCCTTTTCTTCTAGTACTCCTGCCAAGGATACTCTAGAGTTTGAATTAGAGCCTAGAAGAAGTAAAAGATAAAAGGTAGCTATTACCTTTAGACCAGATTTTATAAAACTTCCTTTATTACAGAAATAAGTAATTTAGGCTCTGTATCTGAACCTATAGGTCAATCTTTCCTGATAGATGTGGATCCAAAAACCTATGGTGTAGCTATAATGTTCAAATTGATGCTAGTTTTTTAATGAGTTCATTTTATGATAAACCATAATCAATAATTTCTAATCACACTTGAAAGAGATTAATGTAATATTAAGAGTTTAGGGTACCTAAAAATAGAAAAAGTTTTTCTTTTAAAGAAAAATACTCTATTTTTGTGAAGGAGTTAAAGAAATTTGACAGTGTTGATGTCATCCATGTTTAAGAACTCTTTATGACTCTAGATTACATCTCTTTAAGAATAAAGAAAGTAGTGTTTTCGTGGTTGAGAATACTAAGGAACCCTTTTGAACTATACTTGGCTTGATATTGCCTATGCAGTGAGTAGGTTAAGTAGATATACTTATAACCCTAGGGATGAGCACTAGATTACACTCAAAATGCTTACTATAATATCTTAAAGGTACTATAGATTGGCAACTCGTGTTTGTTGGATTTCCTTCAATTTAGAGGGTTTTTGTGACACCAATTGAGTTCCCAATAATGATTAAGTATGTAATATCCCAAATTTTGCTTAGTGACTAAAATGTAATTTTTGAAAGTTTAGGGGTTAAAGTGTAAACTTTGGAAAAGTTTAGGGACCAAAGTGTAATTTAAAAAATTATGTAATTTAACCCCGTAAATTTGAAGGAATTAAGTTCTCGATAGATTTAATGCAGATATGAAGTACAAGAAGAAAAGGTTGGTACTTCAAGGACCCGATGGTTTTGAAGTAATCTTTGTGGGAGAAAGAACTGACTGTTTAGAGTCAGTAATCTCTGCAACGCCAGCTCAAAGGCTATTATGCAATGGATGTGAAGCATGTTTAATTTATGTGGTGGATACTCAAAAGTCACCTAAAAAGATTGAAGA
Organism: Hibiscus mutabilis; assembly: GCA_019671005.1. Lineage (NCBI taxonomy): Eukaryota > Viridiplantae > Streptophyta > Magnoliopsida > Malvales > Malvaceae > Hibiscus > Hibiscus mutabilis. Next base: position 23,747,955 of record CM033720.1, read on the forward strand.
CATCCCGGCTATAAAGGAATTTCCTGATATAATTTAGGATAAGTTACCTGGCTTACCTCCGGATAGGGAAATACAGTTTGGGATTGATGTCTATCCTGGAACTAAGCTGATATCAATGGTACTATATAGGATGACACTAGCTGAGTTAAGGGCATTAAAAGTTCAATTACAAGAATTGTTGGACAAGAGTTACATTTGACCGAATTTATCACCATGGGGTGCTCCGGTATTATTTGTAAAGAAGAAAGTTGGTTTTTTATGATCATGTATAGATTATCAGCAGTTAAATAAAGTAACTATTACGAACAAGTATTTCCTACCAAGAATTGAGGATCTATTTGATCAGCTTAGAAGTGTAATAATATTTTTAAAGATAGATCTTCGATCATGATTATTATCAGCTCAAGGTCAAGGAAGAAAATGTATCAAAAACGTGATTCAAAACTCGTTATAGACACTACGAGTTTCTGGTGATGCCGTTTAGACTTACAAATACCCCTGTTGTGTATTCATAGATGATATTTTTGTGTATTCAAAATTCATGGATTTGATGAATAGGGTATTTCAACACTATCTGGATTGTTATGGTCTTCATAGATGATATTTTTGTGTATTCGAAGATCGAAGCTGAGCATGATTACCATCTTCGCGTGGTACTACAAACTTTATGAAATAAGCAGGTTTATTTCAAGTTTTCTAAATGTGAGTTCTAGTTGTTAGGAAAGTTTTGAAAGATTAAAGAAAGTTCTGACTAAAACACCAGTTCGAATTCAACCAGAACCAGGAAAAGAATATACTTTGTACAATGATGTATCTCTTTATGGTTTAATTTGCGCGTTGATGCAAGAAGGTTATGTCAAAATTTATGAAAGGAACTATTCAACACATGATTTGGAAATGGCAACTATGATTTTTGTTTTAAAAATCTGGTGACATTATCCATATGGTAAAAAGGTGTCATATTTATACGGATCATGAAAGTTTAAGTATTTGATGACACAAGAAGATTTGAATTTACGACAACGAAGACGAGTTGAAATTTTAAAGGTTATGATGTAGTTATCGATAATCACAGAATTGTGGCAAAGTGTTTAATATGTCAACAAGTAAAAGTTGAACACCAAGTACCTTCTGGATTGCTTCAGCCTATCTCTATTCCCCAATGGAAGTAGGGACGAGTAACGATGGATTTTATAATGGGATTGTCAGCTACACCAATTAAAAAGAATACAATAGTAGTCATTATGCATAGTTTGACAAGTTTGATCACTTTATTCCAGTTTGAATGGATTATTCGCTAGATAAATATGCAGAACTCTATGTTCGAGAGATAGTAAGACTACATGATGTCTCAGCATCGATAGTGTCAGACAGAGACCAAGGTTTACTTCAAGGTATTAGGGTACGTTATTTGAAGCTTTAGGTATGAATTCACAAACAGATGGGCATTTTGAAAGGATCATACAGATTCTATAATACATGTTAAGAGCTTGTATAATTGAGTTTGCAAAATCATGAGAAAAGTACTTGCCCTTAACCGAATTTGCTTATAATAATAGTTATCAAGCAAGTATCAAGATGGCATATGGAAGAAAATACTGAACTTCTCTAAATCAGTTCGGGTTACAAGATCGAAATGTTCAAAATAACTCAAACATTGGAAGACTTTATTTAACACAAGACATGGAGGATAAATTAAAGATTATTCAGCAAATCTCAAGGCTGCCATGGATCGATAAAAGGTTTATGCAAATAAGAAGAAAAAGGATATTGAATATGAAGTTAGAGAAAAAGTGTTTTTAAAGGTTTCACCTTGGAAGATGGTGATTACGTTTTAGTCGAGAGGGAAAGCTTAGTCCCAGATTTATTAGGACATGTGAAATTCTAAAATTAGTGGGATCAATGGTTTCACCTTGCAAGATTCATGATGTGTAACGTATTCATTCTTCAGAGGTATCAGTCAGATTCTTCAAATGTAATTACCCCCAACGAGATTGAACTACAACCAGATTTGACATATGAATAAAAACCAGTGAAAATCCTAGCATACGGAGTCAAAGAATTAAAGAATAAAAAAGTTCTACTGGTTAATGTCCTTTGGAGAAATCATAAAGTAGAGAAAGTTATTTGGGAAACTGAAGAGATAATGAATAAGCAAAATACAAAGTTGTTTGAAATGGGTAAACGTTGAAAATTCAAGGACGAATTTTCTTAAGGGATAGGAATTGAAATATCCCAATTTTCGCTTAGTGACTAAAATTTTACTTTTGAAAGTTTAGGGGTTAAAGTGTAAACTTTGGAAAAGTTCAGGGACCAAAGTGTAATTTTAAAAAGTTATGTAATTTAACCCCGTAAATGAATAGTTTACCCCCAAGAGTGGGATTTCCGTGTTACCTGGATTTTTCATACGAGGCTTATTATTTGAATTTTGGATCGAATAAAATTTTTTAAGCGTGCTCAAACCAGAGCAACACAAGGATGGGTGACCTATTGGGAAGGTCACATATTCGATATTTTGACTAATAAAAAAGGATTCAGTTTAAGTCAGTAATATTCGTAATGGATTGTTGAGATAAGATTTCTAAGAGGAAATGTATCCGATAAAATGCCTGGTAATTATCGGTATATCGGATCGAATTGAAATTTTAAAGAGAGTTCCAAAGTTTATGGGAAATTCATAAAATATTATTTTATTAATGTTGGTGGGATTATAACTATACTTAGTTAGAATATGATGGAGTGGTTATAAAGCTCAAAGAAAGAAAATTTGAAAATCGTATTGAGTAAAATTCGAATAATTGGATCAAATAAATATCATAAATTAAAATTTATGATATTTTGGGTAGGAGGCTGGTTAGAATGGAACCAATTTGGTTCAATTTTTATGGAATGGGAATTTTAAGTCATGTAAGTAAATAAAGTCTAGTTGGAGGGCAAATTAGTCATTTGCTATGGATGGCATTTTTGAAATATTTTGTAACTTTGACGACAATTTTGAAAGATGAATAGCACATGGATTTAATCATGGCCATTGATGTTTGATAAGATTAAATCATGGCCATTGGATGAAAATGGTAAGATGGTAATTTCACTAGTTAAATAAATTTAAAATTCATTTAGCTTTACACGTGGATTAAATAGAATAAAAGATGAACAAAAATCATCTTTTTATTCCGAGGGCTGTTCGAAATGCTCATGAAAGAAAGGGGAAATAGGGTTTTCAATTTTTAAGCTCAAAATTGGAGAATCAAGACAAGTTTCAAGCAAAATTAATTTAGGTAAATTGTTCTACACTTGATTCTCTTCATTTTTATAGTATTTTTGCATGATAAAGTCTAGTATGAGTTATGTGATACGTGTTCAAAAGTACTATTTTCTTACCCTTTTTACTCATATTATTGTTAGACTTAGGCTCATATTAGTTTCATAAATAGCCATTCATGCATTAATCCATGTTTCCTTCCATCGTTGAGCTTGATTACATAACTTGGTAGTTTTTGTGGAAAAAGATACTGCTTTGGTGTGTTTTGTGTGTATGTGCAGGATCACTTGCCAAATCAAGGCTAGAGCTAGTTGCCAGGGCAATACATGAAGGAGATGCCGAGCTAGTTGCCAGGGTAATGCATGAAGGAGACGCCGAGCCAGGGCAATTGTCGACAAAGAGCAAAGGTTATATGGTAGTCGAAATTGATGACTAGACAAGCCCAAGATGACGTGGAGCAAAGCCCAATCCCAAAGGAATTTGATTTCCATGAAGAGATTAAAGAAGAATTAAATTCCAAGAAGATAGGAGAAGTTCTAGTATGAATATAATTATAATAAAGAATTATATTCTTTAAAGATAATTTAATTCCAACTTAACTTCCTCCTCAAAGAAGGACTTTGACCTAACCCTATAAATAAAAGGCCATATCGTCAACTCCAAGGAGAGCAAGAGAGGGGAATTTCGACAACTCCAAGGAGAGCAAGAGGAGAGAATTTTCGACAAGCATCTAGGGCAAGGGGATTTCGACAAGCTTTCTTCTTCATCTTTTTCTTTCTTGTTCAATTAGGTTCATGCTAGGGATTCTTTATCTTGTGTTTCTTTGGAACCTAGCCATGAACTAAATCTATTTGGCTATGGTTATTGTGTTTTGTGGTTGTAAGAAACTGCTGGTTTTTTGTTTAGGTAATAAGAGTTTGCACTTTTCTATTCAAGGTTTATTCATTCTTGGTTCTTATTCTTGTTTGCGAGTGAATTGGGAGAGGATCTCGTAAGGATCTCGTAACTTCATCTATTTATCTAATATCGGGAGAGTTAGATTCAAGAAACAAATGAATATGATCTTTATTCAATCTATTGATGGTGAAGATTAATCCGGCTTAGAAATAAGTCAATGATTTCAACGGCTAAGAGGAGCGCAAGATTGGTTGCTGTTCACCCTTGATTCACGCAGGGATGTATTATCAAGGCATGCACAAGTAGCTAGAGTTTTGACTTAGGGATAAGAAGAAAACATTGAAGAACGCTCTGCCGAACCTTGAAGGTTGCTGCCCAGACGCCCAAGTAGTTGCCCAACTAGTCGCCCAGGCAACCATCGATTAGTTGCCAAGGCAACCCCGTTGTGCAAGTTGCCACGGCAACTGAGTTGCCCGTGTACTCTTTTACCAAGACGATCCAATCAGCTATCACACCTCAACTCATGATAACCTGGCCTATTCTCTCTTTTTCTTTCATTTATTCTTTTAGTTTATTGCTTTTACTTTACTCATTAAAATCAACTCCTACTATCAATTGTGTTTTTACTTTTACAGTGCAATAACTAAAGCAAAGTGGCCCAAACCAATCCCTGTGGAGACGATACTCGTATCACTTTATTACTTGCGACGTGTATACTTGCACAATTGCGTAGCACTTATTACACGCAACAAGTTTTTGGCACCGTTGCCGGGGATTGGAAATAGCGACTTTGTTTTTATTTTCTTGCACTTTCTTTTTACTTTTCTCGTTTAAGATTCAAAGGGCTAACAAACTTTGGTTTTGCATTGGTATATGACCAGGGCGAGACCGATTACACTAGAATATCCCTTTGATCCAGAAATCGAACGAACCTTACAAAGACTTAGACGAAGGATAAGAGTAGCAATGGCTAATCAAGACGGCAATATGAATCAAGATGTTCCAGCAGGAAGAGGAGTGATTGTTGCACGAAACAGAACTATTCGAGACTATCTTGAAGAAGATCTTGATGGACTTAATCCAGGAGTTGTCGCACCTGAAATTGAAGCCGACCACTTTGAGTTAAAACCGGTAATGTTAATATGATCAACACAATTGGTCAATTTGGCGGCTCAACAACTGAAGATGCACGGCAACATCTTAAATATTTCCTCGAGATTTGCAACTCGTTCAAAATACACGGAGTCACCCCCGATGTCTTACGATTAAGATTATTCCCCTATTCACTGAGGGATAGGGCGAAAGCATGGTTGAATAACATTCCTGCCGGATCAATAGCGTCTTGGACCAATCTTTGTCGTGATTTCCTTTCTCGATTTAATCCTACAAATTTGACTGATAAGCTTCGTAACGACATTACTTCTTTTCGGTAGGCAGATGATAAATCCATGTACGAAGCTTGGGAGCGATATAGAGAACTTCTACACAAATGCCCCCTACACGGATTTCCGGTGTGGACTCAAGTAACAATGTTTTACAACGTCGTGAATACACCAACAAGGATGATGCTAGATGCCTCGGCAAACGGCATACTCTGAGATAAGTCGCAGAGGAAGCAATGCAAATTCTAAACAGGCTGGCCAAGAATGATTATCAATTTCCCTCTACTAGAAGAGGAAGAGTTAGACGCCAAACCACAATACATGAACTAGGATCATCAGATTCAATTTCGGCACAATTGGCCACTTTAACCAAGATGGTCCAGAACATGCAAAAACCAAACAACACACATGAAGTCAAGGTAATGGATTCTTTTTGTGAGTTATGTGGTGATAACCATGATTCTTCTGAATGTATGCAGAATCCAGCTTTTACGTAGGGAATTACAATCGGAACAACAGTGTGATGTCCAATACATACAATCTAGCTTGGAAGAAGCACCCGAATTTTTCATGGAGTAATCCCAACAATGCTCTAAACCAGAACAATCAGAATGCACAAGCATCGGGATTCCATTAAAATATGCCACAGCAACAGTTACCGCAGCAATAACTGACATCTAGTTCTTTGGAAAATTCTCTAAATGCTTTTATGATGAAAACTGAATCTTATATGGCTGAGAATAGTAACTTCATAAAAAGAACTGATGCTTTTATTAACAGGACCGAGATGAGATAGCAAAACCAAGAGGCGGCAATCAAATCATTAGAAAATCAAGTCGGACAGTTTGCTCAAAATCTAAATACTAGACCGCAAGGAGGTTTACCTAGCGATATTGAAGTCGCAAGAGGAACTGGCCATGAGCAATGTAAGGCAATCACCACTAGAAGTGGGCAACAACTTAGAGAGGCTCAAACCCGCTCATCGAACAAAACTCCACAAAAAGATCAAGACGAACCTAGCGGCAAAGCCTCAGATGCTGAACCAGGAATTGCCTCGGCAACTGGCATATAAGCATGCCTCGGCAACCGACGATAAGGATGCTTCGGCAACTTATGAAAAGCATGCCTCGGCAACCCCAATTGATAATGCCTCGAAAACTCTAGTTGTCCTGACAATGCCATCAATCAGGTTCCAAACCAATGAAAGAATCGAAGATATCCGACTTCCACCACCATTCCCACAAAGGTTGAAGCGACAAAAGCAAGAATACCAATTCAAGAAGTTTCTTGATATCCTAAAGCAAGTCACCTCAACTTGCCATTGGTGGAAGCAATTGAGCAAATGCCAAACTATGCCAAGTTTCTTAAGGACATTGTGTCCAAGAGAACAAGGCTAGGAGATTTTGAAACAGTTGCCGCAACAGAGGGATGCATGGCAATGTTGCACAATCGTATGCCACCCAAGTTGAAGGATCCCGGAAGTTTCACAATACCCTGTTCCATTGGAAATCACTATGTCGGGAAAGCATTATGCGACCTTGGGGCTAGCATAAACTTGATGCCTAAATCGGTTTTCCATAAACTAGGAATCGGGAAGGCAAGACCTACAACAGTTATGCTACAGCTAGCCGACAGATCCTATGTGCATCTAGAGGGAAAAATTGAGGACATACTGGTAAAAGTTGATAAATTTATTTTTCCCGCTGACTTTATTATTTTGGATTGTGAAGCAGATGAGCATGCACCCATCATTCTCGGGAGACCATTCCTTGCAATAGGGAGAACCTTGATCGATGTTGAAAAGGGAGAACTCACAATGAGGGTGAATGACCAGCAAGTTAAATTAAATGTGTTCCAAACACTAAGGCATGCCAATGATCCTGATGAATGCCAACTTCTTCATGCTACGACAGAGTTTAAATTCGACGAGGAATTTAGTTGCCTCGGCAACTACATCGCCAATCAAGAGGAACCAGGAGTATGAAGAACCGGTCGATGAGGAACAACAAGAAGAGGCAAATTGGCTAGTCAATCGACCAGGTACACACTTTGAACCACTGGATTACTCAGGTAAGGAAGGTAAAATCGAAAAACCCTCTATTGAACAACCACCGATTCTTGAGTTGAAACAATTGCCAGAGCAACTAAAATATGCATACTTAGGAACTGATAATACATTGCCTGTAATTATTTATTCTAAGTTACAGCCTGAGCAGGAAAAGAAGCTGATCAAGATGTTGAAGCTACACAAAAAGGCAATAGGGTGGACAATTGCCGACTTGAAGGGAATTAGCCCGGCAGTGTGCATGCACAAGATTTTGTTGGAAGATGATCACAAACCTTCAATTGAGTCCTAGAGGAGACTGAATCATGCCATGAAAGGGGTTGTAATGAAAGAAATCATCATGTGGGTTGACGCCGACATTATATACCCTATCTCTGATAGTACATGGGTAAGTCTGGTATAATGCGTATCGAAAAATGGAGGTATAACGGTGGTAAGTAATGAAAACAATGAACTCATTCCAACCAGGACTGTGACCGGTTGGAGGGTTTGTATGGATTATCGAAAGCTAAACAAAGCCACTAGGAAAGATCACTTCCCATTACCCTTTATTGATCAAATGCTTGACTGTCTTGCAGGTAAACCCTTTTATTGTTTTCTTGATGGTTATTCAGGTTACAATCAAATTGCCATAGCACCAGAAGATCAAGAAAATATAACCTTCACATGCCCATACGGTACTTATGCTTTCCGAAGGATGTCGTTCGGATTATGTAATGCCCCAGCAACCTTCCAAAGATGCAACCTTCCAAAGATGCATGATGGCACTCTTTTCAGACATGGTTGAAGACTTCTTTGAGATCTTCATGGATGATTTTTCTATTTTTGGTAATGACTTCGACAGCTGTCTCGGTAATTTAGAGAGGGTGTTGGCAAGATGTGAAGAAACTGATTTAGTCCTCAATTGGGAGAAATGCCATTTTATGGTAGATGAATGAATAGTGCTCGGCCACAAGATTTCATCCAAGGGAATTGAATTAGACAAAGCCAAGGTGGACGTGATCGAGAGATTACCCCCACCAAGTTCGGTTAAAGGAATTCGAAGCTTTCTTGGACATGCAGGTTTTTACAGGAGGTTCATTCATAATTTTTCTAAAATCACTAAACCCTTGTGCAATTTGCTTGAACAGGATAAAGTCTTTGATTTTGATGATTCTTGCACCCAAGCATTCAAAACCCTAAAGGAAAAGCTTGCCTCGGCACCCATTGTCGTTCCACCAGATTGGACGCTACCTTTTGAGCTCATGTGTGATGCAAGTGATTTCGCGGTAGGAGCAGTCCTAGGCCAACGCACAGGTAAGACCTTCCATGTGATATACTACGCTAGTAAAACTCTTAATAGTGCTCAAGTGAATTACACAACAACGGAGAAAGAGTTACTAGCTGTAGTTTTCGCATTTGACAAGTTTCGATCCTATTTGATTGGTACAAAGGTAATTGTTCATACGGACCATTCGGCAATCAAATATCTATTTGCTAAAAAGGATGCCAAACCTCGTTTGATTCGTTGGATATTACTTTTACAAGAATTTGATATTGAAATTAAGGACATGAAAGGAATAGAAAATCAAGTGGCCGATCACTTATCACGTTTAGAACGCAGCAGGGAGGAGAACGCGGATCTAGAGATATGCGATGCATTCTCGGATGAACAAATTTTAGTTGTCTCGACAACTGGCAACCATGGATGCACACGCCTCGGCAATTTTGGGAGCAGTCACCACGGCAGCACATGCCTCGGTAATACCCTGGTACGCGGATTTAGTTTATTTCCTTGTTTGTGGTATTTTACCTTATGGCATTACTCACCAAGGGAAGAAGTGGTTCTTCCATGATACGAAGCATTACTTTTGGGACGAGCCTCTTTTGTTTAAACAATGTGCAGATCAGGTTATACGCCGATGTGTCCCTGAAGAATATCAACAGAATGTACTCCGGCAATGCCATTCTTCACCCTATGGAGGACATTTTGGAGGAACTCGTACCGTAGCCAAAGTTTTGCAATCTGGTTTGTATTGGCCAACATTGTACAAAGATGCCCAAGACTTTTACAAGAAATGTGATCGTTGCCAGAGGACGGGCAATATCTCTAGACGACATGAGATGCCGCTCTAGAACATCATCGAGGTGGAATTGTTCGATGTATGGGGGGTCAATTTTATGGGACCTTTCCCATCTTCATTCGGAAACCTCTACATTCTACTTGTCATCGACTACGTGTCTAAATGGATTGAGGCAACTACAGTTCCCAACAACGATCCCAAGACCGTGCAACGATTCTTGCAGAAAAATATATTTACACGGTTTGGGATGCCGAGAGCAATTATCAGTGACGAAGGCAATCATTTTGACAACAGACTAATTGCCAAGATGTTGCAATGCTTCGGCATATCACACAAGATCGCCACGGCATATCATCCACAAACCAACGGGCAAGCAAAAATTTCATGACGCACTTTGGGTATATCACACTGCATTCAAAACACCCTTAGGTATGTCCCCCTTCTGACTTGTCTATGGCAAAACATGCCATCTATCGGTGGAAATCGAACACAAGGCATACTGGGCAATCAATACCGTGAATATGGATTGGGAAAGTGCCGGACAAAAGCGTTTGTTGGACCTCAACGAGATAGAAGAATTCCGAGCACTCGCCTATAACAATGCACGAATCTACAAGGAGAAAACAAAGCAATGGCATGACAAGAAACTATTGCCGCGACAATTCATGCCAGGGCAACTAGTTCTCTTATTCAATTCTCGGCTAAAACTTTTCCTGGGAAAGCTGAAATCAAGATGGTCAGGATCATTCGAAGTCGTCAAACCATTCTCCCATGGTGCTGTGATAATCAAGTCCATCTCTGACAACCATGAATTCAAAGTTAATGGACAGAGATTGAAGCACTACAATGGTGCCCATGTGGAACGTAACAAAGAAGTGGTCAACTTAGGAGATGCATGAGCATGCTCTCCCTTTGATATTTTTTTTATTTTTTTATTTTTATTATTTTCGATTCATTTTTATTTTTTTTATTTCTTTTATTTTTATTATTTCCGATTATTATTATAATTTTAGGATAGATTTTCTTTTTTTTATTATCTTTTTAAGTTTAAGAATCCCTTTATACATCTTTATTTATTTTATTTTATTAGTTTATCTTTAATTTTAATCCTTAGTTGATTTGTCTTTGAATTGTAGGAAAAGAGTTCAAGATAAAGAGGAATTTTAATCCAAGAGGGAAAACATCTTCAACAAGGAAACTAATGGGCTGAATCTAAGGCTTATATAAAGCCTCCAATTTACCCTAATCAAACCCCCCTTGCCGTCCCGACAATCCCTAATACCCAAGCACCTAACGCCCGGGCAACTCGGCCATTGGTGAGCCACCTAAGGCAAATTGAAGACCGGCAACCAATGTTCATGCGGTACATGAAGGAGCACAACAATGCCATCACCCAAGTCATCTTAGAAAAGTACCCGGACAGTCGCGTGCTGTTCCCAATCTTTCCTGCCGAGATCCTTGCCCCGGCAACCAATGAAGCAGTCGCCACGGCAACCACAACAGTTGATGCCACGGCAACCAACCCTGAAGATGCCACGGCAAACAAAGCTAAAGATATCCCAGCAACCACTGCAAAAGCCAAAGGTAAAGCACCTATGCTCGAATCAACTCCTACGGAATCATTTTCTGATTTTTTAGATTAGGACGAGTCCTCTATTGCACCAACTGAATGAAGAGGACGATAAGGACAACCCCGTACGAGGATCGATTCCACCACCGGCAACACGAAAACAACCATCACGTTCAAGCAAGAGAATCAAGACACCGACCAAAAGGAAACTAATCATCTACGATGACGAACTCTCGGAGTAAGTCCTCGTATGTATCTTATTTTTCGTTATTTTTATTTTTCTTTAATGCATGCATTGAGGACAATGCCTCACTCGAGTTTGGGGGGGATTGTTATTAGTAGTTACCATGTTTAGTTACATTCATCTTAAGTATTACATTTAGAATACATAAATTGTTTGCCATGCCTTTAGTTGGAACAAGAATTGCTTAGATTTGATGAATATCTGATGATGACTTTGCCAATGCACTTAATTGATAGAATTTTTATTCTAGGATAACCATGGGAAAACTTAGAATTTTACTATGATGCTAAAGTTGATGAAACACTGTGATGGTTTGATTGATTTAAGGAATTCTAGTGAACTTAGGTTGATAATTAACAAATTGGGGGATTAGAATAAAAATTGGATGAATGCTAGAGGTGCCCGAAATTGGCTCTAGCATGTGCTAAAAAATCAATCACTAGAGGTGCCTGAAACTGGCTCTAGTATGTGCTAAAAAAATTGATCGCTAGAGGTGCCCGAAACCGGCTCTAGTCGAATAAATTAACTTAAGAAAACTAAAAACAAAACACTAGAGGTGCCCAAAACTGGCTCTAGTTAAAACATGTTAAAAAGAACCTAATGAAGTAATTTGAAAACCTCTTGTTTGCATAGAATCCGAAAAATCAACTTGCACACAACTCCGCACACACCCACAAGCATTATAGTTTGATTCCGAGTAACTCCTAAGTTTTCCGAAAAATGAAAAGCCAATCATACTTTGTGCCCCGGTTCTGAAAATTGAAATCAAGTTCAATGCTAAGTTTGTGAAAATTGAAGTCTTGGCAGGTAATTGTTAGTTTGCATTGCTAGAGGACAAGCAATAGTTTGAGTTTGGGGGTGTGATAAGTATTCAAAAGTACTATTTTTCTTACCCTTTTTACTCATATTATTGTTAGACTTAGGCTCATATTAGTTGCATAATTAGCCATTCATGCATTAATCCATGTTTTCTTCCATCGTTGAGCTTGATTATATAACTTGGTAGTTTTTGTGGAAAAAGATGTTACTTTGGTGTGTTTTGTGTGTATGTGCAGGATCACTTGCCAAAGCAAGGCTAGAGCTAGTTGCCAGGGCAATACATGAAGGAGATGCCGAGCTAGTTGCCAGGGTAATTGTCGACAAAGAGTAAAGGTGATATGGTAGTCGAAATTGATGACTAGACAAGCCCAAGATGACGTGGAGCAAAGCCCAATCCCAAAGGAATTTGATTTCCATGAAGATATTAAAGAAGAATTAAATTCTAAGAAGATAGGAGAAGTTCTAGTAGGAATATGATTATAATAAAGAATTATATTCTTTAAAGATAATTTAATTCCAACTTAACTTCCTCCTCAAAGGACTTTGACCTAACCCTATAAATAAAAGGCCATATCGCCAACTCCAAGGAGAGCAAGAGAGGGGAATTTCGACAACTCCAAGGAGAGCAAGAGGAAAGAATTTTTGACAAGCATCTAGGGCAAGGGGATTTCGACAAGCTTCCTTCTTCATCTTTTTTCTTTCTTGTTCAATTAGGTTCATACTAGGGATTCTTTATCTTGTGTTTCTTTGGAACTTAGCCATGAACTAAATCTATTTGGCTATGGTTATTGTGTTTTGTGGCTGTGAGAAACTATTGGTTTTTGTTTAGGTAATAAGAGTTTGCACTTTTCTATTCAAGGTTTATTCATTCTTGGTTCTTATTCTTGTTTGCGAGTGAATTGGGAGAGGATCTCGTAACTTCATCTATTTATCTAATATCGGGAGAGTTAGATTCAAGAAACGAATGAATATGATCTTTATTCAATCTATTGATAGTGAAGATTAATCCGGCTTAGGAATAAGTCAAGGATTTCAACGGCTAAGAGGAGCACAAGATTGGTTGTTGTTCACCCTTGATTCACGCAGGGATGTATTATCAAGGCATGCACAAGTAGCTAGAGTTTCGACTTAGGGATAAGAAGAAACCATTGAAGAACGCTCTGCCGAACCTTGAAGGTTGCTGCCCAGACGCCCAAGTAGTTGCCCAACTAGTCGCCCAGGCAACCATCGATTAGTTGCCAAGGCAACCCCGTTATGCAAGTTGCCACGGCAACTAAGTTGCCCGTGCACTCTTTTACCAAGACGATCCAATCGGCTATCACACCTCAACTCACGATAACCTGGCCTATCTCTCTCATCTAATTACATCGCCTTTTACTTATTTTCTTTCTAGATTAGTTATTAGTTAAAACTCTTATAATCTTTTACTTGTGTTTTCTTTTACTTTTTACAGTGCAAGAGACTAGATTCTTGAAGTGGCACCAATCCTTGTGGAGACGATATCTTTTATACTATAACTTGCAACGTGTATACTTGCGCAACTTTATGTTCATAGATGAGGATGGTTATGATTTTGATAGTATATGATGGAATTGAAGTTGTATTGTGTAGAATTAATGTTATAAACATAGAATCAAGCTTGAATTTGGATTAATTCCATGTTCAAGGTTATAAACCTTAATCCTAAGAATTGGGGATTTTGGTTAGGGAATTAAATTGAGGATGGAATTGAATAAAGTATTGTAATCACTCATTTTTACTTGTAAATATATTAATATTGCATGTATAGTTATTATATGAATGTTACTAATATAAGGTGATGTGTGCATGTATAAGTTATGTATACGTATTAGGGGTATATGTATGTCGCGTATGTATTTGATTAATATATAAATGTTATGTTAATTATATGTATGATTATATATACTAGAATATTATTAATTAATGATCGTATAATATAAAGTATATATTTTCGTATGTACATGTACAGCTATTATAATTATTATTATTATTATTGGGCTGACTAAATGAAAAATTAAATATATATTAAACCCAAGTAAAAAGTCCGAGTCCAATTACAAAATCCAATTACAAAGCCCGTTTGGCCCAAATCTGAATCCTATCTAATTACAATGTGCAGGTAACTATGGGCCGTTGGATCAAGATCTGATCCAACGGCCACGATGCAATGGAAGTCGAAAATATCTGCCAGGCGCGTACTCCACACGTATGGACCGTTCGAGTGCCACGCGCGGACGCTTTATTATCCCACGCGCGCGTAAGATCCACGCGTTCTGACTCCTCGACCGTGGTGCTCCACGTGGCGAAAAATCGCCGTTTCATCGGATCGAGGCTTCATCCAGGCGATCGTTCTTCAAGCCATCTCGACCATTAGATCGGATCCGATCTAACGGCCGAAATGCGCCCGCCCTCGCGAGAATGGCCACACCACCACCGCGCCGATATTCAGTCCCCGCGTTGATTATGCCAAAGACAACAAGCAAATGTCGATCCGAAAAGAAGATACAAGTTGCAACCAAAATACGAGACGTGATATATATGAAACGGGGCTGTTGTAACGGATAGTTTTTAGAGGAGCGAGCAAAAAAAGAGAGAGAGTAATAACACAAAAAAAAAAAAAAAGCTTTGTAAAACCGAAACTTGTAACCAAAAGATAATCAAAAAGGCAGATCCAAAGGTAATTTTTTTGTCTCTCTTTTTTTTCTTACTGTTTTCATTGCATGTATATACGAAACACAAAAAAAAAAAAAAGGAAAACAAGTAAAGAAGTCTTACTGCTTTGTCCGTGGGTCTCCCTTCCTCTGTGACAAGCCTTTCGGCTTCTAAAGCAAGATCCGTGAACAAAGGGAGGGGAAGACCCCTTGTGGTCTCGTTTTGGTCTAAAGAAAATATATTTTTGGGTTCGTATTTCTTAGATCTAGGGTAAATAAAAGGGGATCCTCTGAATCCAACCATGGATTCATGTTGAGGACGACAAGAGGAAGGTTTTGGTGTATTTTGGGAGCCTACCGGCGCCGGTTAGCGGCGGCGGCGGGCGAAGAATACGGCGGCCGGCCGCCGGATTCTGGGTTTCTCAAGAACACTTGAGAGAAAAAGATGAGCATGGGATATTTGGAAACTGAAGAATGAAACGAAAAAATGGGGAAAATTTGGTTTCGGTCTGAAAATAGCCGTTATATAGGTGTTATTATTTTACTAAATGGGTAAATTACACACTTAATCCCACCGCGTTTTCAATATTTTCATTTTTGTCTTGCCGCATGGTATAATCACAGTCCAGTCCCCCGAAGTTTTTCAAAAAGTCACAATTTAGTCATTAAATTACACCAGATCAGTTTCCGAATGGTAAAATTACGCCCTTAATCATCCCGCGTTTTGAAATTTTCATTTTGAGTCTGCCCCTTGGTATAATTACAACTCTGGTCATTGTAGGTTTTATTTGTTTTTCAATTTCGTCCCTAAATTACATGTTATTGCTCTTCAATTTCTGCCACTGATTTTCATTTTCCTTTCATTTCAGTCCTATTTTCTTTGTAAATATTATTGTTCGAATTATAATCGTATATGTTGATATTATTTTATTTTATGCCTCCCCATATGACTCGTTTTATGTTTTATGTTTGTGTTAAATATAATATTTATGTTTTTTTATCCGGTTATCCGTACCAAGCATGTTATGTTTTAGTTAATTCGTACATGGCATATTTAGTATTTTTATATATGTGTATGCTTTCTTATTTTTAGGGCCGCATGTTAGTAAATTTACCCTTTTATACGATATGTGAATCCGTATATATGTTGAAATATGTTTTATTATCAGTATGCATGTCTTTTTGAAATACTTGTTCGTATATATATGCATTTATTTCTGCCTTATTATTTTGACATATGATAGTTGTTTTTATCTATTATTTAGAGTAATATGTATATATATGCATGCTTTAGTCTAAAATATCATTCATGATAAATTAATGTTCTGGTATGTCAATATTTATTATATTTAAATGATTTGTCATGTTTTATGTTTTTGCCATTAAGATTGCATATCGAGATATAAATTGTTAATGCGGTGTCCTTTTATCCGAGCGTAAACGGGGCCAGTATCAAGCATAGTGATAGTGGTTGGGCGTTTATTCTCGGATAACGGCACCCTTAAAATATATTCGCAATTATGACCGAAATTTAAAATAATCGTCACTTTAATCCGGAAAATCCAATATTAATAAAGCGGTAATTATTAAAATACCAATTTTTTGGGCGGTGTGGGGGTGCTAATCCTTCCCCATCCGTAAATCGACTCCCGAACCCCGCTTTTTGAATCTCTAGTTTTGTGGTGTCCGGCCTACCTAAGTGGCCGGTGGCGACTCCATTTTTATGAGGTTTTTTTTAAAACCCTGCGGAATAAATATTTTATATCCAAATACCTTTCAAAAATCCTTCGAAAACACCATCATTTTTTTTATTTAGCGTGCCTTCGCTACAGATGGCGACTCCGCTGGGGACATTTTTGTTTTTTATAAAAAAAACAAATGAGAGTCGAACTTTTTCAAATAATTACCGCTTTACTAATATTGGAAGTTCCGGATTAAAGTGACTATTAAATTAACATTCGGTCATAATTGCGCGTTTATTTTAACGCATTTAAAATATGGCATATAAACCCGTCTCTTTAAGTGGGGGAAAACGCTAATGCTTTCGTGGAGATATCGTTCTCCCGTATGGGCCTAGCAAGTACCTTCGGGGCTCGAGTACCTTATGCTTTCGTAAGGATATCGTTCCTTCGTACGGGCATAAGCGAATGGGTCCCCCTGAATTGAACCCGGTTGAAAGGAGCCTATAATGGGTGATGATCGGGGGCCTTGCTACCCTTAGTAGGGGACAGCAAGGACAATTCGGGTACCTCCTAGCACCAACACTGCATGTAGAGAACATAGAAACCTACCCTGTTAGAGCCATGCGGATAACCTTAGGTTTTAAACGGGATAAATAGGGTTGTTTTGTGTTTATTCTGTTTAATTTTGTTATTTTATTTATATATTTATCAATTTTATCTGGTACTGATTTGTTTTCTTTTCGTTTTTTGTTCTTTTTCTCATACATCTTTGCATTTGCATCGCATAAAGGTACTGGATCAAGTGGTTTGCCTGATCAGAAAGTCATTCACTATGGAAAAAAGGTGTCTTAGGAAAGAAGAGCTTAATTTGTCAGTCAGACATTGGTCAGAGGTCAACCAGAAAATCCAAGGGGACAGTCTGCCTAACGAACGCGTAATAGCTGGATACACCTATGTGAGTCTCCAACAGAACGATTTGTGGGATCTTCAAAGCATTTGGGAAAGATGGGACCGAAGGCTACAAGACTTATTTAGCGATAGTTATGGCGACATCGCGCAGCTATTATATGTTCGGATTAACCAGCCCCTACTCCGAGCTATAGTCCAGTTTTGGAATCCGGCTTTTTGCTGCTTCACCTTCAATGGGCAAGACATTATGCCTACGGTAGAAGAGTACACTGCTTTACTTAACCAGAAAAATATTCAGGAAGATTGGATCTACGCGAAGCCTCCAAGGAATCAGAATTACACTGCGAAACTCAAAGCCTTTGCAGGAATGAGTGATGATTGGGTTAGTGGCCTCCTTCAAATCCGAGGAGATAATACAGTCTTTGCATGGGAGAGTATTCGGGACATCATATCGACACATCCAGACGAGGCAAAGAAAATGGACTTATTCGCTTTAGGAATATATGGCTTGGTGATCTTTCCCAGAGTACTCGGGAACATTGACATAGCCATTCTGGATTTGTTTGAGCGGGTGAAACGGAGAGCAAACCTGGTACCAGCAATCTTGGTCGAGACTTTCATTTCTTTAAACGCTAGCCGGAAGCATGAAGAAGGACGTTTTCGAGGATGCGCACAGCTATTACAAGTATGGATCCAGAGTCACATGTGGAAAGCGCCGACGCGGGTCCTGCCGGGGATATCCTTCCGAGGTTTTTCGCCTTTACGAGAATACTTAGCAAAGGAATGGCGAGAAGATTTAAAAACAAAAATGTGGACCAGTTTCTTCAGGAACATTCAAGATGAAGACATAGCATGGAGGGTCCCATGGCTCGGTAAAGTTAATTATTTTCTATACAGTTGTGGTGACTTCAACTGGCTGATGATGTTAGGATTACATGGAGGGATCGCTTGTGCTCCACTTTTAGTGTCTCGGCAGTTCGGATCACGGCAGTTCATTCCCAATACCACCGGATTAAGCCAAACTGAATTTCTTTTCAAAGGAGAGTTCAAAGGAAAAATTCAGACCATCATGAGGGCCTGGGATCATTGTTATCGGATCAGGGTGGAAGGAGACACCGAGCACATGACTACCCCAGTTACGATCTTTTTGGAGACGTTTGAGGGTTAATAATGTGATTCCCGAATCGATCAAGGACCAACAAAGTCACTCAAGAGCTTACAAGGGTGGTACCGTCCGAAGCCGACATCTTAAGGAGTGAACTCGAAGAAATTAAAAGGAAAATGGACATTCAACAGACCCAACATGCAAGCGAACTCTATAAGGCAAGCTTAGAAGTTGATGAGCGAGACGGGATCATCAGGCAATTGAAGAAATTGAATGCAGATTTAAGTGACAAAAATACTCTTTATCAAAAAGATGCCCTCCTATTACAGGCAAAAATACAAAAGGCCGGCCGGAGTCAGTTCACAGCTGTGGAAAGAGAAAGAATGAACGGCATCCGTTTGGTGGAAGAAGAACGAGACGTTAACAAAAGAGCGATCGAGAAAGAGATTGAAAGCTGTCGTTTGGCTATGGAGGAAGAAAAACGGTCCGCCAAGAAGGCCATTGATCAAGAGAGAGAAAGATTCAGACAAGAAATCAGCAAAGGAAAACAGTTGTTCATCATGAGAGAGAAAGTGTCGCCGTATGGAAAAGAAAATCCATGAATAGCCAAAACAGATCATTAGAAATGCGAAACTGTACGATGACACTCTTCAAAGTTTGGGGCAAAGCCAAAGTCAAAATGATGAATTAAAAGAAAAGATGGCGGAAGCCGAACACTCACTTCAATGTACCGCCCAGAGGAATAATTTCACTGAGCTGCAAGAAAGAGAACGCAAAGTGGGTGTGTTACAAGCACGAATCGGATCCTCAAGCAGTTGTGGAGGATTACAAGGAAAGAATTAATGTGTTCGAGGAAGCTGCAGCCGGGGACACCTATTGGCGTAAGAGATTACGTGACGCTGCTCGAATGGTACAGACGAGAGACCAAGATTACGCAAATCTAATGGTGGACATACAAATGAGTCGCCGGACACGTAAATGATTTAGCTGTCGAGGCTGAGACACTCCGACCTTTATAGCCCCGGAATGGAAGAAGCTCCTAGGTTCCTCAAGCTGCTCAAGGCAATTGGAAAGTTAGGGGATAGAGCTAGAGTCTATCTATAGGACTCGTGTTATAATTAGATCTTTTGTACTAGGGATCTTTACTTTGTAACACGAATTTTGTTGTAATCAAGACCCTTTAATTCCCGTAAAAGTAATTCAAAAGGGTGATTACCAGCGGAACCAAAGACCTTGTCTCGCATGCATTCTTGCATTTGCATCATAACATTCGCATCATCGTACATGCATTTATTTTTTACAACCATATTAATAATATGAATATTGTGGCATTCCAAAGTGTTAACCCGCAATCATTCATCACATATACTTTACCCGCTACAAAGAAAGCTCATGGAAGAAAGAATAATCAATCTAGAAAGAGGGCAGAGAGCTTGAGTCAAGGCTTGAAGAGGCCCAGAGAAGCCTTAGTGATCAGATTGCACAGTCACAAACTTCAATAGTATCTGACATAACGGCATTGCTGGCAAAAAGTCTCGGAAAACGAGTAGAAGGAGAAAATATCCCAGAGCCAGAAGGTACCCCGGCTCACTTCAAGGTTCAACCAACTGCACCAAACCAGGCTAGGAAGGTGTATATTGACCCTACAGGAATGTCTTCCAGCTTTCAAGTAGGGGCACCTGAGACTCAACCCCTGATACCAAGCACCAGATGAAGAAGAAGTGCGGACCTAAACATGGTCGAAAAGATCAGGAATGAGGTGGAAAGAAAGTGGGAAGAAAGATTTCGCCTCATGGAAGAAAAATTTAAAGCGTTACAATCAAATGAAGAATCAGGAAACAACGCTAGTGATCTAAGTCTAGTGTCTGATCTTGTCTTGCCACCAAAATTCAAAACGCCGGAGTTTGATAAATATGACGGAACCACATGTCCTTCTGCACACATAACGATGTATTGCAGAAAAATGGCGGCTTACCATAAAGATGAAAAGCTACTGATCCACTGTTTCCAGGATAGTCTAACTGGAGCGGCATTACGTTGGTATACTCAGTTAAGCAAAGCAAATGTCAAGACATGGAAAGATTTGTCTAAAGCATTTTCCGAGCAATACAAACATGTAACAGACATGATCCCTAGCAGAATTATGCTAGAAAATATGGGGCAGAAGACCAATGAAAGCTTGCCACAATATGCCCAAAGGTGGAGAGAAGTGGCCGCCCAAATCCAGCCACCTATCCCGGAGCATGAAATCACGCCATTATTTGTCAATACTCTGAAAGGGGAACTCTTCGATCGCCTCATCAATAACACAACACAGTGTTTCGCCGACTTGATCAGGACTAGGGAGTCTCTCGAACTGGCAATCAAGAGCGGCAGAATTGATGGTGGGGAAGGGTCTCGAAAGTACAACAAGAGAAGTGAAGTAAACGCCACCAGCACCTATACCGCCTCGAAGAACTTCACAGTCTCACAGCCCCAAGCACCTGTGGGAAAAACGCAAAATTCGAATCAAAGAGATGAGAGAGTCACCAGAAAGGATAAAGAGAGGAGAACTTTCACTCCCCTACCGGTTTCATACTCAGAGCTTTATTCCCAGTTGTATGAAGCAGACTTGGTCCGACCATACATCGTTAATCCTGTCAATCCACCCTTCCCGCCTTGGTATAATCCAAGCGCACATTGCGACTATCACGGCGGTACCCCTGGACATCCCACTGAGAACTGTCTTGCCTTCAAAAAGCTTGTGCAGAACTTAATTGATTCCGGGATATTGAAGTTTGAAGAGCCTAGCTAGCCAACAACCCGCTGCCTAGTCATGGGAGCAGAGGGGTAAATGCTATAGAAGAAGGTTTTACCAGGAGGATAAAGGATGACGTGTCAGAAGTCAAGTCTCCTTTACGGTGGGTATTTCAATAGTTATGCATGGCTCGTATGATCAATAAAGGCATGATAATAAGGCAGAAAGAATGTGGAAAGTATTGTGAATTCCATCAGACTGAAGGGCATGATATCCAAGAATGTGATGAGTTCAAGAAATTGGTGCAGAAGTTGATGGATGGAAAACAAATTGAATTCTTTGAGGAACCCAT
The DNA here is from genome assembly GCA_019671005.1 of Hibiscus mutabilis. Classification (NCBI taxonomy): domain Eukaryota; kingdom Viridiplantae; phylum Streptophyta; class Magnoliopsida; order Malvales; family Malvaceae; genus Hibiscus; species Hibiscus mutabilis. Next base: position 23,769,714 of record CM033720.1, read on the forward strand.
GGGGAAGGGATCAGACGTACACATGACAGATAGCCCCAAAACCAGATACGGGAAGGATAGACCTTTTATCATCTCTCCCAGGGTAGGGAATGCAGGTGTCTCCCAAGGAGAAACCAGCAAGATAAATCCCAAGATCGTCATTTCAGCACCATCTCCATTCCCATTCAAAGACATGCGACAAATTCCCTGGAATTATGCCGCGAATGTGACCATGCCAGAAAAATCAAAACACGAACAGGTAAAAGAGCTCATACTGAAGACCAACAAAGCCAAAATAATGTGAACATTGGTGAGGCAGGCCATTTCACCAGGAGCGGCCGATGTTATTCCTCCGAGGCTTTGAGAGCAGCTGAAAAAGATAGGGGGAAGAGTACAACAGTTAGCCCTGCACAGATATTGGGAGAAGAACCTCCCAAAAGATAAATGAACCCGTAATCGAGGCCCGTGCCAAAGAATTTCTAAAGTTCTTGAGACATAGCGAGTACAACGTAGTGGAACAACTACGGAAACAACCGCCAGATCACAAAGTCTTTGGAATTGCTCTTGAGTTCGAAAAAGCATCGGGAGACGCTATTGAAAGTGCTGAATCAAACTTTTGTGCCCCACGACATTTCTGTAACAAACCTGGACATGATAGTGGGGCATATTACCGCTTATAATCATATCACATTCAGTGATGATGAGATCCCGGAAGGAGGAAGGGGGTCCACTAAAGCCCTTAACATCACTACCCACTGCAAAGGGTATGTATTACCAGCGCGTCGATCGACAACGGGTCAGCATTGAATGTCTTGCCTATGGTAACCCTGCAAAAATTACCAATAGATAGTTCGCACCTAAAGCCTTGCTACAACTCGGTAAGAGCTTTCGATGGTACGCAAAAAGGAACAATGGGGAAAATTGAGATACCCCTATTGATCGGACCAACTGAATATGTGATCGATTTTGTGGTAATGGACATAAAACCATCTTACAGCTGCTTATTGGGAAGACCGTGGATCCACTCCGCAGGGGTTGTCCCATCATCATTGCATCAGAAATTAAAATTTGTAGTTGAAGGCAAATTGGTCACCGTAGAAGCGGAGCATGAATTTGTTGCTTCCGTGACATCAGACACCCCCTACATTCAAAATGATGAAGATGCTGCAGAATGCTCATTCCGAGCATTAGAACTAGTAAATGCCACATTCGTTTCAGAGGGAAACCGGATCCCTTACCCTAGGTTATCTAATTGTACCAAGATGACCATCGCAGAAACTCTGGGCCGAGGAGCCAAAATAGGAAAAGGACTGGGGAAGGAATTACAAGGAAACCTGAGATCCAAGAATATCATTACCAAGAAGGATCGTTTGGTCAAGGGTTACCAACCAAGTGTCCAACAGAAGAAAGAAGAATATAAGAGAAAAGAGGAACAAAGAAAAGCTAGATCTAAAGGAGAAGACATCCCGTGGAGGTCGATGTCATTTCCTAGTTTAAAAGCCACTTTCATCTCCGGAGGATTCTACCGGCCAGGTCAAGATATTGGAGAGACAATGAATAAAAATGATGAACTTAGCCAGGAGGAAATGTTCAGTAAAGCATTTGAAGGGATGTACATCAACATGATAGCTGAAGAGGACCGAGGTAGCAAAATGTTGACCAACATCCGCCCTTGCCATCCCGGGGAGACACTTGATAACTGGAGCTGCATTGATCTACCTGTAGTTTTTAGGAATAGATCAGAGTAATGCTCCGAATCAACCTTTTGTTTTTGCCCATAGACAATGGGGATCTCTTGTATGGGGCACCTATGTTAACTTTTTGATTGAAATGAAAATATCCCCACTTTCTTAAACATGACCAAAGTCTCATTTATTCCATTCATGCATCCTTCATATTCATTCCCTTCATGTAAAACCATCTCTTTCCCAATACAATTCATTCTCATTTAATGCAGGTCGCTCATGATTGACGATATGAATGATATTGGATCCAATCCTGGAGTAAATTTCGAAAGCCCTGAGGTCTCAGAGGAAACGGAGGGAGGATATGATGAAATAGAAATTGAGGTCCCAGAAGAATTAAAGAGAATGGTGGACGATGAAGAAAGGCAGATTATGCCCCACCAAGAAGAAATAGAAATTGTCAACTTAGGGACTGAAGAAGCGAGAAGAGAAATAAAAATAGGAACGACGATTTCCTCAAAAACCAAGCATGAACTGATAGCCCTGCTTCAAGAATTCAAGGATGTCTTCGCCTGGACTTATCAAGATATGCCAGATTAAATACCGACATAGTGGTGCACAAATTGCCAACAAAGTCGGAGTGCAAACCAAGACAAAGAAAAACTTCGAGAATGAGGCCGATATATCTTAAAAGATCCGAGAAGAAGTGAAAAAAGCAATTTGATGCTGGATTCTTGGAAGTAGCCAAATACCCCGAGTGGGTTGGAAACATTGTACCAATACCAAAGAAAGACGGGAAAGTTCGTATGTGTGTAGATTATAGGGATCTGAATCGAGCTAGCCCAAAAGACAACTTCCCTTTGCCACATATTGACACGCTAGTTGACAACACCGCAGACATTCATGGTTTTCCTTTATGGATGGCTTCTCGTGATACAACCAGATAAAGATGGATCCTAACGACATGGAGAAAACCACATTCATAACCATGTGGGGCACTTTTTGTTATCAAGTAATGCCATTTGGGCTAAAGAATGCAGGGGCAACATACCAAAGAGCAATGGTGACTCTTTTCCATGACATGATGCACAAAGAAATAGAAGTATACGTCGATGATATGATTGCCAAATCCCGAACAGGAGGAAGAGCACCTACGTAACTTAAGGAAACTATTCCAAAGACTACGGAAGTACCAACCGAGGCTCAATCCTCGCCAAGTGTACCTTCGCCGTTACTTTCGAAAAACTCCTAGGGTTCGTAGTAAGTAGAAGAGGGATTGAGATTGATCCCGATAAAGTGAAAGCCATCCAGGACCTTTCACCACCCCGCACACAAAAGGAAGTTCACGGTTTCCTAGGGAGGCTGAATTATATCTCTCGTTTCATTTCCCAATTAACCAATCAATGCGACCCGGTCTTCAGACTTCTTAGAAAGAATAATCTCGGCGTGTGGGATGAAGAATGTCAAAAGGCCCTAAAAAGATCAAAAAGTACGACAAATGCTCTAATCTTAGTCGCACCGGCATCTGGTCGACCACTAATTCTCTACTTAACAGTCTTCGAGAATTCAATGGGATGTGTACTGGGGCAGCACGATGAGTCAAGAAAGAAGGAGCAGGCCATCTATTACCTAAGCAGAAAATTCAACGATTGCGAAACACGGTACCCGCCAGTGCAGAAGCTGTGTTGCGCTCTAGTTTGGGCTACCAAGCGACTCAGGCAATACCTGTTGTACCATACTACCTGGTTAATATCCAAGCTAGACCCATTGAAGTTCCTAATGGAAGCGCCAGCACTAACGGGAAGGATGGCCCGATGGCATATGCTCTTATCCGAATTCGACATCGTATATGTTAATCAGAAAGCTGTAAAGGGGAGTGTCGTAGCAGATTTCCTGGCAAGTCGTGCTTCGGATGACTATGAGGCATTGAACTTTAGTTTCCCGCACGAAGACTTGATGTGAATTACAACCAAGAAGAGATTTTAGATGATGTGTCATGGAAACTTTACTTCGACGGAGCCTCCAACGCCCTCGGACATGGGATAGGGCAGTGCTAATTTCACCCGAGGACGCCTATTATCCTTTCACCAGCAGATTTGGAATTCTTCCGCACAAACAATATAGCTGAATACGAAGCTTGCATCATGGGACCGAACTCAGCCATCGAAAGAAAGGTTAAGAAACTTCGAGTGTTCGAGATTCGTCCCTAGTCATTTACCAATTGCGCGGGGGGAGTGGGAAACTAGAGACCCGGTTGGTCAAATATCACAAATTAATCCAAGAGCTCACAAAGAGTTCGAAAAGGTCAGCTTCAATTACCTACCCCGAGAAGAAAATCGGATGGCGGATGCGTTGGCAACCTTGGTATCCATGTTTAAAACAAACACCAGGCGGAAATGAAACCCATTGAGATGCAGACGTTTGAAAAGCCTGCTCATTGTTGTAGTATACAGAAGAGATTGACGGAAATCCATGGTACTATGATATCCTCGCAATATGTCAAGCTTCAAAAGTATCCGTAAGGCAAACGACAATGACAAAAAAGCGCTGTAAAAATGGCAACAAAATATGTCCTAGATGGGGAGATCCTATATAGGAAAAGTCATGATCAAACATTGCTGAGATGTGTGGATGCCCGGGAGGCAAAGGAAATCTTAGCCAAGTACATGACGGGATCTGTGGAACGACGCCAACGGGTTGTCTATAGCCCAAAAATTATGAGATACGGTTATTTCGGGTTGACCATGGAGGAGATTGCATCGATTACGCCAGGAAATGCCACAAATGCCAAATTTATGCTGACAAAATTCATGCACCCCCATCGCCTCTACACACCATGAATTCTTCGTGGCCTTTCGCAGCATGGGGCATGGACGTCATCGGGCAAATCCATCCGAAAGCCTCCAACGGACACCGTTTCATTTTGGTCGCTATAGACTACTTCACTAAATGGGTAGAGGCAGCGTCTTACGCCAATATCACCAGGACTACAGTTTGTAAGTTCTTAAAGAAGGAAATTATTTGTCGATACGGATTGCCAAAGAGGATCATCACCGACAATGCTTCTAATCTGAACAACAGAATGATAAAGGACGTGTGCACTCAATTCAAGATAACACACCATAATTCCACAGTCTATCGTCCTAAAATGAATGGAGCAGTGGAAGCGGCAAACAAAAATATAAAGAAGATCATAGCGAAAACTACGGATACCTACAAGGATTGGCATGAGAAGTTGCCTTTTGCCCTTTTCGCCTATAGGACGTCCATTCGCACATCAACGGGGCAACGTCCTATTCCTTGGTGTATGGTACCGGCAAGATTCCCAATTGAGGTAGAGATTCCGTCCCTCCGAGTCTTAAACGAAGTAAAACGGAAGAAGCTGAATGGGTGCAGGCGGACTCGACCAAATAAATCTCATTGACGAAAAAAGACTAAAAGCCATTTGTCATGGTCGATGTACCAAAAGCGGATGGTTCAAAGCTTACAACAAAAAGGTGCGCCAAGAGAATTCAAAGAAGGGGATCTGGTACTCAAGAGAATCCTCCCAATCCGTAAAAAGATCCTCGAGGAAAATGGATGCCCAATTGGGAAGGACCATACGTCAGAAAGAAAGCCTTCTCGGAGGAGCCCCGATCCTAACAGAAAATGGACGGGGGGCGAGCTGAAAAATCCCGTAAATTCTGATGCCATCAAGAAATACTATCTCTAAAAAAAAAAAAAATGGAGAGCTCAGATGAAAACCCAAACCGGGCGTCTTGAAGCAAAGGAAGGACTCGAGTTGAAAACCCGCAAAGGGCGGCTCGGGTAAGTTGAAAAGTTAAATATCCGAGGAGAAGGGTATCCCCATGAGCATCATGAAGAGGAAGCTTCAGCAAAAATTCTACACCAGTTGACGGATCATGTATCATTCATATCAAGATAATGAGAGATCTTGTGTTTAACTTATACGTGTCATACCTTTCTTTCTAAGATATCTCAAAGCCCTTAATCCTAATAAAACCGTGTTTTGAGCATCCATTCCTAGCCTCCTTGTCAATTTCAATGATAAGATAACATAGGCTTATAATGAAACAAGAGATTTCAAGCATTACTATGATTTAACCTTGAAAATTGCGGTAATCAAAGAAAACGGTTAACTCCGTCCTTTAAGTTCCCTAAATGGTCAGTCGATCGGGAAGGCGGGAAGCTTCAAACAACCTGATAGGATAACCAATGGCACATGTCCTATCTATTCAAGAAAAGCGTCACGAGATAACAAAGAAATCTCACAGGTGAAAACCGAGAAAGGCACCCCTTTAAAAAATCTCTCTCTAAAGTGAAAACCCGAAAGGGCGCTTTAAAATTCAAGTCGAATTGAAAAAGAGAAAGATCGAGACGGTTGAACTTGGCAAAGAAGAAGGGTATCGATGCCCGTAACAAAGGAGAAAGCGAACGGCAAAAGGAACAAAACAAACCCACCATGATATTGAAGCTCATGCATCATGAATAGTCGACATCACTAGGATTAGGAGCATGTCAATTCATTCATTTGTCATAGCATTTTGTTTTCATCTCAGGTATTTGCAGATCCAAAGAGACATCAAGGGTCATCACGATGTGAATCCCAAATGAGGAGACAATGTTTTTACATAAAGGCACATGTTTTCTAGCTCTGGAGAGAGGTTCTATATAGGAAGAACTCTCCTCTCCGAGGCTTCAGAAGCTGAAAGTTCTATATAGGAAGGACTGACAGCTCTAGGGTGAAGACTCGTAGTTCTATATAGGAAGAACTCCAGGTCAAAGAAATTCACCCATGACACGCAAGATTATATAGGAAATCCTGCTATGTCGAAAGCAAAGAGTCTTATATAAGAAAGACTCCGAGCTTCATTGTCTTAGGGCGAAGGGTTCTGTGTCGAAAAGAACCTGTAGCTCTGAGATTCCAGACGCCAAAAAGTTCTATATAGGAGGAACCGATGGCTCCAAGGTGAAGACTCGCAGTTCTATATAGGAAGAACTCCCACAAAAGCAATTCACCTATGACACAGGTTTATATAGAAACTTATTGTGTCAAGAGCAAAGAGTCTTATATAGGAAAGACTCCAAGCTTCATTGTCTTAGGCGAAGGGTTACGTGTCGAAAAAAGAACCCAAAGAGCTCACAGATTTCAGACGCCAAAAAAGTTCTATATAGGAGGAACTTAGATGGCTCCAAGGTGAAGACTCCATGCAGATTCTATATAGGAAGAACTCCCAAGGTCAAAGCAATTCACCTATGACACAGGGTTATATAGGAAACCTTTTGTGTCAAAAGCAAAGAGTCTTATATAGGAAAGACTCCGAGCTCCATTGTCTTAGGGTGAAAGGTTCTGTGTCGAAAAGAACCTGCAGCTCTGAGACTTCAGACGTCAAGAGTTCTATATAGGAAGAACTTACATGCCTGAAGATTCAGCCAAGGAAGAGCGAAGATGTCCAAAAGAATTCGTTTTTCCAAAGCTACAAACAGGGAAGTATAATAAAAATAAAATAATAAAAATGAGAGCGAAGGGTTCTGTGGTCGAAAAGAGCACATGCCTGAGCTCCAAGGTCGGAAGGTGACGAAAGCTCTATATAGGAAGAACTTACAAGCCTGAAGATTCAGCCAAAGAAGAGCGGAGATGTCCAAAAGAATTCGTTTTTCCAAGGCTACCAAAACAGAGCGGAGATGTCCAAAAGTCTTTTTCCATAAAAATGAGTGCTTATGAATCTTTGCTTTGTTTCCCATCCCATGAAAACAAGCAAAGAGGGGCAAATCAGAATCACTCATTTTTACTTGTAAATATATTAATATTGCATGTATAGTTATTATATGAATGTTACTAATATAAGGTGATGTGTGCATGTATAAGTTATGTATACGTATTAGGGGTATATGTATGTCGCGTATGTATTTGATTAATATATAAATGTTATGTTAATTATATGTATGATTATATATACTAGAATATTATTAATTAATGATCGTATAATATAAAGTATATATTTTCGTATGTACATGTACAGCTATTATAATTATTATTATTATTATTGGGCTGACTAAATGAAAAATTAAATATATATTAAACCCAAGTAAAAAGTCCGAGTCCAATTACAAAATCCAATTACAAAGCCCGTTTGGCCCAAATCTGAATCCTATCTAATTACAATGTGCAGGTAACTATGGGCCGTTGGATCAAGATCTGATCCAACGGCCACGATGCAATGGAAGTCGAAAATATCTGTCAGGCGCGTACTCCACACGTATGGACCGTTCGAGTGCCACGCGCGCGTGTGGTCCACGCGCGGACGCTTTATTATCCCACGCGCGCGTAAGATCCACGCGTTCTGACTCCTCGACTGCGGTGCTCCACGTGGCGAAATCTGAAGCCGTTTCATTAGATCGAGGCTTCATCCAGGCCGATCGTTCTTCAAGCCATCTCGACTGTTAGATCAGATCTGATCTAACGGCCGAGAATGCGTCTGGCCTCTGGCAGAATGGCCACACCGCCACCGCGCCGATATTCAGTCCCCGCGTTCAGATTATGCCAAAGACAACAAGCAAATGTCAGATCTGGAAAAGAAGATACAAGTTGCAACCAAAATACAGAGACAGTGATATATATGAAACGGGGGATGTTGTAACGGGATAGTTTTTTAGAGGAGCGAGCAAAAAAACAGAGAGAGTAATAACACAAAAAAAACAGAAAGCTTGTAAAACCAGAAACTTGTAACCAGTCAAGATAATCAAAAAGGTAGTCCAGTGGTAATTTTTTGTCTCTTTTTTTTCTTACCTGTTTTCATTGCATGTATATACGAAACACAAAAAGAAAAAAAAGGAAAACAAGTAAAGAAGTCTTACCGGCTTTGTCCGTGGGTCTTCCCTTCCTCTGTGACAAGACTTTCGGCTTTTACAAGCCAGATCTGGTGAACAAAGGGAGGGGAAGACCCCTTGTTGTCTCGTTTTGGTCTAAAGAAAATATATTTTTGGGTTCGTATTTCTTAGATCTAGGGTAAATAAAAGGGGATCCTCTGAATCCAACCATGGATTCATGTTGAGGACGACAAGAGGAAGGTTTTGGTGTATTTTGGGAGCCTATCGGCGCCGGTTAGCGGCGGCCGGCGGCGGAGAATACGGCGGCCGGCCGCCGGATTCTGGGTTTCTCAAGAACACTTGAGAGAAAAAGATGAGCATGGGATATTTGGAAACTGAAGAATGAAACGAAAAAATGGGGAAAATTTGGTTTCGGTCTGAAAATAGCCGTTATATAGGTGTTATTATTTTACTAAATGGGTAAATTACACACTTAATCCCACCGCGTTTTCAATATTTTCATTTTTGTCTTGCCGCATGGTATAATCACAGTCCCAGTCCCCCTGAGTTTTCAAAAAGTCACAATTTAGTCATTAAATTACACCAGATCAGTTTCCGAATGGTAAAATTACGCCCTTAATCATCCCGCGTTTTTGAAATTTTCATTTTGAGTCTGCCCCTTGGTATAATTACAACTCTGGTCTTTGTAGGTTTTATTTGTTTTTCAATTTCGTCCCTAAATTACATGTTATTGCTCTTCAATTTCTGCCACTGATTTTCATTTTCCTTTCATTTCAGTCCTATTTTCTTTGTAAATATTATTGTTCGAATTATAATCGTATATGTTGATATTATTTTATTTTATGCCTCCCCATATGACTCGTTTTATGTTTTATGTATGTGTTAAATATAATATTTATGTTTTTTTATCCGGTTATCCGTACCAAGCATGTTATGTTTTAGTTAATTCGTACATGGCATATTTAGTATTTTTATATATGTGTATGCTTTCTTATTTTTAGGGCCGCATGTTAGTAAATTTACCCTTTTTATACGATATGTGAATCCGTATATGTTGAAATATGTTTTATTATCAGTATGCATGTCTTTTTGAAATACTTGTTCGTATATATATGCATTTATTCCTGCCTTATTATTTTGACATATGATAGTTGTTTTTATCTATTATTTAGAGTAATATGTATATATATGCATGCTTTAGTCTAAAATATCATTCATGATAAATTAATGTTCTGGTATGTCAATATTTATTATATTTAAATGATTTGTCATGTTTTATGTTTTTGCCATTAAGATTGCATATCGAGATATAAATTGTTAATGCGGTGTCCTTTTATCCGAGCGTAAACGGGGCCAGTATCAAGCGTAGTGATAGTGGTTGGGCGTTTATTCTCGGATAAAGTGACCCTTAAAATATATTCGCAATTATGACCGAAATTTAAAATAATCGTCACTTTAATCCGGAAAATCCAATATTAATAAAGCGGTAATTATTAAAGTACCAATTTTTTGGGCGGTGTGGGGGTGCTAATCCTTCCCCATCCGTAACCGACTCCCGAACCCTGTCTTTTTGAATCTCTGGTTTTGTGGTGTCCGGCCTACCTAAGTGGCCGGTGGCGACTCCATTTTTATGAGGTTTTTTTTTTAAAACCCTGCGGAATAAATATTTTATATCCAAATACCTTTCAAAAATCCTTCGAAAACACCATCATTTTTTTATTTAGCGTGCCTTCGCTACAAGTATGATATTGTAAGCTTGATTTTGATGTTAAATTGAATAATTTCCCAAGATGATATTTTAGGGACTATTTTGAATTGTTTAAGGAATTAAGGGAAATTATTGAAAAAAAAATTAGTATTGGAAATATTGATTTATGATGAAATTAGCTTGAATTGATGATTGGGGACCAAAATGCAAAATTTTGGAAGTTGAAGAACCAATTCGGCAATTTAGGAAAAATTAGGGATTGGTCATGAATTTATGGAAATGAAAGTTAAGGGATTGATATATCAAAAAAGGAAATATGAGGGTCCTATTTCGAAATGAAAGTATAGTGACTGACTAAATTGAATAAAGTTTAAAAGTTGAAGAAAAAAATTTCTAAGGATGTTAGAAATAAATAAATAGTTAAATTGTGCATGAATTTGTGTACAAAAGTGAAGTACTGACTAAAATGTCACTTTTATAAAGTTTGAGGACTAAAAGGTAATAGTCCAAATTTAGTAAATGATCATGGAAATTGTTCAAAATAGGCTTGAACAATTGTTTAATGTTCAAAATGGTCACCAAGGACCTAGGGACCATTTCAGCAACTTTGAAGAATATTGGAGAAATTTTTAGAAAATTTTATATTCGAATAGTTATGTTTAAGAATCAAGTTAGCAATGTTAAATTTAAGTTAAATACGAGAATGGTAATGTATATATTCGATTGGTCTTATACAGTTCCAAAAGAGATTGAAGGAGAACCAAATGATAAAAAAAGAAAGAAAAGAAAACTCGAGTAAGCTTAGTGAGGCATACCATTACATGGCCCAGGTGAGTGCATTTATATGTTTTAAAATGCAATTAGGAAGACTTGCAAATAGTCAACCTTAAATTAAAATGATATTGCATTATCTAATATATATATATATATGTTAATTTATGTTTGCCATGGCCAATTATGTTGAAGTATGAGATATGAAATGTTTATTTACACGATGATCTATGTTTACCATGAACATTTATAATGAAGCATGAAACATGAAATGTTTATTTATATGATTGATTGATGATAAAAGAAATGCCCAAGTATTGTTTATGAGAGTCCATGGTATAGTTGGCATGCCATAGAGTCTTTAGTAGTTGCACCCTCATGTTCATGTTATCAGGCAGATATTGTGACAAAATGATTGTGTCACATGCACCCTGGGGATCCACGCCCACTGTGCCCGAGTGCACTCTCGAGGTGCTTCATGTTTATGGGGAGCAAAGAGTGTCCCCGAGTATGTACTCATCTTCACGTTCACGCTAGACAATATGGTGCCATTTCAATATGACTCGCGTACCTCGATCTCATATAGCGTACTTTGGGCAATGATAAAAGAATCATGTTACGTATATGAATCATGTCATGAATATGAACCATGCCATGTATATGAATTAAATCACGTATATGAACCATGTAAGGTAAAAGAGTCATGTCATGTAAATGATGAAAGTTATGTATATGAATCATGTCACGTATATGAATCATGACATGTATACCAATTATGTTACATATATGAATTATGCCATGCATATGAATTATGCCATGTACACGTATCATGTTATATATATGAATGAAGTCGTGTATATGAATGATGTCATGTATATGAATCATGCCACGTATATGAATTATGACACGTATATGGATTCTGCCATGTATATAATCCATGCCATATATATGAATTATGCCATGTATATGAAGTATATCATGTATATGAATTATTTCATATATATATATATATAAATCATGTCATGCATGTGAATTGCCATGTGTATGAAATATTCCATGTATGTGAACTATGCCATGTATATGGCTTACTTGATAATGATGGAGTATTGGAAACTAGACTAAGTTAGAAAAATTATGACTTGCACATGAATATTGACTGACTATGAAAACTTGTTAGTACAATACTACCTTAGACAGAAACTATGCTAGGTTAATGTATAACATGTATTGCTTTATTTTATGTTTTGATAAATAAAGTTATTGCCTCACTAAGTTCGTACTTAGCGTGCGTTATTTCACACGCAGGTTTTCCCAAGTAGAATGGCAAGAAGGAGCTATAAATTTGGAAAATCAAGTTACATTAGTAATCACGGTATGTACATTTTAAGTTGTAAGTTTGATGTGTAGTGGGCATGCACATATATGTAGTGGATTTAAAGAGACAAATTGTTTTGTAATCTTAAGTTTATAATGTGTTTATGCACTATTACAATGTATGAATTTAGAAATTGGTTTGCTATAAATAGTTATATTTTTTGATATAGTTAAGTATATTTTAACCCTATTCACGTAGTAATTTTAAAATCAAGAAAGGGTCTAAGCATGGTACATAGCTTTCTCCCTGAATTATATTTTTATTTCAATAACACATTTATAAATTTTATAAAATAATTCAGAGACAAAACTAGCTGCTATAGACTGAAGTAGTTTTTAATTCAAAACTATAAAAGGGTTAAACTACAAGATAAAGTTTGATAAAAAAATAATATTTCAAGTCAAATTTCTTAACAACTCTGTAACATCTTTAACGTATATTCGGTCTACGAGTATACGTTAAGGTTGTTACAAAGTTAGCTCCATGAGTGAGTATGTCTTTATCTTAGGTGGTGCAGCATTTTCTTAAAGATCTATAAGCAAACTTGTATCGCTCGCACAACCTTGAAGTTAGATTTTATCGTTCTTAACCTTGCTAATCAAAGAAGTCGAGTGGCTCAAAAATTTATTTCCATTGTTGGGAAAAACTGACTTCTTTGGTATCCTTATTGTGTAACTCATGAACATCAATATGTGTGGCTTTATAGCCAAGCTTACAATGGTAAGAAGAGACGTATTTGAGTAAGATATGAATCAGTGTAACATTTAATAAGCAACAGAGTACTCTTTTTAGATAATGTGAAGTCGAAAGGGAACCTAACTGATCTGCTTGCTAAAGGGTTAAGTCAAAAATTGGTTCTAGATTCATCGAGGGGGATGGGTCTAAAGCCCATTGGTTGTGGAATTCATGGTGGATACCCAACTTAGTTATCTAAGTTCAATGTGGTCAAACGAAACCATGAAGAGTACTCATAGTGTACATTGATTACTACCTACCCCTATGACGAACAATGTACATGTCCAGGTTGAGTTTAATTACTCTTAATAAATTCATAGCCCAGGTTTTGGGTGGTCTTAATGAGAAAGACTTGATGAATTTACCGACTTTGGTTGAATCACTACTCTTAATAAGTTCATAACCCAGTGTGGAATGGGTAGTCTTATCGCGAAGGACTGAATGAACTTGCCGCTAAACAGGATGAGTTTTCTTAAACTCTTAATGAATTCAATCCCAAGAGTTTGGGTTGTTCTATTAAGAAGAACTTATTAAATCCACCGATTAAAGATGTTGAGTTTTTATTCTTAATGAATTCTTATCTCGGAGTTTGGATGCTTCATTTTATAAATGAACTTGAAGAATTTACCTATTCTTTTGAAAAGGAAGAGCTGTAGTATAAAGCTCCTAATTATTTCATAGCTCTTAATTGAGTGGTTTACGTGGAAATAAACATGATGAAATAACCTACGTAAGTGAGAAGGATTAGCCACATTCTATGAAAAACGTTGGGTTGTTTTTCTAATACACTTACTAGAATCTTGAGGTCAGATGGCTGTACTTGTTTACATCTGTATATTTATATACATTTGTATATTTTCTGACACATCGAGGATTTTTGTGTATGAAAGGGTTAGTTGTGTGCTATGAGTTCACCCCTATCTTAGAAAGTTCCATATTCGTTCACTTATCTAAGACAAAGAATTACTCATTTCACTATGTACTAGTTCCAGATATGTTCACTAGTGCTTAAGCAACTAATCTCGCTACTGCTCTTCTCACGATTTTTAAAACTCAAAATTTTTTAACTCTGTTTTTTCAAAAGATTCTTTCGCATTAGTGGGGGAATGTTGGTAATGCTCAAGGATCACTTATAATGGGAATAAATCTTGAGATAATTGGTTGTTAATGTACCTTCAATTCTATTTTGAAAGTTAGTCTTCAATGGAGCAATTCAATTAAATTAATTTCAATTGATTTTGTTTCCAACGTAACAGCCTTGATTGTTGCCAAAACTAATGCATCTTTTGGACGTTTTCTTTGCTGGATAAGTCAAGCTTAATTATGGTTCTTAATTCAAATGTTTCCAGACGTTATGAATCTAGACATCCATATGTTCAGATTCATTCCTTTCAATTGAAGTTTTAATGACATCATTCAGCCATTATAATTCAAACATTTTCTCTAATTTTAAATCAATTAATTTGATTTAATTAGCCATTATTTTGGCTGATAATGTAGACTAAAATACACTTTGAAATTTGCTATAAATTGAGTGCTTTTGGCCTCATTTGAAATCACTTATCAGGAAAGCAATATTTGCTTAACAGACTCTCGTTGATTTCTAAATGTGTTTCATTGCTTTCTCAAATTTTGAGTTCCGAGTTTTCTTTTGGAGAAGAGCAATACCACCGATCTCCACTTCAAAGTTTGGGTGTACAAATTGTCGAAGAGTCCGTGCTAACCTTAGGGGACGATCCGCCTATAGCAGCAACTACATCGGTTGGGGCGAATCTATTTCTAAGGCAGTGGTGCTATCCACGACACGGTTCATCTTTCCATTTCAGTTGCTTTTATTTTTGTTTTCTATTCAATGCTAGCGCTCTGATTTTGCAGTATTATTACCAACAAGAGACACAACATGTGATACAGTAAATGGTAATAAAAAAAATCAATAGTTTGGATTTTGTTCAAAGGTAACATGTATAATATGCAATTGGTTGACAAATGACAGCCCTAAGATGAAGGGTCATTAATTTTATGACTAAACTATGATACATAAAAGTGTAATGTGATGCTACATAAGTTTTAAAAATAATAATTGTAATGTGATTCTTTCATCATATTACATCAGTACTATAATTCAATAACTTCAAAAAATATTATGATGATGTCGTTACGACACAATTTAATACTCCCAACTATCATCTGGTCTGGGTTTTCTCAAGTGAACCAGGGAACCATTTACAGAAATGCGCATGGATCACAGCCAAATCCAAAAAATCAACCTCATCAGCAGGATGTAAAGATGGGGTATGTTTTTCCAGAACCACAGAATATGTTCATGAAGAAGATATTGGAGCGCATGGGGAATGTGTGATCGTGAATAGGATGTACTGGAGCTTATAAATACTCAAAATATTGTGAATATTGTAAGTTAAACATGTATGCTTATTTTATATCAATAGTATCATATTAGTTCATTTAAAAATTAAAGCATGATTATCTATTACACTCATGTGAATGTTTGTTTTGTATTTTGTGTGTAGGTTCAAGTAGGAGAAATTATTAGATGGACTGACTCACCACGTCATCCATGGTCATCTAATATCATTCATCCATCTTAGCGTAAACTCCTAATAACTACCCACCCTTTAATTACACGTAGGAAAGAGGTGAAGATTCGCCTTGAAAAAAAATAAAAGTAAAAATTTTATTGGATGAGACCATGTATAACATCGTGAGTCTGGTCCATCTAATAATTTTTTTTCAAATATATAAAGAGCCCGACAAACACTACACCAAGTCTGGTATATAGCGGTATTTTTAGCGGCGTTTTAGGAGTAAACGTCACTAATGTTGCACAAGTAACAACGTTTACATAAAAAAGCCACAAATGACAAAATTCAACGGCGTTTTAAGGATAAACGCCACACTTTTCATGGCGTTTATATATAAAATGCCACAAATGTACAGTTTTAGTGGTGTTTGTATATAAAATGCAGTAAATGTACAATTTTTAGTGGCGTTTATATACCAAACGCCGCAAATGTATAGCTTTTAGTGGCGTTTGAGAACAGAAACGCCGCAATAGGTCACCATTTCATTTAATTTAGAGATATACCCCCTCACTCTTAGTCACTCTCCCTCACCCGATCCCCAAGTCAAACCTACAATCCATAGCTTCCCTCCATCGTCGACCTCGGTCTCCTTCATCATCGCTCACAAGAAGGCGTCGCTCACTAGACTCAAATCCGGTGCCAAACGCATCTCCATCACCATTGACATCTACAACCAAGGCTTCTCATGCGTCTTTCTTTCCCTCTTGTTCTTTTTTAATCCCTTTACTTCATATCTAGCTCCTGGATCGAGATGGGAATGTTGAAACTCTGAATTGATAATTTAAGTACGAATTTGATCTATCCTTACTATCTCATGTAGCTCCTGATTTCGTTTTAGGATTTGCATCTAAGCATCTTCGAGGACTGCAAATATGGTAATTTTGGAACTATTAGTTTGGCTTTTATTTTATTTTCTTGTATTTTTTTCTTCCCTAAAATCTTGCCTTTTTCATAGATTTTCTATTTTCTTACTATTAATTCATGTATAGGTCCTTATTTTTCAATTAACTAAAATACTAGAGGTAATTTCATATATTTTTTATTTAAATCTGGTAATTCATGTATTTTTTTCACCTGATCCCTAAAATACTGGAGGTAATTTCATTTTCCTCTCATTTTATCTTGTATGCATCATGCATTCTGTTTTTTTGTGTTTAAAATTATGGTAGGAAAGTCTTAGTTTTTTATTAAAATTAGATAATTGGAACTGTATGGAAAAAGAATGAGGTTTTGTGCAATACCTTCTAATCTTGTCGCATTGGCTGGTTCTAAAATTACAGATTCGAACCCACATTATTGTTACTTCGTTCGTCATCAGCTGGGTTATTGCAGAGGTAAAATTAAATGATTTTTTTTGTTTCTTCTCCATTTTCCATTCAAATTCGTAGTTAATATTAGGGAACTTTAATTGGTGATAATCTAGAGTTGAAACTGATGAATATATTACTCTGCATTAGTTGATCGTGTTAGATACTTCACTATCTCGGTTCCTAGGGATTAGTCTACTCGGTTCTAGAGTTCGGATTTTAGCATATACGACCTCCCCAATGGCTCAAGCCACATTCTTTGCATCTTGTTATTTCAGCTGAAAAGTGTTAAATTCATTTGTTATACTCATTTTTTACAGTTTGGTAACATGCTAGCATTGAGAAATAATGATGTTGTCTAAACTGGGTGAATGAAGGCGGAATCGTAAACGATATGATGTGGCCTCCAATACCAGAACGTTGTGATCTGGATGGAGAAAGTTGGTGGAAGTATGTTGGTTGTTTGAGCCAGCAAGCAGACAATTATTTACAGAGATAACAAACTAGCTGCACGCCATGTCTGCGGCATTGCAGCCCAAACAACAGACTCCAGTAGATGAAAAACTAGAAGAAATCTCCCTTGTAAGTAACACATACATTCGCACATACATACAGAAAGAAAGAAACAAAGAGAAAGCATAGATTAATGGACATGAAGAAAACTTTACAAAATTTCCTGTAACTTTTTAAAGTCAATTTATTTGTAAATTTTATATTTATAATAACCAGCCAGATTTCAAATGCTAATATTCAAACACAAAACTTGAAGAATACCACTTGTTAAGTGTGACTACGAATTTGACATAACTGTATGTCCAATTTTGTTTATCAATATCCTCAGATCACGACATATAAGAAGATCACACAAGGCTTGATGCAACCTTGACTTGCAAGTAACCTAAAATATATGACATGTCCAAATGAGGTAATTTATAAATGATAGTCTCTGCCAAAACATGATTCTGAAACCTATGTTACTGGGATTCTGATCAGAGAATTTGACATAGGTGTATGCCCAATTTTGTTTATGAGTATGAGTAATATAGACACATATTTTGTTTATGAGTATGAGTAATATAGACATATATTCTGAAATTTCTATTAACTTCTCGTATTTAACTTATTTTGGTATAGGGATTCAGGACAGTAGTCGGTGGTCGTGGTGAAGAAGAGGTAGTGGATCGGGGAAGAGAGGCTTAGGAACGAAATATGTAGAGGGAATTAAATTGCGACAAATTGTACTTTTTGCAATGAAATAAATATTTTGTTTAACAAATATTTTAAGTTAATGTGACAATAAATTTTTGGATGAAATAAATATTTTGTATCTATAATTTACATTTTTTGACGAAATTGAAACAATGAAAAATTAATTTTATTATAAATTTATTTCCCTTACAATCAAGCTTAGCGGCATTTGAAAAACAAAATGCCATTAAAAGTTAGGCTATTGCGGCATTTGTAAAATAAAATGCCACTAAAAGTCAGGCTATTGCGGCGCTTGTCATTAAAAGCGCCACTAAAAGTCACTAATATATAGCGGCGTTTTGGGAAAAAAATGCCACTGAAGACAAGGTATTCGCGGCGTTTTACAAAAACGCCAATATATCCCAAAACATATACCACGTTTTAAATATCAAAGGCCACTATAGATATCGACCTTTTTCGGTGTTTTTTGTTCACAAACGCCGCTAACTATTGCGGCGCTCGATTCAGCAGCACTTCTCGCTGCGCTTAAAAAAATGCCATGAGTGCTTTTAGTGGCGCTTTTAAACGTCGCTATAAGATTAAAAACGTTGCTAAAAACCTGTTTTGTTGTAGTGAAATGTGCAACGCCACTAGAAGCAGCTCTACGTGTGTACCAAAGGGTTCTTTATATTTTTTTAGGCTTAACTACAAAATAAGTTCTCAGACTGTCATTTCTTTGTAATAGGTGCCTAAAGTATTTTTTGGCTGAAATATGGGCTTAAAGTTTTATTTTTGGCTGAAATAGGCGCCTAAAGTATTTTTTGGCTGAAATAGGTGCTAAAGTTTCATTTTTTGGCTTGTTTTAAAGTCAATCGAGGCACCTACTTTGGCACCTATTTCAACCAATAATGAAACTTTAAGCACCTGTTTTAGCAAAAAAATACTTTAGGCACCTATTTTAGCCAAAAATATAACTTAGGATTCTATTTCAACCAAAAAATACTTTAGGCACCTATTGCAAAAAAAAAACAAACATAATTTGGGTATTTATTTTGTAGTTAAGCTTTTTTTTTTATCATAAAAGAGTTCTTTATAGTTAGTAGTGGCATGTAGAGTCTTTTGTATCGTGCAATATGACTGTCGATGTATGAGTTGAATGTCTTATACATAGTTGACTAATTCCGCTTCTAATTTTATGTTCTGTTTTTCCTTATTGGTAGTTGACTTTTCAAACCAAACTAATAATTGTTGGCTAATAAAGGAAATTTGTATTGGTGGTTGTTTTAAAAGATGATATAGATCTTAGTTAAAAAAAAGATAATATAGATCGAGTTCACTTTAGTGGGTTGGGGCATAATCAAACTTCAAATATTGTTTTTGACAAAAAGAAATATAAGGGCAAAAATTCAAATTCAAATATAGTATAGGGACCAATTTTGTATTAAACAGTTTATAAACAAATACTCGTAGAATTCTTTTTAAAAAAATATCATTTCTTTTGTTGAAAAAATTTAAATCCAAGACGATATTATTTTTTATAATATATAAAATATGAATCTATTATAAATAAAGTAAAATAAGAACAAGAGCAAGAGGGATGGAGATAAAGAGAGAGACTTGTATTTTATTCACAATATGAAGTGTGTACAATGTATTATTCAAACTCTATATTTATAAGCATAATAACTAAATATCATATTGAACTCAAAGTACATCAAACACCTATTTAATAGATACATTTCTAATCATAATGGACATCAACATAAATAAATATTCATAACGCTCCCCTTGGATGTTCATGAAGACAGTGTGCCTCGTTAAAACCTTATTAAGATAAAAACTTGTGCGGAAAAATTCAAAGCGAAGAAAAAACAGTATCATATCTTTAATACGCATAACATGTTCCCTCATTAAAAACATTATCAAGAAAACTCAGTGGGATAAAACCTAGGTTAAGAGAAAAAGAGTACACATATTTTCTCTCCCTCATGAAAATACCACATAAGATCTTTGAATCTTCATAATTTAATCTTGAATGCAATCTTCAAATGTGAAGTAAACAATTCACATGTAATATCCCAAATTTTGGCCAATGACCAAAATGTTATTTTTGAAAATTTTGGGGTTAAAGTATAAACTTTGGAAAAGTTTAAGGATTAAACTGTTAATTTCCCCAATAAGTAATTTTATTTAATATAAGAGTGAATTGGATCGAAATAAGTACCTTGATATCGGTTTTAAGAATTAAGATGCAAAAAAAGGTACCGAATTTGGATCAACTGAAATTGTTAAGCGTGCTCAGGCCATGGAAATACAAAGATGGGTGACCTCTGGGAAGGTCCCATAAAAGTGTTTCTGGTTGATATTTTGGACTCAATAAGAGTAGAGAAAATTCGTATGGATTATCGATAAAGGATTTATAAGAGAAATTTTATTTTATGGAAATTTTCGATAATTATTAGAATAGTAGATTGAGTTAGGAAAATTAAGTCTAAGTCCTTGGGAAAGGAAATTTTTATGAGATGGTAGTGTGGATCTCCCGAATATGAAAATATATAATTTTCGGAAATTTTGAAAGTTAAAGGAATAATCTGAATTTTTATGATTTTGAAGTGTATTTATGTTATTATTGATGTTGGAAATGTGGAATTGAAGTTAGAATGCAAAACCGATGTTAAATCGAGTTAGTGACCATTCTAACAAATTGTCAAAGTTAAGTGACCAATTCGGAAATGAGGTTTTAGAGAAGGATTAAATCTGATTTTTAGTTGAAATAATAGAATTCAAGTGGTAATGTTAATTTGATGACTAAATTGCAAAGTTAAGAAGTTTGAATCCTCATCTTTACATTTTATTGACTAATTTGGAAAGAAGGGAAAATTGGGGGGATCACTGTTGAATAATTATTTGATGAAAAAGGGTGATAAGTTGATGGTTTGAATCAAGTGTTGGGACCAAATTGACAAATAGCAAAGTAAGGAGATATTAGTATAAAGTTTGAAGTTATTTATGGAAGTTGTGTAGGAAAACTGGATTTGGCAGTAAGTTTAAAATTTCACCATAAATTCTACAAAAATGGTTAGAAGGTGAATTTTATACCGATGAAAATATTTGTTCGTCTAGTTTTTCCTCCAACAAATGGAAACTGATTTCGAGTTCTGAGTAAAAAGATACGAATTTTTAAGTGGTGAAAGGTCAGAAAACAGTATGGCAATTTGTTCCGAATTCAGCATTGCAAATTGACTTTGAAAATTCGCCATAAATTGTACAAGTTGAATTTGGGCTATTAATTTATATGGTTGAAAATCTTATTGAATCTAGTTTCTTTTAGAACAAACGGAATCAAATTTCGAGTTGTAGATTATTTTATAGAAGTATTTCTTTGAAGATAGTGCAAATTGCCAAAAAATGAGAATTTATCCATTTTGTATCTAAGGTTAATTAGTAAGCTTGAAAATGGTTAATAAAAGTTCTAAATGGTTATTAAGGACCAAAATGAGTTTTTGACAATATAAGGAAGGAAATTTGTATATTCGAATGATTAGATTTGATAGCATGTTTGAAAAATTGTTAGATTTGAATCTAACAAATGTTGTTTATATTCATGTGATAAAAGAAGTTGGATCCGAATCAAAAGAAGATTCGAGGTACTATAAAAGGAAATGATCAATAAAGCTTAGTGAGGCATATTAATAAATGGCCCAAGTGAGTGCATTTCTAAATGTTTGCATTACTTTGAATGGCATTGCATTTCTTTATAATACATGATATGATACAATGCTCGACATGGCAAGCTTGATGGAATACCAGATACGAATTATTGTTTGCATAAATGATGATGCATTATGCATACATGAAATATGGATAATGACAAGATTAAAATGAAACAAGATACACCCTGGGGATCCAAGCCCATAGTGCAAAATGCACCAACGAGGTGTTTAATATAAGGAGCAAAGAGCATCCTTATATGAGGAGCAAAAAACGTCCTCTCGAGTACGTACTCCACAAGGTACTACGGTGCAGGTAGGCTAGGGGTTTCCATGGGCCTCTAGGCAGACACAATGATAAAAATAACAAGATGATTACATGGTAGATAATGAGCATGCAAATGACTGCATGATGACACATGATTCATATGATAGAGATAATACATGACAGAGATATTACATGATTCATGATACAGACGTTACATGATTACATGATACATGAAAAAGATGTTACATGATTTCATGATACATGAAAAAGAAGTCACGTGTTACATGACTGAGAAGTACATGACATACGAGATATAAATGTTATATGATATATGATATAATCCATGTTATGCAAATGATGGCATAAAGAAGCATACTCATGATAGAGTACATGATATGCAAATGATTGCATAATGAAAACATGACCATGAAAGAATACATGACATATGTACATTGTGATATACTTGCCATGTTATAGAGAAAACGAAATGCACTTATATATATGACATATTGTATTACATTATTTCAGGATTTTAAAATAAATAAGTTTAACTGCCTCACTAAGTTCGTACTTAGCGTGTGTATTATGTCACACGTAGCTTTCCTGGAAATTGTCTATCGAGGATAAGCAGAAACTTGGGAAAAATCAAGTTACTACAATAAGTTCAGTATGTACGTCTTTATCATAAATTGATAGACTAGTGGGCATGTAAGTATTTTAAAATTGAATTGTCTACAACATAAGTTTACAACGTAATTATATGCTTTTATGGATGGATAAGTTTAGAAATACAAATTGTTAACAATAGAAAAATCTTTGGTATGGTTAAGATGTTGTTTAGCCCTAATCGCGTAAAAATTTTAAAATCAAGAAAGGGTCTAGGCAGCTTACGTAGTTTTTTCACCCTGAATTATATTTTTATTTCAATAATTCAATTAAAAATTTTGTAAAGTAATTCAGGGTCAAAACTAGTTGCAAATAGACAACATAATTTTAAATTTAAAACCGAGAAAGGGTTAAACTACAAATTAAATTTTGGTATAAAAAATTTAAGTCAAGATTTCTTCCAATGATTTCGTAACATCTTTAATGTATATTCGGTCTATGAGTATACGTTGAGGGTGTTACATTTAGTGACCAAAATTTAATTTTTTAAAGTTTTGGGGTTAAAGTATAAACTTTGGAGAAGTTTGAGGATTAAAGTGTAAATTTCTCCAATAAGTAATTTTTTACAGAGTGAATCAGATCGAAATAAGTACATTGATATCGGTTTTAAGAATTAAGATGCAGAAAAAAATACTGAATTTGGATCAACTGAAATTGTTAAGCGTGCTCAGGTCAGGGAAATACAAAGATGGGTGATCTCTGGGAATGTCCCATAAAAGTGTTTCTGATCGATATTTTGGACTCAATAAGAGTAGAGAAAATTCGTATGGATTATCGATAAAGGATTTCTAAGAGAAATTTTATTCTATGGAAATTTTTGATAATTATTGGAATAGTAGACTGAGTTAGGAAAATTCAGTCTAAGTCCTTGGGAAAGGAAATTTTTATGAGATGGTAGTGCGGATTTTCCGAATATGGAAATATAGAAATTTCGGAAATTTTGAAAGTTAAAGGAATAATCTGAACTTTTATTATTTTTGAAGTGTATTTATGTTATTATTGATGTTGGAGATGTGAAATTGAAGTTAGAATGCAAAACCGATGTTAAATCGAATTAGTGACCATTTTGACAAATTGTCAAAGTTAAGTGACCAATTCGGAAATGGGGTTTTAGAGAAGGATTAAATCTGATTTTTAGTTGAAATAATAGAATTCAAGTGGTAATGTTAATTTGAGGACTAAATTGCAAAGTTAAGAAGTTTGAATCCTCATCTTTGCATTTTAGTGACTAATTTGGAAAGAAGGAAAAATTGGGGGCATCAATGTTGAATAATTATTTGATGAAAAAGGGTGATAAGTTGATGGTTTGAATCAAGTGTTGGGACCAAATTGACAAATAGCAAAGTAAGGAGATATTAGTATAAAATTTGAAGTTATTTATGGAAGTTTTGTAGGAAAACTGGATTTGGCAGTAAGTTTAAAACTTCACCATAGATTCTACAAAAATGGTTAGAAGTTGAATTTTATACCGATGTAAATATTTGTTCTTCTATCTCCTCCAACAAACGGAAACTGATTTCGTGGTCCGAGTAAAAAGATATGAATTTTTAAGTGGTGAAAGGTCAGAAAACAGTATGGCAGTCTGTTCCGAAATCAGCATTAGAAATTGACTTTGAAAATTCGCCATAAATCGTACAAGTTGAATTTGGGCTATTAATTTATATGGTTGAAAATCTTATTGAATCTAGTTTCTTTTAGAAGAAACGGAATCAAATTTTGAGTTGTAGATTATTTTATAGAAATATTTCTTTGAAGGTAGTGCAAAGCTGCTCGAAATTGAAATTTTCGATATTTTGTATCAAATGTTGGTTATCAAGTTAGAAGAAGTAATATTGATACAGAGGAGGAAGTTTGGAAAACTTCTTAGAAAAGTGATAAAGAATTGGATATGGTGAATTTTGACAAGGTACTCACATTGTTTATGAGGAATAGTATGAGATCAATGGGTTATGCCAATATGTCAAAGGAGTGATTTTGACTGGAGAATTTTAGTATGACTGCTAGAAATCTGAGAATTTTAAGACCAATTTTAAGATAATTTGGCTATTTATATAAAATGTAGAAGTCAGATGTAAAAAGAAGATTGATCTTTAGTCAAGATGTTATCAGTTAAAGTTAAAAGAAGAAAAAAAGAGAGGAAAAGTACCACTTTGAGAGAAGATAATTTGTGCAAATCAAAAAGGGAAAAACTTGGCTTCAGAATTATTATACCTCAAGGAATCATGAAAGAGTTGTACCAAGGGCATATTAATGGATCTTATCTTCAGAAGTGAGCAAAAGTCTATAGTATATGTACTTATATTTTGGGGGCATTGATTGAGTTATTTACATGTCAACTCTCATGAATAAATTGAGATGCAATTAGATTTGATACATGAAGAGGAGTTAGTAGAAATATTGGTTTATAGAATTAAAGAATTAAGGAATAAGAAATTTCATTGACTGAAGTTTTGAGAAAAAATCACAAGGTTGAAGAAACCGCTTGGGAGGCTAAGAAGAAAATAAGGAAGAAATATCCGTAAATGTTTGGAACAGTACGCATTAAAAATTCGAGGACAAATTTTCTTAAGAGGGGGAGAATTGTAATATCCCAAATTTTGGCCAGTGACCAAAATGTAATTTTTGAAACTTTTGGAGTTAAAGTATAAACTTTGGAAAACTTTGAGGATTAAAGTGTAAATTTCCCCAATAAGTTATTTTATTCAGTATAAGAGTGAATCGGATCGAAATAAGTACCTTGATATCAATTTTAAGAATTAAGATGCAGAAAAAAGTACCGAATTTGGATCAACTAAATTGTTAAGCGTGCTCAGGCCAGGGAAATACAAGGATGGGTGACCTCCGGGAAGGTCCCATAAAAGTGTTTCTGATCAATATTTTGGACTCAGTAAGAGTAGATAAAATTCGTATGGATTATCGATAAAGGATTTCTAAGAGAAATTTTATTCTATGGAAATTTTTGGTAATTATTCGAATAGTAGACTAAGTTAGGAAAATTCAGTCTAAGTCATTGGGAAATGATTTTTTTATGAGATGGTAGTGTGGATTTCCCGAATATGGAAATATAGAATTTTTGGAAATTTTGAAAGTTAAAGGAATAATCTAATTTTTTATTATTTTGAAGTGTATTTATGTTATTATTGATGTTGGAGATGTGAAATTGAAGTTAGAATGCAAAACTGTTGTTAAATCGAGTTAGTGACCATTTTGAACAACTGTCAAAGTTAAGTGACCAATTCGGAAATGAGGTTTTAGAGAAGGATTAAATTTGATTTTTAGTTGAAATAATAGAATTCAAGTGGTAATGTTAATTTGAGGACTAAATTGCAAAGTTAAGAAGTTTGAATCCTCATCTTTGCATTTTAGTGACTAATTTGGACATAAGGGAAAATTGGGGGATCAATGTTGAATAATTATTTGATGAAAAAGGGTGATAAGTTGATGGTTTGAATCAAGTGTTGGGACCAAATTTACAAATAGCAAAGCAAGGAGATATTAGTATAAAGTTTGAAGTTACTTATAGAAGTTGTGTAGGAAAACTGGATTGGGCTGTAAGTTTAAAACTTCACTATAAATTCTACAAAAATGGTTAGAAGGTGAATTTTATACTGATGTAAAGATTTGTTCGTCTAGTTTCACCTCCAACAAAAGGAAATTGATTTTGAGTTCCTAGTTAAAAGATATGAATTTTTAAGTGGTGAAAGGTCAGAAAACAGTATGGCAGTCTGTTCCGAAATTAGCATTGGAAATTGAATTGAAAATTTGCCATAAACCGTACAAGTTGAATTTGGGCTATTAATTTATATGGTTGAAAAGATTATTGAATCTAGTTTCTTTTAGAACAAACAGAATCAAATTTCGAGTTGTAGATTATTTTATAAAAATATTTCTTTGAAGGTATTGCAATCTACCAAAAAAATGAGAAATGATACATTTTGTATCTAAGGTTTATTAGTAAGCTTGAAAAGGGTTAATGAATGTTCTAAATGGATATTAAGGACCAAAATGAGTTTTGGACAGTATAAGGAAGGAAAGAGGAAATTTGTATATTCGAATGATTAGATTTGATAGCATGTTTGAAAAATTGTTAGATTTAAATGTAACAAATGTTGTTTATATTCATGTGATAAAAGAAGTTGGATCCGAATTAAAAGAAGATTTGAGGTACTATAAAAGGAAATGATCAACAAAGCTTAGCGAGGCATATTAATAAATGGCCCAGGTGAGTGCATTTCTAAATGTTTGCATTACATTGAAAATGGCATTGCATTTCTTTATAATGCATGATATGATACAATGCTCGACATGGCAAGCTTGATGGAATACCAGGTATGAATTATTATTTGCATAAATGATGATGCATTATGCATACATGAAATATGGATAATGACAGGATTAAAATGAAACAAGATACACCCTGGGGATCCAAGCCCATAGTGCAAAATGCAGCAACGAGGTGTTTAATATAAGGAGCAAAGAGCGTCCTTATATGAGGAGAAAAAAATGTCCACTCGAGTAAGTACTCCCAAGGAACTACGGTGCACATAGGCTACGGGGTTTCCATGGACCTCTAGCCAGACACAATGATAAAAATAACAAGATGATTACATGGTAGATCATGAGCATGCAAATGACTGCATGATGATACATGATTCATATGATAGAGATGATACATGACAGAGATATTACAAGATTCATGATACAGACGTTACATGATTGCATGATACATGAAAAAGATGTTACATGATTTCATGATACATGAAAAAGAAGTCACATGTTACATGACTAAGAAGTACATGACTTATGAGACATGAATATTACATGATATATGATAGAATCCATGTTATGCAAATGATGGCATAAAGAAGCATGCCCATGATAGAGTACATGATATGCAAATGATTGCATAATGAAAACATGACCATGAAAGAATACATGACATATGTACATTGTGATATACTTGCCATGTTATAGAGAAAACGAAATGCACTTATATATATGACATACTGTATTACATTATTTCATGATTTTTAAATAAATAAGTTTAACTGCCTCAGTAAGTTTGTACTTAGCGTGTGTCTTATGTCACACGTAGGTTTCCTGGAAATTGTCTATCGAGGAGGAGCAGAAACTTGGGAAAAATCAAGTTACTACAATAGGTTCAATAAGTACGTCTTTAACATAATTTGATAGACTAGTGGGCATGTAAGTATTTTAAAAATGAATTGTCTACAACATAAGTTTACAACGTAATTATATGCCTTTATGGATGGATAAGTTTAGAAATACAAATTGTTAACAATAGCAAAATTAGCTTACATAGTTTTAAAATCAATAAAGGGTCTAGGCAGCTTACATAATTTTCACCATGAATTATATTTTTATTCCAATAATTCAATTAAAAATTTTGTAAACCAATTCAGGGTCAAAATTAGCTGCAACTAGACGACATAATTTTAAATTTAAAACTGAGAAAGGGTTAAACTACAGATTAAATTTTGGTATAAAAAATTTTAAGTCAAGATTTCTTCCAATGATTTCATAGCATCTTTAATGTATATTCAGTCTACGAGTATACGTTAAGGGTGTTACAGCACCGACGAATAGATCTTCCAAATTTTCACTTGAATAAATTCGTCAAATATTTATATTTATATTCAACTAAAGATCATAAGAGAGAAAACCTTGAGAAAATATGTTTTGTTCTGTCTCCTTTGATGTATCCACCGTTTAATAGACATATAAATTTTGTATTATCTTCATACAAGATAGCTTGCTTCTTATCTTGTGAAAGCAAATCTCATACCTTCTAGATATGTTGGGTCAATAGTCTTAGCGATACACATTTTTAACTTATCTTGTGCATGAGAATTATTTCTACATAATTCTAAAGAGACATCAAATAATGTTTGAAGATCTAAAGATAATGATCTTTGTAGCAGTTAGATAACACTTTTGAACCAACTAAGATCTGACACTTCTAGATCAACTAAGATACATTGCTTCTGGACCAACTAAGATATGATTCTTCTGGAGTTGTGAATGGAGCAAATTTGGTTTGGAGGGATGTCCCTATAACTAGTCTCTACAGTACCTGATCCAGATTATTCAATCAATGAATTGGATGCCGGTGGTTAAACAAAAAAAAAGATATGGTACTTTTGGACCATCTAAGATACAATTCTTCCATACCAATGATTTCTTTCTCTTTATTTCAAAGACAAAATATATCTATTCGTATTTAATAATCCTAAAATCATCTTGGTACTCAATAGGTACAATTTATTCATATTGAATCTTTTAAGATTCTCTTACTATATGTCCATTTGTAGATTAAAATCATATTTAAGTGCTCGATCTTTAGGTCAAGAAAAAGTTTGATTTCAATATTCTTTTTCTTAAATACTTTCCTTGAATAATCAAAATGCTTTTGAATCTTTTCAAGAGTTCTAATAATATTATAACAAATATTGATCCAAACAATGCACATAAAAATATGATCATTCTTATAATAATTTTTGCAATAGCGGTTTCAGACAGTGTTGCTACCGCTATACAGCGGCTAAGGGTATAAATGAACCGAGCTTGAACGAACAAGGCTCTATTCGTGTTTGATTATTTATTTTTTAAGGTGTTAATGTTCGATTCTGTTGAGATATTTGATTTTGATATGACTTAAATTAAAAATGATTTTGGACTTAAACTATGTTGCAAAAATATTTCAAAAGTCCATTAACCTCAAAAATATGTTCGAAAGGGTTTTAAAGGATTTTTGACATGTTTAAATACTTTCAAAATAGCCAAAGTATCAAAAATAGGCTTTAAGTACCATTACATCTTCCTCGTATCAATACCCAATTGCTTGTAATGCACTGAATTTGGGCCTAGATGTGGGCTAGATCAGGTTAGGGGTCAAGGGTACCGATTTAGACAATTCGACTAGTTTCGGGAAATTAAATCTTAAAATGATTTTGGATTGAAATAAATTATGGGAAAATGAGGGAAATTACTTAATTAATATTTTAAGTAATTGGGTAAAGTCAATTTGGGATAATTAATATGATTTTATGACATTTCAGTCTTGTGACTAAATTGAAAGATTTCAAAATTGCTTTTTGGTGACTAAATTGAAAGAGGATCAAAACTTAGAATCTTCAAGGAGCTATTTGACCACTAAGTTTTTATCAGATTTCTCTCTTGATTTGGGTTATTTTAAAGTGTTTTAAAGGTAGTTTTATAAACAATTGAAAAAGATTTAATAAAAAGGAATTTTGGTTAACTAAATCATTTTCTTATGTAACCACTTTTCATTCCATATTTTCTCTCTACTTTATCAGCAACCAAACTATCAAAACCTTTCTAAAAATTATAGGAATGAATCTCTTTTGATTTCTCATTTGATTGCTTTGATTTCCTCAACTAAATCAACTTGGATTTCATTAAAGCCTTGTCGAACAAGGGAGAAATCAACAATTAGAGGTGATTTTTGTTTTGTCTCCTCTAATTAAGGGTTATTTACTGAAATTCTCAAGTTCTTGATCCTTTGTTATTGATTTATGTTAAGAAATTATGATTTTAATATGGATTTATTGGTTAAATTGAGTTTTCTTGGAAAATTGATAGAAACTGAAATGGATCTATTTTGGTGATGGATTTAATTGATTTATATCTAAATTTGGATGTATTTTAATGTTGAAAGAGTTGATTAATCAATCTAAGCCCGAAACTATGTGAATTGTTAGTTTTCTAGGTTGTATATAGTTGGTTTTTGGCTTGATCTTGTCGCTGTAGTGTTGCTGGAGGTATAAGGACGTGTTTAAAGTGTTTTTGGATGTTAATTGATGATGTTAATGTGCTAGAATCATTAGATGTTGGATGGGCTTTGATTAGGAAAGGTTTGGTGGTGTTCTTGATGGTTTTAGGAAGGTGTTGAGTGGGATCTTGTAAGGCGATGTTGTGTTTGTTGGTCGCTGGAGGTTTGTGTTATAGAGATGTGTTTTAATCATCTATGGTTGGTTGGGTAAAGCAGGAGAGTTGAATCCTTTGGCTTTTGAAGAAGGTGCGGAAGCTTCAAAGGCTTGATTCGCGCATCAACAAGCAAGCGTTGGATTGTTGGTGAGTGGAAAACTATTTTGCTATTGTTAAAAGGTTTGAAAAGGAGTTGTGGGAGTTTAGATAAAGTTTGACACACTTATCTAAGCTCGAAAGTAAGTATCAGTTGAGTTTCTCTCGGTTTTGGCTTTCGCAAAATGAAATCTCTTGCACATGTTATGGTTTTGATTTCTCACTGTATTATGCATGTTTACAAATGAATTATGATGCAAATGATCATTGATGATTACTTTTAGGAATATCATATGATTTATGCAAGCATTTTGAGAATATGAAAATATATAGTTTAATGTATTTGTGGAAGATTGATTTGATGCATATGTAGAACAGTGAGGTAATGTTGTTTATTGAATATACTGGCAAGTGGCTATGTTTAAAATGATATCGAATATAGTTGGCATGCCATAGGGTTTAAATTGAGGTAGAGACTGAATCCATGATACATGTTCTGAAAATGATTTAAAAGTGCATATTTGAGATGTCGAGAAAAACATGAGATGTTTTGCCATGAGATATTTACATGTGATTTGATAGAAATGGTTTTAAATGCATTGATGAGTGCTTTGCGATTCCCCTCACTAAGCTTATAGCTTACACCTTTTTTTTCCTCATCAATGCAGAGAAATAGCTTTCTCAGACGGCACACGAGCAAGGGAGGATCCAAGAAACACATTGATTCAAAGTATGGTTTTATATACATTAAGTAGTAATAAGAAGGCAATGTGAGCGGGTTATTTGGGAGATGTGTTTTGAGATACTCCTTGTTGTAATAAGTTTGGTTGGATGTTTTGGTTTAAAATCAAGCTTTCTATGTTTTAAATGTTATATTTATGTTGTATTTTGAAGCATGTTGTTAATTTGTAGCAAAAATGATCAAAATGTATATTTATGACCTCTTATAGCCTTTGTATGAACTTAAGACTAAGTTGTAAGGCCTTTTTAGATGATTTTGTTGCATATTTTCACCAGTTCGTGCTCTTGGTACCGATACAGCCCATATCGTACCGATACGACATTCAACCAATACCGATACGAACGTCCCGTATTGGTACACACAGTAAAAAAATGACAGCTTTGTCTCTTTTTTGCCTTGCTCTGTGCACTTATTGATATACTTTATGTATGGCATGTTTATTGATTTTTTTTGTATTTATTTCATTTATTTATTTATTTGAAATTCAATATATTTCTCTTGAATGTTTGGACTAACATTCTTTTACTGCTTGATTAAGGAGGAACCATTTTTTTTAAATTCTTTCATGTTAAATCTTATATTGGTCTTTTCTCCATTGTTATCTTGTACCAACAAGTGATTTCAAACTTAGTTTTGAATTATTTTTGATAAAACAAAAGGGGGAGATATGTTTGAAAAATTCAATTACAAAAAGAAAAGGTGAGCTTTAATATTTTTCTAAAATATTATAGTTTTCTAAAATTATTTTTATGAGGAGAAATTTCAAAAACAATTTTTCAAATAGTTTCGTTATATAAAAAATGAGAGATTGTTGAGATATTTGATTTTGATAAAACATAAATGAAAAATGTTTTTGGACTTAGACTAATTTGCAAAAATATTTCAAAAGTCCATTATCTTGAAAAAATATGTTTGAAATGTTTTAACGGGTTTTTGACATGTTTAAATACTTTCAAAATAGCCAAAGTGTTAAAAATTGGATTTGAGAACCGATACGATCTTCCTCGTACCGATACGGTCTTCCTCGCACCGATAGTCAACAGCTCGTACCGTTACAGTTGCCCTGTACCGATACGCCTTATGTTCCCTAAGTTTTTAGATTTTCTAGTAGCTATTTTACCACGACAAGCTTAGTCATACCGATACACATGGTACTATACTGATACGCAAGTATCGCGTACCGGTACATGGTGTTTTAAATGCCCAACGACTCTTTCTATAGAAGGCATGTACCGATACTAATATGCCCAAAGTGCATTTAATGGTGGAAATAAAGTCTCCAACGACTAGTAATGGTCATGAAGCCATTATAGGGTTTAAAAGACCTTTTCAAACATCCATGGAACAACAAAAACATCATTGACGACATTCATGTATAGAGAAAGTGTTTTGTTCTTGTAAAGTCTATTTTTTCATTAGAAATCACTAGTGAGCCAAATTGTCACATTTGCTCAAGTGTTAGGTTTTGGGTGAGAGCTAAATTGTGCAGACACATTTTCCTTGTGAGGTTTTTCATTGTTTCCTAATTTGTATTCTCTTAGTGAGAAGTGTATCAAAGCTTTGGGGTAAAAGTGTTTCAAAGTTTGTTAAGGTTATCTCCTTGAGTCTAGAAAAAGGAAAGTCAAATTAGTGAATTTATAGAAAATCCTTAGTGTGGATAGCTAAGGTAGTGAAGGTATATTTGGTTGTGAAGTGGAACCACTATAAATCATTGTGCAAATTTTATTTTTCTTATTGCTTCCACCACAATCACTCAAAGACAGATTCACCCCTCTTGGCGAATTCGGTTGATCGTTCGAGCCCAGTAGGTTTGTTTAAAATTTTAATATCGTGTTCATTTTAGTTTATTTATTTTTGAAGGTGTATGTGTTCTTTTATTTAGTGTTCACAAACATTTCGTTTATATGTTCATGAACATGGTCGTTTATATCTTTGCCAAAATGGTGAAATCACAACACTAGCCCATAAGCTTCTTAGTTTTACAATTTGAACTCTAAATTTTACCATATGTTCAATTTAGTCCCTACCTTCACCAATATTTAAATGTAATAAAAAAGAAAATGGGGAACCAAGTAAACGAGGTTATAAACGAGCCGATAAATCTACTTGTTCATGAACATAAGCGAATCGAACACACCTATTTTCTTGTTTATTTATTTATTATACAAAAATATTTTTTTTGTTTATAATAATTTATTTAGCTTAAAAAACAAATGTTATACGAACGGTTCACAAATAGTTCATCGATCGCACTATTCATTTACACCCATAATAGCAGTCGATATTGCGGTAGCAGGTCGCTATATGAATTCCTGTTGGATAGATATGTATATATATATACACATACAAGATCCTCATTTTTCTTCTTTACTTCTTTAGAATTTATATGCAAAAATTTTTTGATATTTTTTTTCCATTTCTCTTCTTTTCTCGTATTGACATAACTTATCGAGATCTCTTGGTCATTTTGATCTTCATTTCAGGTAGCTAAAACTCTTCTAGATTTTTATTATTAGTTATGTCTTGGGTCTATTTATGATCACCTGTCTCTATTATATAAGCATCTTAACTACTTTTCTTTTACGATAATTTTAACCTTTGAAACCAATTCAACTATTATGCTTCAGGCATGATTTACATTAATTTGCTAAAAAATGTTATCCTTTTGGGATTTTAAATCTAATTTAGAGCATTTTCAGCTGGTGTATGAGACGTGATTACTCTCATTAGGTCAGTAAGAGCTTTTGACAGTTTAATTTTCATAAATTACCTTTTGAACTTCTAGTTCATATACAAAGATCTAGATGATGACAAATCATTTTCCTTCATCCAATTGTTTATTTTGCCCCCTTAATCTTGAGAAAATATATAATCAAAATATAATAGACAAATCATGTTGTAAATAAATCTCTAATTAATGTTTAATATATTTAAACATAAAAGGAGACTCGTGCTCAATATATATTCTCAAAACTTTTCATATGCTAATTTTGTGCGTTGTGGTGGAGCAATCCAAACATATATCACACATTCAAAAAAATTATAAGATGGGAAATATATGGCTTTCTGACCAAAAAGGTAATCATAATGGGGAGTTTTATTATATAACCCATTGGCTTGATGTGTATACGTGTTATTGTAAGTGAAATACCATATGGATAATACATGTTTTGTTCACATTGTTTAGCTATTAAAAAGAGGCACTCAATTAAAATTCCGCTAAGCTGTTATGTTCACAATCAATAAGTTTTGTAACAGTTATTTCAACTAATATATAATATAATATTTAAAAGACTAAAATATAAACCCACTAACTTTAGTAGGACATATAGTCTTAATTGCATAATCTGAATATTTTTTTCTAATCAATCTCACAAACTTTTGTTTATAGTTTAAAAATACATATTTGATTCTCTTGTAGATGAATATACTAATTTCATATAAAAACTTTTCATATTTGTGATAAATGAGCCCATATTTCATTCATATATGTAAGAAATTCAGTCTCAACTTCAACACAAAAACTTTAGGTTCTTTAAGTGGTGTTCTAATAAATCAATTTCTTTGAGAACTAGTAGTACAAGAACTTTAGGCTTTTTCAATATATATTCATGTGAATCTCAATAACCTTTTCGCATCATTATTGATCAAGATAGTCTAACCGATCATGCCAACTAGTTTGACATAACATGTGTTTCAACTTTAACATATATGTAACTTGTAAGCTTCAAGTTTGATGATTGCCGTGCAACAATATGCTTTGACTAATGTTGTAACTTTAGTGCAATCATACACATCATTGAAGTAATAAAGTGGCCACTAAAAGTGTCAAGATATCATTCAACTAAACAATCTCTTGATTTGGAAAAGAAAACATACTAGTCTGATCGGAGATCTCGAACACAACGACAGCTTTCTCTTAGAAAATCAATCACTAATGTTGCTTGCTAGTTGGTCGTCCTTCGATTTGAAGCTCAAGCTTCCATTAATGGAGATTAGCTCTTAGTGGAGAAGAAGGTGTGAAAAGTGTGATATTTAATCCCCAAAGATGATAAAGATTCCTTCTCCCTCTTTAAGGTGCATCTAATATAGTACTTGAAAGCCAATCCTCTAGAAAATAAGAGTACTCCACCTCTTTTAGGCAATGAGAATGCTCCATCTTGGTTTTACATTTTTTTCCATCCAATTACAACTCATGTCGGCTCATCCATATTCAAACATGCTTTTACAATATTTCTGGGTGTAATGCTTCCTAATATATGGCCACATCGTTGAACGCATCAGCCTTGGCAGTAACTCTAAATATGTTAACACTTAGAGAAAATTTATGCATCAATATCTAAACAATATATATAGGCAATTAGATGGAAATTAATATAATATCACTTTATTTAATATGAACATCCACGTAATGCAATATAAGGAATTTATATGCAAAACACTAAAGAAAATGCTAAAGAATAAGCTAAATGAAGGCTTAAAGAGATACAAATATAAATCCTTTTAAGAGTTATAACAACCCTAAACCTAAATCTTTACTTGTCCTCGAGCAAACATAATGCATTGACAGATGCTACAAAAAAGTTAAAATAAAGATCAGAAACATTGAAGATCATATTCCCTCAATTCTCTGTAAAGTTAAAACCCTCCAAACTTAAGTGCACAAATCTTCAAAAGCTCGATCCAAGTTACATCATAAAAACTCATGCTAAGCAAAGAATTTTGAATGTATTTGTATGTGTGCATTCAATAATATAGCATTCTAAGAACCCCTACGGTAGATATCATTTCCATTTAAAAAAGCTATGCATGATTTCCATTTTAACACAATTACACAACCTTTTAGGGATATAATAGAACAAAATCACTGCTTAAGATGTTTTGTTTTGTAATGCTAGCCATGTAACCACTCTTATTGAAGCATATGAGTTTCCAAAATAAACTATGTATTACAATGTTTTGTGTTCAAAATATCTAAAACAACCAAAACTTAGCAAGTGACTTTCACATTTTACCAAAATTCAACAAAAAAAAATCTGCCATCATTAGTATGGAGATAATCAATTAATTATGTCATCACGTATCATAGGGAATCACTATTTCTCAAGCATGAATTCATAAAAAAATCAACAGTTCCAAAGTTGCCACATTTTTGATGCATTACACAGAAACAAACAAAATACACTATGAACTTTTCACCCTAAAACCTAAATGGCACATTATCCTTTATGCATTCAACATGATGAACATAAATATGTACAAACAACTAAAACTGGTGAGATGTGTCTTTGGTCGATACTGGTATATCATATTTTGCCTTTTTCTTTCTCTGTTTCTATGCTTCCTCTTTCCTTTGATGGAATTGAGCGCCTTGCTCAAAGAATCCCCCAATCTTTTATTTTCTACAAAACAAAATGAAAAATGATTTTTAGAAAAAATTAGATTTTTAAATCGTTGTAGTTCTTCATCACATCCATTCAGATGTGGGAGTATTGCTTTAGCCTTAAAATCATGCTTGTGTCTCCCTCGTTTGTGCTTCTTTTTCTTGGTCCATCTCTTTGGCAATTTCATGTACATTCATAATAATCCACTGTCGTTATCATTTAGCTTCACTCTTCTCCCAATGTGTGGTAGGTTCTTATTTCTTTTACATTTTGTGTTCGATTTTCTTGCCCTTATTTGCTTCAACTATGATTCTATTAATGTTGTGCCTTTGTCTCTTTCTTTTTCAAGGTTTTTTAAGGAAATGTCACAATATTATCTTATGGTGGTGTCAAGTTTGTTTCAGTATTCTCATGCTTCTCTATTTGGTTTTCTTCCTCTTTTCTTTCTTTACCACCTTTTTCAGCAAAGGCTCTTTCTCCTTTTGTGTGCAATTATGTTCTTAAATCCATCAATATTGAATGTGTGCATAATAATAAACATGCTTCCTTTATTGTAACAAATGTCCTTTCCATTGCTCTTTGAAATTGTTGAAACATTGTTAGCAATTTTCTACTCTTACTGGAAGACAAAACAATAGATATCATGAGAGGCAATGTATTTCTTGTTGAATTTGATTCTTCGATAAAAAATTAGATCGAGACACAACAATTGCATGAGTATGCATCGACTAATTCTACCAGCAAAGCAGACATCAATTGCTTTAATAATGTAGTCAACATTGATTTACACCCTTCAGTGATTGAAAAGATCTTAACTTTTTTCTAATCTTACAATTGGCTTAGATTCTATCATCTCAACTTCTTCCTCTAAAATCACAAACGCTTCCAGATTATGCTGCCACAATTGCTTCATGATCATTTCTTTCAGACTTTGTTGAGACATTGTGTTGTTCAGATATAGTGAGCTTTGTTGCGATATTGTCCTTACACATTGTGATGATCTTTTTTATCTCTTGGATCATGTCCTCTTGATGTTGACACCTAACATCATCTTCAACAATATATCATCGAACAAAGATTCAAAAGATTATAAAGGTTTTTATGGTTGAAGCATTTCTGATACTACACCCAAGTTGTTGTGAGAAAAATTTCCCACCATCTTGACGTGTCCATGAGGAATTAGGTTGCTTTAGTGGTTGACTGAATTGATGGAGCAATTCTGATGTGGCAACATACCCATTATGAACATGACAATATACAACTTTTGGATTATGCCATGAGACATCTTGTTGATGCTCTCACTCTGGAGTTTAATTGTGGTGAGGATGACCATAATGTGGTGATGACATTGGTTGATATATTTATGATGATGTCACAAAGCCAATGTGCTTACAAAGTCATTTATCTACTTGACTATGCCACAAAAAATTGGTTTTCGGTTTAACCCTTGGTCGAAGGAATTTGATTACGAGTTGTTTCTCATGTTGTATTTCCCCGTGTAGAAACATGACCCTCAATTATATGGGAAATTTTCTATCCAGAGCTTATTACCACAATAGATACAAGAACTGCACGGTGTCTTTATTGAAGCAGGCAACTTGAATAATGTAGCTACTTTTTCAAAGAGTGACGAGATAGCCTACAAAAAAATTAAGAAAACTAAAAAGAAAAATTAGCAAGTTAGTCTAAATAAAAACAAACAATAAAAAATCAAACACACATTACCAATCACTGAAAATGGCTCCAAAAATTTGATCGCTGTGTAGTAGTTGTCTAAATATGCTTTGGCTGATATCACAACTTTAGTGCAAGTATACACTGTTGGAATATGGAAGTAAAATAACACAATCTTTTCGAGAGGAAGAAAAATATATTAATGAACTTCACATAACACTTGGAAATTTCTTGGAATACAATTGTTTTGCTTCATCACTTACAATCCTTTATATAGTGATTGTAGGTGACTATTGGAACAATTACATCTCTTCATTTACATCTATTCATCATGTAAAGGCACATTTATTCATGATGAATAGTTACATCCATTCATCAATATAGGTTTCTAAAAGAGTTGCACCTAATCACTAAAAGGTTCATGAAGAGTCACTTCTAATCATAAAGGTTCAAATTATGAACTTCAACACTCCCCCTTAATTTGAACATTTCTTCGTCACACTCAGATTTCCATGTTAGATTAATGTACTTTGGTACTTCTAAATTTTTCATCAGTATCATCATCTTGATTATTAGGAGATCATTTCCTTCCTTTACTATCTCTGTATCTAGCTCTCCTCCATTTGTCATGTAACTCATCATAGTTATAATCTCTATCATTGTCTCGATCACTGTAACAACGATCACATTCTTTGTGTCAATTGTATTGAGAATCATAATAACAATCATGGTCATGATAATGTTCATGCTCTCGCTTGCGCTCCTTGTAACGTTTACGCTCACGGTCTTTATCACAATCTTGAGTCTTGGACTTCTTCTGCCAAACTTTTACATCTTCTTTTCCGTCCATTAAATGGTCCTCACTAGACTTACAATTAGTATGTTCACTTGCTAATCGATCATCTTTCATTTTCCCACCTTGCCATTTTCTTCACATGTCACATTTTCTTGATACTTATCTTTGTATCTTCCATCTCCATGCTTCTTATTATTTGCATGCTCTTGTGGCAAATTTACTGTCTTAAGCCATCCTTCATTACTACTTTTGCAGTCAAACTCTGTGTTAGCAACTATATCCATCATGCCCCCATCATTCGTGCAGTATTCCTCGTCGACATTCACCAATACTTGTTCTAAATTGGTTTGTAGAGAATTTGCCGTGGCTTCATTCATCTGCACCAAGTCCCACCATAATTGGTTCTCAAAACAAAGGTTTTAACCCTTTCTGTAAGAATCCAGTTTAGTTTCCTCATTCTTTGAATCTCATCGTCTTTCTCCTTTAGTTTTTCTTGTGGCTTTGCAAACATAAGGGAGATTCTTTTAGTTGTAGAATAAAATGTTTGTAGTTGTGTTTCTCGAAACATAATTCCTTCCTTGACATCTTTTAGCTTTATTCTTTCGTAATCAAGATCTCGCATTGCTACATTTATTTCAAACTCAAGTCCATCAACTTTAGCACAGGCTCTTCCCGGGCCACCTTCTCAGTCTCAAGTTATTTCCTCAATTCATTCATTTCATGTTCAAGTTCTTCCTGTAACCCCCTTGACCCAGCCTAGCCGCCAGACCGAACAGAGAAAGCTACATTAGGTTTGCCGAAGCAAACCGGAGAGATACAACGAAACCCTGTCCATTTTTTTTTCTTTTTATCTTATCTAGATGCCAATTATTAACCCTACGTGTACATGCAAGCATCAGGTGTAACCCCAACACAATCATGTATCAATTTGACATCCAATTGATCATATTCGCACCTTAGGGACCAAATTGCAAATACAAAAAAATTGCGAGATTTCAGACCACTTTTAAATTACCAATCTTTAATTAGTCAGGTTCTGAACATTCATCTCAATCTGATCATTCAAGCTCATACAATTGCATTGACAAGATTCAGGGACTATAATACAAAGATAGCAAAACTGCCAAGCTAACAATAACAGAAAGCGGTTATCTGTACCGATACAGGTGAGCCCATATCGATACGGTTAGAAATATCCCGTTTCGATACACTACCAAGTCGTTCCAATACATCCAACCAACTTACCGAACTTTTGAATCTTTGACAACTGTACCGATATTGTCTCTTATGCGTTTCGGTACGCAGGCTCGTGTTGAAAAAGTAGAATCCAGTGACTAAAAAGCGTACCGAAACGCCCCTTGCCGTACCAATACACTAAGGCCAAAATAGCCTTGGCATATCAAAACACACTTGAACTGTACCGATCCCTCAAGCCAGAAAACGCCTAGTCGTACCGATACGGTCCCCCGCGTATCGGTACGCCTGGACTTGTATTGTCACATTTTGCTGATTTCTCACTTCAAAAGCATACTCAAACCACTCTAACATGCTTTAAACACAGTACTAACATGTCAAACATATCTCATGCCAACTAGTATCACCCATCTAGCAACACAATCAGAACTTAAGCATCAAAGAGGAAATCCATAGGCATGCTTCCTATTTGCATCCAACCAACATATCAAAAAGGTAAACCATCATCAAAAACAATCCTTAAAGGCCATTTACAATCAAAGAGAAATTAAAGAAACATGCTCAAACAGGGAGTTTCACAAAACATCTCCCAAAACACAACAAGTACCCCATTGCCATTATTCATTATAGTCTAAACCAAAACATACTTTGGTAACAAGTCTTGCCAAGATCTCCTTGCTTCTAGCTGCCTTCCAAGACCTCAATTTTCTACATTGATGAACAACGAGAGCGTAAGCACACAAGGCCTAGTGAGGAGTGCTCAAAACAAACACCGTCAATGCGTTTAAAACCATTTACATAACATCATTCTTTAAAACATCATCATGCCTCTTTAAAAACATGTACTTTACGTCATTAAAAACCAGCATGCTAAACATATGCTACATGTATCATTAACCAACAGCAAGTTACATTGCTAACCCCCCCACTTAAGCCTTCCCATGCATTACTACCAAATGCAAAGCTTAAGGAGAAACATGTATAAATCACATTATACAACATAAAGCATTTCAATGATACATTAACAATTATATTGGCTTTCAAGTGATCATTTAACTAGTCCAATAACAAAAGAGTTCATCGGATACACTGATTCAACAAGTGTTAACCCAACACTTCAATCCATCTCAACCGGAATAGCAATACAATCATAATCGCGGTACAATAACAACTGGGTACAATAACAACCCACAAGGATACTAGTCCCTCTCATCGGTTAGATGCTTAACCCACTAACGGGAGTATTCGGTACCGTTAAACCCCTATACCGTTAGGGTACTTGGATGGAGTATTCGGTACACAATATAAACCCCTCAACACCCAAGGCGACTTATTTACAGTGCACTCAATCCTATGGCCGACCAACTATATCCAATAATAATTTTAAAACCACATCACTTAGCAATATAATTAACCAATTAACATTTGCCTCACTATTTTAACAAGCATTAAACCATGTCATTTATCCAAAGCAACAATAATGCTTTAAAACACAAGTATAAACCATACTTACAAGGATCACTTACCATGTGCATCCTTCAGCAAAATATGCTAAAAACAGTATATCCAATACTTCAAAACATGCTTGAACAATATATAACATGTAAATCAAAACAAGTGCATAAAACCATTTCAAACTAGTACGACCGAGAGAGTACAACCACTTTATACATACTTTCGAGTCTAGGTAAGCATTTCAAGCTCTACCTTAACTTCCAAACTCTGTTCTCAAAACAACAAAATGCTTTAAACCACGTTTGCACTCACAGATACACGAAACCTCAATTCGTC
Organism: Hibiscus mutabilis; assembly: GCA_019671005.1. Lineage (NCBI taxonomy): Eukaryota > Viridiplantae > Streptophyta > Magnoliopsida > Malvales > Malvaceae > Hibiscus > Hibiscus mutabilis. The sequence goes on from CM033720.1 coordinate 23,812,182, forward strand.
GATGCGAAATCAAGAATATGAAGCCTCCAATGCTTCTCCAATCACTTTCGGATCAACCTCCCCTATTTTTACCACAAAACAATAGATGATTATTGCATCATAATGCATTCTAAACACAACAGCTACAATACTTTTCGGATTCCCACAAAACCTTAACAAATAACCCTCTTCAACAACCGAAAACATAACCAAAACACTTCAATTCACAACCCAACCAACATCTATCAATATAACATCACTTTCACCATCAAAACAAATCTAAAAATAGATTCAAAACAACCTACTACCTACAACAACCTTACAAACATATAAACACCACAAAACCTCAAAACTAGCAACCTAAACAAATAGAGATTCTTAAGTTTCAGGATTCCATTGATAAAAACCACTTATCAACATTATTAAACATCCAAAATATGAATCAAAGCAACCTCACTTACTGGAAATCAGATCCAATTCGCGAATCAACTCATTTTTCCCAAATAACTCAATTAAACATTGGAAAATCATCAAAACCATATTAGAAACACAAAAACAAGGATCAAATGCTTGGGAATTTCAATAAAGAACCATACAATAGAGGAGATCTCGGACCTTACCTCTATTTTGAAGTTTATCCCTCAATTGATTTGTGAAAAGATAAGAAAATGCACGACTAATATAAGATTTTGTGTAATCAATCTTTATAAAACAATTTAAAACAATAAAATCAAGTTAAAAATCACCTCACCTCTAGAAATTTGATGAAATCTGAGTGTTTGGATGAGGAGAGAATGTAGAGAAAAAGTTGAGAGAAAATGGCATGATTTTTGTTTTGGTAACAAGTCTTGCCAAGATTCCCTTGCTTCTAGCTGCCTTCCAATACCTCAATTATCTGCATTGATGGACAACGAGAGCGTAAGCACACAAGGCCTAGTGAGGAGTGCTAAAAACAAACACCATCAATGCGTTTAAAACCATTTACATAACATCATTCTTTAAAACAACATCATGCCTCTTTAAAAACATGCACTTTACGTCATTAAAAACCAGCATACTAAACATATGCTACATGTATCATTAACCAACATCAAGTTACATTGCTAATCCTCCACTTAAGCCTTCCTATGCATTACTACCAAATGCAAAGCTTAAGGAGAAACATGTATAAATCACATTATACAACATAAAGCATTTAATGATACATTAACAATTATATTGGCTTTCAAGTGATCATTTAACCAGTTCAATAATAAAAGAGTTCATCGGATACACGGATTCAACAAGTGTTAACCCAAGACTTCAAGCCATCTCAATCGGAAAAGTGATACAATCACAATTGTGGTACAAAAACAACCGGGTACAATAACAACCCATAGGGATACCAATCCCTCTCATCGGTTAGATGCTTAACCCACTAACGGGAGTATTCAGTATCGTTAAACCCCTCTACCGTTAGGGACTTCGATGGAGTATTCGGTACACAATATAAACCCCGCAACATCCAAGGCAACTTATTTACAGTGCACTCAATCCTATGGCTGGCCAACTATATCCGATAACAATTTTAAAACCACATCACTTGCCAATATAATTAACCAATTAACATTTACCTCACTATTTTAACAAACATTAAACCATGCCATTTATCCACAGCAACAACCATGATTTAAAACACAAGTATAAACCATATTTACAAGGATCACTTACCATGTGCATCCTTCAGCAAAACATGCTTAAAAACAGTATATCCAATACTTCAAAACATGCTTGAACAGTAGATAACATGTAAATCAAAACAAGTACATAAAACCATTTCAAACTAGCACGACCGAGAGAGTACAACCACTTTATACTTACTTCCGAGTCTAGGTAAGCATTTCAAGCTCTACCTTAACTCCCAAACTCTATTCTCAAAACAGCAAAATGCTTTAAACCACGTTTTCACTCACCGATACACGAAACCTCGATTCGCCAACACGAAATCAAGAATCTAAAACCTCCAACGCTTCTCCAATCACTTTCGGATCAACCTACCCTATTTTTTACCATAAAAAAATAGAGCATTAATGTATCATAATGCATTCTAAACACAACAACTACAATCCTTCTCGGATTCCCACAAAACCTTCACAAATAACCCTCATCAGCAACCGAAAACATAACCAAAACACTTTGATTCACAACCCAGCCAACATCTATCAATCTAACATCGCTTTTATCACCAAAACACATTTAAAAACATATTCAAAACAACCTACTACCTCCAGCAACCTTACAAACATATAAACACAACAAAACCTCAAACCTAACAACCTAAACAAATAGAGATTCTTAAGTTTTAGGATTCCGTTGATAAAAACCACTTATCAACCTTATTAAACATCCAAAATATGAATCAAAGCAATCTCACTTACTGGAAATCAGATTCAATTCGTGAATCAACTTATTTTTCCCATATAACTCAATTAAACATTGGAAAATCATCAAAACCATATTAGAAACACAAAAACAAGGATCAAATGCTTGGGAATTTCAATAAAGAACCATACAATACAGGAGATCTCGGACCTTACCCCTATTATGAAGCTTCTCCCTCAATTGATTTGTGAAAAGCTAAGAAAACACAAGATTAAAGTAAGATTTTTTGTAATCAATCTTTATAAAACAATTTAAAACAATAAAATCAATTTAAAAACCACCTCACCTCTGGAAATTTGATGAAATCTGAGTGTTTGGCTTAGGAGAGAATGGAGAGAAAAAAGTTGAGAGAAAATGACGTGATTTTTGTTTTGGAAAAGATAACTAACTTTTTAACAAAATCATCTTTAATTATTAATTAAACCACATGTTAAAATAAGTAAAATCAAGGGAGAAATCATCAGAAACCAAATGGTAAAATAGCTCCTTAAAGATTCTAAGTATTTGACCCTTTTCATTTTAGTCACTAGAAAATCACAGTTTTCAAAACTTTCATTTTGGTCACTAGCCAAAATGTCCATCTTTCAACATCCTTTTTCAAAATTGATTCCACCATTATTAATTATATAATTAATAATGATTTTTAAACATTTTCCACAATTTTTCCAACACCAAAAATGTACGATCCCAAAACTGACTCGAATCTCTACTCTGGTCCACCGGACCGTCTAATAATCCACCAAACCGCTAAGCCCTAAAACCAGGGTGTTACACTTCCAATATTTTCCTTGCATCTCCCATGGCCTTTTGTTCTTCACACATGTGATTGCTTGCTTCATTGTCAATATACGATGTGCTTGCGTCATTGTTCTCTTCAGTCTTGAGTGTTAGCAATAATGTTTTCTCTTCAATATCTTGTTGATGTTTAATAAGATTCACCGTCTCTTCATTCTATTAGGATCACTTTGGAAATCCCAATAAAAATGACCAAATTTATGACAATTATAGCATTCAACATTGGACTTGTCATATCTCCTTTCATTTACTCTTTGATAATTCATTCTCCCTCTTCTCTGATTCCATGACGATGTGCATACATTATCGTTGGTACGATCTTTACGATCATCTCTTCCATATTCTCGTTGGCTATAACATCGACCTCGTCCATTTTGATTCTTTTCTTCTCAATTATTTTTCAAAGACACCTTGGCTTTGAGGGCTAGTTCAATGGACTCACCTTGTCTTCTATTGAATCTATCTTCTTGAGCTTGCAAATCACCCATAACTTTTTCAATAGTCATAGAGTCTAAATCATTTGACTCAATGAAACAAACCACATAATCAAACTTTGGAGTCAAAGAACGAATGATCTTTTCAATCACACGAACATCTTCTAAAATTTCTCCGTATCTCTTCATTTGATTAACAATAGCCACCATCCTTGAGTAATAATCTGAAATGGAATCAGATTCCTTCATCCACAAGGTTTCAAACTCACCTCGTAATAGTTGAAGTTGAACTTTCTTCACTTTGTCAACTCATTGGAGAGAATTTTTCAAAATCTCCCATGCTTCTTTTGCAATGTTGGCATTTGACACTTTTACAAACATCGAATCATCCAGACATTAGTGGATGAGGGTGAGAGCTTGTTGATCCTTCATCCTTGTTTTCGTCAAAGCCTCATTTTCTTATCGTGAAAATGATGCCTCATCTTGAGGAGACTCATAACCCTTATGAGTGATCTCCCAAGTATCTTGTGCCCTAAGTAAAGCCTTCATACGAAGACACCAATTTTTATAATTGTCTTTTGTAAGATGAGGGAATTGAAATGGAAACATACCATTGTTGGCCATCTTTTTTTACTATCAAGCCAAACTCTAATACCACTTTGTTGGAATATGGAAGTAAAATAACACAATCTTTTGGAGAGGAAGAAAAATATATTAATGAACTTCGTATAACACTTGGAAATTTCTTGGAATACAATTGCTTTGCTTCATCACTTACAATCCTTTATATAGTGATTGTAGGTGACTAATGGAACAATCACATCTCTTCATTTACATCTATTCATCATGCAAAGGCACATCTATTCATGATGAATAGTTACATCCATTCATTAATTTAGGTTTCTAAAAGAGTTGCACCTATTCACTAAAAGGTTCATGAAGAGTCACATCTAATCATAAAGGTTCAAATTATGAAATTCAACATACACATCGTAAAAGAACTAAAGTGACCACTAAAAGTGTCAAGATATCAATCCCACAAGGATTGGATATCGATGCACCTAAAATGCTATTGAGTGCAGTTAAAAATGACTAACAACCAAAAGAATAAATGTTAAAGGTGGGTGAAATGTATCGATCATTCAAATAACAAATAAACAAGTAAAGATAGAATCAAGATATGAGACCATCAAGGTGACTCGACGTAGCAAAGTAACATACAAAAGTCCCTATATATGATCGATAATTGTATGGATGAATATGAATGGATGCACCCATTACCGTCCCCACATTACTCATTGCACTCTTAGTTCTTATATTGAGGAACTACCCTATCTGGAGGCCTAATCCAAAGGAAAGCACTAATCAATCTCTCGACATGTCTTGACACAAACCACATCATAGTAAGGCTAAGAAATATTAGGAAAAAAGGTTTTCCCATTAACCTACTAAAATTCTTTGAATAATCTTTCTCCTCTCGAAGAAAAGAGCATTGTCCAACTAATCTACCTTCTCTCAAAGCCTACAAACTTGTATGAGCAATTCTCGTTGTCATTCACAGAATGAAGAGCACCCTTAATGGTTTATGATTTGAGTTTCTCTCAGAGTCATCAAAAGCTAATGAAGCAACTCATGTTGTTAACATCCATGAAGTATATAATTGAAATGAGTAAGGTTAAACAACTTAATGATGAAAAATCATTCATTGAAGAACTCTAAAAATGAAATAAAAATAAATCTCACCATCCGTAACATTTACCAAATAAAAAGGCCTTCTATATAAACTAAAAATCTCTTGATTTAGGAAAGAAAATATACTAGGATGATCAAAGATATCGAGCATGATGGTAGCTTCCTATAAGATATTAGTAGTCGGCATTGCTTGCTAGTTGGTCTTCATAGATTCAGAGCTCAAGCTGCCATTTATGAAACTTGGAGATTGAAGGAAAAGATGAAGGTGGAGAAGAAGGTGTGAAGAATGTGATCTTTATTCTCCAAAGATGATGAGGATTCTTTCTCTCTCTTTAAGGTGTATCTAATATATTACTTGAAAGCCAATCCTCTAGCAAATGAGAGTATTTTAGCTCTTTCGGCCAATGAGAATTTCCCACCTTGTTTTTACAGATTTTTCCAGCAGATTACAACTCATGACAGCTCATCCTTTATCCAAACAAGTTTTTACAACAGTTCTAGATGTTGAGCTTCCAAATTATGTGACTGTTATTCTGGGCGCAATGCTTTTAGATATGTGGCCACATCGATGAACACATCCGTCTTGGTAGCTACTCTAAATCTGTTAACACTTAGAGAAAAATTACAGAACAATATCTTAACAATATATAAGCAATTAGTTGAAAATTAACATAATCTCACTTTATTTAACATGAACATGCATGTAATACAATATATGAAATTTATACGCAAAACACTAAAGAAAATGCTAAAGAACAAGTTAAGTGAAGGCTTAAAGAGATATAAATGTAACTCTTTTTGGGATTTATCATTTACTACATCATGTGATTCAACTTTAATATATATGAACCAAATAAAATATATAATATATACCGACCAGTGTAGAACCCAGCAGAACCTATGTTACTTTAGTGGAGCCTCCGATCACTATATCAGGGATTGTCCTCAAAATCCTAACAAGGTTCCAAATCAAACTCCTGCAAATGCTAGCTCAACTCCTTCCATTCAAAAAAAGGTCCCAGACAAGCTCAGTCTGGAAATCAATGGAAAGGCAAAGGACAGCATTCGAATGCCCCTACTCACCAAGAATCTTGAGCTCCTGCTTGAATCTATCAATTCTAGGGAAAAGAAGATGAAGAATCACCCGATGTTATAGTAGGCACCGTTGAATTAAATTTGACTCCTATTTATGCTTTAATAGACTCGGGATCCACACATTCTTTTGTATGCTCAACCTTGATTGAAAAATTGAACTTAAAGCCTGAAATTGTAAAACAAAGCCTTGTAGTTTCGACCCCTATAGGGGGAATTACAAAAATAAGCCTTATCTATAGAAATTGTCCCCAATTCATTTGAAATGTACCCTTTCTTGTTTATCTATATTTACTACCAACTTGTGAGATCGATCTAGTACTGGGACTAGATTAATTAAGCAAGCATGAAGCCTGGGTAGATTGCCTAAATAGGAAACTTTACCTACGAGGTTTAGAAAATGAATTAATCGTTCTAATTGATAAGAAACTGACCTCAGTCTTTGCTACTATGGTCTTACAAGATGAACTTGAATTCGGTTTACCTAGTGTGCCTATTGTATCTGAATATCTCGATGTTTTTTCTGAGGAACTCTCTGGTCTTCCTCCAACTAGAGAAGTAGAGTTCGGGATCGATGTCTAACCTGGATCAACTCCGGTGTCCATCACACCTTATCGGATGGCACCTGTTGAGTTGAAAGAACTCAAGAAGCAACACCAAAAGCTATAAGACATGGGTTTCATTAGGCTAGCTCGTCTCTCTGGGGTGCTCCAGTCTTGTTCGTGAAGAAGAAATACGGGACTATAAGACTCTGTATTAACTACAAACAGTTGAACAAGTTTACTATCAAGAATCGATATCCTCTTCCTAGGATTGAAGATCTTTTCTATAAACTCAAGGATGCTGCAGTATTCTCAAAGATCAATCTACGATCGGGATACTACCAAATGAGGGTAAAAGAAGAAGATGTACCCAAGACAGCCTTTCGTACTCGATATGGCCATTTTGAATTCCTTGTAATGCCATTTGGATTAACGAATGATTCGGCTTCATTCATGGATCTCATGAATCATGTATTCAAGCCTTATCTTGACAAGTTCGTAGTCGTCTTTATTTATGACATTCTAGTGTATTCTCAGAATAAGGAAGAATATTCCGAACACCTCTGAATCGTATTGCAAACCATCCGAGAACGTCAATTGTTTGCTAAGTTCTCTAAATGCAAATTTTGGCTATAGGAAGTGTCGTTCCTTGGCCATGTCATCTCAGCAAAAGGGATTAAAGTAGATCCAATAAAAATTCAATATATCTTGGATTAGAGACCTCCGAGGAATGTTGGTGAGGTTAGAAGCTTTCTCAGTTTAGCCGGGTATTATCGACGTTTTGTCAAAGGATTCTCAAACATTGCCGCAAGTTTGACTAAGTTAACTCGTAAAGATACACCCTTTGTTTTGTTAGAGAACCAACAACGAAGCTTCGATCAGCTTAAACAAGCCCTGACTCATGCTCCAATTCTCATCCAACCAGTATTGGGCAAGGAGTACACTATTTATAGTAATGCATCTCATTTGGGACTAGGATGTGTCCTAATGAAAGATGGAAATGTGGTAGCTTACGTTTCAAGGCAACTAAAACAACACGAGTCAAACTACCATACCCACGATCTAGAATTGGCAACTATCGTGTTTGCACTCAAAGTCTGGATACATTACTTGTACGGGGAGAAATGCAACTTGTTCACAGACCACAAGAGCCTCAAATACCTCCTAACTCAGAAAGACTTGAACTTGAGGCAAAGGAGACGGCTAGAGTTACTTAAAGATTACGATTTGGTTATCGACTACCATCCGGGGAAAGCAAATGTGGTTGCTGATACCCTTAGTCACAGATCATACTCGGGTAAACCCTTAAATCTAAATCCTATAATAATCTATTCGAATTAGACCTTTCTTAACTTACAAATAACTATTCGAAAATCTCCCTTAATGATATTTTCCATTCGTTTATAGCTTCCTTGGCTATCAATGCTCATTTTCGTTTATCCAAAGGACAAAAAATCTTGTCTGAACTTCAAGTTCAATCTAGTCTAATCTCGAGAATCAAAGAACTCCAACAAATTGATCCAGATCTTCAGAAGATCATGTCCAAGCTAGACTCTGAGTCTAATTCTGACTTTTCCCTCAAGTCGAATGGAATCTTCTATTTCAAGGATAGAGTATGTGTTCCTAACAATGAAGAACTAAGACACGAGATGTTACAAGAAGCTCACCAAAGCTCTTTCTCGATTCACCCTGGATCAATTAAGATGTACAAAGACCTAAAGCCACTATATTGGTGGCCAGGCATGAAATCAGCTATCACAAACTTTGTTTCAAAATGCTTAACTTGTTAGAGGGTTAAAGTCAAGCATCAAGTCCCCACTGGATACTCCAACCAATCGAATTCCCTTAGTGGAAATAGGATCGGATTACAATGGACTTCGTTACGGGTCTTCCTTCCACTCCAAGAAAGAATGATGTTGTATGGGTGATTGTTGATAGATTCACAAAGTCTACTCATTTCATCCCTATTCGAATGAACATGAGCTTGGAAACCTTAGTTGAGCTATACATCCATGAAGTGATTTGATTACACGGTGTACCTACAGCTATAATCTCCGATCGAGACTCTATATTTGCTTCTTGATTCTGGAAATCCTTACAAAAAGCCCTTGGAACCAAAGTGTATTTGAGCATAACTTTTCATCCTCAATCAGATGGACAATCTGAAAGAATCATACAAGTACTTGAAGACATGCTACGTGCTTGTGTTATAGACTTTGGAAAGAATTGGGAGAAATCTCTACCCCTAGTAGAGTTTGCTTACAACAATAGCTACCAGACATCTATTCAGATGGCTCCCTTCGAAGCTCTATACAGAAGGAAATGTAGAACTCCCTTGTGCTGGTCTGAATTGGGAGAAAACAAAGTATTGGGACCTCAATTACTCAGAGAAACAGAGGAACAAGTTCAAATCATACATGATCGATTGAAGCAAGCTTTTGATAGACAAAAAGCAGATGCAGACTTGAAGAGGAGAGACATCCAATACAATGTTGGAGACAAAGTCTTCCTGAAAGTGTCCCATTGGAAGAAAGTCTTTCGGTTTGGAAGAAAAGGGAAACTCTGTCCCCGATTCATTGGACCATTCGGAATCATTGAAAGGATAGGGCTAGTGGCATATCGATTAGCTCTTCCCAGTGAATTTGACAGGATTCATAATGTCTTCCACGCATCTATGCTTAGAAAAGATCGATATGATCCATCCCATGTCCTTGAGCTTGAAGAAGTAGATTTGAATCCTGACTTGTCTTACGAAGAAGAACCAGCTCAGATTCTTGATCATGAAGTTAGAAAGCTCAGGAACAAAATCGTTCCTCTTGTCAAAGTCTTGTGGAGAAACCACAAGACAGAAGAGGCAACATGGAAATCTGAAGGAATCATGAAAAAGCAATATCTTTACCTATTCAATTCAGGTAAATTCAAGGATGAATTTATTTTTAAGGAGGGGGGAGAATTGTAATACCCCAAAGTATGGCCTAGTAGAATTACATCGAACCTTAAGTTAAATTGTGATAGAATTTTTAAGTTATTGGATTAAATGAACATTTTAGGACCAAACTAAAGAAAATGGAATAGTGGGTGACAATTTCTATAAGGATTAAAATGGAAATTTCATGCAAATGAAAGATTGCATGCTAAAGAAATAGTAGCCAAGGGTATGAACACGTGTCATCTAATTAATTAAACATATGGAAAAAAGGGAGGAATTAACCGGCCATGTTGGTGAAAGAAAGAAGAAATCAAAGTTTCTCCATGTAAGAACATGTATATAAGTTGAATTGACATGTCGGAAGTGTTATCTAAGTGATTAAAGAAGTTAAAAATCTAAACTAGTGTAATCTACCCATAATACCCTGTTCTGGGCAGTAACTGTGAAAAATCTCTATAAATTGTACAAATGGAATTTAAGGCTGAAAATTTAATGGATAATACCTTAATACGTCTAAATTCATTAGGAGAAAACGGAACTGAATTTGGGATTGTAGAATGGATTGTAGAAGTGAAACAATAGGGACAGTGCAAACTGTCCAATGTTGTAATTACCCTGTCTTTAAGTAAAAATCTGTATTAATTGGTAAAGAACTAAAATGCAAGGCTTATATGGTTAGAAGGAAAATAAAGTTAGCTTTTAAACGGTGTAAACCAATTGAAATTCTGACGTACAGAATGAAAGATATGCATGTTTAAGTAAACTGTGCACATGCTGCCTGGCAGTAGTAGCAGCCTTGATGTTTTGAAATGTATGTTGATTGAATTATGTGTATTGTTGTCTTGTTTTGAATAAATGAATGTTCTTGTCTTGACCATGATTTACTTGTATGAAATGTTAGAACGAGAAGGGAACATTGGAGAAGGGTCTAAGGAGGAGCATTCGAAAGCTAGAAACAAGGGGATTTGGATCCAAGATTAGCTAAGCTAGGAGTATTGTGAGTGTACTTTAATATAGGGTTAGGACTTAGGTCCTAACCAAAGATGCATGTTTACTTCTTGTTATTTGATTCCATGTTAATATGTATGATTTAAGTTTGGTTGTGATGAAAAAAAAGGGAAGAATGGTTTAAGCTAAAACTTGAAATAATAGTAACATGAATGAAGTTTACCTCAGAAGAAAAGTGAAAACAAATACTTGAATCTTGATGCCTTGACTTTGATCCATTCAAATGAATGCCTAATGTATCTCTATGATTTGAATACTTGTTAACATGATATAAATCATGAATTTCATATCTTGCTTGATGCCTAAGAAATGGCATATGTTAATTGCTTGCTTGAATGACAAGATTGACTTGCAAAGTGTTGAGCTAAGGCTCATTTGGCCTAAGGGCTGTATATACATGTATGATCTTGTAATGTATTACTTGAATTGATCCTTGAATAAGCTATTGCTTAACTTGAACATGAAATCCTTGAATAAACGATTCATAATTGAACAAAGCCTTGGTTGTTAGTGGTCATAGGTAGAAGGGCATGCCTCAGAGTCTATAGCTCATTGTGTCAGGGTGGACTACGGTCCAGGGCTAAGGCCCCTAATTGGCGACAGATGGAGGGTACGTATTTGTGGTCTTTGGAGACAGTAGGAGGGTTGACCAGTGCTACGACACATCTTGTGGCGACAGTTGGTTGGAGACTCGATTACCTGGACAACTAAATACCAAGGGCATAAACTAAAGAAAACAAATAAAGAAATGCTTAATACTTGAATTACATGATTCTTGAAATGCTTAATACTTGGATTACATGGTTCTTGAAATGACTTTATACTTGGATTACACGATTCTTGAATTGCTTGATACTTGAAATACATGATTCATGAACTACTTGATATGTACTGCTCGAAATGAATAGTATGTAAAAAGATTAAAATCGAATTGTTTCCAACTTGGACTAGGCTTAAACTTAGCTAAGTGATACTTGTCTTGTAAATTGGTTAGATCTAGTTGCTACCTCACTAAGTACAATCTTTTACTTATCACTCTTATTTTCATTCTTCCCAACCACAAATTATGGATTTGATCGTTGCTTGATCCTGAAGTCTGACATCCTTGAGCTCGAAGCAAGACGCAAGATTTTGCTAAGTACGGACATACTTGTTTTGTACTCCCCTAGTTGGTGGCACTTAGTAGAATATAATGTCTAGTGCATGCATTTTGAACACTTGATCTTGTATATATGTATATATGTCTTGAATGGCCTATCATGCTATGAACTTGGTGATTAATGTAAATTAAGTAATGAACTATAATTCTATGTAATGGTAATGTATCTTGCTGCACATACAAGTATTGATATGAGTCTAATGAATGTTCAAAGTAATTGACCTAGAATATTATGCTATTCGAATGGCTTGTATAATGTGATAATTACTTCTGTGATCATTTCATGTTGTATATGCAACTTTTATAAGCTTGTATGGTAATTGCCGAATGGTAATGGTGGCAAATGCTTGCTTGGAATCAAGGTATGTACAATGGATGTTGTTTAGTAAGTATGCATGAAATGTTATATGAAATCAAGTTAACGAACAATGAAATGAAATGGAAGCATGTGTACTCCCTTAAGCTATTCGAATGATAATATTTTTATGATGATGTTGGTTGAAAATTTTTAGTAACCTATAATGTATGTATGGTTACTTGTTAAATATTGTATGTTTGGTTACTTGTTAGTCAAGTAACTCATCTAATAGGGATGAGTAAGCCTATTCTTGCTTGTTCATGCTTGTATTGTTCCTTGGTAACGCTCCCGAACTAGTTTCCTGCCAACCAGGGTAGAGGGTGTTACATAGGGGCTGAAATGTGTAGACTGTTTGGAATAGTTTAAAACAAGGGAAATTGCTTTGAGGATATGTAAGGACTGAAATATAAGTTTAAGACTGACTTAGGTATCATTGGTTATTGGGGGCTGTTTTAACGTATAAAAGTTGTATGCAAGCATAATGGACTAATTCAGAATGAGTATAAACACTAGAAAACTAATTTAAATATATAAATGTGTGGATTGTTTTTAGTATATGTATGTGTAATTGTGAAAATTGGGATTGTTCTATATATATATATATATAATTGGGGACTGTTTTGAAGTGTACATAAAAGTATATGAGTACAATTGCTCTATTTTGTGTATACGTGAATATTAGTGGACTGTTGTGCATTAGTAAGAACATTAGAGGACTATTTAAATATCTATGGATCTTATGTAAAATAGGGACTGTTTTATCATGATATAAATTTGAAATAAACTGTTTTGACAAAAATGAAAGCATTATTGGACTATTTAACACATAAAGAACCTTGGGGACTGATTTGTATACATATAAGTACATACACATGAAAAGTAAATTGATTTGAATAGAGATAAAGAATAAAGAACTACTCTGATATATGAATATGTATGAATACATGAAAATAGGATTGCCTTGAGTATATATTTGAAAATATGGATTGTTTTGAATGAGTATTAAAGTATGTGGACTGTTTGGATATATGTGTATATATATGTGAAAATCTGGGCTGCATTGAATATCTATAAATACATTAGTGACTGTTTTGATTCATATACAAGTATAGGTACACTAATTGGACTGTTTTTGAATGTTTCAAGTTATTTGATAATTTCAGTAATTTTAAACGGTTGATGTAATAATCACTAAATATAAGATGGAGTTGAGCAACTTCTAATAATGGTATTTATCTTGAGGTACGCTGTGTTGAAAGGGTCGGGAAAGGAAGTAAGTTGGAAAAAGAAAGAGGTGATTGTGGTTCGGGTATCCGTAACGTTGAAATAAGAGGTGAGTGTAGTTACATTTGTTTCAAGTTACACAGAGTCACCTCGATTCGTATTTTATAGAATAGTGGTATTAAATGTTTGTGTATGGATTGCACATGTTCATTTGCATAAGGCTCATATAGAGCATTTGGGATTGGGTTACATACATAGCATTGAAGTTTCATGAATAAGGTATGCATAGCATATGCATTATGAATGTATTGTATGCCATATTATGATGTTTAATGATTATTGAATTAAATTATAATTATGTATAAGCTTCATCTTAAATTGGTATCTACTCTTAATCTTTGAAAGCATAAAATAAAGAAGCAACGTTAAGCTTTAAAGTGATAAGAATTCATATTCTAAGGAGTTAAAAACTTATCTTATACTATAATATAGTAAGGAAAGAAATAAGTAAGATACTTGTGTAATAAGATACTCCTCCCAACAATAAAGCATAAAAGTTAAAGTTGCCTATACAATGGAAGTCCTTGGACACTTTGGCATGACACAGAGGTATAATTCAGGGACTATGGTCCATGAGCTACGGCTCAAGGGTGACGACCCTACATACAAATATATTGGCGACAGTAAGAGGTAAAGGGGAGTCGATAAGGAGATTTGCGATAGTTGGTTGGATAGATGAGAAGTATGGATTGTTATGTTCTGACACTAGCCATTGCTATGTGCTTTGAGCTATGTGTATCATGGACCAATATGGTCAAACTCAGACCAATGCTACACATTTCCAAATGTGATCCAAGGCAAATATTCTAAAAGATATGAACTCAGACACTAAGCTTTGAATGGAAACTTGTCAAGCAAAGTTATGAATTCAGATAAGCTTTGTTTAGATCTCTGAAAGCTTAATAAGAACTTCGATTAGTCTTGATAAGATTCCGATTTTATAAGCTATGAACTCTGAGTAGTTCGAAAATAAATTCGAAAGAATTTAGTTAAAATTTCTGAATATTTTTAATCAATAGTTGTAAGAAGATGAATCTTGTTAAAACTTCATGAGACAAACCCTAATCCTATTAAGTTAAAAAGCTTGAACAATTCATTATTACTAATAAATTTGGAATCTATCACCTTTCTTCTTTATGCCGATATCTTTAATTATTATGCTTCATGGTTCACTACCTCACTTAGGCTATTTAAGCCTAATGCATTCATTCTCATGCACTTTTCAGGACTTAGAGAGTTCTTGTTGATTGATCGTTGTTGAAGGTTGCAAGTCACTGCTTAAAGTTCCAAATATATTTAGATCTTCTTAGTTGAATTCCTTAGATGGTGGCATATAAATGTATAGAAACATATCAATAGAATTGATGTACCATTGATTTGATCATTTTATTTAGTTTGTAAAGAGTTTACCTATTTCTCGAAATTTGTTTAAATAATTGTGGTTGCTTAATTAGTTTGTATAATTAATGGGTAAATATCATAGTTTTACATATGCAGTATCTAAATGGGATGAATGAAGCTAGCACGCATGAATATGCAAATTAAACAAAATGTATTAAGCTTAGGGTTCGGTTTAAATGTTTGTTTAACTTCAATTTAATCAATTATACGCCTGATATAATGCTTATATATGGTTTCTTGCAATAATTTGTGTAACAAGTAAGACGTATTCAATGATCTTCTTGAAAATTCTTTGAAGAAAACATATGCTTTAACTAATACCTAGAACATGTGGTTCATTGGATATCTATATACTTATGCTTGGTTGAAACATATTCACGTTTACATGTACATGTTTGCTCAATTGGTTGATGTCTTTTAACAAGTAACTCATGTTGTGCTATGTTAAATTGATGCTTTATTTAATAAGTAACTCATGTTATATTATGCTAAGTTCGTATACTAGTGGGTTAAGTATTTCACATATTTTGGTAATCTACAGGAAAGAGAAGTCATGGAAGTTCATAAGTAAACAAATGAATTATAGTAAAGTTTTGTATAGTAAGCAACGTATTTACATTAATTATTGAGAATCATATCGAATAAATACATAAAATGTATAAGCTTGTTTCGATTACTTGTAAAGGTGTAATCTTCTGTCCGAATAATTTGGATTCTTCCTGGTCCTTAAAGTGAGAATTATTATTGTTTGATGTGAATTAATCTTTGTAATGTGCAAGCCTTTCTTGATCACAAGAAAATTCTTCCTTTAGTTACAAGAAACTTGTTAAAACCTTAATCACCTTTCTTGTTTTGAACCATTAAGGGTAGATGGTTCTAAATTTACATTAAATAGGTATAAATGGTTCTAATATGGTCTTAAAAGTGGTAGTAATTTCAAGTGTACCCAAAATTTTATAGAGTTTGGATTTGTTTGTGTCATATCAAGTTAACTTTGTTTGTTTGGTATTCTTGTCTAAGCTCTATATCCATTGTTTGGATAATGTCCTTGAGAAGACTGTGATATAAGAATAACTTGAACTTTAATTGACTTAGAAGGGTAGTTATAATAAGAAAATAGATATTCCTAGTGGATTATACCTTAATAAAGATAAGGAAAAGAAGAGCCAAAAAGGACATTGAGTTTCTAATCTATTTGATCATATTCTTTTGTCTGAAGCATGCTGCTTAACATATACATATTGCTTGTACATGACTTATAGTTGAGGGTAGACATCTCAATAATTTAAAGAGTTTTAAATTTCTCTGATTTTGATTTCGTGTTTAGTTGAGACTTTGTCAAAATGACATATGTCTGTTTTGTTTTGTTTAGTAACACTTCTTAATCTGGTTTTCCTCCTAGACGGGTAAGTATGTTACAGTTGGCCAAAAAAATCTTGACTATAAGACTTTGCCTGCTATCCTCATTCCAACAAAGTGTCCTCTGTATGGTGTTGCATGGCAAAGCTGAAAGATGTTTTGTTGTTTATCCTCTGGCACGCAATGACGAATGACTTGGTCAGCACATTGTTTGAACAAGAACGACTCATCCCAAAAGTATTGTTAGATATCCCTTAGAAATTTCTTACTGCTTTACTCGGCTAGTCCAGTGGCATTATATTGCTGATCAGGTAGTTGACTATGTCAACATGCCATGGAATGGAAGTGGTCGTAGGCAACTATTCATTAGGGAAATCATCTATAATGATAGCGGCATTGCCATCCTCATGGTGGTGCTCTAAACGAGACAAATGATCAGCCATCAAGTTCTCACTCCCCTTCTTATCTCTTATCTCGATATCAAACTCTTATAACAAGAGTATCCATCGGATCAGTCTGGCTTGGCATCTTTCTTCGCTAGGAGGTATTTGATTACCGAGTTATCTCTGTATACCACCACTTTACTACCCACAAGGTAAGACTTAAATTTTTCGAATGTAAAGACAACTGCAGGGAACTCCTTCTTAGTTGTTGTGCAGTTAAGATGGGTTCATTCAACGTGTTGCTGTCATAATAGATGGTATGGAAAAATTTTCCACTCCTTTGTCCTAACATAGAACCAACGACGTAATCGCTGGCATTGTACATAAGCTTGAATGACTCATTCCAATCTAGTGTCACGACTATACGACCATTAATTAACATGTCTTTATATTCCTAAAAAGCTTTCAAACTAGAATCATCAAACACAAAAGTGATATTCTGTTCCAAAAGTAAGCATAAAGGTTTAGAAATTTTCGAGAAGTCTTTAATAAAGGATGATAAAAACTTCAATGTCCCAAGAAACTTCTAATACCTTTGACACTTGTGGGTGACGACCATTGTTTGATTACCTTTACCTTTTCTTTGTCTACTTCCAGTCCCTTCTTGGTCATTTTATGCTCGAGAACTATGCCCTCCTTCACCATGAAGTGGCATTTTTCCCAGTTCAAGACCAGGTTAGTTTCACTGCATCTCGTAAAAACTAGTTTCGAAACTCTTAAGGCATTCCTCAAAACTTTTACCAAAGTTGGAGAAGTTATCCATGAAGACTTATAAGTTATTCTTGATCATATTTGAGAAAATTGACATTATGCAACGCTAAAACGTTGCTGGAGCATTACACAATCCAAAGGGCATTCTCCTAAGGGCGAATGTCCTATATAGACATGTGAACATAGTTTTATCCTGATCTTCTGGAGCAATGGCTATTTGATTTTAGCCCGAGTAGCCATCCAGGAAGCAATAAAATGCCTTCCCTACCAATCTGTCCAACATCTAATCAATGAAGGGCAGTGGAAAATAATCTTTCCCGTTGGCATTATTTAGCTTCATGTAATCCACGCACACCGTCTAGACTGTCACGGTCCTCAAGGGGCTCAGTTCATTTTTGTTGTTCTGAACCATGATCATTCTACACTTTTTTTGGCACACACTGCATAGGGCTAACCCACGAGCTATCAAAAATGGGATAAATTATCCCAACATCCCTTTTGTGACTTCTTTCTTGACTATCTCCTTCATGATGGAATTCTGTCTCTTTTGGGCCTCAATTGTTTTGCCATGATAATCCTTCAAAATAATTTTGTGAATGCAAATTATTGGGCTTATCCCTAAGATATCAGCTAGGGTCCACCCCAGGTCTTGCTTGTAATTGCCCACTGTCTTCAACAATATTTCCTCCAAGTCTTCAGCAAATCAGTAGCATATTTGAGGTGGCTTGGCAAAGGTTTCAGCTCCAATTCTGATGGCTCCTCAATAGATGGTTTGGGCGCCTTTATTTCTCTGCTAGCTAACTCAAGTAGCTCATGTCTCATGTAGTAACTCATGACCTCATTCAACATGGTTGGTTCTTGAGATACTTCACTCATCATATCTTCATCATCTTGTTATATACCATCAAACAAAGTTAACTTAATCTGACAGAAACAAATCCAAACTCTATAAAATTTTGGGTACACTTGAAATTGTTACCACTTTTGAGATCATATTAGAACCATTTATACCTATCTAAGTTAAATTTAGAACCATCTACCATTAACGGTTCAAAACAAGAAAGGTGATTAAGGTTTTAACAAGTTTCTTGTGATCAAGAAAGGCTTCCACATTACAAAGATTAATTCACATCATACAATAATAATTCTCACTTTACCAAGAAGAATCAAAATTATTCAGACAAAAGATTACACCTTTACAAGTAATCGGAACAAGATTATACATTTTATTTATTTATTCGATAGGATCCTCAATAATTAATGTAAATACATTACTTACTATATAAATCTTTACTATAATTCATTTGTTTACTTATAAACTTCCTTGACTTCTCTTTACTGTAGACTACCAAAATATGTGAAATACTTAACCCTCTAGTATACGAACTTAGCATAATATATGAGTTACTTATTAAATAAAGCATCAACTTAAGATAGCACAACATTAGTTACTTCTCAAAAGACATCAACCAGTTGAATAAACATGTACATGTAAACGTGAATATGTTTCAACCAAGCACAAGTATATAGATAATCCAATGAACACACATGTTCTAGGTATTAGTTAAAGCATATGTTTTCTTCAAAGAATTTTCAAAAAGATCATTGATTACGTCTTACTTGTTGCACAAATTATTGCAAGAAAGCATATATAAGCATTCTATCAGGCGTATAATTGATAAAATCGAAGTCAAACAAACATTTAAACCCAACCCTAAGCTTAATACATTCTGTTTAATTTGCATATTCATGTGTGCTAGCTTCATTCAGTCCATTTAGATACTGCATACGTAAAACTATGATATTTACCCATTAATTATACAAACTAATTAACAAACCATAATCATTTAAACAAATTTTGAGAAATAGGTTAATTCTTTTCAAACTAAATAAAATTATCAAAGCAATGGTACATCAATTCTATTGATATGTTTCTATACATTTACTATGCCACTATCTAAGGAATTCAACTAAGAAGATCTAAATATATTTGGAACTTTAAGCAGTGACTTGCAACCTTCAACCACGATCAATCAACAAGAACTCTCTAAGTCCTGAAAAGTGCATGAAAATGAATGCATTAGGCTTAAATAGCCTAAGTGAGGTAGTGAACCATGAAACATTTATAAATCATATGGCAAGCAACTAAGAATTAATTAAAGGCCCTTTACATCACTGGAAAACTTAAAATAAACTTATATACAAAATATATCCAAAATGAAAGCCAAATGCACTATGCATTCTTATCAACTATGTGCCACCATCTAGGAGTTCTAAAGATATAAAATCAGATCGTACTCGTAGGTTCTTATGATCACATCCATGCTTAAGAGAAAATCGAAGACATAATTTTCCCTGAAAGGTAATGAAGGAAATAAGGTAAGCAGTTGCTTAGTGATGTAGCATTTAAGCATAATAAATCACAAAACAATATCCTTTCACCAACATTTATCAATCATATACATGATTTTAGGCTTGGGCAAGAAGTTAACCACTTTAGAGTAAGACATTCGAACAAGGATACAACATACTTGATTGTTTGAACCAAGTACATACATATATGCATGGATGCTCAACAAAACATACACATTTGTACATCTGGGTAATTCGAGTAAGCACATATTCATGGATGCTCAACAAGGTACATACTTATTTATATACATGGGTAACCAACAAGGCACATATGTATTTGTACACATGTAATCGATTAGGTATAAATACTTAGATACTCAACAAGATAAAATTTACATTTGCAGACATATGATACCAAATAGACATATATACATGGAAACTCAACATAGTACATACACATTATACAAAACAGTCTAGCATGTTTACACTTTATACAAAACAGCATAGCATATTTGTAATTAACATAGAACAGTCCAATATACCCGATAATCACACCAACAGTCCAGCATCATTGTAATTCATACAAAACAGCCCAGCATCTTTGTAATTCATACAAAACAGTCTAGCATGTTTACACTTTATACAAAACAGCATAGCATATTTGTAATTAACATAGTATCTCATATATACATTACCATTCAATATATATTATCAAGCATATCAAATAATAAACAGGAATTACTTATCAAATAAGCTATCATTCATAACATATTGGAAACATGGGTTACTTGTCTCATAAGACACCAAACATATCTTAGTCATAGCACAACATAGGCATGATTTTTACTTATCAAATAATTTATCAGTTGAATAAGTCATGTATTCCAATTTCTTATTCCTAAAACATACCAAACTTAGCATATCCTCGACTTATGTTTATGTTTTACAAGAATTATCAAACATAGTAACATATAACATAGGTACTTCTCACCTTATTCATCAAACATAGCTAATTTGTTTATCTTGTGAATTTCAAGATTTACCATTTTCAAATTCTTGAAAGTCAAGTAAGGTTCTAAACCAAATCAAGGAACTAGTCATTTGATTAACAACATTCAAATGACACATAACACTTTTTTTGATAGGTTGCACAAAGGTCGTATATAAGTGATTGTTACTTAGTAAATAAATTATCTAACATAGCATAACATTAGTATAAATTATTTATCATGTAACTAACAAACACAACATATCAAGGTATGAATTTCTTAATTCATAAGTTATCAAAATATATAATTCATTTATTCAAAACAAGGCAACAATTCATAATTTATTCATTTCAAAACATCAAAGTTGTTGCTACTTCCTGGCAGCTTGTGCACTGCTTACTAAAATATGCATAACTTTCATTCCGTACGTCGAAATTTCAATTGGTTTACACCATTGAAAATCAAACTTAATTTTATTTCTAACCATAGAGACCTTGCATTTTAATTCTTTGCCAATTATTACAGTTTTTTGTTTAAATACAAGAGAATTTACAACACTGGACAGTTTGCGTTGTCCTTAGTGTTTCATTTCTACAATTCATTCTACAATTCAGAATTTAGTTATGTTTTCTCCTATTGATTTTATACATATTAAGGCATTATCCATAAAATCTCCAGCCTTAAATTCCTTTTATACAATTTTTGGGGATTTTTCAAAGTTACTGCCCAAAACAAAGCATTTTGGGCAGATTTCACTAGTTTGAGTTTCTAGCTTCTTTAATCACTTAGATGACATTTCAAACATGTTAATCCAACTTATTTTCATGTTCTTACATGTCTAGGTCAGTTTTAATTAACTTATCTATGTGATCGAAATACGGTATTATGTACAACCAAGCAAGTTTACACATTTCAAACTAGCAAACAGTCCTTATCCTCAATTTCCAGAAACCATTCACATTTCCTTAAAATCTATGTACACAAAACATGGAATTTAAAAGAATACACTCATATGTATATTCAGCAAGACAGACCTATAATGGAACTAATAACATCAATAACCCCTAGTTCAAGTTCTAGCATTATATGCACACAATTAAGAGCATATTCGATCACTTTACACTCAATTACTTGAAATTCATTTTAAACCAACCTAGTCAATTCAAATATGTTACAAATGTTACAAAACATATGAATTCCTCACTTAACTAATCAATTGCCCACAAAATATAAGATTCATTATACAAGCATTCAATTTCAACCATTCAAATCTATAACATTCAAAAGTGTTCTTCTAACAAGATTTTTTAACAAAGAATTTCTCTACCATCACCTAGGATTCGGGAATATCCATAAACTTGAACTATAAAGGTTGAGTTTCTTACCCTTTCAACTTGCTATTCGAAGGGAACACCAAAATCCACCTTGAATCTAAGATTGAATTTGTTAATCATCTCAATTCTGACCTCTCTTTCTTTAGCAAAAGCATCAGTTCTCAAAGGAAAGGGAAATGAATGGAGGTCAATCCTCTACTTGGTTTTGTTAGACCGATTAACTAAGCTTACAAGGATTGATCATCTAGTTGACATGTGTAAAGACCAAACAATAAAAAAAATTATCATGCAAGATTAATCCTTCCTTTTTCTCTCAAATAGGTTATTGCTCAATTTCCTCCTTTAGTCGGTCTCTTATTCAATTTGGTCCAAGGCTAATTATTCATTCTAGAAACAATTCAAATAAATTTGAATTACATCGAACTAAGGTCAATGTTTTAGGCTACACTTTGGGGTATTACAATTCTCCCCCCTTAAAATAAATTCGCCCTCAAATTTACCTGAGTTGAACAAGTGAGGATATTGATCTCTCATTGTAGCCTCAGGTTCCCAAGTTGCCTCTTCCATTTTATGATTCCTCCATAACACTTTCACCAAGGGAACATTCTTGTTTCGGAGTCTTCTGGCTTCTTTGTCAAGTATTCGTATTGGCTCTTCTACATATGATAGGTCGGGATTCAATTCAGCGTCTTTAGGTTCAAGAACATGGGATGGATGAGATCGATATTTTCTAAGCGTAGACATGTGAAAGACATTGTGAATCTTGTCAAATTCACTGGGAAGAGCTAATCGATAGGCCACTGGCCCTATCCTTTCAATGATTTTGAATGGCCCAATGAATCGGGGACTAAGTTTCCCTTTTCTTCCAAACCAAAAGACTTTCTTCCAAGGGGACACTTTGAGGAAGACTTTGTCTACAACATTGTATTGGATGTCTCTCCTTTTCAATTCTGCATAGGCTTTTTGTCTATCAAAGGCTTGTTTTAATCGATCATGTATGATTTTCACTTGTTCTCCGGTTTCTCTAAGCAATTGAGGTCCCAAAACCTTGTTTTCTCCCAGTTCAGACCATCACAAGGGAGATCTACATTTCCTTCGTATAGTGCTTCGAAGGGAGCCATCTGAATAGATGTCTAGTAGCTATTGCTGTAAGCAAACTCTACTAGGGGTAGATATTTCTCCCAGTTCTTTTCGAAGTCTATAACACAAGCACGTAGCATGTCTTCAAGTACTTGTATGATTATTTTAGATTGGCCATCTGATTGAGGATGAAAGGCTATACTAAGGTGCACTTTAGTTCCAAGGGCTTTTTACAATGATTTCCAGAATCGGGAAGCAAATCTAGGGTCTCGATCGGAGATTATAGCAATATGTACACCGTGTAATCGAATTACTTCACGGATGTATAGCTCGGCTAAGGTTTCCAAGCTCATGTTTATTTGAATAGGGATGAAATGAGTAGACTTTGTGAATCTATCGACAATCACCCATATAGCATCATTCTTTCTTGGAGTGGAAGGAAGACAAGTAACGAAGTCCATTATAATCTGATCTTATTTCCATTGAGGGAATTCGATTGGTTGGAGTAATCCGGTAGGAACTTGATGCTCAGCGTTGACCCTCTGACAAGTTAAGCACTTTGAAATAAAGTCTGTGATAGCCGATTTCATGCCTGGCCACCAGTATAGTAGTTTTAGGTCCTTGTACATCTTAACCGATCTAGGGTGAATCGAGAAAGAGCTTTGGTTAGCTTCTTGTAACATCTCGTGCCTTATTTCTTCGTTGTTAGGAATACATACTCTATCTTTGAAATAGAGGAGTCTATTCGACTTGAGGGAAAAGTTAGAATTAGACTCAGAGTCTAGCTTGGACATGATCTTCTGAAGATCTGGATCAATTTGTTGGAGTTCTTTGATTCACGAGATTAGACTAGAGTGAACTTGAAGTTCAGACAAGAATTTATGTCCTTTGAATAAACGAAAATGAGCACTGATAGCCAAGGAAGCTATAAAAGAATGGAAAAGATCATTAAGGAAGATTTTTGAATAGTTACTTGTAAGTCAAGAAAGGTCTAATTCGAATGGTTACTTGCAAGTCAAGAAAGAAATATTTTGAAGGAATTATTCTAGGATTTAGATTTAAGGGTTTACCCGAGTATGGTCTGCATCTAAGGGCATCAGCAACCACGTTTTCTTTGCCCGGATGGTAGTCGATAATCAAATCGTAATCTTTAAGTAACTCTAGCCATCTCATTTGCCTCAAGTTCAAGTCTTTCTGAGTTAGGAGGTATTTAAGACTCTTGTGGTCTGTGAACAAGTTACATTTCTCCCCGTACAAGTAATGTCTCCAGACTTTGAGTGCAAACACGATAGCTGGCAATTCTAGATCATGAGTAGGGTAGTTTGACTCGTGTGGTTTTAGTTGCCTTGAGGCGTAAGCTACCACATTTCCATCTTGCATTAGGACACATCATAATCCCAAATGAGACGCGTCATTGTAAACAGTGTACTCCTTGCCCGATACTGGTTGGATGAGAATCGGAGCATGATTCAAGGCTTGTTTAAGTTGATCGAAGCTTCTTTGTTGGTTCTTCGACCAAACAAGGGGTTTATCTTTGCGAGTTAGCTTAGTCAAACTTGCGGCAATGGATGAGAATCCCTTGAAAAAACGTCGATAATACCTGGGTAAACCGAGAAAGCTTCTGACCTCACCAACATTCCTTGGAGGTCTCCAATCCAGGATGGATTGAATCTTCCATGGATCTACTTTAATCCCTTCTGACGAGATAACATGTCCAAGAAACGACACTTCTGATAGCCAAAATTCACATTTAAAGAACTTTGCAAACAATTGATGTTCTTGGAGAGTTTGCAATACGATTCGAAGGTGTTCAGAATGTTCTTCCTTATTCCGAGAATACACCAAAATGTCATCAATAAAGATGACTATGAAAGCAGCCAGAGCATTCATTAATCCGAATGGCATTACAAGGAATTCAAAATTGCCATATCGAGTACGAAAGGCTATTTTGGGTACATCTGCTTCTTTTACCCTCATTTGGTAGTATCCCGATCGTAGATCGATCTTTGAGAATACTACAGCATCCTTGAGTTGATCAAAAAGATCTTCAATCCTTGGGAGATGATATTGATTCTTGATAGTAAGCTTGTTCAATTATCTGTAGTCAATACAGAGTCGCATAGTCCCGTCTTTCTTCTTCACGAACAAGACTGGAGCACCCGATAGAGACAAGCTAGGCCTAATGAAACCCTTGTCTTGTAGCTCTTGGAATTGCTTATTGAGTTCTTTCAACTCAACAGGTGCCATTCAATAAGGTGTGATGGACATCGGAGTTGTTCCAGGTTGGACATCGATCCCGAACTCTACTTCTCTAGTTGGAGGAAGACCAGGGAGTACCTCGGGAAAAATATTGAGATATTCAGATACAATAGGCACACTAGGTAAGCAGAATTCAAGTTCATCTTGTAAGACCATAGTAGCAAAGATTAAGGTCGGTTTCTTTTCAATTAGAAGAATTGATTCCTTTCCTAAACCCCAAAGGTAAAGTCTCCTATTTAGGCAATCTACCCAGGCTTCATGCTTGCTTAACCAATCTAGTCCCAGTACTAGATCGAACTCACAAGTTGGTAGTACATATAGATTAACAAGAAAGGGTACATTTCGAATGAATAGGGAACAGTTTCTACAGATAAGGCTTATGTTTGTAATTCCCCCTATTGGGTTCGAAACTACAAGGCTTTGTTTTACAATTTCAGGCTTTAAGTTCAACTTTACAATCAAGGTTGAGCTTGCGCTCTAGGTTCAGCTTGTTACTGTGGAGGATTCTGCTCCATCCTCACATTATCTACTTCATTTGAGGAGCCTACGAGACTTTCATCGTCCCAAGCGAGCCTTGTTTCAGACATTCTACATTTAAAGAGAAAAATTAGGGGTTCAGTTTAGTTAAGAAAAGACACAAGCTATACAATACAAGTTTCCTATGAGGCACACGTATCCAATATGATGCAAGAGAGCCCGGTTTAGTCATAAAACCGACTAAAAATCTCTGATTACCAAACAAATGTAACACCCCTACCAGCAAACTGGTTCAGGAGCGTTACTAACGTACAATACAAGCATGAACAAGGCAATGATAGGTTAACTCATCCCTATTAGATGAGTTACTTAACTAGCAAGCAACCAAATATTCATTACTTAACATGTAAGCAAACACCTTTAAATACATTATAGGTTACCAAAAATTTCAATTATCATCATCATACAACATATTCATTCGAAACAACAAAGTAAACAAGTTTCCATTTTCATTTCATTGTTCATTAACTTGATTACATATAACATTTCATGCATAACTTACTAATCATGATCTATTGCACATACCTTAATTCCAAGCAAGCATATGCCACCCTTACCATTCGGCATCTACCATTCAAGATTATAAAAGTATATAAACAACATGGTATGCTTACACAAGTAATTATCACATAAGGCATTCGAATGGTACAAGGTTAGATGATCACGCTGAACATTCCATGTATATATATCAATATGCGCAGCAAATACTTATCCATTTCATACAATTTTGAGTTCACAAAATCAACCAAGATCATATCATGGAAGGCCATTCAAGACATATATACATATATACAAGATCAAGTATTCAAAATGCATGACTAGCCATTATATACACCTATGTGCCACCAACTACGAGAGTACAAAACGAGTATGAACCATACTTTAGCTATGTTTTTGTCTTGCTTCGAGCTCAAGAAATCAGGCTTCAGGATCAAGCAACGATCGAATCCTTTATCATGTGTTTGGGAAGAATGAAAACGAGTGTGATAAGTACAAGATATGTACTTAGTGAGGTAGCAACTAGATCTAACCAATTTATAAGACATATATCACTTAGCTAAGTTGAGCCTAATCAAGGTTGGAAGCAATTCAAATTCAAGCTTAGTTCAATCTTCATTTCAAGTCAAATAACATACTCAAGCAATATACACATTTCAATTCAAATCAAGTACATATTAGTTCAAGTTTACATGTTTGTCATTTCAAGAATACATGTCAAGTAATCCAAGTAGCAAGTCATACAATACAAGGTTCAAGCATAGACAATTTTCATTTCAAGAGTTTCATGTCAAAAATAAAGCATTACATTTCAAGCAATTCGAGTATTTCAAGCTTATACATCAAGTGATTCAAGTATCAAGTAATTCAAGAATCATATAATTCAAGTATCAAATGAGCTTTATTCTTTAATTATTTCTCATTTGTTTTCTTTAGTTTATGCCTTTGGTATTTAGTTGTCTAGGTAATCGAGTCTCCAACCAACTGTCGCCATAAGATGTACCGTAGTACTGGTAACCCTCCTATTGTCGCCAAAGTCCACACATACGTACCCTCCGTCTGTCGCCAATTAGGGGCCTTAGCCCTGGACCGTAGTCCACCCTAACACAATGAGCTCTAGACTCTAAGGCATGCCCTTCCACATATGACCACTAACAACCAAGGCTTTGTTCAATTATGAATCACTTATTCAATTATTACATGTTTATGTCAAGCAATAACTTATTCAATTATCAATTCAAGTGATACATTGCAAGATCATGTTCATATACACAGCCCTTAGGCCAATTGATCTCTACACTTTACAATTTAATCTTGTCATTCAAGCAAGCAATTAACATATGTCATCTTTTAGGCATCAAGCAAGATCTTTAATTCATGATTTATATCATGTTAACAAGTATTTAAATCATAGAGGTACATTAAAGCACTCATTCAAAATGATCACAACCAAGGCATCAAGGTTCAAGCATTTGTTTTCACTTTTCTTCCTAGATAATTTAACAACATACATGTTTCAATTAGATCTCAAGTTTTAGCTTAAATCATTCTTCCACTTTTTCTTCACAACCAAGCTTAAATAAAGTATATTAACAAGGCATAAAATAACAATAAGTAGGCATGCATCTTTGGTTAGGACCTAAGTCTAACCCTATATTAAACTACACTCACAATACTCCAACCTTAGCTAATCTTGGATCCAAATTCCTTTGTGTTAGCCACTAGCTTGGGCACTCCTTTCTTCTTCCACAAGTTTTACTCCTTGCTCTATCAATTCATACAGTTAAATCAATGTCAAGACAAAGTACATTCATTTCTTCAAAATAAGGCAACAATTCATAATTTATTCATTTCAAAACATCAAAGTTGTTGCTACTGCCTGGCAGCTTGTGCACTACTTACTAAAATATGCATAGCTTTCATTCCATACATCGTAATTTCAATTGGTTTACACCGTTGGAAAGCTAACTTAATTGTCTTTCTAACCATATAGACGTTGCATTTTAATATTTTGCCAATTGATACAGTTTTTTGTTTAAAAGCATGGTAATTTACAACACTGGACAGTTTGCACTGTCCTTAGTGTTTCATTTCTACAATTCATTCTACAATTCAGAATTTAGTTATGTTTTCTACTAATGATTTTAGACATATTAAATCATTATCCATAAAATTTCCAGCCTTAAATTCCTTTTATACAATTTTTGGTGATTTTTCGAAGTTACTGCCCAGAACAAAGCATTATGGGCAGATTTCACTAGTTTGAGTTTCTAGCTTCTTTAATCACTTAGATGACATTTCAAACATGTTAATCCAACTTATTTTCACGTTCTTACATGTCTAGGTAAGTTTTAATTAACTTATCTATGTGATCAAAACAGTGCATTATGTACAACCAAGCAAGTATACACATTTCCAACTAGCAAAACAGTCCCTATCCACAATTTCTAGCAACCATTCACATACATTTCCTTAAAATCTATGTACACAAAACATGGAATTTAAAAGCATACACTCATATGTATATTCAGCAAGACAGCCCTATAATGGAACTAATAACATCAATAACCCCTAGTTCAAATTCTAGCATTATATGCACACAATTAAGAACATATTCGATCACTTTACACTCAATTACTTGAAATTCATTTTCAAACAACCTAGTCAATTCAAATATGTTACAAATGTTACAAAGCATATGAATTCCTCACTTAACTAATCAATTACCCACAAAATGTAAGATTCATCATACAAGCATTCAATTTCAACCATTCAATTCTATAACATTCAAAAAGGTTCTTCTAACAACATTTTTTAACAAAGAATTTCTCTACCATCGCCTAGGATTCGGGAATATCCATAACCTTGAACTATAAAGTTTGAGTTTCTTACCCTTCCAACTTGCTATTCGAAGGGAACACCAAAATCCACCTTAAATCTAAGATTGAATTTGTTAATCCTCTCAATTCTGACCTCTCTCTTTCTTTAGCAAAAGCATCGGTTCTCAAAGGAAAGGGAAATGAATGGAGGTCAATCCTCTAATTGGTTTTGTTTGACCGATTAACTAAGCTTACACGGATTGATCATCTAGTTGACATGTGTAAAGACCAAACAATAATATTTGTTTATCATGCAAGATTAATCCTTCCTTTTTCTCTCAAATAGGTCCTTGCTCAATTTCCTCCTTTAGTCGGTCTCTTATTCAATTTGGTTCTAGTCTAATTATTCATTCTAAAAACAATTCAAATAAATTTGAATTACATCGAACTAAGGTCAAAGTTCTAGGCTACACTTTGGGGTATTACATATACATAGATCAGACCCCAAATGTTTGCATAGGTGCAAATCAGACCCCTTTTTACATGTATACATCTTCATACCCAAAATAGTCCCTAACGTTTATGTAATTGCATTTTTTGTCCTGTTTTCTTATGCATTAATTTATTAACTTAGATCAACCCAAATTGTTCAAATATACAACTAAATCGGTCCTCATAGATTCTTGCATTAATCAAAATAACCCGAAATCCCACACTAATATATATACATAGATTTCGAATGGCCTAGTTTTTCAGCACATAATTTCCATCAATAATAAAACTTCTTCTTCTCTTTTTTATTTATCTTTCTAAGTCTTACTTAGACTAATTCATTCACATGCATCATCAATATAACCAAAATTCATAATATGTGAAGAAATCTAGTTCACAACAAATTCACAAAGGAGACAATAAAAGAGTTACCTTCCTATCAAAGCTCCAATCAAACAAGGCTAAATTCTAAACTTAGATGATCAACTATGGCTTCACTCAATTCTCATTCCATTTCCGGCATTTTAGAAGAATGAAAGAAGAAGATAATAGCTCTTATGGTATTCTTTTCTCTTTATCTCACAAATGCCGTGACCCCTACATCATTCAAACATCTTGCTTGTTCACAAATAAACAAGTGTCCAAGGCCAAAACTAAAATTTTCTTTGCATGCAATCTACTAACTTCAATAATGTTTCGGTTTGGTCCCTTCTACATGTGCATTGGTATTTTCTTTTTATTGTAATTTGGTCCTAATCTACCTATTTAGTTTAAGAAGGTGCCACTAAAATTATAATTGTTTTGAGGCCAAAGTATTAAACTTCTAAGCTGGTATTACACTGATTGGGGACCACGTCCCTTTCGTTTTCTCAATTGTTGGCTTGAGGAACAAAGGCATGTGAATGATTTCAATCCTGAGTGGTTGAAGTTGTCGGTTGAATTGGGCATCGGTCAGCGGGTTTTGAAGCTGAGGAAATTATGATGTTTTCTAAATAAGTGGAATAGGGAATGTTTTGGCCATGTGGACACTCAAATCCACGAAACAGAGTTAGAAATTGATCGGCTGGATGCTGGTTCAGGAGATGTTCTGAGTAATGGTTAAGAGAAGAACTATAAGACTCTTACTTTTGAATTGTGGCATTTAAAGAAATATAGAGAATCAATTTGGAATCAAAAGTTTAATGTGTTGTGGATTAAGTTGGGAGATAAGAATACAAAGTTTTTTCACCACATGGTGAAGGCTCAGGCAATACGTAATGGTATTGAGAGATTGCGTGTAAATAGGAGATGGGTAACTAGTCCTGATGAAATAAATCACCAGTTTTTTTGTAGCTTTTTGTAAGCATTTTACGAAGGTACCGGCAGCAGGAATGTTGGAATCGAAGGTGAATTTTTCCATTCTATCATCTGCTCAACGTGATTTGTTGGAGAGTCTATTTTCTATTTAGGAGGTTAAGGCGGCAATCTAGAGTTGGGATAGCTCGAAAGCCATGGACCCTAATGGTTTTACTTTTGCTTTTTAAGCATGCATGGTCTTTCCTTAAGGATGATATAATGCAGCTATTTCTGGATTTTTTATAAAGGTTTTCTTCCGAAAAGCATCAATTCTACATTCGTCACATTGGTATCGAAAGTTTCCAATACTATGTCCGTATGTGACTATTGCCCTATATGTCTGATTGGTGAAATAACGTTGCACAATTTGTGCAAGCGTACACACATTGATGCAAGTATAGTTGACAAATGCAAATCTGTCAGATATCAATTCCACAAAGATAGTTGTTCGGAAGTCTACCAATGTCAGTGCAATAAGTAAGAAAATAAGGTAATTTCAATAAGTAATGTCGTAGAAATGAACGGTAAATGATATAGGTAATATAGCAGCAATGTTCTAAAATTAAAATAGAAATAATATAATGATTACAGTGGGGTTCCCTCGGTGATTCATTAACAGAATAACGAGTGCTAACAAGAAACAAATGAAAAGATGATTGTCGATGCAATAAAGCACATGAATATCTTATCAATCTTAACTGTTACCCTTAATCAAAGATTTATATGAGCTCACTCACCACACCTACCAGTGATGGATAATAATCAAATTCAAGAACAATTGAGTCAACTTTTGTTGTACTCCTATGTACATTTCGTTGTAATGGCTCGTTAACTTGAACTGTCACTGCAACTCTCATTCACAGTGGATGTACTAAACATTTTCGTGCATAAATACATTCCAACCCAAAGATCAAAAGATAAAGGAAAATCTTAATAAGATAAACATACAATAAATATTCATAAAGTATTTTCATACAAAATGAAATAAAACCATAATCATAACGTTTAAACAAAATAAACATTAAGAACTAAATGGGGAAAGCTATCTATAGCTAACTCGATTGCTCCTTGATGCTTCCTCTTACTTCGTACTCGTCATGGCTACTTAATTTTGCATCGGATTCACCTCGGTTGCCCCATAGAAGCTTTAGGTTGCCATAGCCATAAAGAGAAAGCTCCAAAACCAAGGAAAAAGATGATAAGATATGAGTCTCCATTTCTAGGGTAAGAATAAATGTATATATATATATTCTTATCATTTTCCAATTGGGTATTTACAGGTGTCCTTCATATATTTTCTGGATAAAATATTGTATAGGATAGTTGTACTAATGGATAGCTCATATTTATTTGATCTTATCCTAACAATTATCATTGCAGCTACAATTGTGCCCATTGTAGGTCCGGAGAAAAGTTGTTTTCACTTCCTGCCAGCTCATTATCCTTTGATCTTAACCTCTTATTGGCGTCATTTGATCTTATCTTTTTAATAGTTGTCACTATAGTGACAGTCCTAGACACAATATAAACAATGCCTATACAATGACATTAGTATTATTGTAATATCCCAATTTTTTTGGCTAGTGACCAAAATGTAAATTTTGAAAGTTTTGTGGCTAAAGTATAAAGTTTGGAAAATTTTAGGGACCAAAGTGTAATTTTCAAAAGTTGTGTATTTTAACCCTATAAATGAATAGTTTACCCCCAATAATGATGTTTTCGTGTTACACAAATTTTTCGTACAGAGTTTGTATTAATGACTATAAAGCGATAAAGTTTAGAAAAATATTAGGATAATCGGATCAAATCGAATATCCAGGATATTTTGAAGGATGATAAGGTGAGGTTAATTATGTCATTTTACATGTCTAAGATATTTTCTTTGTGCTTTAAGAATATGAACCCTTGGATTTAAGTTGATTTTCCATGTTAAATATGAGCCGTTGGATGAAAAATGGCAAGATCATAATTTTGGAAAATTATAAGGGCAAAGTTTGTAACTACTAACTCAAGATTAAATCCAGGCTATTGGATGAAGGATGTTGACATGAGGTACATTATGGAAATACAGAAATTTCAGAATAGATCCGATAGCTCGGTAAAGGTAAAATCGTAGTAGAAGCATTTAGTGAATATCGAGAAATTGGATCGAATTGAAATTTCAGAGGTTGTTTCATAAGCCATGAAAAATCATAAAATGATATTTATGGAATAGTGGCCGGTTGAGAAGGAACTAATTTAGTTACATTATAATGTAATGGCAATTTTGAAACAAACTAGTAAATAAAGACTAGTTGGAGGGCAAATTGGTCATTTGGCATGGATGGAAATTTTATATATTTTTGAAATGTTGAGGACGTTTTTGGAAGGTGGAACATACATGGATTTAATCTTGGCCCTTGATTTTGGATGAGATTAAATTAGCCATTGGATTTAAAGGCTAAATTGGTAATTTCACTATTTAAATAAATTTAAAATTCATTTAATAGTTACAACTATAATTTAAAAGTTAAAAGATGAAACAAAATGTTCATCTTTTCCAGCCATAAACCATGGAGAAAGAGGAGAAAGGAGAGGGAAATTTCCAAGCTCGATTTAAGCCCCAAATCTTGGTTTGAAGTCTGAATCAAAGAAAGCTCGAGGTTCTATGAAAGAAAAGATCGAGCTAGGACTTAGTGAGGCATTGTGTTAAGTGGCCAAGGTGAGTGCAATGCATACATAACATGATACACGGATGTTTTATACATCATTAGGAAGACTTGCGATGAGTCTACCTTATTTATATATTGGCATGATATTTATGTCTTTGATCATATATTTGACATGTTTTAAATATGTCAAAGATTGAATATACATGCATGGATCACTAGTTATATATGATGTTATATTATGAATGTTATTTCGGGTATGAACTACCCAATGTTAAATTATGTTGATATACATTGCCATGGATGAAATAAATATGGAATATATGCCCAAGTATGTCATTGAGGGACAGGGTATAGTTGGCATGTCATAGAGTCCAACAGCACGTTGCATACTCAGTTTAGCACTATAGTGTATATAAAAGACACTTAGTGTATATGGTTAGCATGACCTTATAAATGTGCGGATGGTTAGCACTGCCTTATAAATGTGTGAATGGTTAGCACTGCCTTATAAATGTGCGGATGGTGGGCACGACCTTATGTGTATTAGCACTTCAGTGCATATTTGACTCGTGTACCCAGGGTCCTCATAGGCTTATATTTGGGCTATGGTTTATTGGATAATAAAAGATAAACAGGTGAAAAAGCTTGTGAGCTTTTGGAATAAATGGCAAGTATATTGGTAAGAAATTTATATCTGGTTTATTTTGGCATGATATTTATGTCATAATCATATATTTGACATGTTCTAAATATGTCAAAAGTTGAATATAAATGCATGGATCACTAGTTATATATAATGTGATATTATGAATGTTATTTCGGGTATGAACTGCCCAATGTTAAATTATGTTGATATACATTGCCATGGATAACATAAATATGAAAGATATGCCCAACTAAGTCATGAGGGACAGGGTATAGTTGGCATGCCATAGAGTCCAGCGGTTTAGCACTTTGTGAGGGCACTATAGTGTATATAAAAGACACTTAGTGTATATGGTTAGCACTACCTTATGTGCATATAAGGACGACCTTATGTCTATTATGGTTAGCACGACCTTATGTGCAGTTTTGACTCGCATACTCCGGGTCCCTAGGGTTTATTTTGGGCTATAATTTATTGGATAATAAATGATAAACAAGTGATTAAGCTTATGAGCTTTTGGAATAAATTGCAAGTATATTGGTAAGAAATTTATATGTGATTTATATCATGTTAATATATGAATAACATGATGAATTTACATGTCTAGTGATCATGATGCATTTATGCATATATGGCATATTATGACAAATGAACAAGCATGAAAGTCTTATGACATTAGCATGTAGTAAATCATTACTAATGAAATGTGAAAGTTGATGCTTTGGCATATATATATCATGTTACATAAACATAGCCATAAAGTCGAATAAAATTTAAATTATTGTTATTAACTGCCTTTATTGCCTCACTAAGTTTGTACTTAGCGTGTGTTTGATTGTGCACATGTAGGTAAATCAAAGTAAGAGTGAGAAGAGCATTGCATCAATATTGGAAAGCTTAACAGATAATCACAGTAATGACATCCTAATCGAGGTTTGATTATTATAGTGGCATGTATACTTGCTAAACCTATTTGAGTTGTGATTGGCCTTTAAAGTTCAGTAGGGTTTCATGATAATTAGCGTTTCTGAAAAGATACAAAGTTAAGAGTAAACATAGGTGATGAGTTGTATGCTAAGATAATTGATTTATGATTGGAACTTGAATAAATAATTTATTTCGGTTTTAAATAAAGTTAAGCGTGCTTGGGCTAGAGAAATTTTAGGATGGGTGACCATTGAGAAGTTTTCCTAAAATTTTTTAAATTACCTCGATTATTGATTAAAGTAGTCGTAATATTTCTGACTCACACCAGTGTACGAATACGGGAAGGGGATGTTACATTTATAGCGACATTCCAATGCGTTGATAGCCCTGGTTGCAATTCTACAGAACTCATGTAGCAACATTAGCAGCAAAATATGATAAATTCAAGGATAATTCAAGAAAGAGCCACTGAGTTAAGAAAATGCAAACAGAAAGATGAAAATGTTAAAATGTATGCAAAAGATAACATTACGGGACAAAATAATCAATAAATAAGGAGAAAACTCATATCTTTTAAAGTACCATCACACCCCTAAACTTAAGTTTTTGCTTGTCCTCAAACAAAATAAAAAACAGCTAGGTTAAGCACAAATTGATGAACATTCTAGCTACTTGAATCATCTCAAGTACCAATGAATCAGTTACATCTACATGATAGAAGATTGCATCGACAACTTAGGAATATGAATGAATGAACTTGCATTTCACCAACGCTAGCATCATGCATTACATCTCAAATTCCTCCAAACTAAACAACCTTTATTTCATTATTCTATATAAGCATATATTTTCTTCTTCTTCTCTTCTTTCTTTTTTTAGCAGCGAGGGGTATCAAAGAATGAATGCACCCTAATATCTTGAGAAGTAAGATGTTGTACAACGAACCCCCATGAAGTACTCCATTGCTTTGACACACACTCATAAAGAGATAGCCTTTGGCCATATTCATTTTTCTAATGCATGCGTTGGAGTGTTCCCCCTTAAGCTACTTTCATTATGCACCCACATTGGAGTGTTATTTATTTACACATAATATGATCTATAAACATATATAACAACAGTTGAACTAGGAAGATTCATCTAAGATCTAAGAGATGATGCTAGAAATTCATTACTCAAGCAACCAAATTCATTCATAACAGAATTCTAATACAACGTTCCATCACATGTATCCAACCAATTCATTGACAATCATGATTCAAGAATTAAGCATCGAATGTAAGAAAAATTTTATAGCACAAAATGAGACTTGCATTTGCTTAAATATTGAAATGGGGTGCATTTCAAACCCTAGATGAATACCCCCGAACTTAAAGATTGCATTGTCCCTAATGCAAAAATAGAATGCAATTACAATGACAAATGCAATAACAAAATAAAAACAACAACTACATGAAATGCACGATCAAAACAGACTAAAAAATAAAAAAATGAACTTAGTGTTCCTTTGATCCCAATGTGGCTGCATGGTGTTTCTTCTTGTTGTTGTAGCATTGTCTTTCCAGCAGTTGCATCCACAACATCAGATGCAATGACAATTTTCGTACCAACGTCTCTATGTTTTTCTTCTTTTCTATTAGCTTAGCTCAGTACGCAGGTGCCATCTCCAATTCTGTTCAACTTTGGCATCATCAACCTCCTCTTATTCCATTAAAATCCAAATGCATCCACAATAAGCACCCATTTATTATTTTGTTGTGGCAGGGGTTGCCTTAGAGATTCATTTTCGATACTTCTTATAG
Organism: Hibiscus mutabilis; assembly: GCA_019671005.1. Classification (NCBI taxonomy): domain Eukaryota; kingdom Viridiplantae; phylum Streptophyta; class Magnoliopsida; order Malvales; family Malvaceae; genus Hibiscus; species Hibiscus mutabilis. Next base: position 23,849,510 of record CM033720.1, read on the forward strand.
TCCTCAATGAGTGACAATTATACCAAAAAAGTTGGTCAATGTGATTGCAGCCATTCCCACTTGTGTTATCTTGGTAGAGGTGTCTTTCTTTTGTTTTCCTTTGAAATCCGTACGTACCCTCCACCTTGCTACTATTATAGAAGGCATAGATTCAATGTGAGCAACACTTTCGAAATCCAAACATTTGAGTACCCTATTCTCATCGACTTCCATCACAGTTGAATGTAGCTTTCATTATAGTGACATTTGCTACTCTAGCCAATTGTCGTAGCAATCCTCTGCTATAATTCTATGTAAATCAAGTGAAAGACCAATTCTCTGAAATTTTTCAAGCATCCAACCCCCACTTTGTTCATGCTTTTCAAACATCTCCATCAGTAGAGATTTTGGTGTGGCAATAAAAATGGAAGGGATCACCATGGATAAAGTATCCTCTCTCAAAAGATCATACCCTTCTTTTGATGCCGTCAAATCTAGCATCATTGGTTCCTCAAGAGATACATGCTTCGATTCCATTGACAAAGTACTGATGTCTTGTTGACCTTGCACGTAGTCATGAACTTGTCGTGGAAAAGGTGGATGTGAAGATACTTCAGATTACGCCGACACTTTGGATTGCGCCGACATTTTGGGTTGCATCGACAATGTCAATTGCCACACATTTGGCATGTGAGTGAAAAATCTTGGAACATTATTTGCTGGTACATCAACAATATTTTCAGCAACAATCTTTGCATTAGGAGTCACTTCACCATTTTATGAAAACATTACATCTGAATCCCTAACTGGCTCACTAGTCTATGTACCGCTTTTTATAGTGATATCTTGATAATGTTCTTTCCCTTAATAGTAGAGTTTGATATATCACTTGGAAGTGTGCCTTGCGGTCTAGTATTCATTGTGGATGCAAGTTGTCCCAATTTTTCTACTATTCTGCAAATCGATGAGAACTCTCTTTGAACAATTGCTTTCGTTCAAGTGATATGCTCTTGCATCAAAGCTTCAAGAGCTGTAAAGGGATCAAATGTGTAAGCTTGGGTGTATTGTTGTTGCATAGGTGCTTGAGCATATAGATGTGGGATCTAAACATATTGTTTCCGTACTTGATATTGTTGCTGATGCATCTGAGATTGTTGATTGAATTGTGACTACAATGGAGTGTAATTCCCTTATCTTGGATTTTAAGTTCCTTAAGACCAAGTATTCCCATGTCAAAATGTCCTAACATTTTGCCTCAAATTTTGAATTCCCTAAGACTGTTGATTGCAGGTAGAAGCACTATAGAAATTACCATAACAGTTGTTCCATAGGAGTTGTGGGCAGTATTCATAAATGTGGTTGTCACTGCAAATCTCATAGAAGAATGTAGGGATAGCAACTCGTTGAGCGACTTGAATAGGTGTAACTGCATTGGACCCTTGCATATATTTTTATCATGTTTTCTAGAGAAGAAATTTGAGCTCTAAGAGCAAAAACTTAATTTCACTCAATAATGTTCAAAGTAGATTTTACTTGAACTGCTCTTGGAATAGGTTACTAAAAGTCGTAACTAGACATCGTGTAATCTCGAATGGTTCAATGTTTATCCTTTGAAAAATTTGTTGCTCTCTTTTTTTAGCACACCTAAAAAATTAACAAAAGAAAATAAAATAAAGTTAATAAAAAATACAATGACAAAAATAAACACCAAACAAAAAACGTCCCTGGCAACGGCGCCAAAACTTGATCGGTGAAATATTGTCACACGATTCGTGCAAGCGTACACACGTCAATACAAATATAGTTAACAGATGTAAATCTGCCAAATATCGATCCCACGAGGATGATTGTTTAAAAGTCTACCAACGTCAATGTAATAAGTAAGAGAATAAGGTAATTGCAATAAGTAATGTTGTAGAAATTAAAGGTAAATGATATAGGTAATGTTGCAGCAATGTAATGAAATTAAAATAGAAATAATATAATGATGGCAGTGGGGTTCCCCCGGTGATTCATCAACAGAATAACGAATGCTAGCAAGAAACAAATGAAAAGATTATTGTCGATGTAATAAAGCACATAAATATCTTACCAATCTTAACGCCTACCCTTAATCAAAGACTTATACGAGCCTACTCACCAAACCTCTCAATGATGGCTAATAAGCAAATACAAGAACAATTGAGTCAACTTTCGTTGTACTCCTACGGAACTTTCATTGTAATGGCTTGTTAACTTGAACTGTCACTACAACTCTCATTGATAGTGGCTGCAATAAACACTTTCGTGCATAAATACATTCAAACCCAAAGATCAAAAGATAAAGGAAAAGCTTAATAAGATAAACATTCAATCAATATTCATAAAGTATTTTCATACAAAATGAAATAAAACCATAATCATCATTGTTTAACAAAAGAATCATTAAGAACCAAATGGGGAAAGCTATCTCTAGCAACTCGATTACTCCTTGATGCTTCCTCTTGCTTCGCACTCGTTATGGCTACATAATTTTGCATCGGATTCACCTCAGTTGCCCCATGGAAGCTTTAGGCCGCCATAGCCATCAAGACAAAGCTCGAAAACCAAAGAAAAAGATGATAAAATATGAGCCTCCCTTTCTAAGATAAGAATATATGTATATATATCCTTATCACTTTCCATTTGGGTATTTACAAGTGTCCTTCATAGATTTTCTAGATAATATTTCGTATAGGACAGGTGTACTAATGGATAGCTCATAATTCTTTGATCTTATCCTGATAGTTGTCATTGCAACGACAATTACCATCATAGCATGTCCAAACAAAAGTTGTTGCAACTAACTGCCAGCTCATTGTCCTTTAATCTTATCTTCTTGTTGGCGTCATTTGATCTTGTCTTTTTGATAGCTATCACTAAGGAGTCAGTCCTGGACACAATATAAATAATGCATATGCAACGATATTCCAAATACAGCGACAACTCTAGTTGCAATTCTAGAAGAAATCATGTAGCGACGTTAGCAGCAAAATATGATAAATTCAACGATAATTCAAGAAAGAGCCAATGAGTTAAGAAAATGCAAATACAAAGATGAAAATGTTAAAATGTATGCAAAAGATAACATGATGGGGACAAATTAATCAATAAATAGGGAGAAAACACGTCTTTTAAAGTACCATCAATGTCTCCTCAATTCGGCATATAAGATTATATCGAATGTCTTAACTGCTCATTTGCAATTGGTTATGAATTTTTTGGTGAGTGATGTGCAAACGGCTTTCATCCAAGGGAGGCACATCTTGGATGAAATATTGTTGACGAACGAGGTCCTTTATTCTCTATAATCTTGTCGCGATGGGGGGAGGAATGATTATTAAGCTTGACTTTGCAAAGGCTTATGATTGTATCAGATGGGAGTTTCTTGATCAGGTTATGTTGTGTATTGGCTTTGGTACCTGTTGGAGAAATTGGATTAGTAGTTCTATTAGTACGACTCGGTTGTCTATCTGTGTGAATGGAAGTGCTTCCTGTGAGTTTCCAATGCAAATGGGTGTTCTCCAAGGTGATTCGCTCTCGCCGTTACTTTTCCTTTTGGTTGCCGAGGCTCTACATTAGTTCTTAGTGAATGGTGAGGAGTGTGGTTTAATTCATGGTGTTAGTATTACAGGGTAGTTTACTCTCTCTCACTTATAATTTGCAGACGACGTGGTGATTTTCCTTTGTGAAAATGTTGAAGAGGTAGCAAATTTGAAGAACATTCTTACTTGCTTTCAGTACGGATCAGGATTGGAAATCAATTTTTCTAAATCTTCTTTGTATGTATATAGTATGGATTTCTGATTCGGCCAAATAGCAGATGGCGGAGGTGTTGGGGTGTCAGTGTGGTGAGCTTCCGTTTAATTATTTGGGGATTCTGATTAGAGTCAACCCTTATAGTCTCAGTGTTTGATAGCCTATTTTATAGTGTTTTTGATAGCAACTTACGGTTCAAAGACATTGTCTCTTCTTTGTCTTTCGTTGCGCGACTATTATTAGTTAATTCAATTCTTTCTTCTCTACCACTTTATTATATATTGATCTTTTTTGTTCGGAAGAGCATCATTCAGAAGATGAGTCGAGCTTGTTGGGAATTGGTTTGTTGACAAAAGTGTCTTGGTGGTTTAGGTGTTCTGGACCTACGACTTTGAAATTTATCTTTGTTAGCTAAATGGGCATGGAGATATGCTTCTGAACCGAGTTTCCTATGCTGGTCTATTATTATGGCTAAGTATGGCTCTTCTTATTTGGTGTGCCATTTCAATGCCTTACGACAATCGCGTATGCAGGTGGTTTGGTGCAATGTGGTTGCGGTACATGACTCAGAGGAGGTATCGCGTTACATAGGGTCGGCTAATTTCTCTTGGATTGTAGGGGATGGTTCTATTGTCCTTAGTTGGTGTGTTGAGCCTCCCCTTAATGTCTTATTCTATCGTTTGTTTCAATTAGCCATTGATAAATTGGCATTGGTAAGTGCATATATAGTGGACAATTCTTTTGAGCATGGGTTTTGGTTTCTTTCTTTTTAAGGGATCGTTTGAGCTCCAACAATGGCGTGAATTGAAGGCACTAGTTCTCCCATTTTTTCTTTAGCCTGGTCTAGCTGATCGCCTAGTTTGGCACCATAATGTTACTGGTTGTTTTACAATGAAGAAACTATTTTCACTCATGGCTAGTTTTAGCATTTCACCTGATCATTTGAATACTTTTTTATATCTGGAATATGGTGATACCCTCCAAAGGTGCAATGCTTCATGTGGTTCTTGATGGTCCATTGGCTTCCAATGCTAAAATTTTTACAGGATCGTGACTTTTAGTTTGATGCTGACGCGATATGTTGCTGGTGGTGTATGGAGGGTGTAGATGATGCGGATCACATATTCTTTACATGCAAGTTCAGTGTGGAGCCTTTTTCTGCAGTGGTGGACCCTTGTCGTTGCCCTCCCTATTTGTTTAGATGATTTTATTCACCAGTGTGTCTTGGGGATTTTCTTGGGTGAAATTCGCCAATGTTGGTTGGCAAGTTGCTCAGCAGTTCTATGGACATTGTGGCTTGCTCGGAATAATCTGATTTTTAATGACAAGCGTTGCTGGATGGAGGATCTTTTCTTCCTTGTTCATTTGCGATCTCTATTTTGGGTGAAGGCGGGTATCTCGTCCGACATTTTTGAAGACCAGTGGTGGGCTAGTCTATGGGAGGGTCCTACCTCCGTATCCTTTGTACACCATGGTATATCTTGGGAGGCTCCACTGGTAGGTATGTTAAAATTCAAAGTGGATGGGTCGGTTCAAGGGAAGCCGAGACCTATGGGCTGTGGGGGGTGCTTCAGGATGACTCTGGCTGTATTTTAACCTTATTTCAGGTCTGCTTAGTGTGATGGACGCAAATGAAGTGGATCTCCAAGAAATTGCGCATGCGTTATTTCTCCTTCTTCATTCTAAATGGTGCCATGGTTATAATTTTATTGTAGAATCTGATTCGTTGGTTGTTGTATCATCGGTGTTACATTGGAATCGACGTCCTTAGAGGTTGTAGCGATGGTTTCGGTTGATTGATGAGGTGTGTGGTATTCTTGACTCATTTGTGTTTCATCGCATCTTCCGTGAAGCAAATTCTCTTGTGGATGCATTGGATAAAAATGGTGTTGGGCATGCCTCATGGTTCCAAGTCATCCATTAGTTTGTGCTGCTGCGTGGATTTAGTTTGGCTATGTTTGGTGTTGGGTCGTGTGGTTCCACTAGTTTTTGCGTGTGTTTTAGTTTGGTGTTTTTGTGTTGTTTCATTCCCCTTTGCTTCGCTTGTAATGCAGCGTTTTTATGGCTTCGTTTTTCGCTCGCAACCTTGTTGAGTATTCTTTTCCACCGACTAGTTTTAGGGGTTTTTTAATGAGGCTCAACTTGGTTCTCGTTGTATGATTTCCCTCAATAAAATCATAATTCTTTGATCAAAAATAAATAAATCATATTCTAATTTTTTTGAATATTCTTAAGGTGATTACAAGACAATATTTGTTCATACTTTTTCTTAACCCTTTGATAATGCACACACATGTTGTAGACAAAACTGCTCGAACCCGAGTCTCCTAAGATGGACATCATCCTTTTTCCTATTGAGGCCACTCGTAGGGTTCAATTCCTATTCCAACTTAAATCTTCATTGTTTTACTTATAATAATATTACAATTACAGTTCATAACATCATGACTTAGCTTCTAATATCACACCAAGAATAAGCACATAAAGTAGACATTCCATATTTGTTTTTGGAATTCAGTTTGTATTATCATTGCAAGTAAAACAATTAAACTTTGAGTTTAGAATAGGATTTTTTTAAAAAAATAATTTATTTAAATAAAAATGATTCATAAAACATTAGTCATATGATTTAAGATACCAAAAAATGCAAAAGCTACAAACACCAAACTGATTTACAATGCTACAACGGAGGCTTCAAACAATGGTCAAAGACATACAAAAACAAACAAAAAAATGATAACTAACCATTGTAGTAATTTAATGTAAAAAAGTGTAACAACATATAAATTACTAACCATTAATAAAAGTGTAACAACATATAAATTACTAACCATTAATAAAAGTGTAACAAACCCCGGGCAAGGGTATTCATGGTTAATCGTTATAGTAATTTAATGTAAAAAAGTGTAACAACATATAAATTACTAACCATTAATAAAAAATCAAATGAGAATTTAATTAGAATTTTTAGATTTGTAAAGAATAAGAGTTTAATTAAAAAATGATAACAAAAATTCATTAAATATTTTTTAAAATTACGAGAAAAAACATTGTAGAATACCTATTTAACTTCAATTCATATATTTGAAAATAAATTTCTTATTTTTACAATTTAGCTCCTCAAGTTTTTATGATTTCTTCATTTCTTCAATTCATCATTCATTTTAAGTCTATTTTGACGAATTTTAAATGAAATATTCTACTACCACTATATAATATCCATGTAACTTCAATTAATATTTTTAACAAAAAAAATATATTATTTTTTGATTTATTCTCTTAACTTTGAATTTTATTCAATATGATCCTTCAATTATATTTTTTTGTAAATTCTTTCTTTTCATCAATTCTTGACTCCTTTATACTCCTATCAATACTTTATCCTCAAAAGTTTCTTCCTTAGAAATAACATTATAAATATATTTTAGAATTTGAGATGCTATTTTTTTAAATAACATTACAAATATTACTCACACATGTGAAAAAAGAATATGAAGATAATTATATATATGTGTGTGTATACCTTATATGATTAGAGAAAGTCGTTTAAATTAGAATCAATCTATATATAACATTATAAATAATTTAAAAGATCAACTTGAATTTAATCAGAAAAAATTTAAATAAAGTTTGAGTCATAAAATAAGACACATCAACTCGAATAACTCATTTTTTTACTTGACTCGGTCAAATGCTCACCCCTACACGTTTGTAAAATGTAAATTATTTTGTAAAATATGAAGAAAAAAAATATTCAAGGACTTCAAATAAATTTTAAAGCATTTTTCTGTAAAAAATAATAATGCTCAAATATTTTAACTTTAATTCTACACTTAAATATCTTCAAAAAGTCCAAAAAAACTACTTATATTTGAAAAACCTGTAGTAAAGTTTTGAAACTCTTATTGAAGGTTTGAAACTCTAACAAGAGTTTCGATACTTGTTATGTAGTTTCGATAATTGTAATTACAGTGGGCTTCAAATATCAAAACTGTGATGTAGGTTTGGATACTTGCATAATAGTTTCGATACTCTTGTGTAAGTTTCAATACTCTGGACTTCAACTATCAAATTTTTATTTATTAAGTTTTGATACTTCTATACAGAAGAACATTAAATGCGTGATTTTATGACTCACAACGACTAAAAACTCCCTTCAACATATCTAAATAGTTAGAAATTGATTAGTGAACATAAAAGTGATCTTCAAAAAGTTGTAGAACATCAAGAAAGTCTATACCAACATTGAAGCAAAAGGAAATTTGTAATTTGAGCTTTAATATTTTTTCTTTGTAAGAACACTTGTGAGCTTCATTTGTTTTTGTTTTCTCAAAGTGTTTGTCTGGGTGAGAGCTTAATTGTACAAACACATTTTTCTTATGATGATTTTTTTTTGTTTGCTAAACTTGGAATTTTCTTTAGATGAGTGTACAAGGTTTTGGGTACAAACTTTACTTTAAAATTTTGCAGATCTAGTGGATTTGAGAAAATCTTTAGTGTGGATAGCTAATTTAATGAGATAAATTTGTTTTAGAAGTTAAACCACTGTAAATTTTTTGGTATATATTATATAGTTTTTTGAAGAGACAATTCACCCCCTCTTACAATATTTTAGTTCATTATCGAGCTAACAATTTTTTGAAGAGACTTTGTTTGTTAAAGTTTATTATAAGTATATATTATATAATTTTTTGAAGAGATAATTCACCCTCTCTTAAATATATTTTAGTTTATTATCGAGCTAACAATTTTTGACCAAAATATTAACCTTCCAAACGTACGAGACTAAAATTCCCCTTTTGTGGTAGAAAGATTAAAATAATTTATTTATATAATATATACTTATAATAAACTTTAACCACTCTTTTGTGCTCTAATATATTCTACATGTTCACGTAAATGCACGACATTCTCTTGATTGAATCCAATAAATAAACTGTGGAAAAATAATTCAAACACCATTAATTGGTGCTAAATTTAGTTACAAGACACGGTATTGATAACAATGGCTACAACAAAAATTACGATAATTGAGGCTTATACCATAAGAAAAAACAAACATTAAATCTAGCTCCATCCACACACTCATGGGCACACTTCAAACATAAAACTTGTTTTAAACATCTTCACAAAAAACTTTAAATATGAAGTCACGGAATCGCTTAGAGTACTGCTTTGGATCCACAGCTGATATGGAAGTTGGGTCGTACTGGATGGATTTATAGGCATGCTCAAGCCTCTTGGTAATGTCATAATCTTGAAGTATGTCAATGATGCCAAAGTACATTATCACCTCGTAGATCTCCCCTGTCTGTTCTCCTACCAGATGAAATACAGCCTCAGGTTTTCTTATAGTTCTTTCTACTCTTGCTGGCATGTTTGCACCCAACTTGACGACACCCAACCTGCAATGCCATGTCCATTTGGCCCTTAATATACTATTTTTTTTTTATCTCAGAAACCTTTTGTAATGGATAATTTATTTATTTTAACTCAATTAGCTACGAAGAACTGAATAAAAACCCTCTACCATTTTTTGGAGTCCCTTATGTATGACTCAATACTAAAAAATAGATTTAATGTTAGAGTTTAGAATTTAGAATTTTGGATTTTATGATTAGAGTGTAAGGTTTAAGTTTTTAGTGTTGTGGTATAAATAGGGACACCAAAAAAGGAGAAAGAATTTTTGTTATGAAGAAATACGATTACACATGCTAATCGAGTCTAATCGAGTCTTAATTAGGTTGACATCATTGTTGTTATAATATACATGAGGATGTAGCTTTTGGCGTGCTTAAGCGAGCGAAAGCCTTCAGTTCATGAGTAGAGAAGAATTTGGATAGGTTAGCATTATTTTAAGGGGGAAAACTATGATTGTACATGAGCTTAACTATAGCATGAGCGAGACAGAAAACCTAGAATATATGTATAGCGATAAGACTATTTACCTCTTAGGGTCTATATTATTCTCCTCTATATCGGTTGAAGTTGATTCATTCGCATTATTTCCTGCAATGAAAAATAATGGAACTTGTGAATCGAAAGAAAAGGTTTGGAGTGGAGAAGCATGCACTTAATTAACCTTATGAAACAAACTAGAATGAAGACAATGTTAAGAAAGAAAAAAATAAAAGATAACCGGATGAAGTTTGGCTTCCGCAAGGAATTAACTCTCCGCTAGATGCTATTTCTTTAAAGTGAATGCCCACTAGAAGACTATAGTCCATGGTCCTCTCCTGTTCAAGAAACTCACAATCCCTATCTATTTGCCTGTTAGTAAAAAAATGAAAGTATTTAATGTCGTTGACGAAGAAAGGTTAAAACCAATATGAAACTAGTTTTTTTATTCATTGACTATGAAGTAATAATGAAAAAATCAGAACCAGAATCAATTGTTATATGTCATTATTGTTTTAGGGTGAAGGTAGCGAAAAAACCATGTAGAAAGCAAGAGGAGGAAACTGTATTTTACCAGCAAAACTCGTCAAACCAAGATTTTTGCAGTTTGAATATGAAATTCAAATCAAGGTCCTTAAGGATGGTAGTATTGTCGATCTCAGACTCAGACTTATCTGTTATGCGTCCGAGGGAAGACCCTTTCAAATCAAAGCGTCTATGAATTGTATACTCGGAGCGTAAAAGGTTTCCCATAATAATGAATCGTACCTGGATTGTCAGGCCTATCAATTGCATCCTTTAACACACTGTTATACTTAATCAAACATCATTTCTCACAGCACTTGCAGCAACATCAATGTTATTATTGTTTTTAACAGCAAAATAAATTTGAATTGTATGTCAATGTTGTTTACTGACCTTTCTTTGAATGGGGCCTGTTAACTTTACGCAATGCAAGCCATAATATTTAATGACCAGTGTGTTCTCAAAGTTTCGAACATGGTTATAATATGCAAAAAGCATTCTTATAAACACCTATAGAAGAAATCAAGAGTATTAATTAACTTGATAGGGGGTTTGGAATAATAACATCAGGGATTTAAATAGTGGTCTGCAAATAGCGACTGCTATATAATGGTAGCAACATCGTCTGAAATTGTTATTGTCGAAAATAGCGGTGTGAAGGGGAATCACACCAATAGAGTTGGAAAGGGACGAAGCTAGCATTTGGGGTTGGAGGGCAAAATATAAATGTTTGAAAGTGGGGAAAAATTAAAAAAAAAACAATCCGTAAAGAAATTTATATAGGAAGACAAAGCTGAAAAAAAATTCTTGGGGTGGAGGGCCCCACATACCTCCATCACTGGAGGTGGATTGCGGTCACAATTTAACGGGTATCAACGAATTTAGGCAATAATGAGTCGTTATTCCCATTATGTTTTACAATAAGTTGTGGAAATTTTTTTAAAAATTCATGACCGCTATACCCGCGGTGACTGCAATAGCATCCGTTATGTCTGCAACCGCATTACGCAAGACAACCGAAAATATGACCACAACCGCAATTTAAATCCATGATCGACATTACTTTGAAACTATATACAATAGGCGTGAAAGTACATAACACTTACTTTCACTTCTGACTTCTTCATTGTCTTGATCATGTATCGATCATCCTCTGTCAAGTAAAAAAAGCTACCACTTTTACCAGGGGAAGATAGTTCTCTAAGTGCACCATTCCCACATATTGATATCATGTAATCTGCAGGGTCCATCTGGAACAACTTCCTCAAAGCCCTTTATACATATCATAATGATTCATAATTTAAACTTACTTGGAAACCATGAACGCGTGAAAAAATATAATATCAAATGAATCATATATAATATATGCCTTACCTAAATACTACCGGACAATAATCCTTCCATTTAAATTCACAACATTGATGCGGAGGGGTGTACTTGCTGCCTTCTGTAGGAAATCTAGTCCAAATTTTCTCCTTGGGGTCAAAAGCTGCTGCCTTTAGCTCAAGAGATGTTGCTGGGGCAGGCCTTCCCACAGAATGCCTGTGTCATCTCTCATAAAGAATATGATTACCATAGAGATTTTATGAAATGTAAGAAAGAAAACAATATTGAAAATAAATCATACAGTAATTTCATGTACAATTAGTGAAGAAAAAGGATATTCTTCACCCGTGTTTATCAAGATTTGTATTAGAAACTGGTACAAATTTTATTTACTTGTGTACTTGACCTTTCTTTCACTAAAATGAATGAATAGATAGATTATACTTCAGCATAAAATGTTGCTAAGCCATGCTTAGCTTGAACAAGTATTATTATTTCATTCCATCATAATACTCAATTGCAATTTTTCAAATTCACATGTGTAGTTATTTTAAGTGTATGTTATGGTTTCTCTAACCTAAATCTATTAGAAAGTTAATTGATTGATAAAGAGGCTTAAACCGAAAAGCATCCCTCAAATTATGTCTTTTTTTCGGTTTTAAGTACCTAAACTATGATTTTGGCAAAATAAGCCCCTAAACTATCATTTCCGGTCACTTTAAGCCCGATAGTTATTTAAGTCAAAAGAAAATTATTTCGACTAATAAGATGTTGACACATGACAAAGATTTTTTGACAAATAGATAGTTTAGGGTATAAAAGAAGAAAAATGACATAGTTTAGGTACTTATTTTGACAAAAAATAGTTTAGGGGCTTACTTTGCCCAAACCATAGTTTAGGTACTTAAAACAGAAAAAAAAAGACATAGTTTGAGGAATGCGTTTTGGTTTAAGCCTAATAAAGATGAGTTAGAAATAGAAAAATATAGAAAAAATAGAGAATGGCACCTGATCCCTAATTGTAGATTGAGCATAAGTTCATAGTTCTTGTGCCCTCTAGATATAGTTTCTCCTGGTCTTTTTCCGATCTTTGGCACTTTTAATGGCAGATCGGGGTTAAACTTAGGGTTTGTATCATCATGTTGATGTTGAATACATAAGAGCTCCGAATCCAATTCTCTCCTGGGTTCCGGACAATCATTGCTATCATCATCACTCTCCCACATGTGCATTTTATCCGGCCTTTCCATGCCGGCACTTGCCTTTCCGTCGATGGATAACCGTCTCGGATTCTCATCGGTCTTTGTCGTATACCATGCCAAAAATTTCTGGGATGGCATGATCGAAACATTTTCTTTGGGGCAAATCTTACAATCAGACAACTCAACATACACAGACTGAGGATCCCAGTCAGTAGTTGTAGGTTGGCCGGACTCTGAAAGGTAATATGTCCCATTTTGTTCTTCTGGTTTGTTACTCCAATTTCCCACGTACAAACTCCCATCTGGCCAATAATAAGTTCCGTTCCCTTTAGGCAAACCCTCTTCCCAATGACCATCATATTTATTCCCATTACCCCATACAAAAGTGCCGTTGCCACAAATAATACCATTCTTCCACTCTCCTATGTAGTGGTTCTCGTTTTGCCATTGATATTTCCCAAGTCCTTCCTGCAAACCGCGACGCCATTCCCCATCGTACCAATCTCCATTCGGATATAGCCTTATGCCATGACCATGTTTAAAGTTCATAACCCATTGCCCCCTGTATGTATCCCCACTCGGTCCGGTATATATACCGATTCCATTAATATATCCACCTTTGAACTCCCCTTCGTAAGTAGCACCAGATGGCCAGCTAAACCTTCCTTTCCCTGTAGTTTTGCCTTTATGCCACTCTCCTAAGTACATGCATCCATCGGTCCATAGATATTTTCCTTGTCCCTCGGGGAAATTGTCATACCACTGCCCGGTATAATAATCCCCGTTGGGTAGAATTTTCTCTACCAAGTAGGGTTCCCCGGATACGTTATCACCTTTTTCATGATGATTTTCAAGATCTTCCTCCGCCGCAGAGGCCATAGTTATCGTGCCAAAGATGCTGTTTGCGCGCTTTTTGGCGGCGTGTGTTTTTCGCACGGTGGCCTCCCATGCCTTTAGAACACCGCTTTGCTCTTTGTTCATTGTGTGCAACCTTTTGTGTATGTTACAATCGACGAGCTATGCTTACGATGATCATTTGAGCCTAATTATAATTATATACAAGAAAATCACGACTGCCCTGAAACAAAATTGTCATACCAAAATGGCTTAACGATTTAGACAGATGATTATATATCTTTAAAACAATTCACAGAACTATTTAAATAAACAAATTTTATGAACCTTACAATGTTTGTCTTCCTTTCTTCATTGTTTCAATGAAGGAAATGAAAAAGAGTTATTGAACCAAAGACTTATTTTCTTCTTAATCCCAGCAAAATAATTTCCAAAATTTGTGTCAAATTTATTTTGTTTTGAAAATTTTATGGAATAAATTTTGCAGTTAAATCACTCTGAATCACAAGTAGACCGTACAATCAGCGTAAATGATATTTTTTGACAAAAAATGTGATGATATGTGGCAATTGATCTTTGCATTACTATGTTTATAATAGGACTACATGTTAAAATCCACGAAATTATCCTGTAAATTGACAACATCTTGACTTTGTATTGGGTATCTTGCCTAAAAAAGTAAGTATGGGAACACAATTCTCTCCTATATTTATTCCTTTATGATTCAAAGGGTGACTTGTTCATCCCCTACAACCTCTAAAAGCCCTGGCATTTGGAGCGACAAACGACACGAAGATTCATGTTTTTCTACTTTTGGAGTTACCTTGCAAAATAGTTCAAGCAAACGAAAAAATTATTGTCGGACTTTTCATTGCCTCCAAAATCCAATGTATGCAATTAAACATTGAACAGGAAAAGAATAACACAATTAATAGTTCCAAAAACAAATGTAACATTCATTTATTAACAATAGTAAAATAAGAAGTGAATATATATTACAATTAGGCTTAAAAGGTACGTCTTAATTTAGAGTACCATTTATAAATTTCAAATGGTTTTAATTAAGTTTAAGCATTTTCTTTGGTGTTGTCTGAATCCAATGTTGTGCTCTGTTAATTGAGAAAGAGTGTAGCCTTTAAACATTGTGATTTAGCGGAAGATATAGACCATGTCTTTATGGGATGTTCTAATTCGGGAGATGGTGTTTATGCTCAATGTTGCAGCAACTAGCGTCGCAAAAAAAGATTACGGACACTTACGGTAGCTTGCAGGAGTATTTGATCGTCCTGAAACCAGTTGTGTTGACGCGATAATGTTGTTCAATCAGCTCAAATAGTTGCAACTGCGGACCATTTTTTGTACCGCAAGCGAACTGCTGCAGCCAGCTTCAAGAAAGTGCACTTCATTGATGCTGCTATCGCCTATCAGTACGTGTTCTGATAAATGGGTAAAGCCATGTTCTAGTTCATTTAAATGTAATATTGATGCTGCTATTACTAAATAATCGATGGCGTCTTCTTTCCCTGCTTTTCCTCAAGGCAATGTACGAACTACGAACCGCGCGTGGCGAAAGCTATGGCTGTTGGAGACGCTCTCTGTTGGTTGAAGGATTCAAGTTATGAACATGTTTTTTAATCTGAGACGAAGACTATGGCATCCTCATTATATGCAAATCCTTGTGTTTTTATTCGTCATCAGTCTTGCATTTCTAGCATTTTAATATATTATATTTCGAGTTTTGCGGTGGCCGCCTCGGGGACTTAGCATGGTGTGTGATGGGTAAGCATATTGACTTGGGGTTTAGGCTCCCTCTTTGATTGTATTCTTTACTCCAGGGGTTTTATTAATCATAGGCTTGATGACACTGGTGCGTGATGGGTAACGTCCCTAAAAATTTATTTTAGCCGAAACTCACACATTTTTTTTAATTTTTAAAATTTAGTCAAATATTTTAAATATGATAAAATTTTTGTTATTTTAGTCTTGAAAATTTTATTTTAGCCAGAATTCGCCCTTATTTCTTTCTAATTATTAAGATTCAACCCAATATTTTAATATGATGATATTATTGTTTATTTTAGTCCTTAAAAATTTTATTTTAGCCAAATTTACCCCTATTTCTTTTTAATTTTCGAGTCAAGTCAATTTATGAAATTCTAGTTGAGTTTATATTATTTTATAATTTAAAATAAATTTAGATATTTATTTTTATCCATAATCCAGATTTTCAATATTTTATGAATAATTTAGAGATTTGTTGTATTAAATAATTTGTGAACTTAAAGCCAACAAAAAAATAGAATTTTGAATATTCAAATAATTTTCTTGAATTTACTCGATTTCATGATGTTTAGTCAAAAAATGTTTTCATGATGGCTTGTTTTATTTTTGTTATCAATAGTATGATTTTCATTGAAGGTAAAAAACCATACAATACTATTATCGAAGGCCTCGTTAAAAACTTCCCTAAACCTAAATGAAGGAAAAGAGTACCAACGATAATACAAGATACTACGACGTCTGACCACACAAAGGCCGAACCCAAAACAACCCTGTGAGAACAAAAGGCAACTCGCACAACGAAGCATTAAAACAAACAACTCGCACTGAAACAAAAATCAAAGGTGCAACCCCCCACAACCATGAACCTGACAACATCCCTCGTACCGCACATCACAGCACAACACAATCCGGGTCTCAAAGGAGCAGTGTAGCCTGGGCGGGTAAAATCCCCAATCACTCAAGCAAACTAAACTAAGTAGTCTGAGTTACATCCCCTTTCGTCAACGCATCTGCCATCGCATTAGCTTCGTCAATTTAGTTAAACCACCGCCATAAGTGCCATGTTCATTTCGAAACATGCCGTATCCACAAGGAATACGATTCAATTACAATCAGTGGGCCATTACACCAAGAAGAATATACCACTATGTCAAGTGCATATACGATAGCTCGTAATTCCGCTTCAATGGAGTCGACCATATCCAAAGGGCTAGAAAACGTAGCCAAGACTCGACCACTCTCATCTCGCAACACCCCTCCACACCACAAAGGGCCAGGCTTTTCTCTCGCCACTCCATCAACATTAAATTTCAAAGACCCAATCACCGACGGGCACCATGCCACACCCAGTCGTAGCTGTCGACCAACCTCAATAAGAATACATGATGTCAGGCAATCCCACCAAGCTGAATCCAAAATTACAAGGTCGTCATTCGTCTCCTTTGCCCTATACATCACCCTCATTTTAATCAAGAATAGAAGATCCACTATCGTGATTGCCTTCTTCCTAAAAAAATACATTGTTGCGCGCAATCCAAACTGACCAAGGAACCGCGACACACCCCGAAATCCACCAATTCCTTATCGTACCAAAAAATCAATATGCAAACATTGCTACAACATCTCATCTTGATAAAACCATTGATAAAACCACAAGAATATAGAATATGATCAATTTCGTTATCCCCTTCCCTGTACCACACACACTGTAGCGGCATATCGTTCAACAGAATCCCACGATCACGTAACATGCACAACGTTGGAAGACATTGCTTCCGCACAAACAATAAAAGCATTAGATCTTAGGTAGCACATCCACCTTCCAAAATCGAAACGCTCCCAGGCTATCGCCCTCAATCCCAAGAGAAGACATCAACTTTGCAAGCTCACCTACTGAAAACCGCCCCTGCACATTTGAGCTCTACATCAAACGATCCTTGCACATTGTAGACAACGACACAATCCCAACTATTGATCGCAAGTGAGCCAATTGATGAAGTTCAAAACTTCTCAATCCATAGCAAAAGAAACTGTCCTAATACTCATACTCTCGTAGATTTTCCACTGAATAAGATTGCACCCATGCCAATTTATCTTTTGCCATCCAAAATAAACGAGAAAAAAGGGAACAAAGAGGCTTCGAGGAGCGCCGATTATCATGGCAGAACAAGATCTTTGACCCATCACCCACCAACAAACAAAATTTATTTGCCCCCATAAAATGCATTACCCGCTCATCCTCTTGTACCTCTACAATTTGCCTCCATACCGTCGACATCCAGTGTTTACCATAAAAATTGAACCGCCAAAAAAAAGTTTGCTCACCATATTTTGCTATGATCAACGACCTCCACAAAGAGCCTGCCTGTGTTGCATACCTCTAAGCCCATTAGCAAGAAGAGCCAAGTTACAAACTCGAAGGTCAACAACACCCAGCCCCAAGCTTTTTCAGCTGACAAACTAAATTCTAGTTCACACGGCTCAATCGAGAATTAAATATTCCAAATTTAAATAAAATATTAAATTTAAAAATGAACTAGAAAAATTAACCCTATGATCTTGATAGACGATAGTTTTTCATCTGAACTAATTGATTAATGTCGAACAACTTCTTTAATAAAAAAAAGATAAATGCAATGTAAAAATGAAATCAAGAATTTGATAAAAAAATAATTGGAAATTTTTTGACAAAATTAGAAGAAATAGCAATGACCAATACAATGAAATGATTATATACTACAATTGAACCAAGAGTTGCCATCATAAACTCAACTTGTAATTTTTTTAACATGATTCGAATTTAATAAACTCAACTTGAATTTTATAAAACTAACTTGACTCGAAAAAATTAGAAAGAAATATGAGTCAATTTCGAGTTAAATAAAGATTTTCATGGACTAAAATAAACAATAATATCGTTATATTAAAAAGACTTAATGACATCATTGGCACCTAAACTATACACTTTGTACCGAGTTGTCCCCTAAACAATTTTTCAGGACGTTCTGCCCCCAAAACTAAAATTCTTACCTCATTTTCCCCATCCGTTAACTTTCGTCGAAAAAAATTCTCATGGACCAATCAGAATACGCCATTTGTCACTTTGTTAACAAAAAATCAGCTAACTTAAATAAAATGGGTAAATTGCATGTTAAGTCTACCAGATTATATTTTTGTTCATTTTAGTCCCTAAAAATCTTTATTTAAATCAAAATTGACCCCAATTACTTTCTAATTTTTATAATTTGTGCAATATTTTTAATATGTTGATATTTTTATTATTTCTAGTCCCTAAATATTTATTTAACCTGAAATTCACCCAAATTTTAGTCTAATTTTTATAATTTACTCAAAAATTTAAATATGTTTAAATTTTTGTTAATTTTAGTCCCTAAAAATTTATTTTAGACAAAATTCACCCTTACTTCTTTCTAATTTTCAAAATTTAGTCTAATATTTTTAATACGATGATATCATTGTTCATTTTAGTCCTTTAAAATCTTTATTTAAATCGAAATTCCTATTTGTTTCTAATTTTCAAAATTTAGTCCAATATTTTTCGTATGATGATATTTTTGTTCATTTTAGTCCATAAAATTTTACTTTAGTTGAAATTCACCATAACTCCTTTCTAATTTTTAAAATTTAGGCATATATTTTAATATTATGATATCATTTTTTATTTTAGTTCCTAAAATATTATGATATTTTATTGAAATGAATCATACAAACTAATTCATGATTATAGGCCTCGTTAAAACCTCCCTAAAACCTAAATAGAGGAAAAGAGTACACTATGACCATGTATAAATAAGGCCACAACACCAATATAGCAACCGAACGCAAATGGAAGCTGTAAACAACATTACATGTCCCCCCAAAATTAAAACACCTAAACTATATGTACGCATGCATCACTTCCATGACAAAAAACAAAGACCATCATTACCTAAGCATCGTGCCATATGCCCGCATCCCTCAAATGACTTGAACCCAACAGGGAAGAGAGAAAGGGCGTTCAACCCCTCTTTAGCCAAGACATCTGTGATCAGTGAAATAACGTCACATAATTTTTACAAGCGTACACTGTCGATGCAAGTATAGTTGACAGGTAAATCCTGTCAGATATTGATCCCATGAGGACATGAATTTGGTTTAATTAATAGATAAAATTAAGATTTCTTTACCAACTTCCTTTCAAGCTATCAATGTTGACTCGAACATGTAATTTTTACCACAACTTCAATTGCTGGTCGAAACTACACGTTCTCAAACAAGTGGAACAACCCCTGTTGTATCCTTACCCAAGTCTCGTTGTAATGCTTTTTAATCTGAACGATCATTGCATCTTTTGATGGCAATGATATAATAAACATTTCCATGCAAACATCTTTTAAAACCAACAATAGAAACAAGAAAGGAAATTTATGAAATAGATTGAAATCAAAATCCAAAACAAGTCAAGTTCATAAGCCAAATAAAGAGTAAATCATCATCATTCAATTACAAAAAACTTATAAACTACAATGAAAACATCTACTCCTAGTAGGATTCAGATTGAATCTGTACGTCCCTCCTTGTTGTAGTACTAGGATCTTAGCTTTAACCAAGAATTATACCTTGTATTCACCTCGATTCTATAGAAAGTAAGCTTAAGAGGCCATGGAGAAGCTTTAAATAATTTAGAGATGAAGAAAATAATAATATGGCTTGATTTGTGTTTCTCTCTCCTTAAAATGTATTTTTTTATAAGTGGATATAGCAAGAACACATGTGCTTATGTGAATTGTGTGAAGGACTGTCATACTCAGTCTAGTATAACAGATTATACAGCTGGTGTAGTCATCCTTATCCTTAGCGATCTGGACAGCTAGCGACTGTAGTGACAAACCTTGCTGCAGTGAATAAACTTTAACGACAAAGTATTAGAAAGGCAAAATTTTGCATAAAAAGAGCAAAGATGACTAGAGTTGTAGAAAATACAAATAATAAACTAAAAATGCAGAAATAAATGCATAAAGCACTAATATAGGGACAAATAATCAATAAATAAAGAGGAAATGATGCGCTTTAGAAAGTTATCATACCCTTAAACTTGAGTTTTTGCTTCTCCTCAACCAAAATAGAAAGCAACAAGGTTTTACAAAGGTTTATGAACACTCTAGCTACTTGAATCATCTAAACCATAATTAATCAATTGCATCTACATGATAGAATATTGCATCGACAACTCAAGCATAAAAATAGATGAATCTGCATTTCATCAATACATAGCATCATGCCTAACATCTCAGATTCTTTCCACCTAACATCATTTATTTAATATAACACATAAAAACTATAATATATATATTATAACAGTGAGGGATATTGAATAATGAATGCACCCCAAGATTCTAAGAAGTAAAATGTTGTGTAATAAACCCCCAAGGAGTACCTCATTGCTTTGGCACACATGCATCGACAACCTTTGGCCAGATTTATTTTTCTAATGTATGCATTAGAGTTTTCCCCCCCGTAAGCTACTCTCTTTTTACACCCATATTGGAGTGCCTTTTATTTACACATAATATTGTATATTAATATATATATATAACAATAGCTGAACAAGGCAAAATTCATCTAAAATCAAAGAGATGATGCTAGGTATCCATTACTCAAGCAAGCAAATTCATTCATGCAGAATTTTAATAAAACTCTCCATCACATATATACAACCAACTCATTCACAATTAACATGATTCAAGACTGAAGCATCAAATGTAAGTAAAATATTTAAAATACACAATGAACCTTGCATTTGCTTTAAATTTTTTTGAAATGGGGGTCAATTTCAAATCCCATGTTATACCCCCAAACTTAAATATTGCATTGTCCCCAATGCAAAAGCAACGTACAATGACAGAAAATGAAATGCAGTTACAATTATGAAGCAAATGCAATGACAATAAACTAAATGGAATTACAATGATAATGCAAATGTAATGATAATACTTTATAACAAAAGGAAATTACACCCCATTATATACTTGCCTACGAAATTCTAAAAAATAACTCAGTCAAGGCTCTTATGTGGATGAGGTAGCACGATGTTTCTTCTTCTTTCCCCTCTTCTCATCCTTGTGCTTCTTTCTTTACTTGTCCTTTGACTTGGAGCGTTTGTGATTCTTTTACTTTTTTTGAGGAACAACATCTGTTTCATCTTCAAGTTGTTGCTCTATTTCGGCACCATCAACCATCCTTAGAATAGGGAGAAACTGAGATGGCATTTTGTAAACTGCTATCGCAAGAGGATTGTCCTCTTGCTCTTTTACTACAATAAACTTCTGTCGGTCTCACTACGTCTAGCTTCACTTCAATTCCTTCAGATGTTGCATCCATAACCTTTGATGCGGTAGACATATCATCAACAGTAACATCTGAGATAATTACTTATTCATTGTCAAGAAAGGTGAGAATTGTAGCTAGATCAATTGTAGTGTTTAGATCAAACAAGCAATCCTTTATTATTTTGCTTGAGGCTTCCTCCTTCCGTGTATCCCCAGCAATACTCACATCCAAGTAGTAGACATATCATGAAATTTTCATAATTTGGAATTTGAGTAAGAGCATCCATCAATGGAACTTAAACTATGAGTTGTTGCAAACTATCCTAAAACACTTACCTAAGCTTGGAAGTAAGTTTCCTTCTTTTGCCCTTTAATATCGGATTAAATATGAGCATGGTTGGTTACATGTTTTGGTTTTAAACATGGTTTGTTTTACTTACTGTAAATGCATGGTTTTGAATACATATGCAATGGTTTTAAAGTATAATAAATGTTAGTGAGCATTGATTTTCATTCTAGTCAAGATGTGGTATTGCTTTGGCAATGTGGTTTGCATATGTGGTGATTTTGTATAACGCATTGTAAAACAGTGAGTAAATGGTTTTTGGAAATGATATGCTGGCTATGTGACAAGGTGAAAAACAACCGAATATAGTTGGCATGCCATAGGATGAAGTGCATTATAATATATATCAAAAATCAATCGTTTCCATGGGTCCTTGAGGTATGGCGGTTTAACTAGGCCACTCAGACTATTGGGACATCTCTTGGGGTATGCGGTTTAACTAGACAGCCCAAGATGATGGCGATCTTGCGGTTTAACTAGACAAGGTCGGTAAAGCCCGCGATTTAACTAGGCTAGGCTGTCAAATCTTACGGTTTAACTAGGCAAGGTTTGGGATATCATGCAGTTTAACTCGGCATGGTATGAGAGATCCGTGTATCCGATATGTAAGGTTAACGGTTGGTTAACCAATGATTAGCGGTTGGCTAATCAGGGATAGTGGTCGACTATCCAGGGTCACTATAATTGCCAATATATGAAAGTTCATGTGTTGAACCTATTTTATAATGCTTTGGGATTTATGCATGAGATGATTTAATGCTTTGGGATTTAAGCATGTGATATGTAAATGTTTTTGCATATGGATGACGTGCATGTTTTGGTTTGGAATCAATGAAATTCTTTGGTCATAAGCATGGGTTGAAAAAGAGTGTTTAGTTTTCAAAGGAATTTAAATACATCATTGTTTTATGAGCATTCTCACTAAGCATATGTGCTTACGCTCACTTTTTCCTAATGATGCAGAGCATTGAAGTTTGGGGCAGCAAAGGCAAGGTTTAAAGTGATCCAAGAAGAAAGACTACTTTTGAGTATGAACTCAGTTTAAGTTTTCAGTTAATAAGGCAATGTGCATGTTTTTGGGATTTGTAATTTTGTTTTTCTCCCAATTTTTGAGCATGTTTAATGCTATGTTTTGGAGTAGGATTGATGTTGATAAGTATGTTGTTAATCCTTGCTTATAGTTGATGCTAGGTGGTTGCTTAGGTATGCATCTAGATAGCCTTGGCTGAATGCCATGTTTTGATGACTCGAGCATGTTGATTTTGATGTTATAGATATGTGTGGAAGTGGCATATGCTAGTAAATGTTCAATTGAGTGTTTTGGTATGTTTCGTAAAGTGGTCGAGGGAGCATGCCTATAGGTTGATCTTTTGGAAGCTTATGTTTTGTTGTGGTTGCTAAATCTTAGTGCAAGTGTTGGAATATGAATAGATGGTTGTTTGTATGCATGAGTATGAGTTGCTAGGATCTAAATGTATCTATATTTGAATGAAAAACTAGCTAAAAATGACATTTCAGGTCCATACATATCGAAATAAGTCCCCTCGTACCGGTACAGCTAGGCCATTTCAAGCTTAGCATTTTGACACGCGGGAGAGGTGTTTCGATACAGGTAAGGCCTTTTAGACATAGCGTTTTGATACGCGGGGAAGAGTTCCGATACGGGTAATAGCAAACTGGCTTAGCGTTTTGATACACGAGGCCATATTGGTACAATTTTAAGCTATTAGAATCTGAGTTTTGAAAAATGGCCAAGGTGTACCGAAGCACCTGTACGCGTACCGATACGGGCTGCAGTTAAATCAGTTATTGGGGTGTTTGAAAGTTTCTTCCATTTTGGTCCCTGATTGTTGTGAATGCATTTGCTTGAGTTTGGATGGTCAGATTGAGTCGAGAATTGGCATGCAAGCATGTGATTTGACTAATTGAGGATTGGTAACCCCAATTTCAGTAATGGTATATTAATTCACCAATTTTATGTTTTAGTCCCTAAAGTGTATCGTATGCAATTGGTTGCCTTTCCGTGGTCCGTTTCCTTTATAAATTCATATGCTGCAAGCATGATCACATAGGGTTAATAAAATGTATCTAGACAAGATAAAAGGAAAAAATGGACTGGTTTTTGTAATCTTCCTCTGGTTTGCTTAGGCAAACGTAATATAGCGCAGTCAGTTTGGTCGGGCGTCTAGGTCGGGTCGAGGGTGTTATAGGGCATATTGGTACCAGTATTCTATTATCTGAGAAAGGCCTTCATGTACCGGTACGTATTTTGCGGAGTATCGGTACAACATAGTGATCGGTACAAGGCTTTGCGTACCAGTACTGGTACCGATACGGAGGTTGGCGTATCGATACAGGACATTGATTAGATTTTTTAAACCTAAATCGAGTATCGATACTCAAGGAGAAGTACCAGTACCTAGTGAGGCGTACCGATACCCATATAGAAGTATCAGTACACAAAGGGTTAATTACCTAAGAATTTCGAGGTAAAGGGCCCAATGGGTCTCTAATAGTATAAAATGATTTCTAAAATCGAGAAATCTAGGTTTATAACCCACATGTGGAATAAATGGCTAATGGCTTAGTAATTATAGTGTGGATTGCTTGTATTAATTTTCCATAGGGATTCGTGGTGGATCGGTTGATGATGTGTGGAAAATAGGTTCCTTGCTATGTGCTAAAGGGACGCCCATATAGGCTAGTTGTTGTGAATAATGAGATGATCTAATGAGAATGTCGTGAATGGGCTTAAAAGACATATATATATTATTGTAACAAATGAAATATGCCTTGGAGCATTTGTAATGGTTGGCTTGATACTTCTTATCCCTTGGTGAGATGTATGGATGCTCGGGGAACATATGTTATCTTATGTCTCTTGTCAGGAATCCAGATGTCCTAGAGTCAGTGCAAGGGCACTTATATAAGGGGATGTATACTTTGAGCTGTGTGATCGAGTACATCTGATGTATCCACGGGCTATGTGATCTAGATGCAATTTGAAATCTATCTGTTGCTATGGTGAACCAAATAGAGAAAAATAACTAGGTGGGGTGTGTAAGCTTGAGTAACACGATGGGCTATGTGAAATCGAGTAACCTGATTGGCTGAGTGACCTTAGGTAAAGACTGCTTGTGGCTATTATGATCCAAGTATGTCTAGGACATATTTGTGGCTGTAGTGATACGGATATGGTCTATTAACCCGACGTCTATGTGATCACGGGTAACCCGATGGCTGTATGGGCACAAGGAATATAGGGCTTTGTTGGCCATTGCTTAGGGAATGTATGTTATTTATGTAACTGTGTGGATATTTGATGTTGGCTATATTACCATAGGGTTAAGTGATAAGGGTACTATATTTATAAACTCGGTAGGCTGTGTGAGCTCGAGTAAACTCGATGGGTTGTGTGACCTCGAGTATGGTAAGCCTAGGATGGCATGTGAGACTTCTTATATTTTAATGTTACCTTGAGACATATTTGTGATCTCTAGATAGGGTAGGCTAGAAGATGATCCTTATTATTGAGAAGCCTTTCTGTGCACTCTTAAATATATTATCATGCATGCTTGTTTTATGATATGCATGAATTGCGGTAGAGTAGAAATATACCACTAAGCTTTGTTAGCTGTGTAGGTTGACAGGTTTCTTTTTGAGGAGCACATCGAAGATAACTTCCAAGCATCAAGCCAGCTCTAAAGCACAGTACTTGATATTTAGTTTAGACTGATTGTATTCATAGGACTTACCATAGTTGAGTCAGTAACTTTATTTGATTTACTATTAATTGGTCAAACAGTGTATTTTTAATTGTAGATCATATTTTGTAAACTCATTAGAGTTATTTAATTATATTAATTTATAGAAACGAATATTTTGGAACTGCCAAACTTGTTTTAAATGAGAAATCTTTGATGGGTCAGTTTTGGGAGACCCAAATATAATGCTTCAAATTCGGATCATGATCGAGGTGTTACATTTAGTGGTATCATAGATTAGGTTTAGTTGGTTCTAGGAAACCCAGGGTGGTATAGAGGTCGTGGTAAAGTGTATAGTGAATACAAGTCCCTAAATTTGAGTTGTACTTTACAAGACTGAGAATCCTGATGTGCTACCTTATTTCTTTGTGTTCCATAATGAGTTGATGGAAGAGGAAACGATAATAGAGAGGCAAGTCACTTATGTGATCTTACCTCTACCCTTTTACAAGTGGTACAAACCATTTCGAGGCTATCTGAGACACCTCGCAAGGCCCTTGTAAAGAGGCTTCACCATTTTGGGCCTAAAAATTTTGAGGGCTTAGGTGAGGATGACCTGATCAAGGCTGATTAGTGGTTGTGTGGCACACAAAGAATCTTAAGATAGATAATGCTACGCAAATGTGCAAGCGAACACGTCGCAAGTAATAAGTGATAAGTATGGAATATCGTCTCCACAGGGACTGGTTTGAAGGACTTGGACTCTTAACTCCTTGCACTAAAAGAAGAGAATAGTTGTGATGATAGATAGTGATAGAAAAATAAAACAAATAACTAATGATTGTAAAGGAAAGAAAGTAATCAATGATAGAGTTGGTTGGAATATTAGGATTCAGAGTATGCCAGATGAGTTACTTTGGGAAGTTGAATGCCGAAGGTAAGTGAAATGCTGAGGCAAGTAGATTGTCGTGGCAAATAATTGCCCATGCAAGTAGTTTGCTGGAAGTAGGACTCTCTATGACCAGTGAAATGCAATTGCAAGTGGTTGCATCGGAGTAGGACTCTTCTCGGCAAGTGGTTGCCCTGAAAAGTTAATTATTGCAGCATGTTCGATCCCGTGGCAAGTCAATTGTGTCTCCATTGCTCGGTAGAGTGTTCTTCACTACCTTCACGTTATCTCTAACTTGAAGGGCGGACGCTTGGGCAAATCTTGGTGATACGTCTATTACACGTTACTTTATCAAGAATGAGCACTGTCTTTCCTTAAACTCTTGTTAGCTGCTTGAAATTATTCTCGTCGCCAAGCTCCTTCACTTTGTCACTTTCTGGAAACTTGGTTCAAGAGGGAATTGGTTTCCTTCAGCTCTCGCAATATTAGGAAACCCGGATACAATTTAGTTCGTCGATCTCCATCAACCCTCGTAATGTTTGGAAATGAACTCAGTTGAGGAAACTCCAATGGCTGTCACTTCATTAGAGTGATTCCTTCCCATGATCACCATTGATCTCGCTCTCCCTTGTGTTGTCATCGATTTAGGGATTTGAGTTTCAACAAATGACTCTCCACTCAAGCGTTAAACTACTTGATTTGCAAGAATAAGAATTGAATCAACATTGTGTAGTTAAACTTGAACCAAAATTAAATCATCCATACAAAAACCTCTCAAAAACTAATAACCCAAACAATCTAATTTAGTTCGTGGTCGGGTGAAAAAAATACAAAGAAATATTTCCCCAACATGAAGGGTGATGTGTGATTACAGCAATAAAGGAAGAGAGGAGATGAACTCCTCAATCTGATCACTCTCACGATCATCTGATCCCCCAATTTTCTCTCTCTCAATCGACTTGTGTTTCGATCCTTTAAATAGGTGTGGATAAGATTTTGTTGCCTGAGTTTTTGATGGAGATAGGGCTTCCATTTTGAATTTCAAATGTAGGAGATAATGTAGCTAATAAATAAGTAAAAATGGGGATTTATCCTTTGCATTTGAATTTGGATTGGGTAGTTGGAAATCCTAACCGCTTTGATCCCTTCAACGCCATGGCAGACTTCTGCAATTGGCTCGATAATTCATCCTGCACACAAACAAGCAAAAGAGAAACATTCTTTCTACAAAAAGCAATAAAATACATGGCCAAGCACATTGAACTAGGAAACTACGAACTTATGCATGAATGACTACAAATGCAGCTAAAATGAGCTTAAGTCTAACAATAATGTGAGTAAAAAAGTAGGAGAAACATTACTTTACACACTTATCACACCCCCAAACTCGAACTATTGTCTGTCCTCAAGCAATGCAAAACTAAGCATCACCTGCCAAGGCATTTACCAAACTCAAACAAGTTGCATACCTGACTTCAATCCTCAGAACTGGGCAACTAGCATTAATTACCTTTGTGACTTTAGGCAAAATATAGAAAGATTACTCAGAATTCAGTATGTTGCAATTGAAGTGCGTGAGTAGTCATGTACAAGTTAATCATTAGAGTTCCAAGCAAAACCTTAGTTTTATTAATTTACTAAGGCAAGCGATCTAACTAGAGCCAGTTTCAGGCACCTCTAGTAATTCTTTTTTTATTCTTATACTAGAGCCAATTTCGGGCACATCTAGCATTTGCAAGATCCCTAAGACTAGAGCCAGATTGGTACCTCTAGCTAAGGTTTATTATTCATCATTCATTTTTTGGCTAGAGCTAGTTTCAGGCACCTCTAGCGTTTTTAATATTTCCTTACCTAAGGATCACTAGGTTCTCCTAAATTAACAAGTCACAATAGTGCTTATTAAAGCTGCATCATAACAAAATCCTAAGCAACTTTCCATGCTAATCCTAGAGTCAAAAGTTCTCTTAACCTAATGCTGTAGCAAATACATTATCATTAGATATCACAGTAGGTTATTAACAAGTTCAGTCAGGCAAACTATCATGGCAAGTGACACTAACTAAAAGCAAATGAATGTAAGTGCAACTAAACAAACAACCAAGAAAACCCTCCAAACTCGAAGAAGGCATTATCCTCAATGCATGAAAACAAAAAAAAAAAGAATGCAAATGCTAGTCAGAGAGGTCATCACCTATAGCTCGTGATTTCCTGGTGGCCATGTGCTTAACACGCTTTCCAGTGCATACTGGTTTCTATTTTGCTAGTGGTGCAGGCATTAAAGCTTCAGTCTCCTTTACCTCCTCCTCTGACTTAAAATAGTTATTAAATTGGGAAAATATAAGGCTCCTATGTCCTTTTTACTGCATGCATAAATTTCATTCACAATTATTTGCCCAACATTGTTAACACGCTTGTGAAGAATAGAGTGCAACGATAACAATCGAGACAATGAAACAATAGTGTTGTGTGTGGTAGGCATTAAACAAGTCTTAATAAAATTATTCCACAACTTAGCTTCAGGTTTTAGCATAATGCGATTAACAGTTCCCATGAGTTCTCCCTTGTTCTATTCTGCTCCTTCCAAGGTAAGATCCTTCAAAACTTGGTCCATCTTCTCGTGTCACATTCTCCACAAACTTTGCATGTTCATCTTCTTTGAAAAACAAGCCATAATAGGCGTTGATGGTAGTAGTGTCAAGGAGAATGGACCTGCCATGTACAAATACAACTGGGTTATCTGGATTAGAAACATGAGAGTAAAATTCTCTTACCCATGAGACGTTTACTCCGACTGGTTGTTCACAGAATATTGGCCATTTATGGCTCTCAATCGTGGCATATATGGACTCCTCAAAACCGAAAACTCTGGTGTGGCATTTCATAGGCAAAGCCTTTCTCCTTCCAAACTCGTCTTATTGCAAAATTCTCTTTGAACCGCTTCTGCACGGCCGCCGTGGTGAACTTACGATATGACTGTTGTGGCATGAGTAAGGGGAAAATTTCATCCATGGTTTTAAGGCTTATAGACATTATTATGATTTAAGAAGAAAAAGAAAAGAAAACTCAATGTTTCAACAATGGAGAAAAAAGTGGGAGAAGATGAAGTGAATATGAGAGAGTAAATGAATAGGAGAGATGGAAGGTTGGTGTTATAATGGTGAAGTGAATGATGGAAAGGTGAAAGGTTGAATGATGTCTCACCATTGGATGAAAAAGAATACAATGATGGTAAGGGGAAGAGTGGTGAGGCTATTGTAGAGAAAAAGATGAAATAAATCTAGGGTTTGAACAAAAATTGGGTATTCAAACCTATAATACCCTACCGGCCCCTGATCTCTCTTTAAAAAAATTCCAAACACTTCTTCAATTCTTCTCCAATTTAAACTCTTGACCTAAAAAAAGATAAAAATTAAAATAAAATAAAAATAATGGATAAATAAAAAGAGAAAAGGTCTAAATTTAAAATTCAAAAAGAAATATAAATAACCAAAATTTAAATTAAAAAACACTAGATAACCTAACTAACCGAAAATTTAAATAACCAAAATAAATAAGAAAAATTCCAAAACAAGTTAAAATAATAAAAATCCAAAAATAACAAGTCTAAAAAATAACAAAAAATAAATAAAACGAAAAATCCTTAGCGAGAGCATTTTCATGCATCTCCCAAGGAGATTGTGAGCTTATCCCTCTCAACATGGCTTCCAACATAATGCTTTAATATTTGCCCATTGACCTTGAACTCAGTTCCATTCTTGCTTGATCGGATCACAACAACACCATAGGAGTAGGGTTTAACCACCTCGAATGGTCCAGTCCATCGTGATTTAAGTTTACATGAAAAACGTTTAAGGCGTGAATTATAAAGAAACACCATTTTCCCCTGCAAGAATTGTTGTGGCAAAATCTTTCTGTTATGCCAGCGTTTTGTTTTCTCCTTGTACAACTTGGCGTTGTCATACGCAGATGCGCGAAACTCTTCAATCTTATTCAGGTCCAATAAACGCTTCTATTTGGCTTTCTCCCAATCTATATTCTTTGTTGAGATGGCCCAATAAGCTTTATGCTCGACTCTATAGGAAGGTGGAAAGTTTTTTCGTAGACAAGTCTCTATGGAGTCGTGCCCAAGGGTGTCTTATATGCGGTTCGATAAGCCCAAAGAGTATTAGCTAGCCTCTTAGACCAATCCTTACGTGTCTCGATTAGAGATTTCAGCTTTCCCATTGGTTTGCTAGTGATACGCTGTGGCAATTATATGGGTAACCCCAAAGCGTAGCAACACTTTAGATATAAGTTTGTTGTCAAAATGCTTACCCTCATCACTGATAATTGCCTTCGGCACTCCAAATCGTGAGAATATATTCTTTTGTAGAAATCTTTGAACAATCTTTACGTCATTTCTGGGAGTTGCAACAGCTTCAACCCACTTGGACACATAGTCCACAACGAGTAAAATGTAAATGTTGCCATATGATGATGGAAAGGGCCCCATAAAGTCAATGTCCCAAACGTCAAACAATTCTATCTCAAGTATGTTTTGCAATGGCATCTCATGCCATCTTGAGATATTCCCAGTTCTTTTACATCAATCACATTGCTTGTAAAACTCATGCCCATCTTTGTAGAGAGTAGGCCAATAAAAGTCTGGCTGTAAGTTTTTTACTACTGTGCGAGTTTCTACAAAATGACCTCTATAGGATGACGAGTGACATTATTGGAGTATATTTTTTTGCTTCTCCTCAGGAATGCGTCTTCTTATAACCTGATCTGCATATTGTTTAAACAAAAGAGGCTCGTCCCAACAATAATGCTTAGCATTATGTAGGAACTGCTTCTTTCCCTGATAAGAAAGATCATGAGGTAAAATACCACTTACAAGAAAATTCAGTATATCAACATACCAGGGAATTACCTTGGCAATTAGCAGTTGTTCATCTAAGAACGTGTTATGGATCTCCAAGTGGTCATCTGTATTATTGTTTCCTTTAGGTCTAGGTAAGCAGTCAGCAATCTTAGTTTCTGCATCGAAGTTGAGCTTTGTTGTGGCTTCTGTATCATCGATGTGCTGGAGTGTTTTGAACACGCTAAGTGTAACTTGCTTCTTATTTACCCTCATGGTGAGTTTTCCTCTCTTAACATCGATCAAATTCCTCCCGTTGCTAAGAACGGTCTCCCAAAAATGATGGGTGCAAACTCATATGCTTCATAATCCAATACAATAAAATTAGTGGGAAAAATAAACTTATCAACTCTTACTAGAATATCTTCAATTTTCCCTCAGGATGTACATATGATCTATTAGTAAGCTGTAGCATGACTGTGGTGAGCCTCACCTTGCCTATACCCAATCGATGAAACACATATTTGGGCATAAGATTTATGTTTGCTCCAAGGTCACATAGAGCTTTTCCGATGCAATGCTTACCAATGGAACATGGTATTGTGAAATTGCTTGGATCTTTAAGCTTAGAGGGCAATTGGTTGTGTAATAGAGCCATGCATCTCTCTGTCAAAGCAATTGTCTCAAACTCGCTCAACCTTTTACGATTAGATACTATTTCTTTAAAGAACTTGGCGTAATTCAAAATCTGCTCGATTCCCTCAACCAGTGGTAAGGAGATGTGGACTTGTTTAAGAATGTCAAGGAACTTCTTAAACTGGTACTCATTCTTCTGCTTCTTTAACCTCTACGGAAATGGTGGTGGCAGTCTGTTCTCTTTGTCTTTACTCATCTTGACTAGAGTGGCTGTAATAGATGGACTTGCCGCGGTATATAAAATTACCGTGGCATTAGCTTTTGAAGACTCTTCTTTGTCAGTCAATGTATATTCATCCTCCATGGGTTGGATAAGATCTGTACCCATCTTTTCTCCGCTTCTGGTAGTGATTACTTTACACTGCTCATGTCTTGAACCTCGAGCAACCTCAGTATTGCTGGGCAAGGTTCCTTGTGGCATCGTGCTTAGGGCTTGGGCAAACTGTCCAACCTGAGTTTCTAAAGACTTAATTGCTACTTCTTGACTCTGTATTCAAATTTCTGTCCTGTTCATAAAAGAGTCAGTCTTTTTCATGAAATTGCCAGTTTCTGCCATATAAGATTCAGTTTTAAGCATAAAAAGCATTGATGGTAATTTCCAAAGAACTAGCTGTTGATTGTTGCTGCAGTAATTGATTCTGTTGCCGTGGTATGTTCTGTTGGAATCATGATGCTTTAGTATTCTATTGAGATGCATTATTGTAGCCATTCTACTTATTCTATGAGAAGTTTGGATGCCGCTTCCATACTGGATTATATGTGTTGGAGTATGGATTGTTGTTTCTGTTGTAGTTTCCAACGTAAAAACTAGTTTCTGGGTTTTGTGGACACTCAGAAGTATCATGGTTATCATTACAAAAATCACAAGATGAATCTTTTACCTTTACCTCATGTGTGTTGCTGGGGCGCTGCAGATTCCTAACCATATTGGCTAATGGCGGCCAACTATGTTGAGATGGCATCAGTTGAATCAAGCTTAATTGTCGTGGCATATCACCTTGCTTGTCCCCTTCTAGCAGTTGGAAATTGATAGTCATTGTTGGAAAGTCTATCAAGAATCTCAAACGTTTCCTCTGGTGATTTATTTAGGAGTGTTCCATTTTTGAGGCATCTAGCATCATCCTAGTTGTTGCGTTGACTCCATTGTAGAACATCACTACAGGCGTAATTCTCAAAATCCGTGTATGGGACACTTGCGAAGAAGCTCTTTGTAACGATCCCAAGCCTCATACATAGATTCGTTATCTGCTTGACTGAAAGAAGTGATATCATTACGCAATTTATCTGTCATACTAGTAGAATTGTACATGACAAGGAAACTGCAGCATAGATCTGTCCAAGATTCTAGAGTGCTTGGTGATATGCTGTTGAACCATGTTCAGTGAATAGGGAAAAAGTCTAAGTCTAAGGACTTACTCATAGAATCCTTGTTGTTTGAAAGAATCGCAAACCTCTAAGAAAGATCTTAGATGTTGCTTGGCATCTTCATTTGCTGAGCTGCCAAATTGCCCAATTGAATTTAGCATATTGAACATTACGGGCTTCAATTCAAAGTATGCAGCTTGAATCTCAAGAGTAGCAATTCCTGGATTGAGATCACCAAGGTCTGGTAGTAAGTGATCTCGAATCGGTCTATTTCGTACTCTAACTAGTTGATCTGCTATGGCTGCATTGCTTCATGCTGCGACATTCTGATTGCCACTGGCAATTGGATCTGCCATAAGTGTGCGTAGTTCTCTTCTTCTCTTATGGAGTACACGTTCAATCTCAGGTTGAAGTGGAAAGTCTTGTGCTTTCGGTCTTGCCCTGGTCATACACAGATGCAAAACCAAAGGGTGTTTGTAACACCCTTACCAGTATTTATTAACCAATACTAGTATAGAGTGTCGCATGATGTTTGAACCACATTTTATGCTATTTATACAAGTCAAAATGATGATTTGCATTTTCCCCTTTAATCGCGTAAATTCAATTACAAAATTTTAAAACCATAAATTTAAACTCGTTTTTAGGCAGCAACCTGGCAGTTTACAACTACACTATATAATTAACAAAATTACCCAAAAACTGCCTAAAATAAAAATCATTTTGATTACTCTAAAATTTCATCATTATAATATTACCCAATTTTCATTACTAGCAATTTCTTTAAACTAGCATCAATTTAAACAAAACACAATATTATATACTAACCACTTATCTAAATATTAATATTACAATCCATATCTAGACTAGTTTAAAAGAGCTACTATTCATTTATACATGCCAACTAGAAAATATCAAAATACATCAAGGATTTAATTACCGATACTGTATATATATTCTCTTTGATAGTGATGCCTTACTCCTTACTCTGAACCGGGTTTCTTACCTATGCGTGAAAAACCATCACACGCTAAGTATATACTTAGTGAGGCACTATATATATATTCAATATAAATCAATATGCTTAAATTATAACAATAATACAATAATCATGCAATTTGACCACTAGTCATTTATTTCCCTTATGTTAATCACATATTAACATAATATAATCCGAATTTATAATCCTGATGACCTCCTTGCCATTTCTTGAGAGTTTATCTACTCTCTAATCAATATACGATTTATCACACAGTAAATTATAGCCCAAAATAGCTTGAGGACTTGAGTACACGAGTCAAAAACTGTACTGAAGTACTAAAGAACTGCACTTAAGTGCTAAATAACTGCACCAATGTGCTAAATAATCGCACCTAAGTGCTAATATACTGCACCGAAGTGCTAAACCGCTGGACTCTATGGCATGCCAACCATACTCTATACCTTAATAACTTACTTGGGCGTACTTTTTTAATTTTTGTAATTAATTCATCCATGGCAATAATAATCGAACACTTGGGTAGTTCATACCCTAAATATCACATAAACATATTATAATCAAATTGCCTATGATCAATGCATGTAATCCTTCTACCTTTGACAATTTTTACTATGTCAAATATCAAGATAAATATAAAAATCAAGCATATAGTTATAACAGACTTATCACAAGTCTTTCAAATAAAACATAATATTTTCCATGCATGTAATGCACTCACCTTGACACTTTATAAGATGCCAATATGTACTTAGCCTTACTAAGCTTCAGCTTTGATCTATGTCTTTTCCTCGATTGTGAGTTCGATCTCGATTTTGATCACGATGTACATGTGTATTAACACGCCACAAATACATTTCAAATTATATGTTAGTATCATACTAACACATAAATACAATAGGGATAATTTTCCTACGATTATTCTATAATTGTTCAATCTTAGTTCCATGACATAAGTCATTATACCTTTAATACCTTAAATTTTCTTCAACTTTTAATCAAAGAATGATCAGAACTTCATTCTAATAACAATTTAAGCATAATGCTTCCATGAAAACATTTTTTCACTTTAGTCCCTAATTTTCCCCAAAATGCCAAATTGGTCCCCAATATATCCAAGAATTTTTGAATTGGTCCTTATGTTTTTACAAACTTCTAAAATGGTCCAAATGACATTTTAAAGCTTGTAAAATCATAATTTCATCATATCCAATCTTATGGAAAATTTTCCATAATTTCTTCTAATTTCTCTTCTTTGAACGAAACGGTCTTTTACTTTCCAATATTTCCATTTTGGTCCAAAATTATCAAATCAAGCTAATTTGATCATAATATCATCATTTCTAAAGATAGAATAATTTTCACAATAATTTCCCATTTATTTCCAATTCTAACCGAATTGGTCCTTTATTCTTATTAAAGGAAAATTTTCATTCTAACATCAAATTAAGGCTTCTAATATCACAAATTATTCATTTCCATCCTTTATTCAATTCCCTAACCAAATCTCCAAATTCTAGGGTTAGGGTTTATAAATTGAACATAGAATTAAACAAAATTCAAGATTGTTTTCATGTTTACAACACTTGAGTTACTTAAATCAAGCCTTAATTCCAACATAGTTCAAGAAAATCCAATTTCTCTCTCTTAATAACATGAACTATTCTTCATATCACCATGCAAAATTACTATAAAAAGAAAGAGCATGAAGCATGGGAAAGAGCATGAAGCATGGATTATTTTCTTCTAAAAACAACATACCTTGATTCTAACTTTGGAGCCTTCAATTTGCCAAAGAAAATTTCTCCCCTTTTGTTCTCTTGCCTTTCGAAATTCTCCAAGAAAAATGAACTAATTCTGTTAATCTTTTTCCTTTTTAATCCACATGTGATAATTAAATGAATTTTAAATTCATTTAATTAGTGAAATTACTAATTTAACCTTCAAATCCAATGGCTAAATTTAATATTGTCATAAACCAAGGGCCAAGATTAAATCCATGTGTTTTTCATATTCTAAAAATGCCCTCAACATTTCAAAATATTTCAAAATTGCATTGGGGTAAAATGACCAATTTGCCCTTCAACTAGTTTTTATTTACTAGTTTGCCATTCTTGTAAAAATTCAACTAAATCTAGTTGGAATCCAACCAACTATAATAACATATTCATAAAATAGTATTTTATGACTTTTTCATGGCTTTTGGATCAGCCTCTGAAATTCGAGTTCGATCCGATTTTTCGACATTCATAAAATACTTCTATTGCGATTTTACCTTTTTCGAGCTATTGGATTTATACCAAAAATTCTATATTTCCATATTCGGGAAATAAACTCTATTATCCCATAAAAACTTCATTTTCCAAGGACTTAGACTGGATTTTCCTAACTCAGTCTATTTTTCGATAATTATAGAAAATCTTCATAAAATAAAATTTCTCTTAGAATTCCTTTATTGATAATCCATATGAATTTTCTCCACTCTTACTGAGTCCAAAATATCGATCAGAATCACTTTTATGGGACCTTCCCAGAGGTCACCCATCCTAATATTTCCCTGGCCTAAGCACGCTTAATAATTTTATTCGATCCAAATTCAGTACCTTTTACAGCATCTTAATTCTTAAAACCGATATCAAGGTACTTATTTCGATCCAATTCACTCTTATACTGAATAAAATTACTTATTGGAGAAATTTACAGTTTAGTCCCTAAAGTTTATACTTTAACCCCAAAAATTTGAAAATTTACATTTTGGTCACCAACCAAATTTTTTGAGATATTACAGTGTTAACCACCTAAAATAAATAACAAAATAAAAACAAAGAAAGAAAATAATGCAAGAAATTAAAGGTAAAGTCGCAATTGCCATTCCTCAGCAATGACAGCGAACATGTGGCAAGTAATAAGTGATAAGTATAGAGTATCGTCTCTACAAGGACTGATCTGAAGGATTTGGACTCTTAACTCCTTACACTGAAATACTAGAATAGTTTTGATGATAGATAGTGATAGAAAAATAAAACAAATAACTAAAGATTGTAAAAGAAAGAAAGTAATCAATGAGAGAGTTGGTTTGATTATTAGGATTGAGAGTATGCCGGATGAGTTGCTTTGGCAAGTTGAATGCTGGAGGCAAGTAAAATACTGAGGGAAGTAGATTGTCATGGCAAGTAATTGCCCAGGCAAGTAGTTTGCTGGAAGTAGGACTCTCCGTGATCGGTGAAATGCAATTGCAAGTGGTTGAGTTGGAGTAGGACTCTTCTCGACAAGTGGTTACCCTAGCAAGTTAATTGTTGCGGCTAGTGCGATGCCGTGGCAAGTCAATTGTGTCTCCAATGCTCAGTGAGGTGCTCTTCACAGCCTTCACGTTATCTCTAACTTGAAGGGTTGACGCTTGTATAAATCTTGGTGATACATTTGTCACACATTAATTTACCAAGAATGAACATCGTATTTCCTTAAGCTCTTGTTAGCCGCTTGAAATTTTCCCCGTCACCAAGCTCCTTCAATTTGTCACTTTTCGAAAACTCTGGTTCAACAAGGAATTGGTTTTCTTCAGCTCTTGCAATGCTAGAAAACCCGGATTCAATCAGTTCGTCGATCTCCATCAACTCTCGTAATGTTTGGAAATGACTCGGTTGAGGAACCTCCAATGGCTGTCACTTTATTAGAGTGATTCCTTCCCACGAATCACCATTGATATCGTTATCCCTTGTGTTGTTTCCGATTTAGGGATTTTAGTTTCAACAAATGATTCTCCACTCAAGCATTCAACTACTTGATTTGCAAGAATAGGAATTGAATCAATATTGTGCATTTAAACTTGAACCAAAATTAAATCATCCAAACAAAAACCTGTCAAAACCTAATAACCCAAACCATCTAATTTAGTTCATGGTCGGGTGAAAAGAAAATACAAAGAAATATTTCACCAACATGAAGGGTGATGTGATATTCCAACAATGAAGGAATAGAGGAGATGAACTCCTCAATCCGATCACTCCCACGATCAGCTTCCCTTGATCTCTCCCTCTCGATTCGATCCCTTAATTTCCCCTCTCTCAATTGACTTGTGTTTTGATCCTTTAAATAGGCATGGATGAGAGTTTGTTGCATGAGTTTTTGGTGGAGATAGGGCTTCCATTTTGAATTTCAAATGTAGGAGATAATGTAGCTGATAAATAAATAAAAATGAGGATTTATCCTTTGCATTTGAATTTAGATTGGGCGGCTAGAAATCTTAACCGCTTTGATCCCTTCAACACCATGGCAGACTTTGGCAATTGGCTCGACAATTCATCCTGCACACAAACAATCAAAAGAGCAGCATTCTTTCTACAAAAAGTAATAAAATGTATGGCCAAGCACAACTCATGCATGAATGACTACAAATGCAACTAAAATGAGCTGAAGTCTAACAATAATGTGAGTGAAAAGGGTAGTAAAAACAATACTTTTACACACTTATCAACAGATGACGCACTTGAGTGGTGGGAGACTGTTGAGTTGGGTCTACAGCCTGCGCTCTCGACATGGGATATCTTTTTGGATGAGTTCTGAAAGAAGTATATTAGCAAAGTACATATAGATAAGATAAGGGACAATTTTTACATTTAGTTTAGGGTGATCAGACAGTGTTTGCTTATGATCAAGAATTTTTGCGCTTGAGCTGTTATGACCTAGAGTTTGTTACAATAGAAGAGTCGAGGTGCAAAAGGTTTAGACAAGGTTTGAAAACTAAACTTCAGGTGCACGTGATGGCGGGTCCACTTGGGATATTTTCAAAACTAGCTAACAGTGCAACGACACTAGAGCAGCTTCAAGATACGACATCAGGCAGGATGAAGGATTTAAGGGGACATGATGTGGAGGCCCAAGATATCACCGATTATTCTCAAGTTTCACAAGGGAGGTTGTGTGCTTCAAAGGGTTTGAAGAGAGTTGCTTCAGTCTAGCTACCGAAGGTCGGCTCAGCATCTAGATCGAGGGTTCGTAGGGGCTTTTTGATTTTTACTCTAGAAGGGAGTACTAATGGTTCAGTTAGAGTGTCTCTTCCACCAGCAAGTGAGCATTGCGACCGACATCACCTTGGAGTATGCTTTTTTCTTCAGAGGGTTTGCTATAGGTGTCAGGCGCCAGGTCATATGGCAAGGGACTGCCCAGTTATGGATAAGGATACACCAGCTTAGTCTTAGAGGTTGGCTACTTCCCAACATGATTAGAGTTTTGCTAGAGGCAGAACTAGGGAACCATCATGTTATCGAGGTAGAGGTCCTAAAAGATCTACTATTAGGGTTGACATGCAAGGCATTGCTAGACAATTTGCTGCTGAGACTAGGGATGACAGCGTTACAGTCGAGGATATGTCAGGTAATTAAGTTTCATTTTGGTTGTAGTTGTTATTTGATAGCCATTTAACTCTTTATATATATAATGGGTTTGTTCTTGTAGATGTGTACCTTGGTAATCTTGGGTTTGTTGTTACTTTAGATGGTAATTAGAATTGCATCTTTTGCTAGATAAGTTTTTACCGTAGATGGTTGTTGAGAGTATAAAGTATGCTGTGAGTTGTGAGCAAGAAGTCTTGAAGTTTCAGATTGTTTTGAATCAGGTTGGTTGTAATAGAGATGTAGGATCTTAGTTCCAGGAAGATTCTATTCTTGCTAGATATTCTTAGCTTGCGTTGTAGATGTGAAGGTTCAGAATTCTAGGCCTTAGAGTTGTGGATGTTTAAAGGGTAATGAGGTAACCTTGGTGAGTGGGTTGTTTTACCATTGGATTATGGGTTGGAACCGCAATGAGGGTAAGGTTGAGTTCACTATTAGTGTCCATCACTTTGTGGTATGTGACCTAACGAACTCTTTGTCGGGGACTCATTTGTGCAAGCGACCATATAGGTGTTGCCAAGTGTTCTGCCTTAGGACGTGCTCGAGTTGGATTGTCTTGTGTGGTAGCCTTAGATGTGTTGAGCTATGGTGTAACGGTGGAAGACTATTGTCTGTTTCTTGAGATTGATGATCTTACAATTAGTTGTAGAGTAATGAGGGTCTCATGTGCTTGTTTAATGTAAATGTATTGTGTGAAGGAAATTGAAGGTTGTGATAAGCATGGTGGAGTCGTTGGATAGAGCCATAAGGACAAGTCGTAAAGAATTCTAGTCTAGCAAGTACACATTTCGATCTAGATTCTGTGGAGTTGAGGGTTACTCTACCCAACGCGTGGTGAGTTGCCTTCAGGTAAGGCAAGTAGTGTAAAAGTTATCAGAGTAGCGCAACGGAAATATGGGACCAATAGACATGTTGTGGGTAATCGGATGGTTGTGTTACAAAGAAAAGTTATTGGAGAAACCAGTTGGAACTCCCTGAGAGCAGTTAGGTGGTTTATCACGTTTGATAGTTGGGACTGAGTGAGAGGTTGGAAGAAGAAGTTTAGACCTTTGAGGATAGATTGGTTAGTTTTGGTTGCTCAAGTGAGTTCGTAAATGAGAACGGTCATTTCTTGAAATCAAGTAATTGAATGGTGGAATCTCATGAATTGTAAGTAGTTTACGTTCATATGGGCTGTAAGGCTCGGATAAAGTAAAGTGCTAAGTCCCGTTTGGGTTGGCCAAGTTAAGTGGAAAAGCCTTTAACTCAAGGTAGATTGATGGTAAGGTCTAGTTGTCAAGGTTTTGCATGTCTTGCAATGTCTGTCTAGGGTATTGTTAATAGATAGATGTGTTCCTAGCAATACATCTTGGAGATGGTGCTATGTCTTGGACACAAATAAGGTAAGTTCAGAGTATGAATGAAGGATGCTAGTAGAAATGATTATTATCCGAGGTGGATTTCATCAGAGATGAGTTCTTTAGATTGGTGTTTGGATAACATAGCTTGAGTTTGGTTGTTGCCCTATTTTACGAATCATTGTGGATGCTAATGGTTGTGGTGATTAGGTCGTTAGAATTTTCGGGAGAAGTGTTGAGAACAAGTGGTTTAGATTTATGGTTTCGATTAAGGTAGGTTGAGGGAGAACTCTCCTTAATCAAGGTGATCTTGTTTGAATGGTGAAATGATTGGATCTGTTTTGGTTTTATATCTTCCATCCATTTAAATTTCGAGGATAAAATTTCTTGTAGGAGGAGAGAGTTGTAACAACCCAGGTTTTCGAGTCAACGATGGGCGTTGACCTGAGTCTTGGATCGACACATCGAGTCAGATGTTTAGAACTTGTCGGGATGAGATGTTAGGCTTTATGGACCTCCATGTGTTGTTGGGCTTGAGTGTTGGGTTTGGTGGAGTGAAAGATAAGTGAGGGCAATCGGGTGATTCAGCCTCAAAAGGGGGAAAAAGCTAATGCCTTATTAAGAGGCTGTCATTTTGGAAGAGGGGTAAAGTCACCCTTGTCCTTATCCCTCTTTATCTTTATCTTCTTCTTTAAATTCCCATCCCAAACCCGAAGTAAAAGAGGGAAGCTTGTTATTTTAGAGTGGTAATTTCAGATTTCTGTTCAAGGGAAGTTTAATCAACATAAAAAGATCTATCTTCCAAGGCGAATATCCCCAATGTTGGTGCAAATTGGAATTAAAGCTTTGTGCAAAGAAGAAAAGTGGCAAAAGCTTGGTGAGAGCTTCATTCCAAGAATTTCTTGCTTAAGGTTAGTACATTCTGAATCCTTCATTTCATGACGACCCTAAAATGATTGCTTTGTGTGATTTATGATTTTGGGATACAAAGTTTAGGTTTTAGAAGCTTTAAACCCCTTTAGTGGCAAATCAAGAATCAAGTGTTGTTTCTGTGTAAAATTGGTAGCAAACCACCTAATATACCTTAAATAACATGTATGAACGTTTTGGGGATTAACCATTTAGGTTAAGGGCTGAGATTGTGAAATCTCGAGCTTTAAATTTTGAAATGTGGGCTCGCGTACCGGTATAGGGTGATCTATACTGATACATTTTGTATGAAAGAGGGGCGTTATGTGATGGGCGTACAAGTAGAACTTGTCGTGTATTGGTACCCTATGCTTGATAGAAATTCCAGTAGCATTTTCGCGTATCGGTATGCTAAGGGCGTATGGTTACCACTGTTCTATTGCTTGAGGAAGGCCTTCGTGTATCAGTACACATTTAGAGGAGTATCGATACATCATAAGGTTTGGTACAAGGCTTTGCATACCAGTATAGGGTACTGATACATAGGTTGGCGTATCGATACAGGATGTTGATCAGATTCTTTCAAGCCTAAATCAAGTATTGGTACTCGGGGAGAAGTTCGGAACCTAGTGAGGCGTACAGATACCTATATAGGACTATCGAT
This sequence comes from Hibiscus mutabilis, assembly GCA_019671005.1. Taxonomy (NCBI): domain Eukaryota; kingdom Viridiplantae; phylum Streptophyta; class Magnoliopsida; order Malvales; family Malvaceae; genus Hibiscus; species Hibiscus mutabilis. The sequence goes on from CM033720.1 coordinate 23,892,320, forward strand.
ACTCGCAGGGCAAATTGCCCAAGAATTTTGAGGTTGCGTTAGGGGGTTCTATAATTTGAGGTAAAGGGCCCAATGTGCCTCTAATAGTATAATATGAATTCTAAAGCAGAGAAATCAAGGTTTATAACCCACATGTGGAATAAATGGCTAATGTCTTGGTAATTGTTGAGTGGATTGCTTGTATTAATAATCCATACGGATCCATGGTGGATCGATTGTTGCTATGTGGAAATTAGGGTCCTTGTTGTGTGCTAAAGGGACACCCATATAGACTAGTTACTTTGAATAATGAGATGATCTAATGAGAATATCGTGAATGAGCTTAAAGGACATATATTAATTATTGTAATAAATGAAATATGCCTTGGGACATTTGTAATGGTTGGCTCGATGCTCCTTATCTCTTGGTTAGATGTATGGATGTTTGGGGAGCATATGTTATCTTATGTGTCTTGGTCAGGAATCCGGATGTCCTAGACTTAATGCAAGGGTACTTATATAAGGGAATGTTTACTTTGTGATGTGTGATTGAGTACATCCGACATATCCATGGGATGTGTGATCTCGATGTGGTTAGAAATCTATCAGTGGCTATGGTGAACTAGATAAGGAAACATAACTCGATGGGCTGTGTGAGCTCGAGTAACTCGATGGGCTATGGGAACTTGAGTAAACTGATTGGCTGAGTGACCTCAGGTAAACACTGCTTGTGGCTATTGTGATCCAAGTTTGTCTAGTACGTATCTGTGGCTATAGTGATCCGAATATGGTCCATTAACCCGACGGCTATGTGTTCACGGGTAACCCAACGACTGTGTGAGCACATGTAATGTAAGGCTTCATTAGACATTGCTTAGGGAATGTATGCTATTTGTGTTGTTGTCTGGATATTTGGTGTTTACAATATTACCCTAGAGCTAAGTGATCAGGGTATAATATTTATAAACTCGGTAGGCTGTGTGAGCTCAAGTAAACTCGATGGGATGTGTGACCTCGAGCATGGTAAGCCTGGAATGGCATGTGAGACTTCTTATATTTTAATGGTACCTTGAGACATATTTGTGATCTCTAGCTAGGGTAGGCTATAAGATGATCCTTATTATTGAGAAGCTTTTTTGTGCACTCTTAATTATATTATTATGCATGTTTGTTTTATGATATTCATGAATTGTGGTAGAGTAGAAATGCACCATTGAGCTTTGTTAGCACAGCGTGTGGAATTCTATTTTTTTCGTGCGTAGGTTGACAGGTTTCTTTTGGAGGAGCACATCGAAGAGGACTTCCCAGCACCGAGCCAGCTTCAAAGTACAGTACTTGATATTTAGTTTGGACTGATTGTATTCATTGGACCTTACCACAATCGAGCTTGTAACTTTATTTGATTTACTATTAATTGGTCCAACGGTGTATTTTTAATTGGAGCTCATAATTTGTAAACTCGTTTAATGTTATTTAATTATGTGGATTTATGTAAACGAATGTTTAGGAATTGCCAAACTTGTGGTTTTAAATGAGAAATCTTTGATGGGTCGGTTTTGGGAGACACAGATGTAATGCTTTAGATCTATATCGGAATCGGGGTGTTACAGTTCTATTTTGAACTTAAACTGGTGGATGCAATGATGGATCTTCAGGATTTTGTGGAGGCAATATCGGTATGGTAGCATTGTTGACATGTCTTTCCATTTCACTTTGTTCTCCAAGTCTTCTTCTAAGACTCATTTCAATTCCTGGATCAGGTGTGAGAATTGGTGTAGCAGAACTTCTAGTCATACAACACCAAATATGCGAATAAAAAGAGAAAATAACAAAAATATCTTAAGTTAGTAACAACTACAAACTACAAAAATAAAATAAACTTGCAAACAAAAACATAAACACCAATAACGCCATCCGCAGAAACGACACCAAAACTTGATCAGTGAAATAACATCACACGATTTGTGCAAGCATACACTAACGATGCAAGTATAGTTGACAGGTAAATCCTGTCAGATATCGATCCCACGAGGATAAGAATTTGGTTGTATTCTTATGTCGATGCAAGCAACACTGTAATTAAAGAAGAATTGTGAGTGTAGTTGTGATTGTAAAGGAAAAATAAGTTTTATATTAAATATTTTGGAGGAATGAGAATAAACTAACAAAGATAGTAGATTATCAATTAAGGAACTGGATCCCCTCAGTTCAACTCGGTAGATTACCAAATGTAGCAAGGTAACAATATATGATGATTTAATTAACATGTGAAATTAAGCTTCCTTTGCCAACTTCCTTTCAACCTTTCAATGTTGATCGAACATGCAATTTTAACAACAACTTCTATTACTGGTCGAAACTATACATTCTCAAACAAGAGGACCAACCCCCATTTTATACTTACCCAGCTCTCGTTGAAATGCTTGTTAATCTGAACGGTCATTGCATCTTCTGATGTCAATGGTACAATAAACATTTCCATGCAAAAATCGTTCATATCCAACAATAGAAACAAGAAAGAAAATTTATGAAATTGATTGAAATTAAAATCCAAAACAAGTCAAGTTCATAAGCTACATAAAGAGTAAATCATCATCATTCAATTACAAAGAACATATAAACTCGAATGAAAACCTCTACTCATAGCAAGATTCAGATTAAATCTGTACGACCCCCTTACTCTAGCACTAGGATCTTAACTTTCTTAAAGAATTCGGCCTCGTCTTCACCTCGGTTTTCAAGAAAGTAAGCTCAAACAGCCATGGGAGTAGTTTCAAATCATTTAAAGATAAAAAATAATATGGCTTGATGTGTGTTTCTCTCTCATTAAAATGTCCTTTTTATAAGCGGATATAGCGAGGACACATCTCCTTCATGTTTATTGTATGAAGGGATGTCGTACTCATTCTGGTATAATAAACTATCGAGCTGTCATTGTCATCCTTATCCTTAGCGATCTGGATAGCTAGCGGCTACATTGACGAACCTGGTTACAGTGAATAAATTTTCTTTGTAGGGACATTAGCATTACAACGACAAAGCAGCAGAAAGACAGAATTTTGCATAAAAAGAGCAAAGATGACTATACTTGTAGAAAATACAAATAATAAACTAAAAATGAAGAAATGAATCACTAATGTAGGGACAAATTAATGAATAAATTAAGAGGAAATACATGCTCTTTATAGAGCTATCAATTCGCGAGGCTATTAGCTTCTCAAAACACATGGGAAAAGCAAACATAACCTAATTTTGCGCATGCCGAATCGATCCCTATGAAAGTAATTTCCATGGCCTACGTTCTCTATGTAACACCCAACCAATCGCCACACTAGAATCCAATTCTAGAATCAAACTACCAACATTACGCCAATGCGAACACAATACCAATGACAAAGCACACTCCAAAGCATGTAACTTAGCTTCGATTGAATCCAAAGTGCCAACAAGACTAGAGAATGCACCCAAAATCATCGCCTCCTCATCACACAACATGTCTCCAATCTCGACTAGCCCCGACTTTCCCTCCAGCTACCCCATAAACATTAATATTTAAGGCAGAGACAAGTAGTGACGACCAATCCTTGGTCCTGGCCAAGACGACGGTACACTACACAACCGCGAACAACTCTACCAGTAAGCTTCATCCACCAACATCGCATCAGTTAGTTATTAGCTTTTAAAAGAAATTCACGTAACTTTTTCTTAAACCTTTTCTCTCAACTTCTTTTCTTCCAAACACTCAGAATTTTATCAAAATCCAGGGGTAAGGAACTCTTTTCACTCAGATTATTGGTTTTAATTTAATTCTTTAACTTTGTTTTGCAAAATCTCATTGAAATCTTATATCTTCTTAGCTTTAAACAAGCCAGAAATCACATAACAGGTGTAAGGTCCATGATATCCTCTGTTAAATGGTTCTTTATTGATATTCCCAAGTATTTGATCCTTGATTTATAAGTTGTAATGTGATTTTAATGTTTTATCAATGTTTAATTGAGTTATTTTGGAAATATTGATGAAACATGGGGATTTTCGAAGTGGATCTAATTTCCAGTATTTGAGATTGATTTAATATATGTTTTGGATGTGTTTTGATGTTGATAAGTTGTTTTTATCAATAGAATCCTGAAACTCTTGAATCTCTAATTATTTAGGTTGCTAGTTTTGAGTTATTGTTGAGATATTTGAGTTTGATCTTTGCTGGAGGTAAGAGGATGTTAGGAAAGGGTTTTTGGATGCTATTAGATGTTTGTTGATGGCTTGAGTTGTTGTTATGTGGCTGGGTTAAGTTTCAGAAACGTTAGATGATGTTTTCGGTATGTTTCGGATGGTTTTTGAGTGGGCAACTTGGGAGTTGCGGGAGATTGCTGTTAGGCAATGGTTTGAATGAATTTTAATGCATTTATCCTCTAGTTTTATGTGTTGAAAGCAGGGGATAGTCAAGGTGACGAAGCTTGACATTGTTTGGTGGCTTGCCGGGAGCTTGATTCACGTTGGCAAGGAAGGCAAGGCGTATCGATGAGTGAAAACTAGTTTTAGATGCTTTAGAAAGGTTTGTAAAGGTTGTAGGAGTTTAGGGTAAGCGTGAGACGCTTACCTGAGCTTGGAAGTAAGCTTCCCTTATTTTGCTCTTGAATATCTGCTTAGATATAAGTATGTTGTTTGCATGTTTTGGTGATAAACACGGTATGATTTACTTACTAGTAATGCATGATTTTTAGTACATATGCAGGGGTTTGAAATTATATTAAAAGCTATTTAAAATTGGTTTTCATTCTGGTTGGGAATGGTGTTATTGCATTAGCAATGAGGTTTGCATATTGGTATTTTATGAAATGCATTGTAAAACAATAAGTAAATGGTTTTGTAAATGATATATTGGCTAAGTGACAAGGTGAGAAAACAATCAGATATAGTTGGCAAGCCATAGGATTAAAAGTGCACTATAAAATATGAATAAAATCGATCGTGGCAATGGGTCCTTGAGGTATGGCGATGTAACAAGGCCACTCAGACAGTTGGGAACCTTATTTGGGGATTTACGGTTTAACTAGGCAACCTAAATTGATGGTGATCTTGCATATTAACTAGGCAAGGTCAGTATACTTGTAGTTTAACTAGGCAAGGGTGAGATCTCGCGGTTTAACTAGGCGAGGGTGTCAAATCATGCGCCTTAACTAGGCAAGGTTTGGGATATCATGCGGTTTAACAAGGCATTGTATGAGAGATCCGTGTATCCGATATGTGTATAGGATAGAGGCTGTTTATCTGGGTCACTATAAATGCCAATATATGAGAAAGTTCATGTTTTGAACCTTGTTTGTAATGCTTTGGGATTTAAGCATGGTTTTTTTAAAATGCTTTGGGATTTAAGCATGAATTGTATATGATGTTATATAAAGATTACTATGTTTTGATTCGGTTGGAATCATGGAAAAATGCTTAGGTTGTCAGCATGTTTTAGGAAAAGCAAGCATGTGGTTTTTAAATTGTCTAGTGCATCATTGTTTATGAGCATCCTCACTAAGCATGTGTGCTTATGCTCTCTTTTTCCTAATGATGTAGAGCATTAAAGTTCGGGGCAGGAAAGGCAAGGTTTTCAAGGATCCAAGAGATAAACTACTTTTGAGTATGAACTCGATTTATGATTTCGGTTAATAAGGCAATGTGTTTGCCAAGGTTTTTGGAAGTTGTAAATATGTTGCATTGTGGTTCTTTAGAATGATTTTATGCTGCGTTTTGATGATGGTTATATGTTGTCTAGCTTGATGTTATTACTTGCCCATGGTTGAGGTTGAATGGATGTGTAGGTATTGTAGGATATTGGATGTAAATTAAATGTTGTAATCTTATCTAATAGTTTGAATTTAAAAGTCTAAATCTAGATAAACTCTATCTCATTAAAGGATAAGAGTTATATCTCTTAGGTAGACTACTCTAGGTTAACTAGTTGTAAAGCCTATAAAAGGAGTTGTACATCATTTTTGAAATAAGATTGAACAGAGAAACACTCTAAAATGTTCTCTAATTCTAACATGGTATTGGTTTAGGTTGATCCTTTCTTCCAAATTTCAATTTTTCCCTCTCTTCTCTCGACCTTTCTTCCCTATTGAGAAAACATGGCTACAGCAGAACCTGCTGCTTCTACAATTACCTCTCCAATAAGCTCTCGTCCATCTAATTTTACCCTTTTAGATGCGTCTCTTTCTCCCATTCTGTCTCAATCAGTGAGACCAGCAGAGTGGAAATCCCAACGGGTCAAAGCCCTGAGAGAAGCACATGTTACTGCGCATGACAGTTATTCCAGCAATTTCAGTAAGCAACAAATTGTAGAGCTCCAACAGATGTTTGGTCAAATATTCTCCAAATCACATTCTACTGCATTTTCTGCTATAGAAGGTAGAATTTATTGTTTGGCCACAGTCAATCCCTGGAGTTGGATAGTGGATTCCGGTGCTTCTGACCATATGACAGGCAATCATTACCTTTTTCATGAGTACAAGCCACATTCATTTGCATCATCTATCAAAGTTGCCGATGGATCTCTCTCCATTGTATTAGGAAGTGGTTCTATTAAATTAAATGATCATCTAGTACTGTCTGATGTTCTTTTTGTACCAAAATTGGCCTGCAATCATCTGTTTGTTAGCAAAATTGTTAAAGATGAGAATTGTGATGTTAATTTAGGCTGTCTGGTTGTATTTTTCAGGCACAAGACTCGAGGACGGTGATTGGCAATGCTAGGGCGACACAATGGACTCTACATTCTTGATGGCCTATCCTCTCGAAACAAAATTATTCCCAGTTGTCCTACATCTACAATTTTTTTTCTCTTCCCTTCTATCCAATGATGTCATGCTATGGCATTTTCGATTAGGACACCCAAATTTCTACTATCTTGCGAAATTGTTTCCTAAGTTGTTCCTGAATAAACATCCCTCGTCATTCACCTGTGATGCATGTCAACTTGCCAAACATACAAGACAATCATATATTTCCACTAAATTTAAACCTACCTCTCCTTTCTCTATCATACACAACGACATTTGGGGTCCTTCTAAAGTTAAAAATGTATCCGGGGCTCGCTGGTTTGTGTCCTTTATTGATGATCACTCTTGGGTTACTTGGACCTATCTCATGAAAGAAAATTAGAGGTTGAAACGATATTTAAAACGTTTTATCACACGATCGAAAACCAATTTAAACGCAAAATAAAGATAGTTCAAAGTGATAATGGGTGATAGTATCTTACTAAATCCCTTGGCTCATTTTTTCGAGAGAAAAGTATCTTTCACCTTACTTCTTGTGTCAAAACTCCTCAGGAAAATGGGGTTGCTAAAAGAAAAAATAGACATCTACTTGACGTAACTCGTTCTCTTCTGCTTTCTGCTAATGCTCCTCAGTATCTTTGGGTGGAAGCACTTCTTACTGCTACTTTCCTAATCAATAGGATGCCTAGCAAAACTATGGGCTTCAAAACTCCTTTTGACACCCCTTTACATCTTTTTCCACATTTCAAACCATGGTCATCTGCTATTCCATTTCGAGTATTTGGCTGCACAGTTTTTGTTCATGTGCATAGCAACAATAGGAGTAAGCTTGATCCTAGGTCTTTGCGGTGTGTGTTTATAGGATACTCATCAAGTCAGAAGGGCTACAAATGTTACTCACCTATTACCAAGAAAACCTATGTTTCATTTGATGTTACTTTCTTTGAAAATCAACCTTATTTTGTAGGGACTAAGATTCAGGGGGAGAGATGTGAGGAATCTCAGCCTATTACTCCTACTCATATTCTTCCTTTGTTGTCTCCTTTTCCGACCCATGAACAAACACAGGACGAACAACCTAGCAACTCTGATGATCCTACAACTTCTTTAGAGCCTACATTTCCTAGCTCTCCTAGTGTTCTAGTACAAAGATCTTCCCTAGAGCCTACATCTCCCATCTCTTCTAATGTTCCAGTAGGAAAACCTTCTCCAGAACTTAGATCTCCCTGGCCTCACACTACTCAAACCCCACAATCTCTAGTGAAACAGCTTACTCCCTATACTAGAAGAAAGAAAATTGTCACAGAACCCATTGATCAACCTAGTACTTGCCAAGAACTGATCTTAAGTCCTGATGCCATGGAAGAAAGGGTAAGCAATGATGTCTCAAAAAGTCCAGTTCACGAGAATTTAGATGATTTTCCGATTGCAATCAGAAAGGGGGTAAGAAAATGCACTAATCATCCTATTGATAGATTTGTTGCTTATAGAAAACTATTGTTTGGTTTCAAGGCTTTTACAACTAATATTAACAGTCTAAGGATCCCTAGAACAGTGGAAGAGGCATTTGAAAATCCTGATTGGAGGAAAGCTGTTGAAGAAGAGGTCAAAGCCCTACAACAAAATAACACATGGAGTTTAACTAAACTGCCAAAAGGAAAAAAGGTGGTCGGATGCAAGTGGGTTTTCACTGTAAAGTATCATTCTGATGGAAGCATCGAGAGGTTCAAGGCAAGGTTAGTGGCAAAGGGATTTTCTTAGTCATATGGAGTAGACTATCAGGAGACTTTTGCACCTGTGGCAAAACTGAATACAATAAGGGTGCTGCTCTCATTAGCAGTTAATAAAGATTGGAAGTTGCACCAACTGGACATCAAGAATGCTTTTTTGAATGGAAAGCTTGAAGAAGAAGTATACATGCAGATTCCACCAGACTTAGAGGATGACTCAACGAAACAAAAAGTGTGCAAACTAAATATCTCCTTGTATGGGCTGAAGCAATCACCAAGGGACTGGTTTGACAAATTCGCGAAGGCCATGGAGAAGAACGGGTTCAAGCAAACACAGGCAGATCACATCTTGTTTAAGAAGGTAGCTTGAGATGGTAAAAAAACTCTCATTATTGTTCACGTTGATGATATGATCATTACAGGAGATGACACAAAGGAAATTGAGAAACTAAAGACTTTTTTGGCAATAGAGTTTGAGACTAAAGACTTGGGAAGTCTTAGGTACTTTCTCAGAATGGAGGTATCTAGATCAAATGAGGGAATAGTCATAAATCAGAGAAAGTACATCTTGGACATGCTCTCGGAAACTGGAATGCTTGGATGTAAACTAGCAGACACTCCAATGGATGTAGGCTTGAAGTTTGGAAAAAAAGGCACGAGTACTCCCGTGAATAGAGAATCCTACCAAAGGCTGGTTGGGAAACTAATTTATTTATCACTCACCAGACCTGATATAGCTTATCCAGTAAGCATAATCAGCCAGAACATGAGCGATCCTAGAGAAGAACATATGGAGGCAGCCAATAGAGTCCTGCGATACCTAAAGTTTACACCAGGATTTGGACTTATTTTCAGGAAAAATCAAGACAGATCTGTTAAGATTTACACAGATTCTAGCTAGGTAGGAGAGTTAACAGATAGAAAAATCTGAGTGGCTACTGTTCATTTGTGAGGGGAAACTTAGTCACATGGAGGAGTAAAAAGCAAAATGTGGTGTCTCGAAGTAGTGCAAAACTGGAATATAGGGCTATGGCCCTTGGAATTTGCGAAGGCATGTGGCTTAAACAACTTATCACCGAGCTGGAGTTGGATGAAAAATAGGAGTTCGAGGTACTGAGTGATAGCCAGTAAGCAATGAGTATTGCTAAGAATCCAGTACAACATGACCGGACTAAACATATCGAAATTGATAGACATTTTATTTATGAGAAGGTAAATAGTGGTGTCGTAAAGCTGTATTATGTTCCTACAAAGAGTCAACTGGCGGATATCTTTACAAAGGCACTTCCGAGAGTGACCTTTGACGAGTTCTCATCAAAACTGTGAGTATACAACATATACATACCAGTTTGAGGGGGAGTGTAGGATATTGGATGTAAATTAAATGTTGTAATCTTATCTTATCTCATCTAATATTTTGAATTTAAAAGTCTAACTCTAGATAAACTCTATCTCATTAAAGGATAAAAGTTATATCTCTTAGGTAGACTACTCTAGGTTAACTACTTGTAAAGCCTATAAAAGGAGTGCTCTTGTACAACATTTTTGAAATAATATTGAACAGAGAAACACTCTAAAATGTTCTCTGATTCTAACAGGTATGTATCTAGAGTTTCCTTGTGGATTGCTATGTCGTGTTGGTTTGACCAATTTTAATATGCTATTTTAAGTGTGTTGGCATGTTGCTTATGCTGAGAATGGCCTAACTGTGCATTTTGGTATGTTTGGCAAAGTGGTCTAGGAAGCATGCCTCTAGAGTGGTCATTTGGAAGCTTGATGTTGTTTTGTTTGCCTAATCTTGGTATAAACGTTAGATTGTGTATATTGAAGTGTTGATATGCATGATTGAATGTTGATAGGGGCCAATTGCATCCAGAATTTTGTGAAAAACCAGCTAATTTTGACATTACAGGCCTAGACGTACCGATACACGAGGGACCGTATTAGTATGACTAGACAGATAAGGCCAGGGCATTTCGGTACAGGAAAGGGCGTTTCAATACGCCTGAAGACTACTAGAATTACTCTTTTTAGAGAAAAGGCCGCGTACCAAAACACCAAGGGGCCGTATCAGTACGGTTTGGAATGTTTTTAGCTGTATTTTAAAGTCAAAATAGCATACCGATACGAGCCTCACTGTATCAAAACAATGTATTCACAACCGTATTGATACGGGTCCCAGCGATCGATACGGATGTCGTTAAATCTGTTAATGTCATGGAAGGCCAGTTTTTTTTCTTTTGTTTTAGTCCCTGAATCTTGTTTTGCCAATTATTTGAGCATGGATGGTCGTCTGAAGCTGATTTTTGATATATAAGCATGAAACAAACTTAATTAATGGTTGGTAACTTAAAAATTGGATAAGCCCTTTCATATTGCTAAAATTACATTTTGGTCCCTAAGTTGTGTTGTAGCCAATTGGATGTCGTTACGATGCTCAATTGCTGAAATTACATTTTGATCCCTATGAGCATATTGATCATGTAGGAAGCATTAATTCATCTAGACAAGATAAAAAGAAAAAAGGACGTGTTTTAGGTTTAATCTTCTCGGTGTACTTTGGTAAACCTAATGTAGCTTGCTCGGACCGGTCTTACGACTAGGCCGGGTCGAGGGGGTTACAGAAGATTTCCCAAATTGTGACCACGTTGTTGAAGTACTCACTATGGCAGTTCACCACAAAATGGCGAGTTAAATCTTTCGATCGCTCTCATTTGACAATTTCTAATTTTAAACCATCTATTAAAGAAGCTCCTAGTATGGAATTAAAGCCATTGCCAACTAATCTCAAATATGTATATCTAGGAGATGCGAAAACACTCTCAGTCATTGTCTCTGTAGTTTTCGATGTAATACAAGAAGCTAAGTTGATAAATATTCTTAAGCGGTATAAGCGTGCTATTGCATGGACAATTACAGATATTAATGACATTAGTCCATTTTTGTGTATGCATAAGATCAAGCTGGATGATGTGAACAACTAGTCTATTGAGCTGCAACGCAGATTGAATGAAAAGATGAAAGAAGTAGTTAAGAAGAAAATCCTTAACTGGTTGGATGCATGAATTATCAATGCAATTTCTAAGAGTGCATGGGTTAGTCTAGTCCTCTGTGTTCCTAAGACAAGTGGAACCAATTTTGTAATACCCCAAAATTTACAGTACTGTTTAAGGGTCATTTAGTGCTAAGATAATTGCTTAAAAGCTTACTTAGTGACTAAAATGACAAAAATGCAAAAGTTAAGATTTTCTCAACTATGGACTGTAGAAAAGAAAATTTCAAAGTTTTAAGGTGTTATGTGATAGAGAGTGAGTAAAATAGAGTACTCGCAAAATTTGGTAAAAATCCAAGAAAAATTGGAATGGGAATTCAAGGTTAAAGTTTAGTGACCAAAATGATAAGTTTTCAAAACTTGTATGGTACAAGTTGAAAAATGAAAAGTTAAAGGACCAAATTCGTAATTATTTAAAATTTAGGAGTTTTTATCTCATAAATAGATAGAGAATCTAAGGATGTGAATCGAATGTGGAATTATTGGGAAAATCACAATTAAAGTTTATGTGGAATTTGGATACCTGGATCGAACTGAAAAATTATGAAATTTTGCCATATGATATAGAGAGGTTATAAAATTCATTTCCATGTGTTGGAAATATTTTTAATTTGATTCAAGATGAATCCTACAGTTTATTTCTAAGTAAAGGATTATTTACCGGTATATTGGATCGAATGGAAATTTTGGAGACTGATCCAAAAGACATGGAGAAGTTCATAAAATATTATTTTATGAGTATTTTATTGTATTTGGTTTGATTCCAACTAGATTTAGTTGAATTTTTACAAGAATGGCAAACTAGTAAATAAAAACTATTTGGAGGGCAAATTAGTCATTTTGCTCCAATGATAATTTTTAAATATTTAAAAAGTTATAAGGGCAACTTTGGAAAGAGGAAATGGGAGATTTAATCTTGTCCCTTGATTGATGATAAGATCAATCTCAACCATTGGATTAAAAGGGCATTTTAGTAATTTCACTATCTAAATGAATTTAAAATTCATTTATACAAGACAAGTGGCCAAATTGGATGAAAAACAAAAGATGAAGACCATTCTTCATCTTCAAATTTCGAAATGTGAGGGGGAGAAAGAAAAATGGAGAAAATTTTTCAAAGTTCGATTCAAGCCTCGAAACTCGACTTTCAGGTAATCTTATCAACTATAGAGTTGTTCTACTCTTCAAGCTCTATCTTTTGGTGTAAATAATTCACGGAAAACATGCTTGATTGATGAGAATTTTGCATGAGAATAAATTAGGGTTTATGGAAAAAGTTTGGGGCTTTTGGAATTTTATGAATCCATTATTGAATTCAAGTTGAAAACAAGTTAGTATGATGTTAAAATCATGATATTGAGTTGAGATTTAAGTTATACATGTTTTTTTATTATTATGAAGATGATTAGGGTTTGTGGATTCAAGTTTAATTTAGGGTTTGTGATGTTGAAATAATGATTTAGTAAGCTTGATTTGTTGTTTGGAAGCAAGACCCTAAGTTAATTTGATAGGGACCAATTGTAGAGGACCAAATCTGAATTTGTATGGAATTGGTGTGTATTTATGTTATTAAGGATGTTGGAGATGTGAAATTGATGTTAGAATGCTATTCCGATGTTAACTTGAATTAGTGACCATTCAACAATTTCGAAGAACTTAGGGGAAATTATTGCAAAAATTATTTTGATGATGGAAATCATGAGAATGACTTTATACAAGGTGACTAAAATGAAAATCCCTAATTAATTTGCATTAGGGACCAAAATGTAAACTTTGTAAAGTTTAGGGACTTGATTGTTAAACTTGTATTTGAGGAATATTATTATGTTTGAAAATTAAGTCTAGTGATTTAAATGTTGTTTTTGAAGTTTAAATCAACATTTTAGGTTAAATTGAGTATTCAGCTACTTTAGGGACCAAAGTGCAAATTTTTAAAGTTTGGGTCCTAAAGTGTAAAGGATGAGAAATGTAAGGATTAGACTTGAAAATTTTGGTTGGAAGTTTAAAAGAGTCCTTAGGGACTAAAATAGATATTTTTGTAAAAGTTGGAGATTTAAAGAAAAATATGAGAAGTTGTGATTTGAATATAGAAAGCTTTATCGGATCAAATTTTCTGTATAATGGATGGTTATTTTATTTACTTTCCATTATTGTATATGGATTGAATATGTACTAATATATACTTTAAATGGTATATGTTATATTAATGTAATTCCGATATAAATCGAGGTCGTATCAGTAGAAAAGGAAAAGAAAAAGATCGGGAGTGATATTGAATAGTAAAGGCAACCTCATTACAAGGCTAAGGTGAGTGCATGCATGTTTTATTGGGAGACTTATGATAAGTCAACCTAAAAGAAAAATGTTTTATATAGTATAACATAATTTTTGCATGATAAATTATTTTTATATGTATGGCATATTTTTATGCTTACAAATGTTTTATAGCATGATATTCAAATGAATAGTTATTTGATATAGTTTAAAATGGCAGTATACCATAAATGTTATAAAGCATACTGGAGTATAAACTACTCCAGTATGAAGATATTTTACATGATATATATGGTATTTGGATTATTTGCCATTTTCCAGGAATTGTTTTAAGTTTGCCCTTGTAGTATAATATTAAGTTGGACAATATTGTGGTATACCATTAGGATTCATACAGTTATCTGACATTTCAATGTGTCTGACACATGTCCTACAGTTATTTGACACTTCATTGTGTCCTACAGTTATTTGACACTTAAATGTGTCCACAGTTACAAAAAATGATAGTAGTTTTAAAGTACGCGACTAGTTTATTAGTTACTTAATATTTACCTCGGGCTATATGATTTCACATGATAACTGTATAATTATACAGTGCAGATATATGACTTTACAGTACAAGTATATGATTTTACAGTACATAATTATTACAGTACAAGTACACGATTTTACAGTACAAAAATTCATGCATTACCAAATATGTAATTTAATGACTATCACGTTTTATAAATTATCATGCATTAGTGTATTATATGTCACTCATCTTATGCCTCACTAAGATATACTCAGCGTGTATTTATGTTATACACGCAGGTGATTGGGATTAGTAGATAACAACTTTTGCATCATCATTATGTATAGAAGATAATCGACAGGTATTTCGGTAATTATGACATCCGTATTTTATATATATATATGTGTGTGTTTAATAGTGGTATGTACTATATAAACCAGTATATTTTATTAAAGTGCCTTAACTAGGCCAGTAAATATTCTATAAATCTTTTATAGATGATAAGTATATTTACAATTTAATTATTATATGACCTGATTTGACATATCCTATATGAGGCTAGATCCGAATAATTTTAAGTAGAATCATTTTTAATAAAATGATTTGTCTTAATATGACTGTATTATTTATGTAAAATGTTTTATTATCGGATCTAGAATTAATATTTTATTTCCAATTTGATTAAAGTTAAGCGTGCTTGAGCTAAGGAAATTTCAAGATGGGTGACCACTGAAAGTTTCCAAAATTTTTTAAATTACCCCAGTTTTTGATTAAAATACTATTTTAAAAAGTAGTGACATTTTCAACTCGTGTCTGGTATATGGTGACGGGAAAGGGGTGTTATATTTATTGGTAGCAGAGCTCGATAAAAGTGATAAAGTGTGTACATGCCACCAGGATGTCATATTTATTGAAAAAAGAAATACTGGTATGATTGATGCAATTGTTTATTGGTCAAAAAGGGGTTGCTATAAGAGTGAATGTCTAAACGAGAATGAATCTCGTCGGAAAATTAAAAGAGAGAACATATTGAGGTCCCAGAAATGAGTAAGGAGGTTAACTAAGTCCAGTACCTGGTTTATACTTGGTAATAGCGAATGGACTTATATAGTAATGAATGTTGTTTGAAATGCAAGATACCTCCTTACAAATGGTAACTTTAGATAGAAATCAAATTTAGGGTCCCTATCAGTAAAGGATTTATGAACTAATGAATATACAAAAGACACTGATGATGATCAGATGTCGGTAGATTGATGGTTAAGTGATAATGGTTGGAGTAAAGCCCCAAAATAATTGTTAAAGGAAATATTGAAATCAATATTGTGAAGTCTATAAAGTCTTTACTATGAAAAGTTGATAAAGTATTAGGCACAGATAAGTATCTTGCTCAAAATATTGTAATGAAGTGTCGTTTAAGGTGATTGGTTGAGAATAAGCACGAGTGGTGTTTAGATCCTTTTATCAAGAAAAAAAGGATTTCAAAGTACTAGAGTAGTGACTTTAGTAATAAAATGAAAAGACTGTTAAAGGTAGGGTTGAAGACTTAATTAGTTTTCGTAGTGAATATTAAGATGAATAATGAGGACATAAGTACAATTTCGACAGCTCGGTATTGATGTAATTCCCGGTAATGAGCCAGTGTCTATGGCTCCATACATAATGGCACATACAGAGCTTAGAGAGTTAAATTCACAGTTGCAGGAATTATTAGATAAAGGATTTATACGTTCTAGTACATCACCGTGGGGAGCTTCAGTGTTATTTGTCAAAAAGAAAGATGGTTCATTGTGGTTGTGCGTTGATTTTCGATAGTTGAACAAAGTAACAATAAAGAACAAGTATCCATTACCGAGAATAGAAGATTTGTTTGATCAACAAAAAGGAGCAGCAGTATGCTCTAAGACTGATCTCTGATCCGGTTATTATCAACTAAAAATCAAGGAGGAAGATGTTCTAAAAACAAAATTTAAAACAAGGTACGGGCATTATGAATTTATAGTAATGCCATTTGGTCTTACTAATGCTCCGGCTGCATTCATGGATTTGATGAACCGAGTATTTCAGCCATATCTTGATCAATTTATTGTAGTCTTCATTGATGATATATTGGTGTATTCGAAGACTAAAGAAGATCATGATGCGCAATTGAGGATAGTGTTACCAATTTTGAGAGAAAAGAAGTTATAAGTTAAACTCTTAAAATGTGAGTTTTGGTTGTCTGAAGTGGCTTTCTTAGCTCATATTGTTTCAGCTGAAGGAATCAAAGTGGATTCTAAAAAGATACAGTCTATTGTTGAATGGAAAAATTCCAAGAATTTCCAGGATCTCATGCAATCATATTTATGTACGAAGAGGAAATCAAGAATTACCTTAATTTTTGATTCAGGAATCCAGTTGAGTTTAGGCGCTGCCTTTCTGAAAGACGACCGCCCTCTACAAGTATCCACACGCGAATGGACGACGAACGGCTATCAGAATGCTAGTTCCAATCTAGATTTCGAAAAATCTAGTTTTGTAGTTTTGTGGCTATTTCGAAAATCACTCTTAAAAACCCCTTGGCATACATACATACATATATGACTTGATTGGGATTAGATTGAGTTCACTTATTATAATTTAATTAAAACTCTTTTAAATATATTATAAAATAAATTCCTTTATATGATAAGGAATTCAAGTTCAACCAAAATCTAGATGATGTGATTTATTTAATAATATTATTTAGTTAAAATAAATAAATAATATATTTAAAAACAGATTCCTTATCTAATAAGGAATTGAAATCCAATAAATCTAGATAATGTGATTATTTAATATTATTTAATATTATTTTTCAAAAAATAATAAAATAAATAAACCATTCTGTCACAAGAATACAAATTTAACTTCTTTAAATTCGAATAAATAATCTCTCTCAATATAATTTAAAATAATCACATTATCTTAAATTTATTATTATGAGTAATAACCACAACCATTCTTATCCATTCTTAGTGCGACCCTATAGATTCAATTAACATTGGAAGTAGATAAAATCACATTTTATTCTAAAAGTCATAAGCGACCTCTAGCAGGACATTATGACTACCCAAGTTAAATGAAAAGCTCATAATTCGAGACAACCTTAATTCAGTTTATGTAATAATCCTTTTATCTCATGATATCTTGATAGAATATAAGGCATGGAAAATTTTAACCTTATATCGTTCCATCTTTAGTTTCTCGATGCCCAATTGAACTGATTAAACAAATGAAATTGATCTCTATCAACTCATTTGAGCACGGCCATGCATTTCTCAGTCTCAATCATCGAGGGACCCAAAGATATCTCTCTTATGTTAAAAGGGATAAATTCCATCTTAATTACTCACATCTCACTGCAAGATTCCTTATTATGTTCAAGCATAACCTTTATAATCGTCCGATTAAAAATGATGTTTGACTTTTCAAAACATAATAGTTATCATGTTGAGAACCGTAGCAATTTCAGGTCTAAGGATTTAATGCCACAACTGTTTGAAGATCAATATATATATATAACTTTAATCCATGTATTAATCTCAAGACGAGTCAATCCTAATATTTGTTCTCAACAAATATATATATGAATTTGAATCTCATTCACATATTCATCTTATGAATATGTATCAAACTTCATACTAATCTTATCTTATTATTGTTCCCACAATAATAATTGATTAGGGATATTTAGAATAATAATATTCAAGGATACAAAAGCATGCAAATTTATCATAACAATAAATTCAATAATCAAAATATCACGTCCATACAATAGGCCTTAGGGCACTATCGTTAACGATCTCCCACTTGCACTAGGCCTATTCAAGAATGTATCTCATACCCATAGCCTAGCATGACGATCATGTTTTACTTTTGGTAAAGGCTTGGTCAATGGATCTGCAACATTGTCATCTGTTGAAACTTTATATATTTTAACGTTACCTCTCTCAATGATTTCTCGAATGAGATGATAACGTCTTAAGATGTGTTTAGATCGCTGATGTGATCTGGGTTCCTTTGCTTGTGCAATAGCACCATTATTGTCACAGTAAATATCAACATAATTTACGATGGTAGGAACAACGCCAAGATCAGTAATGAATTTTTTGATCCAAACTGCTTCCTTTGCTGCATCAGATGTCGCTATGTATTCAGCTTCAGTAGTAGAATCAGCAACGGTGCTTTGCTTTGAACTTTTCCAGTAAACAACACCTTCATTTGAACAAAACACATATCTCGACTGCGATTAGAAATAATCTTTGTAAGTTCGGAAGCTTGCATCTGTGTAACCACTTACAACTAGATCATCTTCCAATCCCCCATATACTAAGAACATATCTTTAGTTTTTCTCAAATACTTAAGTATATTCTTTACTGATGTCTAGTGACTTTCACTAGGATCTCATTGGTATCGACTTGTTACGCTCAAAGCATATGAAACATCTGGTCTAGTACATAGCATAGCATACATTATAGACCTTATTGTCGAAGCATAAGGAACTTTACTCATGCGTTCTTGCTCTTCTTTAGAGTTTGGACACCGAGTCTTGCTAAGAATAATACCATGAGACATAGGCAATAATCCTCTCTTGGAATCTTGCATACTAAACCTTTTCAGTACTTTGTCTATGTACGTACTTTGACTTAGACCGATTAGCCTTTTAGATATATCTCTATAGATCTTTATCCCAAGGATATAGGTAGCGTTTCCTAAGTCTTTCATTGAGAAACAATTTCCTAACCAAGACTTGACACTCTGCAATGTAGGAATGTCATTCCCAATGAGTAGAATGTCATCGACATATAAGACCAAAAACACAACTGCACTCCCACTAATTTTCTTGTAAACACAAGGTTCATCTTCAATTTTGACGAATCCAATCTCTTTGATTGACTTATCAAAACAAAGATTCCATCTCAGTGAAGCCTGCTTAATCCATAAATGGATCTGTGAAGCTTGCATACTTTACCAGAATTCTCAAGTTGTACAAAACCTTCAAGCTGTGTCATGTACACATCCTCGAGTACGTATCCATTAAGAAACACAGTTTTCACATCCATTTGCTAAATCTCATAGTCATAATATGCTGCAATGGCTATAAGAATTCTGATAGATTTAAACATGGCTACCGGTGAAAACCTTTCATCATAGTCTATACCATGAGTTTGTTTGAAACCTTTTGCAACTAGCCTTGCTTTATAAGTATGCATTTTGCCATCCATGTCGGTTTTCCTTTTGAAATCCCCTTTACATCCAATGCAAGTACCTTCAGGTGGATCAACAAAGTCCAAACTTGATTGCCATACATGGATTGCATTTCAAACTTCATGGCCTCCAACCATTTCTTAGAGTCTGGATCTAAAATAGCCTCTTGATAGGTAGTGGGTTCATCCTGATCCACTAATAACACGTCATGATTGTTAGTGACAAGAAATCCATATTTCTTAGGTTCACGATATGCCCTATCAGATCTACGTAATTCTTGTGTTATTGGAGGTATGTCAACAACAGTTTGTTGACATTGAGTATCCAAAGACAACTCAATGTGATTTTGTGGTTTTTGAACTTCTTCAAGTTTTAGTTTGCTCAAACTGGTTTCTTTAGAAAAAGATTCATTTTCTACGAAGACACTATTCTGAGCAACAAACACTTTGTTCTCATGGGATTATAAAAGTAGTATCCATTTGTTTCCTTTGGATATCCCACAAAAAGACATTTGTCGGATTTTGGTTCAAGCTTATTAGAAACTAAACATTTCACATAAGCCTCATAACCCCAAATTTTAAGAAAAGATAGACTGGGCTTCTTACCAATCCATATCTCATATGGTGTCTTTTCAACTGCTTTGGAAGGAACTCGATTTAGTGTAAAAGCAGCTATTTCAAGTGCATAACCCCAAAAGGTAAGTGGAAGATCTGTCATACTCATCATCGATCGAACCATATCTAATAAAGTACGATTCCTCCTTTTTGAAACCCCATTCCATTGTGGTGTTCCAAGAGGTTTTAATTGTGAAACTATTTCACAATTTCTAAGATGATCATCAAACTCTTGACTCAAATATTCTCCTCCTAGATCAGATCGAAGAGCTTTTATTGTTTTTCCAAGTTGATTTTGTACTTCATTTTGAAAATATTTGAACGCTTCAAATGATTCCGATTCGTGTCTCAACAAATAAATATAACCATATCTAATGTAGTCATCAATAAATGTGATGAAGTACTTGTAACCTCCTCAAGCAATTGAAGTTAAAGGTCCACATACATCTGTATGTATTAGGCCTAAAACCTCATTAACCCTTTCACTGTGTCCAATAAAAGGATTCTTTGTCATCTTACCTAGTAAACAAGATTCGCAAGTATTATATGATTCAAAATCAAAAGAATTCAAAATTCTATCTTGATGAAGTTTTGAAATGCGTTTCTCATTTATGTGGCCAAGGAGACAATGCCAGAGATAAGTTGGATTTAAATAATTAGATTTAAGTCTTTTATTTATGTTATATCGAAGGGTTGTTGGAGTTTTGAAGTTTCAAAACATAAAGACCATCTTGTAAATCAGCATTTTCATAGAACATGTCTTTATAATAAATGGAGCAATTATTATTCTTAATAATAAAAGAAAAACCATCATTATCCAAACAAGAAACTGAAATAATATTCCTACTTATGCTAGGAACATAAAAGCAATTATTCAAAACTAACAAAAGCCCACTAGGCAAAGTAAGTTCATAACTTCTTACAGCTAAAGCAGCAACTCTTGCTCCATTTTCAACTCGTAGGTCCACCTCGCCCTTTTTCAGTTATCTACTCCTTTTTAGTCCCTGCACATTCGTACAAATGTGAGATACATATCCAGTATCTAATACCCAGGAACTTGTAGGAGAAATATTAACATGTATAACATAAATACTTGAAGAGTTGGTCTCACCAGTGCTCTTCTTTTTCTTTAGATCTTCCAGATACAGCTTACAATTTCTCTTCCAATGACCAGGCTCATTACAAAAGAAACAAACACCCTCCTTGGGGGGGCTTAAATGTGGAATTAGCTTTGAGTTTTAGTTTAGCGTTGGACTTTCCAGCCACTCTTTTCCCTTTTTCTGAAAATTCTTTCCCATTTGAACCATCAGAATATGGCTAGGCTTGGATTTAATATTTTGTTCAGCAGTTTTAAGCATCGTATGCAGCTCAGAAATTGATTTATCCATCTCATTCATGTTATAGTTCATAATGAATTGACTATAACTTTTAGGTAATAAATTAAGGATGAAGTCAGTCTCCAATGCTTGGCTCAATGGAAATCCAAGTCTCTCAAGGTGCTCAATATGACCTTTCATTTTTATCACATGGGTGCTAACAAAGGCACCTTCAGCCATTTTGCAAGAATAATGCCTTGGTAGTCTCATACCTTTCTTGCCTTTCTTATTGTTGGAACATTTCCTTAAGCTCATGAATCATATCATAAGCTTCCATGTTTTCTAGATCCTTTTGAAGTTCAGAACTCAAGGTAGCTAGCATAAAAAATGCAACATAAAGAGAATCATTTTTATGCTTCTCATAAGCCTTTGTATCAGCTTTAGAGGCATCTTTCTCTAGTTCATTAGGGTAAGGTTCATCTAGGACATAAATCTTCCTTTCTTGTTTGAGAACAATTCTCAAATTTCGATACTAGTCAAGGAAGTTAGTCCCGGTAAGTTTTTCCTTCTCAAGGAACGATCTTAGTGATAAAGTAGAATTGTTGGTTGCCATCTACAACATAATGTAAAGTTTGATAAAATATTTTGATTTAAGATTTACATTATATTAACAACCCTCAAAACTAATTAATATAGTGGGCTAAGATCCATATTTCTCTCTATCTTTAAGTCATCTTTAGCATGACACTTAAAAATAAGTTATTTAGGTAAGTAACTCTTACTAATTGCATCTTATGCAACTCTTAGAAATTTATGAGATTTTGACATCTTATGTCCCGGTATGCATAAATCTCATCTCATGCCATTAGGTCCAAAACCGTTTTGATAACCTAATTAAGCTACACCATTTTAAACATGTGAGCAGCACTATTACTCATCTTGTCTTACTAATGTAACCTAACGTACTCGTACTTTGGTATAACTTACATTAAGGTGATAAAAGTCTTGACAAGTGTTTAAAATTGGATGGCATGTAAAACTTAAATTTTATGTGAGGGGTTCTTGTTGATTTTAATTACTAAGGCATCACATACATATAGCATCGCATTCAAATAGCATCACATATATGTAAATAAATAAACGTGACATAGTATGACCTTATCCTAAAAATAAATAAACCTAAACGATAAATGACTTCATCGTCTTGGATCAATATCTTTATCGCCTTGGATCATCATCTAGCTTCTCCATCACCATGGTGGTAAGAATTATGTCTTGATTACAAAAATTCAAATGGCACGCAGGCCGTATAAAATAAAACGATACGTATGTCGTATTACAATGAATAAAACGACACGCAGGCCGTATTTAAAAACTTTACAACCTTTGTAAAAATCTAAAAGGCCATACTACGCACCATGCCATACATCAAGCAAAACAATCAAGAAACTATCATCTCATGAATATTTGACAAAGCGTACGTCGTTACTAAGGCATGTTACTTAAGTCTTTTAATCTTATAAGGTGTTTCGCAGAGTTAAACCCTATACACAGTTAAAACCTTACGATTTTTTTCCAAAAATTTCAAATTTACTGATCTTATCAATAAATTTTGAACAAGCCAGAATCAAGTTTAATCGCATTAAACAATGTAATCAAATTACACATGAGGCTTATACAGAAATTACCGCTAGTCATACTTGGTTAATATATATTGTTATGATATAATCAAGCTATTAAACTCTTTAATTGCGAAACAATATTAGGATTATTAACAATATTTAATAAATCCTTTAAAGAAATAGATTTAACCTTTTAAACACCTTAAACAACCTGATTAATTATATCGTTTGCGCAAACCCTAATAACATACATCTAATAATGCATACTATAATGATTATACAATTAATATGAATATGCAAGTCGATCTTGATGCCACTGTTGGGTTTCATAAAAATAAACTGATCTAATCAGACATATAAACTTAGCGGAAAAATATCCTATGAAGAATTTCCATGATCTCATGCAATCATATTAATGTATGAAGAGGAAATCAAGAATTACCTTAATTTTTGATTCAAAAATCCGGTTAATTTGAGGCACTGCCTTTCTAAAAGATGACCACCCTCTACAAGTATCCACAAATGCATGGACGACGAACGGCTATCAAAATGCTAGTTCCAATCAAGATTTCAAAAAATCTAGTTTTGTAGCTATTTCGAAAATCACTCTTAAAAACCCCTCAGCATATATACATATATATATGACTTGATTGGGGTTAGATTGAGTTCACTTATTATAATTTAATTAAAACTCTTTTAAATATATTATAAAATAAATTCCTTTATTTGATAAGGAATTCAAGTTTAACCAAAATCTAGATGATGTGATTTATTTAAGAATATTATTTATTTAAAATAAATAAATAAATAATATATTTAAAAATGGATTCCTTATCCAATAAGGAATTTAAATCCAATCAAATATAGATTATGAGATTATTTAACATTATTTATTTAATATTATTTTTCAAAAAAATAATAAAATAAATAAAATATTCTATCACAAGAATACAAATTCATCTTCTTTAAATTCAAATAAATAATCTCTCTCAATATAATTTAAAATAATCACATTATCTTAAATTTATTATTGGGAGTAATAACCACAACCATTCTTAGTGTGCGACCCTATAGGTTCAATTAACGTTGGCAGTAGATAAAATCATATTTTATTCTACAAGTCATAAGCGGCCTCTAGCAAGACATTATGACTACCCAAGTTCAATGAAAAGCTCATAATCTAAGAGAACCTTAATTCAGTTTATGTCGTAATCCTTTTATCTCACGATATCTTGATAGAATATAAGGCATGGAAAATGTTAATCTTATATCGTTCCATCTTTAGTTTCTCGATTCCCAATTGAACTGATTAAACAAATGACATTGATATTTATCAACTCATTTGAGCACGACCATGCATATCTCAGTCTCAATCACCGAGGGGCCCAAAGATATCTCTCTTATGTTAAAAGGGATAAATTCCATCTTAATTACTCACATCTCACTGTATGATTCCTTATTATGTTCAAGCATAACCTTTATAATCATCTGATTAAAAATGATGTTTGACTATGTCAAAACATAATAGTTATCATGTTGAGAACCGTAGCAATTTCAGGTCTAAGGATTTAATGTCGCAACTGTTTGAAGATTAACATATAACTTTAACCCATGTATTAATCTCAAGACTAGTAGATCCTAATATTTGTTTTCAACAAATATATATATATGAATTTGATTTGAATCTCATTCACATATTCATCTTATGAATATCTATCAAACTTCATACTAATCTTATCTTATTATTGTTCCCACAATAATAACTGATTAGGGATATTTAGAATAATAATATTCAATGATACAAAAGCATGCAAATTTATCATAACAATAAATTCAATAATCAAAATATTATGTCTATACAATAGGCCTTAGGGCACTATCGCTAACACTTGAGACTTGTTGGATATTATCGGAGGTTTGTGAAAAACTTTTTGATGAAAGTTTGATTACATAGAGTGTTAATATCTATAGCATCGGATCAAAATCCAAAGTTTATATCAAGATTTTGGAATGCACTGCATAGAGCTTTGGGGACACGATTGAATTTTAGTATTGTATTTCATCTTCAAACAGATGGTCAGTTTGAAAGAATAATTCAAGTACTAGAAGATATGTTAAGAGCTAGCATAATCAAATTTGAAGGATCATGGGAAAAATATTTGCCGCTAGCAGAATTTTCTTACAAAAACAGTTATCAAGCAAGTATACAGATGGCACCCTATGAAGCCCTCTATGGTCGAAAGTGCAGATTGCCATTAAATTGGTTTGAATTATATGATCGCAAGCTGATTAAGCCAAATATGTTACAAGAAATGGAGGAAAAAGTTAAGATTGTACAAGAAAATCTTAAAAAGTTCGCTGATCGAAAAAAGTCTTATGCAGACTTGAAAAGAAAGGACATTCAATTTGAAGTTGGAGAAAAAGTATTTTTGAAGGTCTCTTATTGGAAGAAAATAATGCGTTTCGGGTGTAAAGGAAAACTAAGTTCCAAGTATATTGGTCCATATGAAATAATAAGGAAAGTTGGGCCTGTGGCATATCAGTTAGCTCTTCCGCTGGAGATGAATAAAATTCATAATATTTTTCATGTTTCAATGCGTTGGAGATATATATCAGATCCATCACATGTGATTGTACTAGAGGAAATTGAGCTATAATCAGATTTGACATATGAGGAGGAACCACCAAAGATATTAGCCTATGGTGTCAAAGAATTAAGGAACAAGAAAATACCATTGGTGAAAGTCCTTTGGCGCAATCACAAAATGGAATAAGCAACATGGGAAGCAAAGGATGTAATGGAAAAGCATTATCTGCACTTGTTTAAAACATGTACGTTTTGAAAATTCAAGGATGAATTTTCTTAAGGGGGAGAGAATTGTAATACCCCAAAATTTACAGTACTATTTAAGGGTCATTTAGTGATAAGATAATTGCTTAAAAGCTTACTTAGTGACTAAAATGACAAAAATGAAAAAGTTAGGATTTTCTCAACAATGGACTGTAGAAAAGAAAATTTTGAGGTTTTAAGGTGTTATGTGATAGAGAGCGAGTAAAATAGATTACTCGCAAAATATGGTAAAAATCCAATAAAATTGGAATGGGAATTCAAGGTTAAAGTTTAGTGACCAAAATGATAAGTTTTCAAAACTTGTATGGTACAAGTCAAAAAATGAAAAGTTAAATGACCAAAGTTGTAATTATTTAAAAGTTAGGAGTTTTTATCTCATAAATAGATAGAGAATCTAAGGATGTGAATCGAATGTGGAATTATTGGTTCGATCTGATATTTTTATTATTGAGAAAATCACAGTTAAAGTTTAAGTGGAATTTGGATACATGGATCGAACTGGAAAATTATGAAATTTTTCCATATGATAGAGAAAGGTTATAAAAGTCATTTCCAAGTGTTGGAAATATTTTTTGGTTTGACAAGATGAATCCTACAGTTTATTCTGAGTAAAGGATTATTTATCGATATATTGGATCGAATGGAAATTTTGGATACTGATTCAAAGACATGGAAAAGTTCATAAAATATTATTTTATGAATATTTTATTGTATTTGGTTGGATTCCAACTAGATTTAGTTGAATTTTTACAAAAATGGCAAACTAGTAAATAAAAACTAGTTGGAGGGCAAATTAGTCATTTTGCCCCAATGGCAATTTTGAAATATTTAAAACGTTATAAGGGTAATTTTGGAAAGAGGAAATGGGAGATTTAATATTGGCCCTTGAATGATGATAAGATCAATCTCAACCATTGGATTAAAGGGCATTTTAGGAATTTCACTATCTAAATAATTTAAAATTCATTTATACAAGACAAGTGGCCAAATTGGATGAAAAACAAAAGATGAAGACCATTATTCATCTTCAAATTTCGAAATGTGAGGGGGAGAAAGAAAGAAAATTGGAGAAAATTTTTCCAAGTTCGATTCAAGCCCCGAAACTCGATTTTCAAGTAATCTCATCAACTACAAAGTTGTTTTACTCTTCAAGCTCTATCTTTTGGTGTAAATAATTCATGGAAAGCATGCTTGATTGATAACAATTTTCCATGGGAAGAAATTAGGGTTTATGGAAAAAGTTTGGGGCTTTTGGAATTTTATGATTCCATGATTGAATTCAAGTTGAAATCAAGCTAGTATGATGTTAAAATCATGATATTGAGTTGGGATTTAAGTTCTACATGTTTTGATTATTTTGAAGATGATTAGGGTTTATGGATTCAAGTTTAATTTAGGGTTTGTTATGTTGAAATAATGATTTAGTAAGATTGATTTTTTGTTTGGAAGAAAGACCCTAAGTTAATTTGATTGGGACCAATTCGACAACCCTAAAAGTTAGAGGACCAAATCTGAATTTGTATGGAATTGGTGTGTATTTATGTTGTTAAGGATGTTGGAGATGTGAAATTGATGTTAGAATGCTATTCCGATGTTAAATTAAATTAGTGACCATTTGGCAATTTTGAAGAATTTAGGGGAAATTATTGCAAAAATTATTTTGATGATGGAAATGATGAGAATAATTTTATACAAGGTGACTAAAATGAAAATCCCTAATTAATTTGCATTAGGGACCAAAATGTAAACTTTGTAAAGTTTAGGGACTTGATTATTAAGCTTGTATTTGAGGAATGCTATTATGTTGGAAAATTAAGTCTAGTGATTTAAATGTTGATTTTGAAGTTTAAATCAACATTTTGGGTTAAATTGAGTATTCAGCTACTTTAGGGACCAAAGTGTAATTTTTTAAAGTTTGGGTCTTAAAGTGTAAAGGATGAGAAATGTAAGGACTAGACTTGAAAATTTTGGTTGGAAGTTTAAAAGAGTCCTTAGGGACTAAAACAAATATTTTGGGAAAAGTTGGAGTTTTAAAGAAAAATATGAGAAGTTGTGATTCCAATATAGAAAGCTTTATTGGATCAATTTTTCTATATAATGGATGGTTATTTTATTTACTTTCCATTATTGTATATGGAATGAATATGTACTAATATATACTTTAAATGGTATATGTTATATTAATGTAGATTTCGATGTAAATCGAGGTCGTATCAGTAGAAAAGGAAAAGAAAAAGAACGAGAGTGATATTGAATAGTAAAGGCAACCTCATTACAAGGCTAAGGTGAGTGCATACATGTTTTATAGGGAGACTTATGATAAGTCAACCTAAAAGATAAATGTTTTATATAGTATAACATAATTTTTGCATGATAAATTATTTATATATATATGGCATATTTTTATGCTTACAAATGTTTTATAGCATGATATTCAGATGAATAGTTATTTGATATAGTTTTAAATGGCAGTATACCATAAATGTTATAGAGCATATTGAAGTATAAATTGCTTCAGTATGAAGATGTTTTACATGATATATATATGGTATTTGGATTATTTGCCATTTTGCAGGAATTGTTTTAAGTTTGCCCTTGGTAGTATAGTATTAAGTTGGACAATATTGTGGTATACCATTAGGAGTCATACAATTACCTGACAGTTCAATGTGTCTGACACGTGTCCTACAGTTATCTGACACTTCATTGTGTCTGAGACTTTATTGTGTTCTGCAGTTATCTGACTCTTAAATGTGTCCACAGTTATAGAAAACGATAGTACTTTTAAAGTACGCGACTCATTTATTAGTCGCTTCATATTTACCTTGGGCTATATGATTTCACATGATAACGGTATAATTATACAATACAGATATATGACTTTACAGTACATGTATATGATTTTACAATACAGGATTATTACAGTACATGTACACAATTTTACAGTACAAAAATTCCCGCATTACCGAATATGTAATTTAATGACTATCATGTTTTATAAATTATCATGTATTATATGTCACTCATCTTATGCCTCACTGAGATATACTCAGCGTGTATTTATATTATACACGCAAATGATTGGGATTAGTAGATGACAACTTTTGCATCATCGTTATGTATAGAAGATAGTCCACATGTATTTCGGTAATTATGACATCTGTATTATATATATATATGTTTAATAGTGGTATGTACTATATAAACCAGTCTATTTTAATAAAGTGCCTTAATTTGGTTAGTAAATATTTTATAAATATTTTATAGATGGTAAGTATGTTTACAATTTAATTATTATATGATCTGATTTGACATATCCTATATGAGGCTAGATCCGAATAATTTTAAATAGAATCATTTTTAATAAAATGATTTGTCTTAATATGACTATATTATTTATGTAAAAAGTTTTATTATTGGATCTAGAATTAATATTTTATTTTTGATTTGATTAAAGTTAATCATGCTTGAGCTAAGGAAATTTCAAGATGGGTGACCACTAGGAAGTTTCCAAAATTTTTTAAATTACCCCATTTTTTGATTAAAAGACTGTTTTAAAAAGAAGTGACATTTTCAACTCGTGTCTGGTATACAGTCACGGGAAGGGAGTGTTACAACTGTAGTTCATAATGATACTAGTGAATTGACTCCTACTCTTATTCCTATGGATTGACGTATTTTTATGGACTATTGGCGACATAATGCTGCCACGAGGAAAGATCATTTTCCTCTTTCTTTCGTTGATCAGATGCTTGATCGCCTTGCAGGCAAAGAATATTACTATTTTATTGGAGGCTATTCTTGCTACAATCAAATTGCTATTACACCTGAGGACCAAGAAAAAACTACTTTTACATGCCCATTCAGGATATTTGCCTTTCGTCGCATGCCTTTTGGTCTTTGTAATGCTCCAACCACCTTTTAAAATTAAAACATAGCCTTAGAACACACCGATCATTGTTGTGCCCAACTGGGAGCAACCATTTGAACTAATGAGCGACGTCAGTGATTTTGTTGTGGGAGCAGTCTTAGGGTAGCACAAAGACAACGTATTTCATGCGGATCTACTACTATTGAGAAAGAGCTGTTAACAGTAATTTTTGCTTTTGATAAGTTTTGTTCTTATCTCGTGGGTGCAAAAATTATAGTTTTACTGATCATTCTGCTTTGAGATACCTTTTGCGAAGAAATATGCAAAACCAAGACTAATCATTGGATTTTATTGCTGCAAGAGTTTAATATTAAAATTAAAGACTGTAAAGGGTCAGAAAATCAAGTTATCGATCACCTTTTGAGGTTAGAAGCTGGCAACGAAGATGCAAATAAATTGCAAATTGTTGACGCATTTCCTGATGGAAAGCTTTTAGTTATGGATTCAACATCGTGGTATTGTAACACCCCTTCACGGTATGGTAGAGAATCAAGCCAGGACTGCTATTGGAGAGTGATATCAGTGATCAGTACAACGATTCTAGTGACTTATCAATGTTTGATGTTTGGATAAAAATAATTAACAATACTTAATTGATGCAATAGGGTCGATGAACTAGTTCTTGATTCAATTAATGGTTTAGGGGACCACTCTATAAATTTTACTAATTTAGGGGCCTAATTGTAAATTCTATAATTCTTGAGTATTTATCTATAATTAACGTTATCGACATGCAATTCAATGTTCCTATGGCTTTCCTGTCAATTTTCATACCATTTAGAGGTTATTAACTTATTAAATTAAACCATACAATGATTAGTAACCATATTATAATTTTCCAGACGTGGTTGCATAGCCTTTAACCAACTTACCTGTATCCGTATCGGTACTCAAGAGGTTGTACCAATATGCCATGGATGAATTGAATATTAATCAATTCCATTGTCTAAATATCGTACCAATACACTTGGACCAGTATCAATACGCCCTTGTTAAAATTTCTTTCAAATTTTAAATTAGTATCGGTACATGCTTAGCCATACCAATATGTGTTCCCTAATTCCTGAATTGAGTTTAATAAGGTATTGATACCCATCTATGCGTATTGGTACCCTACTATAGTAATTTTCCAGTATTGAAAATTTGTATCGATACACCTAAAGCTGTATCGATACGCCCTGTAGACCTCGTTTGACTTGGTCCAAATATACTCACTCGTACAGATACGCCTTAACCCGTATCACTATGACAAGGTCTGTAATCACAGATTTTATCCAATTTTTATTCAATTTAACCTACCAAACAATGTCCAAATCACATGAAATTTTACCAGCAACTTTATTTGGCCCAAACTACTAGCATGCAAAATTTCAAAGCTAAATGAATCCATTTACTATGATTTTACCTTTTTAGGCCAAATGTGCATACTTTACCAAATTTCCTTATAACCATATGACCATTTTTACCTTAAACTTAGGCATACATATAGTGATCATTTGTGTATATCAAAAGGGATCATTTATGCCTAATTTGACCCTATGCCACCATTACAGGAGTTTATAAACGAAAGAAACATTACATAGTCTTGTAGAGTGACTTGCAAAACTTGCTCCTTTCCCCAATCCTCGTAGCTTTTATTCCTTAACCTCTAATGCATGGAAATGAGATACATTAGGCTTATATAACCTTGTGAGGTAGTCCATCACAATGCATTAAATATCCATAATACCAATGTCATGAATTTCAATAAGTATGTATCGCAAATCATATCAAATCAATAAATTCAATAGTTTAACCCTTGGATCTATGTAAGATAATGGATAAGTGAACTCCCAACCAACATCACAAAATTCATGAATGGTCAAATCCCGCTAACATCACGAAAAGACCAATGTCACATACATCCCGCCAACATCACCAATAAGAGCCTTAGCTCAAGGACTGTAGTCCACTCCGCACTAATGAGCTCATGAATTCTATGACATGCCATTTGTATCCAATTTCCATTCGAATCCAAGGTCCGATGAATTAAACCATTAACAATGACTATAACAATGTCCATAGCAATGATTTCAATGATTCAATATTGAGGGTCGATATAGCCTTGCAATGAATCATTAGTATATATGACAATGCAATGATTCGATAGTCAATGATACAATACAATATACTTATCAAACTTACCATTAATCCTTTTGATGAGGTTCATGATAAAAATTGGCCATGTAACATTATTAGTGATGTAGTAAAGCATAATCAATAGAACTGGAAAGGTACCTAGCCATTCCCGAGACTCCGACTACACTCACCGAATACTCGCGAGGCTTTCAAGGTTAACGGATGGTGATTTCCTTGTCCCTTAACTTGTTGTGATCCAAAGGATTGATTGATTCTTCACCTAGATTGTCTTGAGCTATATATGATCGAAAGGGAAATAATTTCAATAATGATAGCAAATTCATATCAATTATTAGCTATGAAAAAAAAATAAGGATCAAGCCTAATGTCTCTAGAGGATTTCTAGAGTTCTTGATTCTTGAACCTAGAATTAATTATAGATTATGCTATGGAATCAACAAACCAATGGAGGATTATTGCTTACCCTATTGATATCTATAGTTTAAGATTAAGAAATTCAAGAAAATAAATATTGGATTACTCTCCAATGGAGGTGTGTGCTTGATAGAAGAAAGGGAGGTAATTGCTTGTTCAAACCGATGGGAAAAGAAGATAATGAAGGCCACGATAATCGCACTTCAATTTTAGTTCATGAGTTTCCTTCATGTGAAGGAACTCAATCTCCTAATCCCACATTGGTGGTGATTAGGCTTTGGAAAGGAACTAATCGTTAGGTTAGTACTTCAACTTTCCATACTTAATACTATTGGCCCAATAGTTTCGATTCTTATAATTTAGTCACCAAACTATGCTTTAATAGTTCAATATAATCCCTAAATAATAGAAATGCTTAATTAGGGTTCAATACTTACCAATTGACCCCTTGATCAATGGTCAATGTATAATTGACCTTCCAATATTAGATCTCCGATCATCAAAATCCAATTTTGCTAGGCTGATTTTTAGGGTGTTCCAACTCTCCCCTTAAGAAAAATTTGTCCTCGAATTTTACCTAAACCAAGGAGATGAGGGTATTTATTCTTCATAGTCTCTTTTTATTCCTATGTAGCTTTTTCAACCTTGTGACTCCTCTACAATACCTTGACTAGATGAATGTTCTTGTTTCAAAGTTTTTTGACTTTTCTTGCCAATAACTGTACCGGTTCTTCTTCATAGGTCAGGTTTAGTTGAATCTTAATAGATTCTGGCTCAATGATGTGTGATGGATCAAACCGATATTTATGGAGCATCGATACATGGAACACATCATGGATCTTGCTTAATTCTTGTGGCGATGCTAGTTGGTAAGCCTCGTAACCTACTCTTTTAATAACCTCAAAGGGTCCAATGAATCAGGGACTCAATTTCCCCTTTGTACTAAATTGAAGGATCTTCTTCCATGGAGACACTTACAAAAAAGCTTTCTCTCCCACATAATATCGTATGTCCCGTCTCTTGAGATGTGCATAGGCCTCCTATCGATCAAAGGCGACCTTAAGACAGTTATAGATGATGGTAACATGTTCTTTAGTTTCCCGAAGTAAGTTAGGGCCCAACATCTTGCCTTCATTATCTCAAACCAACATAACAGTCTTCTACATTTCTTGCCATACAATGCTATGCTTTATACGGTACCATCTTGATGGATGTTTGGTAGCTATTATTGTAAGCGAATTCAATGAGAGATAGGGATTTCTCCCAAGTTCCTTCAAAATTGATGGCACATGCCTGAAGCATGTCTTCTAAAATTTATAAAGAAGGGATTCAATATCGAGACATAATTTCAATTGTCTCAATGGAAGAAGTTACGATGGTTACCTGAATTACCCTTTTTGACTGACTGTCAGATTGAGGGTGAAAGGCAATATTGAGATTAACTATGGTGCCCAGAGCTCCATGCAATGTTCTCCAAAATTGAAAAGTAAACCGAGGATCTCAATCAGAGATAATAGATTTAGGTACTCTGTGGAGCCTGACAACTTCCTAAATGTACAAGGCAGCTAACTTATGAAGAACGTAGTCCATTCTAACTGGTAAAAATTGAGCTGACTTGCTGAAATGGTCAACAATAACCAAAATAGCATCATTCTTAGTCGACGTTATTGGTAGTCCACTAACGAAGTACATGGAAATTCTTCCTCACTTATATTGAGGTAGTTCAATAGGTTGCAATAATCCTGTAGGAACACAGTGCTCAGGCTTAACTCACTGGTATGTAAGATATCTAGATACGACATCCGTAATAGCCTGTATCATGACATGACACCAATAAAGTTCTCAGAGATCCTTATACATGTTTACGGACCCCGAATGAACAAAAAAAAGGGCCACAATGAGCCTTCTTGAGAATTTCATCTTGTAGTGACTTGTCATTAGGTACACATATTCAATCATAAAAGCTTAAGAGCCTTTCAGATTGAATTTGAATTTAGAGTCAAGATTATCCTGAATTTTAGAAACAATAGCTTGTAATTCTGGATCTTGGTCCTGCTATAACTTAATCTTTGATACAATGGTAGACTGAATCTAGAGTTCAACTACTAAAGATCGATGCTTCCTAAGCTTGAAATGAGCATTAATAGCTTGAGGGGCTACAATACAATAGTTTTGCAACGGGTTCAATGAATAAGCGCTGTGTAAGGTTCAATGATCAATGACAAAACTTACCAGGCAGAGATTTGCGGCTGAGTGCATCAGCAACAACGTTGACCTTGCCTAGATGGCAATCAATGACAAGATTGTAATCTTTAAAGAGTTCTATCCACCTCCATTGTTGAAAATTCAATTCCTTCTAAGTTTTTAATGCCCCAGATTTGGTCCTAGATGTTAGCTAGATCGATTAGACGGTTTAGGGGAACCAGATTAGGCAATTCGAGCAAGTTTCAGGAATTAATTCTTAATAAATGGTTTTTAGTTAAAATAAAATATGGAAAAATATTAGAAAATTTTAATTAATATTCTAAGGGTTTTGGAGAACTCAATTTGAAGAAATAAAAAACAGATTTTGGGACATTTTAGTCTGGTGACTAAAATGTAAAGTTTTCAAATCTGTTTTGGTGACTAAATATTAAAAGGGTCAAAACTTAGAATCTTTAAGGAGCTAATTTACCAAAGTTTTTAATCAGATTTTCCCCTTAATTTAAGCTATTTTAAAGGTTTTAAAATGGTTATTATATATAAATAAAAGAGATTTGATTAAACAGATTTTAATAACCATTTCATTTTCTTATGTGACTACTTTCGCTCCCAACTTATCTCCTAACTTTCTCCGCAACAAAACTATCAAATTTACTCCAAAATACTCAACAAACATTCCTTTTATATTTCCTTTTAATTTCCTAAATGATTCCTTTGATTTCTACACAAAATTCTATTTGTTTTATTGGAGATTTCACTCAAATCTTGCCAATTAAAGAGAAATCAGCAATTAGAGGTGATTTTCATTTCTCTTTTCTAATTAAAGGTTTTTTATTAAAATTCTCAGGTTCTTGATCCTTTACAACTGATTTTTGTTATGTGTTTTTGATTAAATCATGATTTTAAGATTTTAATTGAGTTTTGATAAGAAATTTGATGAATCTTGATATGGATTTGATTTGTGCTGATTCTAATTGATTTAGATAATTTATAAGATATGTTTTAATTTTATGAGAAGATATTAATAAAAGAATCCCGAAATTAAGTGAATTTCTAATTTTCTAGGTTGTAAATAGTTAGATTTAGAGATGATCTTGGTGTTGAAACATTGCTGTAGATATAAGGTTGATATATTGTTGTTTTGGATTTTAATTGATGAAGTTAAGATGTTAAAATAGTTAGGTTTTGGCTGGGATTTGTTTAGGTTGAGTTTGGCGATGTTTTCGGATGTTTTTGAAGAAGTGTTCGATGGTTTTTAGTGAGGAAAAGTTGAGGAGATGTGCTGATGTGTTTAGAGATGAATGGAAATGCATTAATCCTATGTTTTTGTATGGGTAAAATAGGGGAGATGGATCGCTCATCCTTGGGAGGGGTTTCGAAGGCTTCAGAAGCTTGTTTTCACATCGGCTAGTGGAGAGTTGTGATGTTGGTGGGTGGAAATGTGGTATACTACTTTTAAAAGATTTGAAGATGATTTTTGGGAGTTTAGATTAAGTTTGAAACACTTTTCTAATATTGAAAGTAAGTATTGGTTGATCTTTCTATCATTTTCGGTTTTGCAAAATACAATCTCATGTACATGTTTATGGTTTTGAATACTTACTTTTTTATGCTTGTTTTGGAAATGAAAGATGTCGCAAATGATCATATATGATGACTATTGAGTACGACAAATGGTTTATGAAAACAGTTTTGAGAATGCTAGAATATATGGTTTAATGAATTGGAAATTGGTTTGATTTCTTGCATATGTAAAATAATGAGGTAATGTAGTTTTATAGAGTATATTGGTAAGTGACTGAGTTTAAAAGTTATCGTATATCGTTCACTAGCCATAAGGTTTAAAGTGCACTATAATAAGTCACCTCATGTGTGTCGAGGGGTCAAGAGTGTAACACCCCAGTTTTGGGCTTAACGGTTTTGAGGTTTATTAGACAGTTCGGTGGACCAAGTTAGAGATTCAAGTCAGATTCAGGACTGTATATTTTTTGGTAAGATGAAAATATGGAAAAATAGTTAAAAGTCATATTTTAATATATATTTATTTTTGGTAGAATCAATTTTGGAAAATGGAAATAAAAAATATGACATTTTGTGTTAGTGACTAAAA
This sequence comes from Hibiscus mutabilis, assembly GCA_019671005.1. Classification (NCBI taxonomy): domain Eukaryota; kingdom Viridiplantae; phylum Streptophyta; class Magnoliopsida; order Malvales; family Malvaceae; genus Hibiscus; species Hibiscus mutabilis. The sequence continues at coordinate 23,929,071 of CM033720.1, forward strand.
TGCGATTTTTGAAAACTGTTTTAAATTACTAAAAACAAAAGGGTCAAATCCTTAGAATCCTTAAGGAGATAATCTACCAAGTGTTTGCTGGTGGTTTCTCCCTTCAATTAAATGATTTTAATCATGTGTTTTAAAAGGTTGTTGAAATGGATTAAATATCTAAAGTTAGTTATTAGCTTTTTAAAGAATTTCGCGTAACTTTTTCCTAAAATTTTTCTCTCAACTTCTTTTCTTCCAAACACTATGAGTTTTATTTAAATCCAGAGGTAAATAACTCATTCCACTCGGATTATTGATTTTAATTTGTTCCTTTAACTTTGTTTTGCAAAATCTCATTGAAATCTTATATTTTCCTAGCTTTTAACAAGCCAATTGAGGGAGAAATCACATAACATGGGTAAGGTCTGTGATCTCCTCTGTTAAATGGTTCTTTATTAATATTCCCCAAGTATTTGATCCTTGATTTATAAGTTGTGATGTGGTTTTAATGTTTTATCCATGTTTAATTGAGTTATTTTGGAAATTTGGATGAATCATGGTGATTTTTGAAGTGGATTTGATTTCCAATAACTGAGATGGATTTAATATATGTTTTGGATGTATTTTGATGTTGATAAGTTGTTTTTATCAATAGAATCCTGAAACTCTGGAATCTCTAATTAGTTAGGTTGCTAGTTTTGAGTTGTTGGGGTGATATTTTAGTTTAATCTTTGCTGCAGGTAAAAAGATTTTAGGAAATAGTTTTTTTGGATGTTGTTAGATGTAGATTGAAGGCTTGAATTGTTGTTTTATCGCTGGGTTATGTTTTGGAAACGTTTGATGGTGTTTTCGGAATGTTTCGGATGGTTTTTGAGTGGGCAACTTGGGAGTTGCGGGAGATTGTTGTTAGGCAATGGTTTGAATGCATTTTAATGCATTTATCCTCTGGTTGTATGTGTTTAAAACAGGGGATAATCAAGTCGACGAGGCTTGGCATTGTTTGGTTGCTTGCCGGGAGCTTGGTGCGCGTTGGCAAGGAAGGCGAAGCGTGTCAGTGAGTGGAAACTAGTTTTAATTGCTTTACAAAGGTTTGTAAAGGTTGTTGGGAGTTTAGGGTAAGCGCAAGACGCTTACCTAAGCTCGGAAGTAAGTTTTCCTTATTTTGCTCTTGAATATCGGTTTAGATAAGAGCATGTTATTGCATGTTTTGGTGATAAACATGTTATGATTTACTTACTAGTAATGCATAGTTTTGAGTGCATATGCAGGGTTTTTAAAGTATATTAGATGCTAGTGAGCATTGGTTTTCATTCCGGATGGGAATTGTGTTATTGCATTGGCAATGAGATGTGCATATGTGGTATTTTATGAAGTGCATTGTAAAACAATAAGTAAATGGTTTTGTAAAAGATATATTGGCTATGTGACAAGGTGAGAAAACAATCGGATATAGTTGGCATGCCATAGGATTAAAAGTGCATTAAAATATGAACAAAATCGATCGTGGTCATGGGTCCTTGAGGTATGGCAGTTTAACTAGGCCACTCAGACTGTTTGGACATCATTTGGGGCATGCGGTTTAACTAGGCAACCCAAATCGATGGTGAACTTGCAGTTTAACTAGGCAAGGTCAGTACTCTTGCGGTTTAACTAGGCAAGGGTAAAATCTCACGGTTTAACTAGGCGAGGGTGCCAAATCTTGCGGTCTAACTAGGCAATGTTTGGGATATTATCCGGTTTAACTAGGCATGGTATGAAAGATCTGTGTATCCAATAAGTGTATGAGATAGAGGCAGTCTATCCGGGTTACTATAAATGCCAATATATGTGAAAGTTCATGTGTTGAACCTTGTTTATAATGCCTTGGGAATATAAGCATGGTTGGTAAAAATGCTTTGGAATTCACGCATGGATTGTTTATGATATTATAAAGGTTATTGTGTTTTATTCGGTTAGAATCATGGAAAAATGCTTAGGTTGTAAGCATGTTTTGAGAAAAGCAAGCATGTGGTTTTAAATGGTTTTATACATCATTGTTTATGAGCATCCGCACTAAGCATGTGTTCTTACGCTCTCTTTTCCTAATGATGCAGATTATTAAAGTTTGGGGCAGCAAAGGCATGGTTTGCAAGGATCCAAGAGATAAACTAGTTTGAGTATGAACTCGGTTTATATTTCTGGTTAATAAGGCAATATGTTCGCCAAGGTTTTTGGGGTTGTAATCCTATTTTCTTATAGATTTTGAGTATGTCCTCTATGGTGGTTTTTGAGGAAGGTTGATGTTGCCAAGCTTGGTGTTAATACATGTTGTTGTTGTGGATGAATGGTATCTTAGGTATGCATCTAGAGTTTCCTTGTGGTTTGCCATGTTGTGCTGATTGGAACAATCTCAGTATGCATTTTGGGTCGTAAGGCAAAGTGTTTTTAGGAAGCATGCCTTTAGATTATCATTGGATGAGTGGAAGCCAATTGGTTGCTGAGTTTATATTGTTTAGGTTGCTTTTGCATTTAGATATTGTTGTATGAAAGTTTATGGCATAGTGAATTGGTAAAACATTGAGGTGAGCATGTTAAATTAGCCAATTATGACTATTCAAGTCCAGACGTATCGGTATGCATGTTCACGTAGTGGTACGAGAAGCCATTTTGGGCTTGTGGTACTGGTACGCGGACTAGGAGTTATGATACGAGAGTGTATTATTAGAGTAGTGTACCGATACACGGGTTCGCGTATCAGTACATGAAGGCTGAATTTAGCTTGGGGGATCGGTACACGGGTTTGAGGATCGGTTCAGGCTTTTGGTTTTGGTAAGGCGTATCGGTATGCAGGGCCATACCGGTACATGAACAGGCTACTGGAATTTTTTAATTTGAATTGGAGAGGGCGTAGCGATACTCAGCTGGGCGTACCGATACCCAATGGCAGTTAGTTAATGGCTTTAGTAAAGTTATGTTTTATTTCGTTTTAATCACTGAATGTTGTGAAAGCAATTGAATGGGTTTGGATGATCGTATTGGGCTAATTTTTCACATGTAAGCATGGAATATGGATAATTAAGGGTTGGTAACATAAAAATTCGAAAAGTCCCTATTTTTAGTCAAAATTGCATTTTGGTCCCTAATTAGTGTTATGGCCAATCGGATAACTTTGCGATGCCCGATTGAGATGAGTGCTCACCAATAAATAGTATGAACCTTTAGGAAAGCGTTAATGCATCTAAAAAAGTTAAAAGAAAAAAGTGGATGAGTTTTGGATTAAACCTTTTCGATTTGCTTCGGTAAACCTAATGTAGTTTTCTCGGATCAGTCTTGTGACTAGGATTGCAAAAAGTTAGGATGTTGTTGCTAGCTTAATTGATGATGTTTGAACTACACGGTGATTGTGTAAATGCTCGGTGATTGTTTAATGTTCCGTTGGAGTATGTTTGGGGACACATTTCCTATTACCGAGGATTTTAAATGCGTTTTAAAGTTAACTTGGATCCTTTTCCTAATGTTGGCCTAACTCTAATGTGTTTTGATACTTTTGTTAGTATGACTCGATGTGAGACACAGTCTATGCCTAATACTGTCGGGATTGGGCAGAATAATGAGACTGAAGAGAATCTCCCTCTTGTTTTACCTCATCCTCCTCCTCCCGTGGTTCACCAAGTGCCAGTATATAGTGATTTGACTCCGTTAGTTCAGGCGATAACGAGAGCTTTTCAGGCAGTAATGGCTGGAGTGCAGGCACAGGCACCGAGAGTTTGGGAGGTGTGGAGTTTAAAGGTTTGAGCCTTGAGGCGGTTCAAGGCTGGCTGGAAAAGATGGTCCGCATTATGGATCAGATGGGATGTGGCGAGGAGCGTAAGCTAGGCTGCACTGTATCTCTACTGCAGTGGGATGCATACCATTGGTGGGTGACCACTATTGCTAGCGTTCCTGAGGCGGATGTTACTTGGGAGTTTTTTTGGAGAGCTTTCAAGAGGAAGTACCTTGGAGCTCAGTACTTGGATATGAAGAAGCACGAGTTTATGTCGCTATCTTAGGAAAGCATGTTTGTTACTAAATACGAGGTGAAGTTTGTCCGATTGAGTCAGTATGCACCAGAGTTGGTTACAAATAACCAGCAAAGATGTGACAGGTTCCGTTATGGACTTGTAAAGGACATTAAGACATACCTCCTGACCTCAGATTACACAGATTTTGATGTGTTGGTCAACCGGGCCAAGGATATTGAGCAGTCCTTGGGTGCACCAGTTCAGGCTGCAAGTGTGAACTTCAGTAAAAGAGTGGCAGACTCTAGCTATTTTGGGAGGCAGAATAGGAGGTTCAGGGACAAGAGGCATAAGCTAGATCATAGGCATGGTGGTGGAGTTGGCCAGGGTGCTTAGGGAGCTCGTGTTTCACCGGAGTGTGATCAATGCGGTAGGCGCCATGTGGGTATGTGCTGGGGTAATACTAGAGCTTGTTGGATTTGTGGATCATCTGATCACTTGAAGCGTGATTGTCCTCGGGCTACGAGAGATGTAATAGCGTAGGTTGCTGCACCTGCTTGGGGCCAAGGCCATGGCAGGGGTAACTTTCAGAGGTGTGAGGATGTTCAGAGGGGTATGGCTCATGCCGCAGCAGTGAGACCTAAAGGTGGTGGACCGGCTTGGGTTATTTTTCACCGTGAGGGTCGTAATGACATGGTTGTGATCGCAGGTACTTTTACTTTGCAATCATTGTCATTGTTATCTTTAATTGATTAAGGGTCCACGCATTCATATATCTTGAGTGAACATGCATCTTTGCTTAATGTTTATGTTGAGATCTTTGATGTTGGCATGTTAGTCACAAGTTCTTTTGGGGAGACGGTTACAACAAGAAGGTTGTACCGGCGTTGTCCTTTGGTGGTGCAAGGACATGAGCTTGCCGCAGATCTGATAGAATTGCTATTCCGTGGTTTTGATATCATTTTGGGTATGGATTGGTTGAGTGAGCACAGAGCAGCTGTGGATTGTGAATCCAAAAGGATATCCTTGAGGTTGGCCGACGACTATAAAGTTGTGGTGATTGGTGAGAATTTTAAGTTTCTGTCCAATGTGGTTTTGGTTGTTAGAGCAGAAAAGATGATGTTTGACAGCTGCCAGACTTATTTGGCTATTGTTATGAATATAAAAGCTAAGGGTGTTTGAGTGCAGGACATTCAAACCGTGTGCAACTTTCTTGAGGTTTTTCCTGAAGAGTTGCTGTGTTTACCTCCGGATAAGGAGGTGGAGTTTCGCATTGAGACTTATCAGGGTACAACATCGGTATCCATTGCTCCTTATAGGATGGCACCGAAACAATTGAAGGAGTTGAAGTCGCAACTTCAAGAGTTGTTGGACCATGGGTTCATTCGACCAAGTGTTTCTCTGTGAGGAGCGCATGTTCTCTTCGTGAAAAAGAAAGATGGTACGATGCGTATGTGCATTGATTATCATCAATTAAATAAGTTGTCAGTAAAGAACTGGTATTCGTTGCCACAAATTGATGACTTGTTCGATTAGTTTCGTAGAGCAGCGATGTTTTCCAAGATAGATTTAATATCAAGGTATTGCCAGTTGAAGGTTAAGGATGTCGATGTGCATAAGATCGCGTTCCATACGAAGTATGGGCATTACGAGTTTTTGGTCATGCCTTTCGGTTTGACAAATGCCCCGGCTGCAATTATGGATATGATGAATAGAGTTTTTCATGAGTACCTTGATCAGTTTGTAGTGGTATTCATAGATGATATTCTCGTGTACTCCCGTACCTAGGAAGGGCATGTTCGATATTTGCGGATTGTGTTGCAAGTGTTGAAGGATAATCAGTTATATGCTAAGTTGAGCAAGTGGGTGTTTTGGCTTAAGGAAATGACATTCCTAGGTCATATGGTTTATGCGGAAGCTATTCTCTTTGATCCACAGAATATTGAGGCTATTCTCAATTGGAAGCCACCTAAGTCTGTATCGGAGGTGCGTAGTTTTCTTAGGTTGGCTAGTTACTATTACTATTTTGTTGAGGGGTTCTCGAGTATTGCAGCACTGTTAACCAAGTTGTTACAGAAGAATGTTCCGTATGTGTGGACAGAGAAGCAGCAGTACAGTTTTGAGAAGTTGAAGGAAGTTCTGACACATGCTCTTGTGTTGATTCAGCCTGAATCTGGGTTTGTGGTTTATAGTGATGTGTCGTATGTTTGCTTAGGTTGTGTACTGATGCAGGATGGGAAGGTTGTGGCCTTTGCATCTAGGCAGTTGAAAGTTCATGAGCGCAATTATCCAACTCATGATTTGGAGCTTGCAGCTATGGTTTTCGCTCTAAAAATTTGGCGGCATTGCCTCTATGGTGAGAAGTGCGTGATCTTCGCGGATCACAGGAGCTTGAAGCATTTGATGTCCCATAAATATTTGAATCTTAGGCAACGTAGATGGTTGGAGTTGCTTAAGGATTACAACTTGACCATTGAATATCATCATGGTAAAGCCAATGTAGTGGCGGATGTATTAAGTCATAAGGTTGCGATTGAGCTCCGAGCTATGTTTGCAAGGTTAAGTGTGTCGCGGGAGGGTGGTTTGCTAGCGGAATTGTAAGTCAAGCCTACATTATCGCAGTTGGTTAAAGCTAAGGAATCGTATGATGATTCATTGGTTGAGCATGTTAAGAACATTGTGGATGGTAATCCAACAGATTTCCATTTTGATGATGATGGAGTTTTGTGTTTTAAGGGTCGGATAGTGGTGCCGGATGATTCAGAGTTCAGGCACACTATCTTGACAAAAGTACATTCTAGTCCTTTTGCTATGCATCTTGGTAGTGTTAAGATATATCGTGATTTGAAAGAGGTATACTACTGGTTGGGTTGAAAAAAGGATGTGGCTGAGTTTGTGTCCACTGCATTGTAAGTCAGAGGGTTAAAGCTGAACATCAATTTCCATATGGGTTGTTGCAACCACTGAAAATTCTAGAGTGGAAATAGGAGAGAATCACCATGGATTTTGTAACAGGGTTTCCATTGACACCGACTAAGAAGGATTCCGTTTGGGTGATTGTTGATCGGTTCACAAAGTGTGCACATTTCTTGCCAGTGCATACAACGTATACCTTAGACAAGTTGGCAGATTTGTTTATACCAGAGATTGTACGATTGCATGGTGTACCTAAATCCATCATTTTAGATAGGGATCCAAGGTTTACGACAAGGTTTTGGAAGAGTTTGCACTAGGCCTTGGGTTCGAGGTTGAGTTTTAGTACCGCGTATCATCCCTAGTCGGATGGATAGTCTGAGCGGGTTATCCAGGTTTTGGAGGATATGCTATGATGTTGTACTATTAAGTTCCAGGGAACCTGGAAGAAGCATTTTCCTTTAGTTGAGTTTGCTTACAACAACAGTTATTAGGCGAGTATACAGATGGCACCTTATGAGGCGTTATATGGCCGAAGGTGTCGTACGCCCTTGTGTTGGGCTGAGGTAGGGGAAAAGCATGTTACCCTATTAGATGTGTTAAAAGACACAGATGAGAAGGTTAAGCTTGTTTGCGACCAGTTGAAAGCGTCTGCGGATCAGCATAAATCTTATGCGGATTTGAAGCATAAGGAGGCTGAATATGCGGTGGGCAATCGTGTATTCTTGAAGGTGTCACCATGGAAAAAAGGTGATAAGATTTGGACGTAAGGGTAAGCTTAATCTGAGGTTCATTGGACCATACGAGGTTATTGAGCGTGTGGGTCTTGTGGCGTATCGGTTGAGGTTGCCTCCCGAGCTAGAGAAAATTCACAATGTGTTCCATGTTTCAATGTTGAGGAGGTATCGGCCAGATCCATCGCGTATCATGCCGGTGGAGGATGTGGAGTTGAGGTCAGATCTAACCTTTGATGAAGAACTAGTAGAGATCCTCGATACCAGTAAGAAATTTTGCGTGGTAAAACGATAGAGCTCGTGAAAGTCTTGTGGCGACACCGAGGTGTTGAGGAAGCTACTTGGGAAGGCAAGGCAGATATGAAAGATCAATTTCTGCATCTGTTCCCTCCAGGTAATTTCGAGCAGAAAATTTCTTAAGTAGGGGAGAGTGGTAACACCCCGATTTTGGGCTTAGCAGTTTTGAGGTTTATTAGACGGTCCGATGGATCGAGTTAGAGATTCGAGTTAGGTTCGGGACTGTATATTTTTCGGTAAGATAAAAATATGGAAAAGTAGTTAAAATCATATTTTAAGATATATTGATTTTTGGTGGAATCAATTTTGGAAAATGGAAATCGAAAATATGACATTTTATGTTAGTAACGAAAATGCAATTTTTGAAAACTATTTTAAATGACTAAAATCAAAAGGGTCAAATCCTAAGAATCCTTAAGGAGCTAATCGACCAAGTGTTTGCTGGTGGTTTCTCCCTTCAATTAAATCATTTTAAAAATGTGTTTTAAAAGGTTGTTGAAATGGATTAAATATCTAAAGTTGGTTATTAGCTTTTAAAAGAATTTCATGTAACTTTTTCCTAAACTTTTTCTCTCAACTTCTTTTCTTCCAAACACTCAGAGTTTTGTCAAAATCCAAAGGTAAAGAACTCATTTCACTCAGATTATTGATTTTAATTTGTTCCTTTAACTTTGTTTTGCAAAATCTCATTGAAATCTTGTATTTCCTTAGTTTTAACAAGCCAATTGAGGGAGAAATCACATAACAGGGGTAAGGTCCGTGATCTCCTCTGTTAAATGGTTCTTTATTTACATTCCCAAGTATTTGATCCTTGATTTATAAGTTGTGATGTGGTTTTAATGTTTTATCCATGTTTGATTGAGTTACTTTGGAAATTTGGATGAATCATGGTGATTTTCAATGTGGATTTGATTTCTAGTAATTGAGATGAATTTAATATATGTTTTGGATGTATTTTTATGTTGATAAGTTGTTTTTATCATTAGAATCTCAAAAATCTTGAATCTCTAATTAGTTATTTTGCTAGATTTGAGTTGTTATGGTGATATTCGAGTTTAATCTTTGCTGGAGGTAACAGGATGTTAGGAAAGGGATGTTGATTGAAGGCTTGAATTGTTTTTTTATGGTTGGGTTATGTTTTGGAAACGTTTGATTATGTTTTTAGAATGATTTGGATGGTTTTTGAGTAGGCAACTTAGGAGTTGCGGGAGATTGTTGTTAGGCAATGGTTTGAATGCATTTTACTGTATTTATCCTCTGGTTGTATGTGTTTAAAATAGGGGATAATCAAGGTGACGAAGCTTGACGTTGTTTGGTTGCTTGCTAGGAGCTTGGTTCACGTTGGCAAGGAAGGCGAAGCGTGTCGGTGAGTGGAAAATGATTTTAATTGCTTTAAAAAGGTTTGTAAAGGTTGTTGGAAGTTTAGGGTAAGCGTGAGACTCTTACCTAAGCTCGAAAGTAAGTTTCCCTTATTTTGCTCTTGAATATCTGTTTAGATAAGAGCATGTTGTTGCATGTTTTGGTGATAAACCTTGTATGATTTACTTACTGGTAATACATGGTTTTGAGTACATATACATGGGTTTTAAAGTGTATTAAATGCTAGTGAGCATTGGTTTTCATTCGAAATGGGAATGGTGTTATTGCATTGGCAATGAGATGTGCATATGTGGTATTTTATAAAATGCATTGTAAAACAGTAAGTAGATGGTTTTGTAAATGATATATTGGCTATGTGACAAGGTGAGAAAACAATCGGATATAGTTGGCATGCCATAGGATTAAAAGTGCACTGTAAAATATGAACAAATCGATCATGGTCATGGGTCCCGGATAGTGACAAGGTAAAAATGCTTTCAAATTCATGTATAGATTGTTTATGATATTATAAAGGTTATTGTGTTTTGATTCGGTTGGAATCCTGGAAAAATGCTTAGGTTGTAAGCATGTTTTGAGAAAAGCAAGCATGTGGTTTTTAAATGTTTTTATGCATCATTGTTTATGAGCATCCTCACTAAGCATGTGTGCTTATGCTCTATTTTCCTAATGATGCAGAGCATTAAAGTTCGAGGCAGAAAAGGCAAGGTTTGTAAGGATCCAAGAGATAAACTACTTTAAGTATGAACTCAGTTTATATTTTCGGTTAATAAGGCAATGTGTTTGCCAAGGTTTTGGGGGGTTGTAATCATGGTTTCTTATAGATTTTGAGTATGTCCTTTATGTTGGTTTTTGAGGAAGGTTGATGTTGCCAAGCTTGATGTTAATAAATGTTGTTGTTGTGGATGAATGGTATCTTAGGTATGCATCTAGAGTTTCCTTGTGGTGCTGATTGGACCAAGCTCAGAATGCTATGTTGAGTGTGTTGGTATGTTGCTTATGCTGATAATGGCTTAATTGTGCATTTTGGGTCATAAGGCAAAGTGTTTTTAGGAAGCATGCATTTAGATTATCATTAGATGAGTGGAAGCCAATTGGGTGCCGAGTTTATGTTGTTTGGGCTGTTTTTGCATTTAGATATTATTGTATGAAATTTTATGGCATAGTGAATTGGTAAAGCATTGTGGTGAGCATGTTAAATCAACCAATTGTGACCATTCAGGTCTAGGCATATCGGTACGCATGTTCACGTATCGGTATGGGAAGCCATTTCAGGCTTGTGGTACCAGTACGCGGACTAGGCATTGCGATACGGGGGTGTATCATTAGAGTAGTGTATCAATACATGGGTTCGCGTATCGGTACGAAAAGGCTAAATTTAGCTTGGGGGTTTGAGGATCGGTACGGGCCTTTGGTTTTGGTAAGGCGTATCGGTATGTAGGGTCGTACCAGTACGGGAATAGGCTACTGGAATTTTTAGAATTCGAATTAGAGAGGGCGTACCGATACTCAAATAGGCGTATCGATACCCAATGGCAGTTAAGTTAGTTAATGGCTTTAGTAAAGTTCTATTTTCTTTTGTTTTAATCCCTGATTGTTGTGAAAGCAATTGAATGGGCTTGGATGATCGTATTAGGCTAATTTTTGACATGTAAGCATGGAATATGTTTAATTAAGGGTTGGTAACATAAAAATTGGTAAAGATTCAGTTTTTAGTCAAAATTGCATTTTGGTCCCTATTTAGTGTTATGGCAAATGGTTAAAGTTACAATGCCCGATTGAGATGAGTGCTCACAAATAAACAGTATGAACATGTAGGAAAGCGTTAATGCATCTAGACAGGTTAAAAGGAAAAAATGGATGAGTTTTGGGTTAAACCTTTTTGTTTGCTTTGGTAAACCTAATGTAGTTTTCTCGTATCGGTCTTGTGACTAGGCCGGGTCGAGGGGGTTACAAAGAGTGTGCCATGCTCCACCATGAGAATCGTAACGGTCGAGGGGTCAAGAGTGTGCCATGATCAACCATGAGAACCGTAGCGTTCGAGGGGTCAAGAGTGTTCCAATTCTCTCACTGGTGGATTTATACATCATAACTGTTGAGGGGTAGTACTATCATGCTCTAGTTTGAGGATTTCCCAGCACCGAACCAATTTCAGAGTACAATACTTGATGTTTAGTTTGGACTGATTGTATTCATAGGACCTTACCACAGTCAAGTTTGTATCTTATTTTGATTTACTATTATTTGGTCAAACAGTGTATTTTATTTGGAACTTATATTTTGTAAACCCTTTTGATCTCATTGTCTACGTAGATTTAGTGGTATCAGAGCCTAGGTTCTGTTAGTTTTAAGAAACCCCAGGGTGTTATAGAGGTCATGGTAAGGTGTCTAACGAATACAAGTCCCTAAATTTAAATGTACTTTACAATACTGGGAATCCTGATATGCCATCTAGTTTGTGGTGTTTTAGGAAAGTATTGATGGAAGGTGAATCCGGTAATGGAAAGGCAAGTCACTTTTGTGACCTTACATATGCCCTCTTGCGTGTGGTGCAAGCTATTCTGAGGCAATCTAAGACGCCTAGTAAGACCCCTATAGAGAGGCTTCATTGTTTTGGCCTAAGAATTTTGAAGGCTTGGGTGGGTATGACCCGATCAAGTTTGACCAATGGTTGTGCGACACACAAAGAATCTTGAGACAGATAAAAGGAAGGCCGAAAGATGATATTGATTGCATTGTTTCCCTTTTAAGGGCAATGCACATGAGTGGTGGGAGGCCGTAGAATTGGGTCTACAGCCTGCGCTCCCAACATGTGATATCTCTGTGGATGAGTTTTCGGAAGAAGTACATTAGTGAGGTACATATGGATGAGATGAAGGACCAGTTTCTACATATTGTTTAGGGAGATCGAACGATGTTTTCTTATGAGCAAGAGTTTTTATGTTTGAGCCGTTACACTCTAGAGTTTGTTGCGATGGACGAGTTGAGGTGCAAGAGGTTTAGACAAGGTTTGAGGGTTGAGCTTTAGTTGCATGTGACAATGGGTCCACTCAGGCTATTTTTAGAATTATCTAACAGTGCGAAGACGTTGGAGCAGCTTCAGGATACAATGTCGGGTAAGATGAAGGATGTTAGGGGCCATGATGCGAAGACCTAGGATATCGTGGATCCTTCTCCCTATCTGCATGAGAGGTTTTGTTCTTTGAGGAGTTCAAAGAGTGTTTCTTTGAACCAGCTACCGAGAATCGATTCGGGATTTAGATCAAAGATTCATAGGGGCCCTTTGATTTCTACTCTAGAAGGGAGTACTAATGGTTCTGTTAGAGCATCGCTTTCACCAGCGTGCGAGAATTGTGACCGACATCACCTTAGAGCGTGTTTTTTGCTTCGGAGGGTTTGTTACAGGTGTTGGGCACTAGGACATAGGGCAAAGGATTGCCCAATTATGGATGAGGATTCACCAGCCCAGTCTCAAAGGTTGGCTACTTCTCGTCATGATTAGAGTTTTGCTAGAGGCAGAGCTAGGGTGCCATCAGGTTATCGAGGTGGAGGTCCTGTAAGATCCACCACCAGGAATGGCATGTGAGGCGTTGTTAGATAGTCTGCTACACATATTAAAGTTGGCAGTGTTGCGACGGAGGATATGTCAGGTAATTAAGTTTTGTATTGGTTCAAGTTGTTGTGATAGCCGTTAGCTCTTTAGTTGTGTAATGGGTTGGTTCTTATGAATGAGTATTTCGGTAAATCTTGGGTTTGTTGTTGTTTTATATGGTAATTAGAATTGCATCATTTGCTAGATAAGTTCTTATCGTAGATGGTTGTTGAGAGTGAAATGCGTGTCGTGAGTTGTGTGTGAGAAGTTGTGAAGTTTTAGATCGTTTGAAGCTAGTTGTTAGTGTCAGTTGTGTAGGATATTAACCTCTCTAAGGTGAACATTTTGCTCCGTAGTGCTAGCTCATAGAGGGTACTATATGTTGCAAGTGTTCTTAGCTTGCGTTGTAGACACGAGGGTTGAGAGTTCCTAGTCTTAGTGCTGTGAGTGTTTTGAGGGTATGGAGGTACCCTTGGTGAAGAGCAGTCTTACCTCTGATTATGGTTTAGAACCGCGATAAAGGTAAGGTTGAGATTGTTGGTAGTGTCTATCGCTCCTTGGTATGGTACTTAACGAACTCCTTGTTGGGGGAACGCTTGTGCAAGCAACCAATTGGGTGTCATTTCCAAGTGCTTCGTCGGGATCATACCTGCATAGGAATAGCTTGTATGGTGGCTTTGGATGTGTCGAGCTATAGTGTAGCGGTGGGAGACCGCTGCTGGTATCGTGAGATCGGTGACCTTTTTTTGGCCATAAAATATGAGAGCTTCGCGTGTTGTTTGTCGGAGTAAAGGTACTGTTGACAATGTTAAATGAAGGTTGTGATAAACATGGTTGAGGTCCTAAGAGCGAATCGCGAGGATAGTTGCTTGGCTCGTGCACAGGTTGAGCTAGATTTTATGGAGTTGGAGGATTGGCCAATCGAGTTCGACCAAAGTTATTATCGGTTAAGGCAAGTGGTGTAGAAGTTATCAGAGTAGCGCAGGGAAGATATAGATCAATAGATATGTTGAGGGTAACCAGATGGTTGTGTTGCAAAGAAATGTTTTTTAGACGGACCAGTTGGAGATCCTTGAGAACAGTCAGATGGCTCTTCACGTCTGATTGTTGGGACCGAGCCAAGGGTAAGAAGGTTTTTGGACTTTAGAAAATAGAATGGTTAGTTATGGTTTACTTGTGTGAGTTCGTAAGTGATAGTTGTCATTTCTCGAAACCAAGTAGTTGAACCGTAAGTGGTTTTCGATCCTGCTGAAAGCAAGTTTGGATAAAGCAAAGTTTTAAGTTCCAACTTGGTGGGTCAAGTTTGGAGAAAAGAGTTGTTAGTTCGAGGTAGATTGATGACAATAATCGGTTGTTAGGGTTTTGCTTGTCCTTTAATGGTTTGATCCAGATATGGTTGTTAGGCGTGATGCATTTCTGACAATGGTTTGTGGATGTGGTACAGCGTTTTAGACGTAGATAAAGTCTAAGTTTAGTTTTTGGTTGACGAATGCTAGTATAGAGGTTGGTTAACTGAGATAGAATCCATTAGAAATGAGTTTTTTAAGTTAATGTTTGAACAGCTTAGCTCAAGGTTGGTTATGTTACCATGCTTAGCAGTTCGTCATAAGTGTCGTTGGTTGCTGAAAATGGAGTCTTTGGAAACCTCAAGAGAAGTGCTAAGGCGTGTTGTTTAATGCTATGGTTCTGTTTAAGGTGGATTGAGGGATAACTCTCCCTAATCAAGGTGATCCTATTTGAATGGTGAAATGGTTAGATCCGTTTTGGTTACATCTATCTTTCATCCATCTAAATTTCGAGGACGGAAATTTTTGAAGGAGGACAGAGTTGTAACGACCTAGATTTTTGAGTTAACAATGGGCGTTGACCTGGGTCTTAGACTGATACGTTGGGCCTAAATATTGGGCTTTGTAGGCTTCTTTGTGTTGTTTGGTTGTAAATGGAGGGGAAAGGAGTGATGAAGTGGGCAGCATGGTAATTCTCCCTCAAAGGCTGATACCCTCTTAAAATTTCTGCATTTTTGGCAAGGGATGAAGTCATCCTTGCTACCCTTTTTTCCTCTCTATCTTCATCTTCCTTTCATTCCAAACCAAAGAGAAAGTTGCAAGCTTGTTGTCGTGGAGTGAGAATCTCGAATTGGCGATCAAGAGAAGTTTCATCAGCATCAAAGGATCTCCATTTCAAGATAAACATCACTAGAATCGGTGAAAGCAAAGTTTGGGGGCTTGAGTCAAGAAGAGAGGTGGCAAGAGCCTGAGGAGAGCTTTATTTTGGGATTTCCTTGTTTAAGGTCGGTACATTCTGACTCTGACATTTCATGAACATCATAAAATGAATGTCTTGCTTGGTTTTATGATTTATGGGTGTTAAGTTTGGTATTTAAGAGCTTGAATCCCTTTAATGGTGTATCAGTACGGTATCTTCCAGTACCCGTACAGTGACTTCCAGCATCGGTAAACTATGTCTTCTAGTATCAGTACGGTGTCTTCTCTCATCGGTAAGGTGTCTTCCAGCATCGGTACGCTATGTTTTCCAGTATCGGTACGATGTCTTCCAACATCGGTACACCATGTCTTCCAATATTAGTATGCCATGTCTTCTAGTATCGGTACGGTGTCTTCCAGCAATGGTAAACCATGTTTCCCAGTATAGGTATGCAAGGACCAGTATCGGTACCCACTGGGCAATCTACCCGTAAATGTTGAAAATGAGTTTGATGGGTTATTAATTCATGGTAAAGGGTTTGGGGTCCCTAAAGGTATAAAAGAAATCCTAAAACTAAGAAATCAGGGTTGGTAACCCATATGTGGATTAATGGCTAATGGCTTGGTAATAGTTGGGTAAGTTGCTTGGACTAGAAATCTGTAGGGATCCGTGGTGGATCGGTTAACACTATGTGGAATATTGGAGTTCTTGATGTGTACTGAATGGACGCCCATATAGGCTGGACGCTGCAAATGATGGAATAATCTAATAAGAAAGGAGAGTGTGAGCTTAAAAGACATATTAATTATTGTAACAGATGAGTTATGCCTTGGGGCATTAGCAATGGTTAGCTGGATACCTTTTATCTCTCGGTAAGATATATTGATGTGCGAAGAGCATGTGTTAATGTATGTGTCTTGATTAGAAATCCGGATGTCCTATAGTTAGTGCAAGGGCACTTAAATAATGGGATGGGTACTACGGGTTGTGTGATCGAGTACATCTAACGTATCTATGAGCTATGTGATCTGGATGCAGTTGGAAACCTATCATTGGGCTATGTGATTAGGATATAGAAATACAACTCGGGGGCGGTGTGAGCTCGAGTAACTCGAAGGGCTATGTGATCTCGACTAACCTGATTTTCTATGTGACCTCAGGAAAAGACTGCTGGTGGCTATTGTGATCCAAGTATGTCTAGGATGTATATGTGGCTATAGTGATCCGGATATGATTGTTTCCCGACGGCTATGTGATCAATAGTAACCCGTCGACTGTGTGAGCACGAGAAAATAGTAGGGCTTCGCTGGACATTGTAGGGAATGTATGTTATTACGTTGTTGTATGGATAATAGATGTTGGCTATTTTACCTTTGGGCTATGTGATCAGGGTAGGGTTTGTTAGTCGACGGGCTATGTTAGTAGAGTAACTCGATAGGCAATATGATCTCGAGTATGAGCTATATTACCCTTGGGCTATGTGATCAGGGTATGGGACGTAACTCGATGGACGGTGTGGCCTTGAGTATGGTAAGCCTGGGATGGCTTGGTAGACTTTTTACAAAATAGTGGTATCTTGAGACAGTTGTAAGATAGGCTAGAAGATGATCCTTAGATGTTGAGAAGCCTTTCTATGCACTCTTAATTATATTATCATGCATGCTTGTTTTACGATATTTTTGAATTACGGTAGAGTAGAAATGTATTACTAAGCTTTGTTAGCTCAGCGTGCGGAATTGCATTTTTTTTTCTGTGCGTATGTTGACAGGTTGCTTTTGGAGGAGCACATCGAGGAGGATTTCCCAGCACCGAACTAGTTTCAGAGTATAGTACTTGATGTTTAGTTTGGACTGTTTGTATTCATAGGACCTTACCACAGTCGAGTCTGTATCTTATTTTGATTTACTACTATTTGGTCAAACGGTGTATTTTATTTGGAACTTTTATTTTGTAAACCCTTTTAATCTCATTATCTACGCGGATTTTATTGTAATGGATTATTTTGAGAATGGTTAACATGCGGTTTTAAATTGAGCAATTTTAATGGGTCAGTTTTGGGTAACGCAAATGTGATGCTCTAGATTCAGGACGTGATTGGGATGTTACATTGTATCATCGCCTAGGTTTAGTCGGTTCTAAGAAACCCTGAGATGCTATAGAGGTCGTGGTAAGGTGTCTAGTGAATACAAGTCCCTAAATTTAAATGTACCTTACAAGACTGGGAATCCTGATGTGCCACCTTGTCTGCTGTGTTTTAGGAAAGAATTGATGGAAGATGAATCTAGTAATGGAGAGGCAAGTCACTTCTGTGACCTTACATCAGTCCTCTTGTGTGTGGTGCTAGCTATTCCGAGGCAATCTAAGACGCCTCGCATGACCCCTGTAGAGAGGCTTCATCATTTTAGGCCTAAGAATTTTGAAGGCTTGGGTGGGGATGACCCGATCAAGGTTGATCAGTGGTTGCGCAACACACAAAGAATATTGAGACAGATGAAAGAAAGCACAGATGATGAACTTGATTGTATTGTTTCCCTTTTTAAGGGCAATGTACACGAGTGGTGGGATACCGTAGAGTTGGGTCTACAGCCTACGCTCCTGACATAGGATATCTTTATGGATGAGTTTTGGAAGAAATACATCAGTCAGGTACATATGGATGAGATGAGGGACCATTTTCTGCATCTAGTTTAAGGAGATCGAACGATGTTTGCTTATGAGCAAGAGTTTTTGTGTTTGAACCATTACGCTCTAGAGTTTGTTGCGATGGAGGAGTTGACGTGCAAGAGGTTTATACAAGGTTTGAGGGTCGAGCTTCAGTTGCATGTGACAACTGGTCTAATCGGTAAATTTTCAGTATTAGCTAACAGTGGGAAGGCACTTGAGCGGCTTCAAAATACGACGTCAGGTAAGACGAATAATGTTAGGGGCCATAATGTGGAGACCTAGGATATCGTGGATCCTTCTCCTTATCCGTATTAGAGGTTTTGTGCTTTGAAGAGTTCAAAGAGAGTTACTCCGGACTAGCTACTGAGAGTCAGTTTAGGGTCTAGATCGAGGATTCGTAAGGGGCCTTTAATTTCTACTCCAGAAGGGAGTACTGATGGTTCTGTTGGAGCATCGCTTTCACCAGCGTGCGAGCATTGCTTTCACCAGCGTGCGAGCATTGCGTCCAACATCACCTTGGAGTGTGCTTTTTGCTTCGAGGGTTTGCTATAGGTGTCGGGCACCAAGACATATGGCAAAGGATTGCCCAGTTACGGATGAGGACTCACCAGCTTAGTCTCAGAGGTTGGCTACTTCCCGTCATGATCAGAGTTTTGCTAGATACGGAGCTAGGACGCCGTCAGGTTATCGAAGTGGAGGTCCTATAAGATCCACCGCCAGGGTTGGCATACGAGGCATTGTTAGACATTCTGCTACACAGATTAAAGTTGACAACGTTGCAACGGAGGATATGTTGCAAGTGTTCTTAGCTTGCGTTGTAGACACGAGGGTTGAAAGTTCCTGGTCTTAGTGTTGTGAGTATTTTGAGGGTATGGAGGTACCCTTGGTGAATGAGCAGTCTTACCGTTGATTGTGGTTTAGAACCGCAATAAAGGTAAGGTTGAGTTTGTTGGTAGTGTCCATCGCTCCATGGTATGGTACTTAACCAACTCCTTGTTGGAGGTATCTTGTGCAAGCGACCAATTGGGTGTTGTTGCCAAGTGCTTCACCAAGATCGTACCTGTATGGGAATAGCTTGTATGGTTACTTTGGATTTGTCGAGCCGTAGTGTAATTGTGGGAGATCGCCGCCGGTTTCGTAAGATCGATGGCCTTGTTTTGGCCATAGAATGTGAGAGCTTCGCATGTTGTTTGTCGGAGTTAAGGTACCGTTGAAAAGGTCAAATGAAGGTTGTGATGAACATGGTTGAGGTTCTAAGTGCGAATCATGAGGATAGTTGCTTGGCTCGTGCACCTGTTGAGCTAGATTTTTCAGAGTTGGAGGATTTCCCAATCGAGTTCGACCAAAGTTATTATCGGTTAAGGCAAGCAGTGTGGAAGTTATCAGAGTAGCTCAGTGAAAATGTGGATCAATAGCTGTGTTGAGGGTAACCAGATAGTTGTGTTGCAAAGAAATATTTTTAGACGGACTAGTTGGAGATCTTTGAGAACGGTCAGATGGCTCTTTAGTCCGACTGTTGGGACCGAGCCAAGGGTTAGAATAAGGTGTTTGGACTTTAGCAAATAGAATAGTTATTTTTGGGTTGCTTGTGTGAGTTCTTAAGTGACGGTGGTTATTTCTCGAAACCAAGTTGTTGAATCATAAGTGGTTTTGGATCCTGTTGAAGGCAAGTTTGGATAAAATGAAGTTTTAAGTTCCAACTTGGTGTGTCAAGTCTAGAGAAATGGGATGTTAGGTCAAGGTAGATTGATGATAATGATCATTTGTTAGGGTTTTTGCTTGTCCTTTAATGGTTTGACTGAGATATGGTTGTTAGGCTTGATGCGTTTTTGACAATGGTTTGTGGTTGTGGTACAGTGTTTTATATGTAGATGAAGTCTAAGTTTAGTTTTTGGTTGACGGATGCTAGTAGAAAGGTTGGTTAACCGAGATATAATCCATTAGAAGTGAGTTCTTTAAGTTGATGTTTGAACGGTGTGGCTAGAGGTTGGTTATGTTACCATGCTTAGCGGTTCATCATAAGTACCGTTGGTTGCTGAAAAAGAAGTCATTTGAAATCTCAAAAGAAGTGTTAAGAGTGTGTGGTTCAATGCTATGGTTTTGTTTAAGGTAAATTGAGGGAGAACCCTCCCTAAACAAGGTGGTCATATTTGAATGGTGAAATGGTTAGATTTGTTTTGGTTACATCTCCCTTTCATCCATCTAAATTTCAAGGATGAAATTTCTTGAAGGAGGGGAGAGTTGTAACGACCCAGATTTTCGAGTCAACAATGGCTGTTGACCTTGGTCTTGGACTGACACGTTGGGCCAGGATATTGGGCTTGGTAGGCCTCATTATGTTGTTAGGCTTGTAAATGGAGGGGAAATGAGTGATAAAGTGGGCATCATGGTAATTTCTTCCCCAAAGGCTGATACCCTCTTAAAATTTATGCATTTTTGGCAAGGGATGAAGTCATCCTTGCTACCCTTTTTTCCTCTCTACCTTCATCTTCCTTTCATTCCAAAACAAAGAAAAAGTTGCAAGCTTGTTATTGTGGAGTGAGAATCTCGAATTGGTGATCAAGAGTAGTTTTATCAGCATCAAAGGATCTTTATTTCAAGATAAACATCACTAGAATCGGTAGAAGTAAAGTTTGGGGGCTTGAGTCAAGAAGAGAGGTGGCAAGAGCCTGAGGAGAGCTTTATTTTGGGATTTCCTTATTTAAGGTCAATACATTCTGACTCTGACATTTCATGAACATCATAAAATGAATGTCTTGCTGGGTTTTATGATTTATGGGTGTTAAGTTTGGTTCTTAGGAGCTTGAATCCCTTTAATGGTGTATCAGTACCGTGTCTTCCAACATCAATAAACCATGTCTTCCAGTACCAGTACGGTGTCTTCCAGCTTTGGTACACTATGCCTTCTAGTATTGGTACGTGTCTTCCAGCATCGGTACGCCATGTCTTCTAGTATCGGTACAGTGTCTTCCAGTATCGGTACACCATGTCTTCCAGTATCAGTACGGTGTCTTCCAGCATTGGTAAACCATGTTTCCCAGTATCGGTACACAGGGACCAATATCGGTAACCGCTGGGCAATCTGCCCGTAAATGTTGAAAATGAGTTTGAGGGGTTATTAATTCGTGGTAAAGGGTCTGGTGGGTCCCTAAAGGTATAAAACAAATCCTAAACTAAGAAATCAGGGTTGGTAACCCATATGTGGATTAATGGCTAATGGCTTGGTAAGAGTTGGCTAAGTTGCTTGGACTAGGAGTCCGTGGTGGATTGGTTAACACTACATGGAAGATTGGGGTCCTTGCTGTGTGCTGAAGGGACGTCCATATAGGTTGGATGCCGCAAATGATGGAATAATCTAACGAGAAAGGTGAGTGTGAACTTAAAAGACATATTAATTATTATAGCAAATGAGCTATTCCTTGGGGTATTAGTAATGGTTGGTTGTATGCCTTTTATCTCTCGATGACATATATTGATGCTCGGGGGAGCATGTGTTAACGTATGTGTCTTGGTTTAAACCAGCCTCCCACTGATACGTGAAACCTTAATTCGTCGATGCAAATTCAAGCATCCGAAGCCTCCAAAGCTTCACCGATAGCTTCCGGACCAACCTCCCTTATTTTAACCACATAACAACTGAGGATTAATACATCTCAATGCATTCAAACTACTGCAGCAACATTCCCCACAAGAATCAACAATCATTTCACAATTACCTAACCACAACAACCGAAATCATCATCTAACTCTTTTTAATCACAACCCAGCCACAAACTATCAATTCAACATTTTAAAACAAGATTACACCATCCATATATCTCCAGCAACTAATCAACCACCACAACACCTCAAAAACACAAATCTAACAACCTAAATAATTAAAGATTCATGGAGATTCGGGATTCCATTGTTAAAAATGACTTATCCACATTATAAAACATCCAATACATGTTTAAAATCAATCCTCAACAGCGAAAAAAAAATCCAATACGGATCTCCCTCTATTTCACCAACTAATCCCAAAGTAAATCAATTAATCATCACAAAAACATAAAATCCGATTATAAATCATAAATCAAGGATCAAATACTTGGGAATATCAATAAAGAACCATCAATAGAGGAAAAAAACGAACCTTACCTTTATTGTGTGATTTCCCCCTCAATTGATTGATTAAAGCTTGAAAAACACAATATTTCAATGAGGTTTTGTAAATCAAAGATAAATAATCAATTATAAATCCCATGAAAATAAATCTCTCACCTTTGGATTTTAATGAAAACAAGAGTGTTTGGCAGAAAAGAAGTGGAGAGAAAAGTTGAGAGAAAAATTTCCGTCAAATTTCTTTAAAATCAATAACTACATTTTCATTATAAAATCCCTTTTAATTAATAATTAAAACACATGTTAAAAGTCTTAATTGAAGGGAGAAACCACCAGCCAAAAGTTGGTAAAATAGATCCTGAAGGATTCTAAGAATTTGATCCTTTACAATTTAGTCACCTTTTAAAAACAGTTATCAAAAATTACATTTTGGTCACCAACCAAAATGTCACCCTTCCAAATCCAATTTTCTAAAATTGATTTTACCAATATTTTCCATATATTTAAATATGATTTTTAACCATTTTCCATATTTTTATCTTACTAAAAAATATTTATTCCCAAATCTGACTCGAATCTCTAACCCGGTCCACCAGACCGTCTAACCTGCCCTTAAACCGCTACGCCCAAAATTGGGGGAACTACATTATTAGCTAAAAGCTCTTCTTACCTTAAATATGAGTTTGAATCCACAAGTATTGATTCTAACTTCTCCCTTTATTTTACCTAGCTCAAGTGTTGGAGAAAGAAGGTATATCATCTTCATCCAAATCTATGAACAAATGAGTAGTAATCCGAGAGCTGTAAGAGCTTCAAAATTTGAGGTGAGTGTAGTCGAAGGCTCATGAATAGTCTAGGTGCCTTTCCTGAATCTTTGAATAGTGATTATTGCATTGCTACCTTTCTGTATTAAGGTTATGGCATAAGAATATTGTTGATGGCTATATTGGTAAGAATTGCCTCGATTCATTATCTATAGTATCGTTGTTATTGTTATCGGAATCATTGGGATCGTGTCATACAGATTTTTTGTTCATTGAGCAAGGTTTATTAATATTGGATATTGTATTGAATCATTGCTACTGCTTATCGACATTGAAACATGGCTATTGAATTATTGTTATTGATCCATTGTTATGGAAATAATGCTATTGACTCATTGTACCGAATCATTGATATTAAAATTATTATTATCAGACTATTATTATTGAACCTTGTATTCGAGTAGGTTTGGATACATTTGGCATGCCATAGAATTCATGAGCTTATTAGTACGGCTGGACTACGGTCCTTAGGCTATGGCCTTTATTGTGGTGTGGCAGAGGTATGATGTGTTTTGGTCATATTGGTGCGCCAGAGGGACTAGACCACTATTGTTTTTGGTGCGGCATAGGAATTTGCGTATCCATATACCTTACATCGATCCAAGGAAACCTTATAGAATATTACTATTGATTATTGCTATTGAATATTGCTATTGAACATTCCTATTGAACACTTTTATTGAAGATCGCTATTGCATCAATTATTGTTGTTACATTGGTCAATGCTATTGTGTAAACTCACCATTGGAATACATGTCCATGCCATTATTTTCATTGATAATGATATGGAAGCATTCTAGAGTGTACTTCTTGATTAATACATTGTTTATGACTACCACACTAGGCAAAGTATGCCTAATGCATTCATTCTCATGCATTTCAAGTTAAGAGGTTTTTGGGGATCAAGATCGAGGTTGGTGAAGGTTTGGGCAAGTCACCTTGTTGATAAAGTAAAGTATATCAACTCTATAAACTCCAAGTATGGTGGCATAAGTGTTGAACAAGTCGTTTTTACCCCTTTTGATATGTATGTTTTATGGTTGGCTTGTATAGCTTTATAGTTCTATGTTTGACATTTTCAAAAGTGATTAGAAATGACCTAATATCTATAATAGGCCTAAAAGAGGGAAAACGTAGAAAATGGATTCATTTAGCTTTGAAACTTTGCATGCTCATAGAATTGAACTAAATAAACTTGCTGGTAAAATCTCGTAAAATTTGTACATGGTTTGGATGGGTAAAATGCTATTAAACCAGATAAAAATATGCATTACATACCCTACCTAAGTCAGTCTCGGAGGTGTGTAGTTTTCTTGGGTTGGCTGGTTATTATCACCATTTTGTTGAGGGATTTTTGAGTATTGCAGTACCGTTGACCAAGTTGTTACAGAAGAATGTTCCTTATGTGTGGATAGAGAAGCAACATCACAGATTTGAGAAGTTGAAGGAGGTTCTGACACATGCTCATTTGTTGATTCAGCATGTATCTAGGAAGGAGTTTGTGGTTTATAGTGATGCGTCGTACATTAGCTTGGGATGTATGCTGATGCAGGATGGAAAAGTTGTGGCCTTTGCATCGAGGCAGTTGACAGTTCATGAGCGCAATTATCCAACTCATGATTTGGAGCTCACGGGTGTGGTGTTCTCTTTGAAAATTTGGTTGCATTACCTCTATGGTGAGAAGTGTGTGATCTTTACGGATCACAAGAGCTTGAAGTATTTGATATCTCAAAAAGATTTGAATCACAGGAAACGAAGGTGGTTAGAGCTGCTTAATGATTACGACTTGACCATTGAGTATCATCCTGGTAAAGCCAATATGGTGGCAGATGCATTAAGTCGTAAGGTTGCGGTTGAGCTTCGAGCTACATTCGCAAGATTAAGTGTAACGTGGGTGGGCGATTTAATTGCAGAGTTGCAGGTTGCGGTTGACTATGCATCCTGATAGTGTTAAGATGTATCGTGATTTGAAGGAGGCCTACTACTGTGTTGGGTTGAAAAAGGATGTGGCTGAGTTTGTTTCCAAGTGCATGGTATGTCAGCAAGTTAAGGCTGAACATTAATTTCCATCCGGGTTGTTGCAATCATTGAAAATTTTGGAGTGGAAATGGGAGAGAATCACCATAGACTTTGTAACAGGTTTGCCGTTGACACCAGCTAAAAAGGATTCCGTTTGGGTGATTGTTGATCGGTTCACAAAGTATGCACATTTAGTGCCAGTGCTTACAACGTATACCTTGGACAAGTTGGCAGATTTATATATATCAGAGATTGTGCGCTTGCATGGTGTACCTAAATCCATCGTGTCGGATAGGGATCCAAGGTTTACGACAAGATTTTGGAAGAGTTTGCACCAGGCCTTGGGTTCAAGGTTGAGTTTTAGCATAGCATATCATCCTCAATCGGATGGGCAATCTGAGCGGGTTATCCAGGTATTAGAGGATATGTTGAGAGGCTGTATTATCGAGTTTCAAGGAACCTGGGAGAAGCATTTACCTTTAGCTGAATTTGCTAACAACAACAGTTATTAGGCGAATATACAGATGGCACCTTATGAGGCGCTATATGGCCAGAGATGTCGTACGCCCTTGTGTTGGGCTGAGGTGGGGAGAAACATGTTACCCTACCAGATGTGATGAAAGACACGGATGATAAGGTCAAGCTTGTATACGACCGGTTGAAAGTAGATGCTGATCGACAGAAATGTTACACGGATTTGAAGCGTAAGGAGGTTGAATATGCGGTGGGCGAACGCGTATTCTTGAAGGTGTCACCATGGAAAAAGGTGATGAGATTTGGACGTAAGGGTAATCTTAGTCTGAGGTTCATTGGACCATACGAGGTTATTGAGCGTGTGGGTCCAGTGGCATATTGGTTGAGGTTGCCTCCCGAGCTGGTGAAAAATTCATAATATGTTCCATGTTTCGATGTTGAGGAGATATTGGTCAGATCCATCACATATCATGCTGGGGGAGGATGTGGAGTTGAGTTCGGATCTAACCTTTGATGAGGAACCCATAGAGATCCTCAATACTAGTAAGAAAGTTCTACGTGGTAAGATGATAGAGCTCGTGAAAGTCTTGTGGCGGCACCGAGGTGTTGAGGAAGCTACTTGGGAAAGCAAGGCGGATATGAAGGAGCAATTTCTGCATCTGTTTCCTCCAGGTAATTTTGAGGACGAAATTCCCTAAGTAGGAGAGTGTTGTAATACCCCGGTTTTGGGCTTAGCGATTTTGAGGTTTATTAGACGGTCCGGTGGATCGTCTAATGATTCAAGTTAGATTCGGGATCGTATATTTTTTGGTAAGATAAAATTATGGAAAATAGTTAAAAATCATCTTTTAATATATAACGATTTTTGGTGGAATCAATTTTAGAAAAAGGAATTTGGAAATATGACATTTTGGGTTAGTGACCAAAATGCGATTTTTTGAAAACTGTTTTAAAGTGACTAAAATCAAAAGGGTCAAATCCTTAGAATCCTTAAGGAGCTAATATACCAAGTGTTTGATGATGGTTTCTCTCTTCAATTAAAACATTTTAAACACGTGTTTTGAAAAGGTGTTAATAAGGATTAAATATCTAAAGTTAGTTATTAGCTTTTAAAAGGAATTCACGTAACTCTTTCCTAAACTTTTTCTCTCAGATTCTTTTCTTCCAAACACTCGTAATTTTATAAAAAAAACAAAGGTAAATAACTCATTTCACTCATATTATTGATTTTAATTTGTTCCTTTAACTTTGTTTTGCAAAATCTCATTGAAATCTTGCATTTTCTTCACTTTTTAACAAGCCAATTAAGGGAGAAATCACATAATAGGGGTAAGGTCTGTGATCTCCTTTGTTAAATGGTTCTTTATTGATGTTCCCAAGTATTTGATCCTTGATTTATAAGTTTTAATGTGGTTTTAATTTTTTATCCATGGTTAATTGAGTTATGTTGGAAATTTTGATGAAACATGGTGATTTTTGAAGTGGATTTGATTTTTAGTAATCGAGATGGATTTAATATATGTTTTGGATATATTTTGATGTTGATAAGTTGTCTTTATCAATAGAATTTCGAGACTCTTGAATCTCTAATTAGTTAGGTTCCTAGTTTTGAGTTATTGTGGTGATAATCGAGTTTAATCTTTGCTGAAGGTAAAAGGATGTTAGGAAAGAGTTTCTGGATGTTGTTAGGTGTTGATTGAGGGCTTGAATTATTGTTATATGGCTGGGTTAAGTTTCAAAAACGTTTGATGATGATTTCGGTATGTTTCAGATGGTTTTTGTGTAGGCAACTTGGGAGTAGCGGGAGATTGCAGTTAGACAATGGTTTGAATGCATTTTAATGCATTTATCCTCTTGTTTTATGTGTTTAAAACAGGGGATAATCAAGGCAGCAAAGCTTGACTTTGTTTGGTTGCTTGCCGGGAGCTTATTTCGCGTTGGCAAGGAAGGCAAAGCGTATCGGTGAATGGAAACTGGTTTTAAATGCTTTACGAAGGTTTGTAAAGGTTGTTGGGAGTTTAGGGTAAGCGTAAGACACTTACCTAAGCTCGGAAGTAAGTTTCCCTTATTTTGCTCTTGAATATTGGATTGGATAGGAATCCTCATTCCAAAATTTATTTAGAAACTCTAAGCCTTTAACACATTAACCACAACCATCATATTCTCGAACCAAACTCAGAAAAGCACACAGATACCTAGTAATTGGTTAAACGAGTCCTTCGCCTTAGGAGACACGTAACGATCTTCTACTATCACATGACAACTATTTATAGTTTAAGCATCACTTCAACAAACCAACTACTAACGAGCAAGCCTACATCTCCCTTGAGCGAAACACTCAGACAAAGGAAACATCATTCCAGTTACACCTTCGCAACAGAACCTCTAACTTTCTTAACTGAGTCGGTGTCCTCTGACAAAGACGATGGGCACCAACGACAAACTTGATTTTTTCCGTCAATATCCACCCATATTCTCGCCAGGGAGAAAGTCCTAACGACTCCTCAAAAAGGCATAACAAACACTTTGACAAATCTGAAGCCTCACCAGTGTCAAACTGCACACATTAGCATCTGTCGAACGATTAAACATGTCTCACAACCCCGTGTGTCACTCTCAAAATAATAACCAGGTAAATCACGGTAGAGGGGCTACGACTCAAACATTCTCATTACCAAAGGTTGTGTTCCCTCGAGGTCTCAAAGCCTCGAGCATAACTCTTGACATTACTGGCTCACATCATATTTAATTAACCAAGACAATTCCACGGTCCCACAACTCCAAAGAAGGTAGCTCTCTTTCAAACATGTAGAATGTCTAACTTGGCCACACTTTGACGATCTAGTGGATCCCAAATCCACTATCTTTAAGAAACGTCTTATATTTATCTGAACATAGCAAGGACCCTAGTCACCATACAACACTCAACTCGACACAAGGGTCTTACTACACACAGCTCGAAGACACTTACCATCGTCTTATGGTTTCTATCAATTATTATACCACCCTATGGAGCTTGTCTAATTATTAGTATGTTATGAAGTTATACATTAGATGTTCTCCTTAAATTATCTTATTATTCAATAAGACTTAACCTTATGAGTGCCCTTTCTGCACACAACAAGGGCCCAAATTACCACACTGCATTAATCGATCCACCTAGGATCTCTATGGGTTACTACCTCACAGGATTTACCCAATTTTTACCAAGTTATTAGCCAATTATTTAACATACAAGGTTGAAATATCCATTTCTCAGTTGTAATATTCATTTTTTGCCTTAAAAGACCCTCAGGGCCTTTTGCCTCGAATTATAGAACCCTCAAATGCGAACTCAAATTTCTTGGGCAGATTACCCAGCGAGTACCGATACTCTTATATATGTATTGGCATACCCCTCTAGGCACCGATACTCAACCACGAGTACCGATACTCAAATTAGGTTCAAAAGAATTAGACCCTCAAGCTGTACCGATATGCTCCACCCCGTATCGATACTCATTATCGGTACTCGAATCGCTCCGTAC
Source organism: Hibiscus mutabilis (assembly GCA_019671005.1). Lineage (NCBI taxonomy): Eukaryota > Viridiplantae > Streptophyta > Magnoliopsida > Malvales > Malvaceae > Hibiscus > Hibiscus mutabilis. The sequence continues at coordinate 23,957,757 of CM033720.1, forward strand.
CTCTACTCTCGCGTACCGGTACGCTAAAGCCTCTCATTATTACTAAGGCATAAATAAATTTATTAATATATCTTATTCACTTCTCTCTCTATCTGGAAATTTCAATTATTCAGTTCAGCAGGTAACGATACCCGAATACGCTTATTCGGCCCCAAATACTTATGAAAGTTATTTAAGTATGTTGCTAGCGTACTTAATTAATTATTACTACTTATCGGCTTTTATCCATTTAATCAAATATAGTCTTTGAATTCATAAACATTTAATCGACTATTTATCAGTATTATCTCTAACCAATCTTCAATCGAATATATTAATTTATTCTGCTAGCACACAATGCATCATCATATAACAATTAGTCACCCAATCACACAGTCAAATAATCATACGGATATCCAAACAATCATATGTAGTCTCTAAAGCTCATAATAGACTCGAACATTTTTAAGCTCATCAAGGATCCCAATAATCATCAAGCCTCGATCTAACAGTATCAACACATGCTTTATACTCATCTCCTAATTTGCAACCACTATCATGCAATGCAATTACACTTGTTATGCTCATGAAGCATTTTGGAGTTTGAGGTATACTCAATATCGCTAACATCATCATCCAAGCTTCTCGAATGTTTCACTTGATCTGATATCTGATCCTGAATACCATTCATATATTATTTTTATGCATCTCCTATACTATTCATAGGGTCAAATGTGTAAAAACAACTTATCGGGTTTGAATTTTACAAAACAGACTATGCCAATAAATCTAGAACATCGAGAAACCTAAGGTCTTCCAACAAAGTCAACACCAGTCAACGGCCTGGTCAACATCGATCAACGGCCTAGTCAACCCCTGGTGATCCTGTATGGCGTAGACGTAAAACAAGCTAGGTGCACCCTAGGTGCCTGATCCTGTGCGAGTGAGTACATAGGGAGGATAGTGCACTAGCGGGGCATGATTCAGTGCAGATGAGTGCACTGCAGCCTTGGTGTACTCGCGAGACATTATCCCGTGCGGGCGAGCTCATATGCACCCGAGGGAGCCTACTTCAGTGTGGCACGGTGCACCACAGTATGGTGTACCCGCCTGGCTAGACACACGCCCACCCGCAGCTGTGGCGCGTGAGAGGCCCTTCGGTGGCCAGACGATGGCGGTGAGCTCCAGTCTCGTGGTTCTCCGGCCGTTGGTTCTGATGGTGGCCTCCACTTGCGGCGGTGGTGGTCGAAACATGGTGTTCTCGTCAAGGCTGAAGCTTTCTTTCCTCTACCTCGGTAAAGGACGACAAATTTGGTGATGCAAAGACTACCGTCGTACTCCTCTCGTCGAGCTAAAGCTGATGGCGGTGGCGGTGACATCCTCAACGGCCGGGACGGCGGCGACAAGCCTTTTGAACTCCTCTTTCTAAAAGCCCAATTTTCTTCTCTCTCTCCCTTATCTTTTTCTCTCCTTTCCTTTTTATTTTTCTCTCCCACCATCACATCACTAGCCCATTTTTTATTCAAAACCATCTACTTTCTTTTTCCCTCTTGTTCATGCATGTTTTGAGCATAGATTAATGCTGGAATTTGGTTTCAAAATGATGTTGATGCATTTGAGAGTAAAATATGTCTTGTTAATGTTTATGAACATTGTTTAATGCAAAGGTTGTTGTATTGGCTTAATGCTTTTGATGATGCATATGAAAACAATGAGTTAATGCTGTTAAAATGAATTATATTGGCAAGTGATAGTATAAATTAGTTTGAAAATGAAATCGGATATAGTTGGACAGGTATAGGATTTATATTGCACTATAAAAAGGCACCTTGGATGTTGAGGGGTTTATATGGTGTACCGAATACTCCATCCAAGTACCCTAACGATTGAGGGGTTGCACGGTACCGTAGACTCCCATTAGTGGATTAAACATTATACCAATGAGTGGAGCTGAGGGGTTGATGTGTACCGAATACTCCACCACGGGTGTCGCAATGGTGGAGGGGTTTATATGTACCGAATGCTCCCATGTGCGAACCTTGGGTTACCGATAGATTATTTGTTAAGTGTTGAGGGAACACTTGTTGAATCCGTGTATCCGATGTTACATTTTTGCAAATGGAACTTGGGAAATGATCACTTGGAAGCCAGTATAATTGTTTATGTATCATGAGATGGATTATGTTGTTTAATGTGATTTAAGCATGTTCTTACTCTTTAAGCCTTGCATTGGTAGTGAGCATGGGAAAGCTTAAATTAAGGGTAGCGAATAAGATTTTGCTGTGGGATCCATGATACATTTTACATATGATTTAATATGCTGATTTGAAATGTAAGTGCTTGGTTTTGATAAGGCATGATAAAGTGATAAAGATTTAAAAGGGCTTTGAAAAGTATTTTACAAATGTATTGAGAGATGGTTTCAAAATGCATTGATGATGGTTGTTGTCTGAGCATTCCTCACTAAGCCTTGTGTGCTTACGCTCTCTTTTTCCATCAATGTTGAAAACTAAGGTTTGAGGCAGCAAAAAAATGAGGAAGGAAATCTCAAGACTTGGACTCAAAGTATGGTTTAGTTGTTAAATAGTAGTAATAATGATAATGTGTCGATTGAGGTTTTGGGAGGGTTTTTGAAGAACTCGTTGATGTTGCAAGTATTAATTTATGTTTTGGACTTGTAATGTGGTTTAAGTGTGTGAGACATGGATGGTTTGATGATTTGAATGTGGCCCAGGAAGCATGCCTCTAGCTTTGGTGTTTGAGTAAGTTAGTTGAGGTAGGTTGGCCTATATGATTGATTTTTTTATGCTCAAGCATGTTATTGATGTTTGGAGATGATTAGCTAAGTGTTAAGCTTGATTAAAGTGAGCCAAAGTGTCATATGTTGGACCTAGAGGCCATTACAGGCCTCTACGTACCGATAAGGGTACCTCAGGATCGGTATGTGGGGTCTGTACAAGGCTCAAAGTGTTGAATTTAAGCAATGGCTACTGGTACGCCTAGCCACTGTATCAGTATGCCTTTAAGGAAATTGCATGCTTGTTCTGTTGCACGAGTTTGAGGATTGGTACGCCCCTTTGTTTTAAGCTACCCGTACCAATACGCGGGTACTGTATCGGTAAGCATTCTAGCTACTGGATCCAAAGTTTTGAGAAACTAGGAAAGGGATCGGTATGGGTCAAAGATGTACCGGTATGGGGGTGGTCAACACACCGTATCTGTACACAATTTAGTGTACTGGTACACGGACCGTTATTTTAGGTGTTAAAGCATCTGTAGTTTGAAATTCTTGCAATTTGGTCCTTATTTATTTAATGTGCAATTAAATGTATATGAATGATGATTTGGGGCTGAGGTTTGACACGAAGGCATGCAACATGGTTAATTGAGGTTTTGTAGCTTTAAAATCATGAAAGTTCCTATAAATATTGGAAATTATGCTTTAGTCCCTGTATGGGTTTTCGAGCAATTGAATTTCGAAATGACGCTCGATTGAGTTGTAATTTAAACTGTGACTTGTGTGAACACCTTAGGATCTAATAATGAATTTAGGCAAGATAAAAGAAAAAATGGACTGTTTTAATTGTAATCTTTTCCAGGTTTTTTTCGGTAAACCCTAATATAGCTTGCTCGGTTTGGTCTTTCGTCTAAGTCGGGCTAAGGGGTTACATTTGGTGGTATCAGAGCCAGGTTCGCGAAAGTTGGGATGTTTTTTGTGATTGTAATATGATGTTTGCTATGCATGGTGATTGACATGTACTGTGTATGGGTTATCTTATGTTTGGGTACCTTGGGGACACATTGCCATATTACTATATTTAAGAAATGATTTTGGTTTTAAACGGAAGTCTTGGACCTTGCTTGAAGCTGGCCTGATTGTTTTTGTTATGTGTAATTATCATGCCTTAGATACATTTTATACTATGCAATAGAGGAGAGAGTTGCGATCTAGCGAAAACACTACCGTCGAAGGGCATGGAGTTGAGTGCGAACTAGTACACCCTGAGGATTTACCGCCTCCTCTACCCAATCCTCCTGAGAGAGTGGAACAAGTACCCCCTGCACCACCTGGTCTGGTGTTTGGGGACATGATGCCTCTGGTTCAGGCGATGACAAAAGTATTCCAGGCCGCGATGGGTGGGGCTCACGTACTTGCTTCGGCACCTGCTGTTGTTAATTCGAGTCTGTTGTTGGAGTGTTTGCGTAACTTGGGAGGGGTTGAGCATAGAGGGTTGTCACCTGAGGCATCTGAGGAGTAGATGGCCAATACAGAGCGCATATTGGTTCAGCTAGGGTGTAATGATGACCGTAAGTTAGGATATGATGTTCCCTGTTTTAAGGGGATGCGTGCAGCTGGTGGACCACTGTGATCATGGGTATGGAACCTAGTGATGTGACGTAGGAGTTTTTCCAGGCTGCCTTCAGAAAGAAATATTTGGGGTGTTAGATATTTGGACAACAAGAAACGAGAGTTTATGGCCTTGGTTTAGGGTAGTATGAACGTTTATGAGTATGAGTATTAGTTCGTATGGCTGAGTTAGTACCCACCTAAGTTGGTTTCAGATGATAGGCACATTTATGATCGTTTCTGATATAGTTTGGTGCAACATGTCAAGACGTTCATGTTGGCCACTGAGTATATTGAGTTTAATGTTTTGGTATCTCAATCAAAGGACATAGAACATAGTTTGGGGTTGTCTCATCATTCGGAAGGTGCTAGCTCCAGGAAGAGAGCTGTAGAGTATAGTTTTAGGGGTGGCCAGGCTAAGAGGCACCGTGATTAGAGGTTTCGACCATATACGAGACGCGGTGGAGATGGTTCGGGATGATGTTATTAGGGACACGGTGCTCATGTTCGATCGGAGCATAATATTTGTGGGGTTGTGGTTCTAAGGAACATTTGAGGCAAGATTCCCCATGCTTGGCCAGAGATGGGCAAGCTCCTGCAGTTTTGGCTGCGAACTCTTGTTGGAGTTGTAGGTCGACATAACATATCAGACGATATTGTTCTTTGCTTGCTAGAGGTAGGGAGGCACCTGCACTTGTTACTGTACCACCTAGGGGTCGTGGATTCGGTCGTGGTACCTTTCAGCGGAGGGAGGAAGGATAGAGGACCGTGGCGCACATAATGGCGGTTCAATTGGAGGATGGTGGGCTAGTGAGGATCTATGCTCATCGCGTGGGAAGAAATGACACGGATGTGATAGCAAGTACCTTTACCTTGCAGTCTATGTCAATGTTATCTTTGAGAGATTATGGTTCCACACATTCATATGTATTGCATGAGCATGCGCATTTGTTTAGTGTACTGGTAGAAATGCTTTGTGTTGGTATGCAAGTGATGAGTTCTTTTGGAGAAACGGTCGTTACGAGGAAGTTGTATTGAATGTGTCCTTTAATGGTTTAGGGTCACGTGTTTGCAGCTGACCTGATGGAGTTGCATCGAGATGTGGTTGATTTTCAGACAAAGCGAGTTTCTTTGAGGTTTGATGATGATTATGACGTGGTGGGTGTGGGCGAGAATGTAAATTTCCTATCTAATATGGTTTCGGCCATGAAAACGCATAAGTTGCTGAAAAATGGATATCAGCATATCTAGCCTATTTGATGAACCCGAATATGGAGGAAGTATGGAAGAAGGATGTCCGTACTGTTTGTGACTTTTCGAGTGTTTTTTCAAAAGAGTTATCAGGTTTGCCACCGGACATGGAGGTAGAGTTTTGCATCGAGACATATGCTGATTCGGCTTCAGTGTCAATTGCACCATATTGCATGGCACCAAAGGAGTTGAAAGAGTTGAAGACGTAACTTTAGGAGTTGCTGGATAAGGGTTTCATTCGGCCTAGTGTGTCGTCATGGGGAGCCTCGGTGTTGTTTGTGAAAAAGAAGGATGGCACGTTGAGGATGTGTATAGATTATTGGCAACTAAATAAGTTGACAATTAAGAACAAGTATCCCTTGCCGTGAATTGATGATTTGTTCGATCAATTCTAGGGAGCTACTGTAACGCCCTAAAAATGGGCATAGATGTGAATCGGGTTGGACCGAAGGTTTGAGAGAATCGGTTTAGGCAATTCAAATAGTTTCGGGAAAATAAATTAAGAATTGATTTTTGAAGTAAAATAAAATATGGTAAAAAGCTCTAACTTGCTTAGTTAATATTTTAAGTAAATTGGTGAAGTTAATTTGAGGGAATTAAATCTGATTTCTAGACATTTTAGTCTAGGGACTAAATTGAAAGTTTTCAAAAATATTTTTGGTGACTATATCAAAAAAGGATCAAAACTTATAATCTTTAAGGAGCTATTTGACCAAACTGTGATTTCATAAAAACACTTTCTCATGTAACTACTTTTCTCAAAATCTTTTTTCTCAACTTTCTCACCAACCAAACTGAGATTTCTACTTCTAAATTTTCAGGAATCAATCTTCATTGATTTCCCTTTTGATTTCTATTGATTTCTTCAAATACCTTTGCAAATTCTTTTGGATTTCAATAAAGCTAGGCCAATTAAGGAGAGATCCACAATTAGAGGTGATTTTCCTTTCTCTCCTCTAATTAAAGGTTCTTTAATGAAATTCCCAAGTTCTTGATCCTTTATTGTTGATTTATATTGTGGAATTGTGATTTAAACATTGATTTGTTAATTAGATTGAGTTTTCTTGGTAAATTAATGGAAGTTGAATTGAATCTATTTTGGTGATGGATTTAATTGATTTATAACTTAAATTATATGTGTTTTGAGGTTGAAAGGATTGATTAATCAATGGAATCCCGAAAATATAAGGATTATTAGTTTTTATGTTGTTTATAGTTGGTTTTTGGTACGGTCTGATTGTGATGTTGCTAGAGATAGAAGGACATGATTAGGTTGTTGTTGGATGTTAATTGATGTTAATAATGTGTTAGAATCGTTAGATCTTGGCTGGGCTTTGCTTGAGTAAGGTTTGATGGTGTTCTTATTGGTTCTAGGAAGGTGTTCAAGTGATTCTTGTGTTTGTTGGTTGCTGGAGGATTTTGATGCAGACATGTGTTTTAATCCTTTGTTTTGATTGGGTAAAGCAAGGGAGCTAAATCTTTTACCGATCGAAGAAGGTGAGGGAGTTGCGGAGGCTTGATTGGCGCATCGGTAAGCAAGCGTTAGATTGTTGGTGAGTGGAAAAGTATTTTACTGCTATTAAAAGGTTTGACAAGGAGTTGAGGGAGTTTAGATAAGGTTGGGCACACCTATCTAAGCTCGAAAGTAAGTATCGGTTGAGCTATCTCTCGTTTTCGGTATTTTAAATTGAAATCTCATGCACATGTTTATGGTTTTATTACTCACTGTAATATGAACGTTTTGAATGTGAAAGATGATGCAAATAATCTTTAATGATGACTCTTGAGAATAGCATATGATTTATGCAAGTGTTTTGAGATTATGGAAATACATGGTTTAATGTATTTGTGTTGGAATGTTTTGATGCATATGTAAAACAATGAGGTAATGTTGGTTATTGAATATATTGGCAAGTGGTTGTGTTTAAAATGTTATCGGATATAGTTGACCGGTCATAGGATTGAAAGTGCACTATAAAAAGTCGTCTCATGTGTGTCGACGGGTGTTAAAGTGTCTGTAATCTCCACCATGAGAACCGCAACAGTTGAGGTGGGTAAATGTTCCTTTTTCTCCTACTGGTGGATTAATACATCAAAACCGTAGAGGTGGGTAAATGTTTTGTTACTCCGGTTTGAGCATTGAGGTGGGTAAGTGTACCGTTACTCTGGTTGAGGTATGTATGAGAAGTGGTTGTGTGAACCACTTGAGAATTCGTGCATCCGATGTGTTTTATGAAACGTAAGGTTGCTGATCTTGAGTTACTTGAAAGTCAATATATGAGATAATGTATCATGAGAAATTGATTATTTTGTATAATGTGATTTATACATGTGTTGCTCTTTAAACTTGTTATAAAGGTGTTGTGGTATGAAGCTTAAATTGAGGTAGAGAGTGAATCCATGATGCATGTGTAGAAAATGATTTTAATGTGCATATTATGAGGTGACATGAGAAGCATGAGATGTTTTATCAAGATATGTTTACATGTGATTTGAACTAAATGGTTTTAAATACATTGATGAGCGTTTTGTGGTTTACCTCACTATGCTTATTGCTTACGCACTCTTTTCCCTCATCAATGTAGAGAAATAGATTTCTCGGGGGGCACACGAGCGAGGAAGTATCCAAGGATTTGATCCAATTCAAAGTATGGTTTAAAATACGTTCTAAGTAGTAATAAGAAGGAAATGTGACCGGGTTGTTTTGGGAGATGTGTTTTGAGATACTCTCTGATATTGTAGTTTAGATTGTTGTTTTGGACTTGTATGATGCTTTTTACTTTTGTTGAGGGGGTTTGGGAAACATTAAGCATGCTTGGGTAGAGATTATGCTCTAAGGTGAACGTTTGATGATTCCATGTATAGTGTGACCTCTTGACATGTTGCTATGTGTGATGGATGTATGTCTATGATGCTATATGATGTTTATATGATGTCTAGTGTTTTGGTATAGGTGTCCACCTTATTGATATGGTTCTGAAGAGCTTTTGCGTACCGATACGATCCTCAAGTGTTTCGGTACGACTTGTATAATTTCAAAAGTCTGGATTCTAGTAGCTAAGGACTATACCAGAATAGTGACTCGCTTATCGAAACCCTCCTTATTTTATAACTATGCGTACCTATACGGTTACTAGGCGTATCGGTATGGTAAGGCGAAATTGCACAATTTGAGCCTATATAGGCCATTGCGTACCGGCAACCTGAGGTACCGTACCGGTACGGTGAGACCTTAATTCAACCTATAAACATCATATAACATCATAGACATCCATGCATCACACATAGCAACAAATCAAGAGGTTACACCAAGCATGGCATAATCAAACATTCACCTAAGAGCAAGTTCTCTACCCAATCATGCTTAATGTTTTGTAAACCCCTCAAAAACAAGTAAAGAGCATCATATAAATCCAAAACAACAATCTAAACTATTACACCAGGGAGTATCTTAAAACACCTCTCCCAAAACCCTTTTGTCACATTGCCTTCTTATTACTACTTAGAATGTATTAAAAACAATACTTTGAATTGTGTCAAATCCTTGGATCCTTCCCTGCTCGAGTGCTGCCCAAGAAAGCTATTTCTCTGCATTGATGAGGAAAATAAAGCGTAAGCATAAAGCTTAGTGAGGGAAACCACAAAACACTCATTAATGCATTTAAAAACATTTTGTTCAAATCACATGTATGCATATTTTGGTAAATTATCTCATGCTTCTCATGTCATCTCTAAATATGCACATTTAAAACATTTTCAACAAATGTTTCATGGATTCAATCTCTACCTCAATTTAAGCTTCACACCACAACTTCTTTATAACAAGCTTAAAGAGCAATACCTGTATAAACCCCATTATACAAAATAAACCATTTCCCATGATACATTATCTCATATATTGGCTTTCAAGTGACTCAAAACCAGCAACCTTATGTTTCATAAAACATATCGAATAAACATATTCTCAAGTGGTTCACCAACCACTTCACATACATACCTCAACTAAAGTAACGACACACTTGCCTACCTCAACGATTCAAACCGGAATAACGGAACATTTACCCACCTCCACGGTTTGCACGTATTAATCCACCAACAGGAGAAAATGAAACATTTACCCACCTCAACTGTTGTGGTTCTCATGGTGGAGATTACAAACACTTTAACACCCATCGACACTCATGAGGCGACTTTTTATAGTGCACTTTCAATCCTATGACCGGTCAACTATATCCAATAACCTTTTAAACACAGCCATTTGCCAATATATTCAATAACCAACATTACCTCACTGTTTTACATATGCATCCAATCATTCCAACACAAATACATTAAACCATGTATTTCCATAATCTCAAAACACTTGCATAAATCATATGCTATTCTCAAAAGTCATCATCAAAAATAATTTGCATCATCTTTCAATTTCAAAACATGCATAATACATTGAATAGTAAAACCATAAACATGTGCATGAGATTTCATTTTTAAAATACAAAAAATGACAGATATCTCAACCGATACATACTTCTGAGCTTAGATAGGTGTGTCAGACCTTATCTAAACTTCTTCAACTCCTTTTCAAACCTTTTAGCACCAGTAAAATACCTTTCCACTCACCAACAACCCAATGCTCAATGACCGATGCGTGAATCAACCCTCCGCAACTCTCACGCCTTCTTCGATAGGTATAGGATTCAGCTCCCCTACTTTACCCAACCAAAATAGAGGGTTAAGAACACATCTTTGTATCAAAACCTTACAGTAACCAACAAACTCAACAACACTTCACAAGAATTAATCGAACACCTCCTAAAACCAACAAGAACACCACAAAACCTTACTCAAACAAAGCCCAGCCAAGATCTAACGATTCTAACACATTACTAACATCAATTAACATCCAGCAACAACCTAATCACGTACTTATATCTCCAGCAACATCACAACAACCATATCGCACAAAAAACCAACTATAAACAACCTAAAAACTAGCAATCCTTATAGTTTCAGGAATCCATTGTTTAATAAATCATTTCAACATTAAAACACATCTAATTTAAGATGTAAATCAATTAAATCCATCACCAAAACAGATCCAATCCATCTTTATTTAATTTTCCTAGAAAATCAATTTAATTAACAAATAAATGTTTAAATCATAATTCCACAATATAAATCAACAACAAAGGATCAAGAACTTGGGAAATTCATTAAAGAACCTTTAATTAGAGGAGATAAATGAAAATCACCCCTAATAGCTGATTTCTCCTTAATTGAAGATTGATTCATGGAGATTTAGAAGTAGAAATCTCGGATTGGTTGCCGAGAAAGTTGAGAGAAAAGATTTTGAGAAAAGTAGTTACGAGAGAAACCGTTTTTAGAAAATAAAGATCTTTTTAATTAAAACCTCATTTATCCAATTACTAAACCTTTTAAAATACTTTAAAATAGCCCAAACTATGAGAGAAATCTGTTGAAAAATAATGGTCAAATAGCTCCTTAAAGATTCTAAGTTTTGATCCTTTTTCGATTTAGTCACCAAAAATCATTTTGAAGTCTTTCAATTTACTCACTAGACTCAAATGTCTAAATATCAGATTTAATTTCCTCAAATTAACTTCACCAATTTACTTAAAATATTAATTATGTAATTTAGAGCAATTTTTCATATTTTATTTTACCTTAAAAATCATTTTTAATTTATTTTCCTGAAACTATTTGAATTGCTTAAACCGGTTCCCTCGAATCTTTGGGCCAACCCTGTTCACATCTAAGCCAATTTTCAGGGCGTTACAACTCTCCCCTCTTAAGAAATTTTGTCCTCGAAATTTACCTCGCAGAAAAAAATATGAGGGAGCTGCTTCAACATATCCTTTTTGCTCTCCCATGTAGCTTCCTCTACACTGCGGTGTCGCCACAACACCTTTACCAACTCTATGGTCTGCCACAGAGAACATTACTACTCGAATCCATTATCCTCATCGTTTCCTCATAATAAGTCAAGTCCAGATTCAACTCAATCTCCTCAACAGGCATAGCATGCGAATGGTCCGATCTATACCTCCGTAACATAGACACATGAAAAAATCACGTATCTTCTCTAACTCAGCCAACAACCTCAATCTATACGCAACAGGGCCAATGCGCTCTAACACCTCATATGGTCCAATGAACCTAGGGCTCAACTTGCCCTTCTGCCCAAATCTCATCACCTTTTTCTATGGCGAAACTTTTAGAAAAACACGATCACCAACCGCATACTTAATTTCTCTCCACTTCAAATCAACGTAGGACTGTTGTCGATTCGAAACTACCTTCAAATGATCACTAACTCATTGGTATCCTTCAACATATCCGACAAGGAATCATACTTCTTTCCCGCCACCGACCAACAAAGCGGCGTACGACATCTTCTACCATACAAAGCCTCGTATGGAGCCATCTGGATACTAGCTTGATAACTGTTATTATAAGAAAACTCCACCAATGGCAACTACTTCACCCACAACCCTTGAAAATCTATGATACAACACCGCAACATATCCTCCAGCACTTGGATAACACGTTCCGACTGACCATCCGTCTATAGATGATACGAAGTACTGAAGTTCAACCTTGTACCCAAGGCCCTATGTAAACATTCCCAGAACCTCGCGGTGAAACGCGGATCTCTATCAGACCCAATGGACTTCAACACCCTATGCAACCTCACAATGTTTGCAACATACAACTCTGCCAACTTATCCAGAGTATATGTTGTATGTACAGCCAAGAAATGTGCACACTTCGTAAACCTATCCACAATCACTCAAAGAGAACTCTTCTTTGACAGCGTCAAAGGCAACCCAAACACAAAATCCATGGTGATCCTCTCCCATTTCCACTCGGGAACCTTCAACGGTTGCAACAACCCTGAAGGAAACTGATGTCTTGCCTTAACACGTTGGCAAACCATACAACGAGCCACAAACTCTACAACATCTTTCTTCAAGCCAATCCAAAAATACCTTTCTTTAAATCCTAATACATCTTCGTATTCCCTGGATGCATCGAAAAAGTACTTGAATGTGCCTATATTATTAGTATTAATATAAGTGTTTTATACGTACTAAATGTGTATGTGTTAATGTTTATTATATTTATGTTATTATTCTTAATATAAGTATGTTTTATGTAATTATGTATGAATACATATTATATGCATGTGTGTAATTATATGCATATTGTTTATATGATTGCTTGTATAATGTATGTATGTGTTCGTATTATGATAATATGTGTGAATTAATGTTGTATGTGTTACATATATGTGTATTATTGTAATTAATATTATTATTATGAATGTATTTAATATATAATATATATATATATATATATGTATATATATATTATATATTGTTTGTATATGTGTGTATATATATATATATTGTATATTATATATGTATATATTATTATTATTATTATTATTATTATTATTATTATTATATATAAATATAAAAAACATATCTAAAATAATCAAAACCTAAATATATTAAGAGTTCAATGTCCAAATATTACAAATCTACCATTATGGACTCAGACTCAGCTTTCCAGAAATGAAAAGTAAGACTTCCAATGGTATTTTCCTCCTTTTCTTGCATGTTTTTTTGAAATAAAATATAACCATAAATATAAAGGGAACCAAACAAATAAAAGAAAACGAGTCTTACCCTCTCCCGCCGGTGGATACCCACTTACCGGCGATAAGCCTCACATAGTGAGCTGGTAGAAAAGGGAACATCTTTGGTCTCGGTTCATAAAGGGTTTAATAATATTTTTTTAGGTTCAGTTTTTTTAGATCTAGGAAAAAGGGTTTTTTTAAATCCAAGGTTAGGGTTGAGTTTTGGTTTAAGAGTGGGTCGTTTTGGGGAGGTTTGAGCCCTTGCTAGCGGCGACCCCTGGCCGAATTCTGGAAATAGGGGAGGCTTTGGAGGTTTTGATTCAAAAGCTGGAGAGAAAAGGGGTATGGCATTATAGGTTTTAAAAAATGAGTAAAGGCTGAAAATGGTTCAGATAAGGTTGATCTATAGATGTTTTGGTTTTTTAAAATGGTTAAATTAGAGTTTAGTCCCTCCATGTTTCTCCCTTTTTTTGTTTTGGGCGTGCCGCATGGGTTATTTACACCCTCAGTCCCCCGTGTTTTTTTATTTCTTTTAAATTAGTCCCTAAATCTCATGAAATTAGATTTAAATGGAAAAATTGCGCATTTAGTCATTCTGTGTTTCTGTTTTTACACTTCGAGCTTGCCCCTTGGTTTTTTTCTATCTCCGGTCCCTGTCGGTTCATTTTGGTTTACAAATAAGCCCTAAATTGTGTTTTTCCTTATTTTGTTTCGAGCTTTCTGGTTTTGTTTTCATTCCATTCCAGCCCCTTTTATACGTCAAATAATTATGGTTATTTGTTTATTATTAGGTTTTGTGATATGTTCATTTTGCTCTCCATGTTTTTAACTATGTCCTTACGTCATATTTATCTATGTTTTTATGTAATATATATTTTATCATGTGTTTATGTTTCAACTTATTTGTTCATGTGTATACAAGTTTGTTTAGATGTTATGTTTTAGTTTAGTTTGTACATCATGTTTATATAGATCTTCATGTTTTTTATATATTTTGGTTGGCATATATGTATATTTATTTATGTTTTCATAACATGTGTATTACCATGTTAATTCATCATTTAGTTTGTTTATTCATGTTGTATATATGTCTTATTAATTGAGCATGTTTAGTTTAATTATTTATCATGTGTATATGTGTTCTAGTAAGGTATGTTTTTGTTTTGCATTTTAGGTTATATGTCAAAAATGGGTGATATTTGTTACATATTAATGTCATGTTTTATTTTATTTTAAGTTGTGTTATATGTTAAGTATTAGTTTTTTTAGCATGTTGCTTAGATTTGATTAGTTTAATATCATATTATATGTATGTCACGCATTTAGTGCATTTGTGTTTTTATGTGTTCAAGCATTTTGCAATTAATTTGTTTAATTTTTTGAAGCATATTTTTTTTCTTTTTTTCCATGTTTATGTGTATATGTTTTATGTATGTTTAGTCGTGATTCTTGTACATGTCATTTTATATCTATGTTCATGCATTTTGTTTAATATTATGATGTTCGTGTTTTTGTTTTAGCATTATGTCAATGTGTATGTTTTTTTTATTTAAGATTGCATAACGGTATATTATTTGTCAATGCGGAGCCCTTGTATTCGAGCGTAAACGTGGCCAGTATCAAGCGTAGTGATGGTAATCTATCAGTTTACTCTCGAATAACAGGGCCTTCAAAATTTACTCGCACTTATAACCGAGTTTTAATTTAATCGTCACCCTAATCTGAAAAGTTCAATATTAATAAAGCGGTAATTGTTAAAGTACCAATTTTGGGCGGTGTGGGGGTGCTAATCCTTCCCCATCCGTAACCGACTCCCGAACCCAATAGTTTTAAAAATCTCTGGTTTTATGGTGTCTGGCCTACCTTAGTGGCCGGTGGCAAATCCATTTTTTTTAAAACACGATTTTTCTAAGATCTCACGGAAGACATATTTTAAATACCTGAAATACCCCCAAATACCCTTAAAACAGTTTTTTAGCAAAATCACCCACTTGTAGAAGGAATTTTGCTATAGATGGCAACTCTGCTGGGGACCATTTTTTGTTTTTCAAAAAATAAAGAGAGTCAAGCTTTTTAAATAATTACCGCTTTATTAATATCGGAAGTTTCAGATTAAAGTGACTATTAAATTAACATTCGTTTGTAATTGCGCGTTTATTTTAATGCATTTAAAATTTGGCATATAAACCCGTCATTTTTAAGTGGGGGGAAAATGCTAGTGCTTTCGTGAGGATATCGTTCCTCCATATGGGCCTAGAAAAGTACTTTCGGGGCTCGAGTACCTTATGCTTTCGTGAGGATATCGTTCCTTCGTAGGGGCATAAGCGAATGGGTCCCCCTGAATTGAACTCGGTTGAAAGGTGCCTATAATGGGTGATGATCGGGGGCCTTGCTACCCTTAGTAGAGGACAACAAGGACAATTCGGGTACCTCCTAGCACCAACATTGTATATGGAGAACATAAAGAACCCACCTTTTTATAGCCATGCAGATAACCTAGGTATTTTAGACGATATGTAAATAGGGTTGTTTTGCTTGTTTGTCGTATTTAATTTACCCTTTATTTTTGTATTTATTGATTTTAACTGGTACTGACTTGTTTTCTTTTTTGTTTTTGTTTTTGCATATATTATCACATTCGCATTAAATAGGGTATTGATTCCCGAGTGGTTTCTCCCACATAGAGATTGTTCATGATGGACAAGGGTTCTTTGACTAGACGATAGAGGGTTCAGTTCTAGCGTTCCATCCCGAGGCTAGATCGGGGACAGTAGAAGAAGGTTTGTTCAGAAACTTTAGGTTAGATTGCAAGCAGTGTCAATTCTGGTAGCGAGCGAGGTGGAATACAAGAACTAAAGAAGCAAATGGCCGAGGTGATGAACCAGATAAATGCTATGATGAAAGGTATGCAACCTGTCGGACTTATAGAATAATCGATCAAGGATCAGAATGCAGAACAAAATGGTCATATTGTTAAGATAGACTACACTGTTAAATACGACAAATTAAATCCTTTTGCAATTAATCTCAAGAAACAGACACGTGGCATATATGGGGCAGATACCCAGGAAACATAGGCAAGACTAGGAGATGCCCGAGAATCAAATGACGGAAAGAGGCATTGTCCTATACCTATGAGATACACTGAGCTGCTTCCGTTGCTCATTGAAAGGAATCTTATCGTACTGGTGAAGTCTGTACCAAAGAGACCTCCTTATCCGAAGGGTTACAACAGTCGTATCTTGTCCACCTACCATATAGGGGGTTCGGGTCATCACACTGAGAACTGCGGAGCCCTGAAGAATAGAGTTCAAGATCTTATCAGGATGGGAGTTTTGGGTTTCGAAGACGGACAACCCCAATTTTACAGTGAGCCAGCCATTGCCGGAGGGGCGAAGTCGAAGAAGGGTCAACACCCAATTCAAGGTTCGGGTAACACAGAAGCGGGTCACTCAAGTGAGACAAATTCATGAGTCGAAAGTAAAAACATCTCAGATGATGAACTTGCATTCGAGTACGGCCAGCTCGAGCAGGAGAGGTATGATCTGAGTAAAAAACTGAATAGTATACAAGACGAGTACCAGAAGTTGCACTTTGAATTCAAGAATGCCGGTATGGGTGTCACCTTTGAAGAATGGATTAATGGCATGATTTAGCTAAAGGACGATTTAGAACGTTGGAAGTAGAAATGCAATACTAGTAAAAATAAAGCCATGTCATTGTCAAAGAAGCTGAGAGCCAACGCGACATCCTCCAAAATGAGTTGGAAAGCAGTCTGGCCATGGACGAGATCATGAAATAAAGTATGCAACAAAAAGGGGAGGAATCTCAATCCCTTCAAATGGAAAACACAACACTCAAAGAACAGATAGAAAGGCTCAAGGCTTATTTACATACCAATGAGATTCGAGCTGAAGCGTACAAGCGGGCCGGAATGAAAGTTTCAAAGAAGTAACTATCAAGCTATAAAAGGCCGAGTAGAAAATACATGAAAAAGACCAAGACATGAATATTATTATGACTCAAGCGCGATAAGTGGCCCAACAGGTAGTAGATTTAGTTGACGCAGCAACGCTGATAAGCCAGAATATGGATCCAGCGTTGGACCGCGAAGGAAAGTTGATGAGACTATTGAATGAGGTCAAGAAATTAGGAGCTAGAGCTCACCGCTATCTGTAAAACTCATATTACTGGATGTAATGAAAGCTTTTGGTCTTAATCAAAGATGTTCTATAAGGACAAATCACTTGCGAAATCAATACCTTATTGCACTCATGCATTACATTCTCATCACATTGCAATGTTTAATGATTTTAACATTGCATGGCACTTCATCATTTAATTTTTAGGGTTCGATGGCAGAACTAGTAAAGAAAATGAAACGAACTAAGGAGTTGAGACTTGACCTACTAGAAGAATGAATCGAGAAAGAGCTAAAGAAGAATGAAAAAATAGATGCTTTCAATACGAGGGAACTCTGTCTAGTCCCGAATTTGGCCATTCATCTGGATTTCAAGATTCTCAGATTTGTGTTGTATGACTGAACTAGCTGCTCGAAGGTTCACTTGACCATGTTTTGCAAAAAAATGGAGGGAAACATGAAGAATGAAGAGTTGTTGATCCATTACTTCCACAATAGCCTGACAGGACCTGCAGTAGTGTGGTATAACCGTTTGAGAAGAAACCAAGTTCGGTCATGGGGTGACCTTGCTAATGCCTTCTTGAGTTAGTACATATATGCTTTAGACCTAGCGCCTTATCGTCAGTTTCTTCAGAATGAGAAAATGAGACCAAATGAAGGCTTCAGGTAATATGCACTAAGGTGGCGATGTTCGGCAACCCAAGTCTAGCCTTCCATAGCAGAAGAAGAGTTGACTCCCCTGTTCCATGCAACTCTTCCATCTTCTTTATTTGATATGATGTTGGAGAGATCAAGAAGTATATTCGAGGATTTTATGATGATCAAAGAGAGGATAGAATATGCGATCCAAGAAGGAATATTAGGGTCTAAGTCTGAAGACCAAATTAAAGAGAAGGCAGATGAAGACAAAGAAGTAAATAAGTGTCACCTCCAAGGTTCTCGGGGCCGTAAAATAAGAAGACGAAATGACACTTCAGGGTCATCAAGGAAAATTCCTCGGACGAGTGCAAATTTGGAAGCGTTTGGAGTATCCATCTCAGACATATGGCCTCATTTGGTAGAAGGTCGCTATCTTGCTCCCAGACCAATGAAGATTACACCTGATCCATCTGCCCATAGCTTCGACTCGAGTAGCATATGTGAATTCCATATGGGGTCACATGGCATCCCACCAGAAAGTGTAGACCTTTACTGGAGGAGATCAATAAGCTGATCAATAATGGACCTTGACACAAGAACTGATCCAGCCGTGGAGAACCAAGGATGAGGGGTAACTTCACATAGTGCTAAAGAAACCAGAGATGTCTCTGCATTAGAAGACTTTCTTGAAGTAATACAAGGGACCAACTTTATTATCTGTGGCCCACATGTGGTGAAGACCTTTTGTGAAGGGGCATGGCTCATGTTTGTTGGTTTTCATTCCAATGAAGAACCCATTTCGCTTAACATACAATGTTCTTGAAAGCACATAGATGTGTATCTTTTCTCGTCGTTGCAGGTCACTATATATCAATTGCAAGATGTGACAATAGTTGGATGTTGTGATAACGATGAGCTATGATCTCCCCAACAGACTCTGGCCAGCAAAGCAAGACTACTACTCTTTCGAGGACATTCAAGGACGAAAAAGCTCCAAATGTTAACCATATAGAGTTGCTTGAAATTGAAACTCTAAGCGTAATCTTCTAGGCACTAAAGAGTTAACAATCAAAACAGGACACATATGGGTGTAATAAAAGAAAATGACAATATTAGGTGGATTAAATAAAAAGCACTTCTATGTTCGAAGCCTGGTAATAGACTTTTTCGGATAAGAGTGTAGAAATTTTGGGGCACTCTGCTGAAGCAATAATGTTGCAATACACCATAACTTCATGAGTGATGGTAATATTTTCAAATCGTGGCTATGCCGAGCAACTTGGGGTAATGTTGTTTGCTCCATCGTTGTCTTCAAAACAAAGGACTGTGATGAGTTGATTTCCACAAAAATAATGATAAAATGCATAAAAATAAAAACCAAGAAGAAAAGGAAAAAAGAAAAAGAAAGAAAAAAAAGAAAAAAAGAAGAAAAAAATAAATGAAAAGAAAAAGGAAGAAAAAAAAGAAAGAAAAAAATAAGAAGAACAAAATAAAAATAGTATAAGTATAATTAGAAACACACACTAGAACTTTATTCTTAGAATGATATTTCTGCACTCGAGTGGTCAAACAAGTTCGCCCTTTTTAGGGAAGAGTAAATAATTAGAATTGAGAAAGAGTAGTATTCTGCAATAATGCGATAATCATGAGGATGAATCGAGTCATCTGGAAGACTTCACAGCCTTGAATCACCAAAACATTCAAAATCCTTCTGGACTCAAGCTATGCTTGAAATGATCACCGAATGGTTGAATCTAAGACGCTCTTACACTTGATATCCAAAGTTCCTATTCTGTTGATTTCAAGATCATGTATGTTAGTCTAAATGACACTCTTCAATGGAATGCCAATAAAAAAATTGTTAATTTAAAGCAACAAAGATTTCCATATATTGCTTCAGAGATAAGATCCAGAACACAAGGTCGCAGGTATTATTGGGCACCTAACTAGAGAAACGACCCCCCAATGTATAAGATGAAGATGATGACAATAATTTATGTCAAACAGCTCAATAGCAAGAAACGGGTTCCAGCTATGATGCCTTGGTTGGTTCAAGGAAATGAAGAATATATTGGGACGAGATTGAGGTCGCAAAATACGTTGGAAGGTAAGGGATAAATGTTGATTCTCCAAAGAGTTAGAGCATAGGGATCGAGAGATGGTTCTCGTCCAGAAGCAGTACAAAGATTGAATGTAGAAATTAAGTTCAGAACATAGAAGCATTTTGCTCACCCCGATGATGAAACTGATAAATACTGCGAATGTGGGTCAAAGAATTGGAAGACAACTGAGCTCATGATTGAGTGGGGCAATGCAGAATATGAAGAATGGTAAAAATCCCTACACAAGAATGATATAGAGATGAGGGGGAGCTTATTTGTGAAATAGTAGAATCCTAAAGAAGAAAGACACTTGCTTGTGCAAGAGAACAAGAGCGGGTATTCAATTGATAAAGGAAAGATTGATGAAAATAAAGATCAAAACTGAGCATATTGCAAAAAGAAAGGAAATAAAAAATCCAAAAAATGACTTTTTAGGGCATAGGATTTTCAAAAAACATATTTAAAAGAGAAGAAATAGAGTAAAGAAGAAAAAAAAGAAAAAGAAAGAGAAAAGAAAAAATGGAAAAAAAGGAGAAAAAATAAAAAAAAGAAGGGAAAAAAGAAGAAAAAAGAGAAGAAGGAGAAGAAGAAGAAGAAGAAGAATAAAAAGAAAGCATTACATTGCATGCATCATATAGATAGAGGTATGTTGATTATTTGCTTGTTTTAGACAAGTATTTGAAGAATTGTCAAAAAGTTTAAAGAAGTAGATATCATTAAATGAAGAAAGTTCGGCAGCCATAGTAGTGTGAGGCCAGATGACGGTAGCCAAAGTAGCGTAAAGCTGGATATTAAGTCCTTTAGGCATGAAGATAAGACCTTCGGGCCACCAATAAATCTTTCGAGCATGGTGATAATTCCTTCGGGCCATCAATAAGTCCTTCGGATATGATACGACAACCATAGTAGCATAAGGCCAGATGTCGGTAGCCATAGTAGCATGAGCCAGATGATGGTAGCCATAGTATCGTAAAGCTAGATATTAAGTTATTCGGGCCATCAGTAAGGCCTTCGGGCATGATGATAAGACCTTCAGGCCACCAGTAAGTCTTTCGAGCATGGTGATAAGTCCTTCGGGCCATCAATAAGTCCTTCGGGCATGATGCGGCAGCCATAGTAGCGTGAGGCCAGATACCGGCAGCCATAGTAGCATGAGGCCATATGACGGTAGCCATAGTAGCGTGAAGCCAGATATTAAGTCCCTCAAGCCATTAGTAAAACCTTCGGGCATGATGATAAGACATTCGGGCCACCAATAAGTCTTTCGAGCATGGTGATAAGTCCTTCGGGCATGATGCGGCAGCCATAGTAGCGTGAGGTCAGATGACGGCAGCTATAATAACGTGAGGCCAGGTGACGGTAGCCATAGTAGCGTAAAGCCAGTTATTAAGTCCTTCATACCACCAATAAGTCTTTTGGGCGTGTTGATAAGTCCTTCAGGCCATCGGTAAGTCCTTCGAGCATGGTGACATGACCTTCGGGCCGTCAATAAGACCTTCGGGCATGATGTCAAGCTTTTCTTTTGGATGTTGAGGTGAGTATGAATCGGAGCATTGAAGAGATTAAAGCTTGAAGAGTTAGCTGAAGAAGAGCGGAAAGTTCCAGAAGAACCCGTGTTTACAAGGCCAAGGACGGGAAAATAGGACAAAAATGAGTACTTTTTGGTCTTTACTTTGTTCTCGTTTAACAAGAACAAGCAAAGAGGGGCATCTGTAATCACTCATTTTGTCTGGCTATGTATAATATTATTAGTATTAATATAAGTGTTTTATACGTACTAAATGTGCATGTGTTAATGTATATTGTATTTATGTTATTATTCTTAATATGAGTATGTTTTATACACTTATATGAATATGAATTATATGCGTTTGCATGTGTATTTATGTGTGTGTGCTTGCATATGTAAGTATATATGAATATATGTATGTGTGAATGTATAACTATTATATGTGATATTGTTATCATTAACATTACATGTGTATGTCATTTGTATATAATATAATACGTATGTAGGGATATGTATGCATGTATTATTATCCTATTATTATTATGTGTGTACGCGTTTATATATGTATATGTGTATGCAAGCTAGTATGTATTATTATTATATATTAATAATATGTATATAAACAGATTATAATTTAAAACCCAAATTATTTATTAAAGTGTCCAAGTCCATTATACATTACAAACCCAACAAAAATTAATTATAGCCGATCTAACCGACCCAAACCTAATAACCCTAAAACCCTAATTCATATCTGATACAAAAGCAAAAAACCTTATTTCTTCTATTTTTGTGTGTAACCCAATCTGGGCCGTTGGATTAAATTTTGATACAACGGTCCAGATCAAAGATGGTGCCCCTTCAGTCTCCACGTGTGATACACGCGCCAACCGTCTGCATTCTCACTCCCGCGTGCAATGCACGCGCGAGACTGTTCAGCCACTCCACGCCACGCGTCACGATTCGAGGCTGCCACATCACCTCACCAGAAGCAATCTAAGCCGCTCATCGATAAAGTAACCCCAACTGTTGGATCAAATCTAATCCAATGGCCAAGATTAAATTTGGCCGAGAAACTTCTTATCTTCACTGCCACGTGGTTGCATCACCGCTCTGCCCGCTATCGCCGTACACTTCCCCTCACTGGCCGTAACGTCCGAACAAGCCAAAAACACAGAGAAATGAAGGAAGTCAGATCCACAACAAATACATTTAATGAGATCTATTCTTGTAAGCAAAAAAAATCATAAAGATAGAGCATATAAACTAATGTAATCTACCATTATGAACTCAGACTCAGCTTTCTAGTAATAAAAAGCAAGACTTTTAGTGGTATTTTCCTCCTTATTTTCTTGCATGTTTTTTTAAATAAAAAATAACCATAAATATAAGGGAACCAAACAAATAAAAGAAAACGAGTCTTACCCTCTCCCGCCGGTGGATCCCTTCTTACCGTTGATAAGCCTCACATGGTGAGCCGGTAGAAGAGGGAACATCTTTGGTCTTGGTTCATAAAGGGTTTAAAAAATGTTTTTTTAGGTTCAGTTTTTTTAGATCTAGGAAAAAAGGGTTTTTTTATAAATCCAAGGTTAGGGTTGAGTTTTGGTTGAAGAGTGGTTCATTTTGGAGTGGTTTGAACCCTTACTGGCGTCGACTGGCAGCAGCCGATGGTGACCCATGGCTGGATTCTAGAAATAGGGGAGGCTTGGGAGGTTTTGATTCAAAAGCTGGAGAGAAAAGGGGTATGGTATTATAGGTTTAAAAAAATGAGTAAATGATGAAAATGGTTTAGATAGGGTTGATTTATAGATGTTTTGGTTTTTTAAAATGGTTAAATTAGAGTATACTCCCTCTGTGTTTCTCCCTTTTTTGTTTTGGGCGTGCCGTATGGGTTATTTACACCCTCGGTCCCCCATGTTTTTTTGATCAGTCCTTAAATCTCATGAAATCAGATTTAAATGGAAAAATTGCGCATTTAGTCATTCCGAGTTTTTATTTTTTACACTTCGAGCTTGCCCCTTGGTTTTTTCCATCTACGGTCCCCGTAGGTTCATTTCAGTTTACAATTAAGCCCTAAATTGTGTTTTTCTTCATTTTGTTTTCAGCTTTTTGGTTTTGTTTTCATTCCATTTTAGTCCCTTTTTTATGTCAAATAATTATGGTTATTTGTTTATTATTAGGTTTTGTGGTATGTTCATTTTGCTCTCCATGTTTTTATCTATGTCCTTGCGTCATATTTATTTATGTTTTTATGTAATATATATTTTATCATGTGTTTATTTTCAACTTATTTGTTCATGTGTACACATGTTTGTTTAGATATTATGTTTTAGTTTAGTTTGTACAACATGTTTACATAGATATTCATGTTTTTTATATATTTTGGTTGGCATATATGTATATTTATTTTTGTTTTCATAACATGTGTATTACCATGTTAATTCATCATTTAGTTTGTTTATTCATGTTGTATATATATGTCTTATTAATTGAGCATGTTTAGTTTAATTATTTATCATGTGTATATGTGTTATAGTATGGTATGTTTTTGTTTTTCATTTTAGGTTATATGTCAAAAATGGGTGATATTTGTTACATATCAATGTCATGTTTTATTTTATTTTAATTTGTGTTATATGTTAAGTATTAGTTTTTTTAGCATGTTGCTTAGATTTAATTAGTTTAATATCATATTATATGTATGTCACATTTAGTGCATTTGTGTTTTTTACGTGTTCAAGCATTTTGTAATTAATTTGTTTAATTTTTTGAAGCATGTTTTTTTTTTCTTTTTTACCATGTTTATGTGTATATTTTTATGTATGTTTAGTCTTGATTCTTGTACATGTCATTTATATCTATGTTCATGCATTTTGTTTAATATTATGATGTTCATGTTTTTGTTTTAGTATTATGTCAATGTGTATGTTTTTTATTTAAGATTGCATAACGGTATATTATTTGTCAATGCGGTGCGCTTGTATTCGAGCGTAAACGTGGCTAGTATCAAGCGCAGTGATGGTGGTCTATTAGTTTACTCTCGAATAATAGGGCCTTTAAAATTTACTCGCACTTATAACCGAGTTTTAATTTAATCGTCGCCCTAATCCGCAGAGTTCAATATTAATAAAGCGGTAATTATTAAAGTACCAATTTTGGGCGGTGTGAGGGTGCTAATCCTTCCCCATTCGTAACCGACTCCCGAACCTAATAGTTTTAAAAATCTCTGGTTTTATGGTGTCCAGACTACCTTAGTGGCCGGTGGCGACTCCATTTTTTATAAAACACAGTTTTTCTAAGATCTCACAGAAGACATATTTCAAATACCAAAAATACCCTTAAAACAATTTTTAGCGAAAACATCCACTCATATAAGGGATATCGCTACAAAACCATCGATAATATCCTGTCAACCCCAAAAAACTGCGAACCTCTGAAATAGATTTTAGTGGCTTCCAATTCACAATGGCCTCGACCTTCTGTGGATCCACGCGAATACCCTCGACCGAAACAATATGACCAAGGAAAACCACTTGCTTGATCCAAAACTCAAATTTACTTAACTTCGCATAATGTTTGTTGTCCATCAGAACTTGCAACACCATTTGGAGATGTCGATCGTGATCTTCCTCGGTCTGTGAGTACACAAGAATGTCACTGATGAATACTACCACGAATTAGTCCAAGAATTCATGGAACACCCTATTCATTATATCCATGAACGTTGCTGGTGCATTTGTCAAACCAAACGGTATCACTAGGAACTCATAAAGCCCATAGCGTGTACGGAAAGCTGTCTTCGGCATATCCTTATCTTTCACCTTCAACTAATACTACACCAATAGTAGATCAATCTTGGAAAACATGGTAGCACCTCGAAACTATTCAAACAAATCCTTAATCTTGGGCAAAGAATACTTGTTCTTGATCGTTAACTTGTTCAGTTGCCGATAATCTATGCACACTCTCATCGTGCTATCCTTCTTTTTCACAAACAACACCAGTGCACCCCATAGTGATACACTTGGATGAATGAACTCAAGATCCAAAAACTCTTGAAATTGCGTCTTCAACTCCTTCAACTTCTTCGGTGCCATGCGATACGGAGCAATAGACACTAGAGCCGTATCCTAGTACATCTCTATGCAAAACTCAACCTCCCTATTCGGCGGAAAACCAGGCAATTCTTTCGAAAACACTCCTGGAAAGTCACAAACTGTGTGAATATCTTGGGCTCACGCTTACTTCATATTCAGGTTCATAACATAGGCTAGGCATACTTGACCCTCACATTCCAACAACATCCGCGCTTCCAGCTTTGAAACCACATTTGGCATGAACTTGACATTCTCACCCACAACTACAACTGTGTAATCCTCAATAACTTTTAAAGAAACTCGTTTAGCCTCAAAATCCACTATAGCCTTGTGTTGAGACAACCAATCCATACCCAGAATCGCGTCAAAACTGTGAAACGGTAACTCCATCAGGCTGGCCTCAAACACATGCCCTTGAACCATCAAGGGAAAACTCCTCCTAGCCACAACCATCTCACTGAAAGAACTGGTTATGTAACACCCCAAAAACCTCAATTGTATTGAAATGAACTTCAATTAAGTTTAATTATTGATCTTGGACCTTTTTGAATGAATAAAAAACTATTTAGTGACTCAATTGTAAAAATTGAAAGTTTAGGGGTAAAAGTGCAAACTTCAAAAAGTTGAGGGACAACCCTCATAATTATACCAATTAAAGGAGTGAGTCACCTCTTTTGCCTAGCCTAATTCACACATGAAGATGATGGATTTATGTCATAAAAGATGACAACATTTTTTGGAAAATAAACAAAATCAATAAAATAATTTCCTAAAAGTTTCCCAAAGCTAGGAAATCATCCGATTGGTGTTTGGGAGGCAACCATTAAAGAGGGTCATTTCACTATAGAAAAAATAAAGGAAGAAAGGGAAAAACATTATCTTTGCTAAACCGAGACTTAGATTTCATATTTCTTCTAACTTTCCACCAAAGCTAAGCAAGCACCACCACCATTTCCATCTTCTTCACCAAGCTCAAGCAAGCACCTCCCTTAGTTACTCAAGCTTTCTTTGATTCCTCTACATCAAATTAAAGCTCTTGGATTGGTGAGTTTAATTCCCCAAACAATTTATTGATTCCATGGATCCTTGAAGTTTAATTTCAAGATTAAAGTCTTGAAAGTCAAGGTTATACCCAAGTGTTTGAAGCTTGATTCCATGGAAATATTTTTGCCTACAAGCTTTACTAAGCTTAAATATCGATTTTAAATCAATAGTTCGATTCTAACTATTTCCCCTAATTTATGCCTAGCTCAAGTGTTGGAGGAAGGGCCATCATCTCCATCGAAGGCTAAGTGCAAGGGGATTGTCATCCAAGAGCCGTAGTAGCTTCAAATTTTGAAGTAAGTGTAGGATTAGGCTAGGCGCCTTTCCCAGTTTCATTTTCATTGAATATGATATAGCTAACATTGTACTTAAGGTTACTGCATCGAACCCTTTTGAAGATGGGGCATTAGTAAGCTTCGGTAAGCTTCGTTATTGAATTATTGAAACATTGAATATTGAATATTGTCATTGAATCATTGAGCATCAAATATTGTCATTAAAACATGGAATATTGGCATAGCATAGCATTGGAAAGATTATTGTTATTGTCGTTGATCATTGTACATTGATTTTTGAAATATTGCTACTGATATTGTTATCTGACTCACCAGATCATTGAAATGGACCTAAGGGTCAATTTATTGTTATTGGATCATTGAACTTATTGATTTGATAATATATGAATATTGGCTCAAATTAACGGACCTTGGATTCGAGTGGACATTGGATACAATTGGCATGTCATAGGACTTAAGAGCTCATTGGTACAGGTGGACTACGGTCATTGGGCTACGGCCTTTATATTGGCGAGGCGGAAGGACTAGATCTTTCAAATGGCTTGGAGGACTAGATCTTTATTGACTTAGCGAGGAGTAGGAATCCGTGTATCCACTCTCTTGAATTGATCCAAGGGTTAATATTGAACTAAAGAATTATTGATGTTGAATATTGACAAATAATCATTAACTATCATTGCATTGTCATCGATCATAGATATTGAACATTGATACATTGAAATTGGACATTGATGCATTGCTATTGAACATTGACATATTGCCATTGGATTATTGATGAAACATGCATTTGAATGCATATTGATTATTGACATTGTTGATGGCTACCTCACTAGGCAAAGTATGCCTAATGCATTCACCTTCATGCATTTTCAGGTTAAGTAAGGTTGGGTTGGAGATCAGACAAGCTTTTGAAGGGTTTTTGGCAAGTCACCAAAGGTTAATGTAATGTATATCTATCCTACGTTCTCCTAGAATGGTGTCATAATGGTTGTATAAACCCATTTTTGCCTTTTTATGCATGTAAGATATATGTGTTGGTAGTATGTTCAAAATGCTTATAATGGACTTTTGTTAATGGCTAAAAAGAGGACGAAATATGCATATTGGGCTAAAAACTGGAAAACTAGGTAAATGGATTCAAAATGCTTTGAGATTTTGCATGCTATTAGAAATGGCTATTACTATCTCAATGGTAAAATTTCATTACATTTGGACTTCATTTGAGAGGTTAAAATTGATTAAAACCAGATAAAATCTGTCATTACATACCAGGGCGTACCAATACGGTTAATGGCGTATCAGTATGATCTCGCATATTTGGACTAAGTAAACATTGGTCAAAGTGGCGTACTATTACTGTATAGTGTGTATCGGTACAGATTTTGGTAGTGGCGGATGTAAAGAGATGTTAGGGTGGGCACGTGCCCACCCTGAAAATTTGAATTTCCTTTATTAGTTATCCATTTTATTAAGTGTGTCCACACTGAAAATACAAATTTCCTAAATTTGTTATCCATTTTATTGAGTGTATCCACCTAAAATTTTATTTGTACCTACCTACACACAAAAACTTTTATGTCATTAATATTTAATATATGTGCCCACCCTCAAAAAAATTTATGGACCCGTCACTGGATTTTGGTCACTAGAATTCACTGTAGCAACGTACCGATACAGTTAGGGAGTATATCGGTATGATATATAGAACCTGAATAATTATGGAATTGTTGGTTACGCGTATCGAAACTCAATAACGGCACGGGCTTAACCGTTTTAACGGTTATAGGGGGCATACCGAAACAGCATAGTCCGTACCAATATAGTAAAATGTTACTGGAATCCTTTAATACTGAGAATAAGCTTATCGTAAAATTATATTTTAGGACTAATAATTGATAACCCCCTTTGTCCATAACTAAATTAACGAACTTTGTTAAGCCGTACCAATCCCATAAGACCCTACCATGACGTTATTAGTTAATTCTATTAAATGTGATTAAAATGAATTCTTAGACTTTTACAGATTGGTCCCGTAATAATGAAAGACTAAATTGGATAGGTAAATGATCTCTGAATACACTGAAACTTTACAGGATTACTTTTTATAGGTTTAATTTCAAGTTGGTAAAAAGAATTTTCGTTAAAGAATCGATAATTTTTAAAAATTACATTTTAGTCCCTAACGATTGTATAAGTTTAAAATTGGTCCATAAACTGGTAAGACTAATTATGTACCAATCCTGAGACCCTACCATGACGTTATTATGCCACATGAAACACTAAACCTTAAATGTTTCATAAAATAATGGACCATTGAACCTTATATATATCCATTGTATCAAACTCATTAAATAACCCTTGTGTTGTAGCCCCTCGTGCTATCAACGCTCATTTCTGACTTCAGAAACATCGTTGTCTAGTAGCTGAACTCCAGGTTCAGTCTACTATCGTATCGAGAATTAAAGCTTTGCAGGATCAAGATCCTCAATTGCATTCCCTTGTTTCCAAACTGCATTACGTAAATGAATCTGACTTCAAAATTAATTTTGAAGGTCTTTTATGATATCGTGATCGGGTCTGTGTACCCAACGATGAATCCCTTTGTACTGACATTTTAAGGGAACCTCATTCAAGCTCTTTCTCTGTACACCCGGGTTCTGTAAAGATGTACAAGGATCTTTGAGAACTTTATTAGTGCTAGGCATGAAACAAGAAATAGTTGATTTCATGTCTAGGTGCCTTACATGCGAGGATGTCAAGGCTCAGCATCGTGTTCCTACTGGCTTATTGTAACCTATTGATTTACCGCAGTGGAAGTGGGAGAAAATCACCATGGACATTTTCAGTGGCTTGCCTTTAACTCCCACCAAACATGATGCTATATGGGTCATTGTAGACCGTTTCACCAAGTCTGCACACTTCTTACCGGTTAGAATGGACTACGGTCTTCCAAAGCTAGCTAACTTGTACATCAAGGAAGTTGTGAGACTTCATGGAGTACCAAAGTCTATTATCTCCGATCAAGACCCCGTTTTGCTTCTCGATTCTGGAAATCATTGCAGGGTGCTATGGGTACCATAGTTAACCTTAGTATTGCGTTTCACCCTCAGTCTAACAGCCAGTCAGAAAGTGTAATCTAGGTAAATATAAAAAATTCCTTCCATTGAACCATCGAAAACAAGTATTGTTATTGAAATCCTCCATTGCAGATTCTAGAAGACATGCTTTGAGCATGAATCAACGAATTTGGTGGATCTTGGGAGAAATCCCTAACTTTTATCGAGTTTGCCTACAACAATAGTTATCAAGCTTCCATCGAAATGGCACCTTATGAGGCGTTGTATGGCAGACGTTATAGAACTCCTCTATTTTGGTCTGAACTCTGCAAAGGCAAGATATTGGGAAATCAAGAACGGGTAACCATTATCCATGATCGCTTGAAGGCAGCCTTTAACCGACAAAAGGCCTATGCTAACCTTAAACGAAGGGATATCCAATATGAGATCGGAGAAAAAGGCTTCCTCAAAGTATCACCGTGGAAGAAGATTCTGAGGTGTGGCAAGAAGGGAAATATGAGTCCCCGATTCATTGGACCCTTTAAAGTTATTGAAAAAGTTGGCCCGGTTGCATACCGTTTGGCATTGCCCTAAGAATTGAGTAGAATTCATGATGTCTTCCACGTGTCCATGCTTTGCAAATACGATCCGTTCCTTCACATATCATTGAACTAAAATCTATGCAAATCCAACCGAATTTGACCTACGAGGAAGAACCGGTTCAGATTCTTGCAAGAGAAGTCAAAAGGCTTCACAATAAATCTGTGCCTTTAGTCAAAGTGCTCTGGAGGAGCCATTCAGTGGAAGAAGCCACTTAGGAACCATAAGAGACAATGAAAAACTAGTACCCTCATCTCTTTGGTTCAGATGAAAATTCAAGAAAAAAAATTTCGTAAGGAGGGACAGTTGTAACACCCCAAAAATCGGTCTAGTCGAAATTAGGTTTCGGTGATCGGGAATTTTGTATCAAAGTGGTACAATCTCTGTAATGATTCCAACTTTGTACTCAATTGTATTGAAATGTACTATAGTTTAGTTTAATTATTTATCTTAGACATTTTTGAAAGAATCAAAAATCATTTAGTGACTAAATTGTAAAAATTGAATGTTCGGGGGTAAAAGTGCAAACTTCAGAAAGTTGAGGGACCACCCTCGTAATTATACCAATTAGAGGTGTGAGTCACCTCCTTGCTTGGATAATTTCACGTGAAGATGATGGGCTATTGTCATAAAAGATGACAACGTGAATTGGAACTTGATTAGGAAATTATTTTATTGTTTACTAAGGTTTCCTACCAAGCTAGGAAACCATTTGATTAGTTGCTTGGGAGGCAACCATCAATCAAGGTAAACTACACGGCTATTAAGGGAAAAGGGTGAAAGGAAGAAAGTGTAAAAGTGATAGGAGTTAACCGAGACTATAATCCTCCATCTTTCTTCAAACTTTCCACAAAAGCTAATCAAGCACCACCATTTCCACCTTTTTCACCAAACTCAAGCAAGCACCTCACTTAGTTCCTTAAGCTTCCTTTGATCTCTCTACATCAAATTAAAGTTCTTGGATTGGTGAGCAAAACCACTCAAATGGATCCTTGAAGTTTAATATCAATATTAAAGCCTTGAAAGCCAAGGCTATACACATGTGTTGAAAGCTTTAATCCATGGAAATAATATTGTCTCCAAGCTTAAATAAGCTTAAATGTCGAGTTTGAATCAATAGTTTCGATTCCAACTATTTCTCCTAACTTATGCCTAGCTCAAGTGTTGGAGGAAGGGCCATCATCTCCAATGAAGGCCAAGTGCAACGGGATTGTCACCCGAGAACTATAGTAGCTTCAGATTTTGAGGTGAGTGTAGTCGGAGTCTCGAGATTAGGCTAGGTGCCATTCACGATTTCATTTTCATTGAATATGATATAGGTAACATTGGATTTAAGGTCATTGCATCGAACCCTTTTAAATGGGGTATTAGTAAGCTTCCTTATTGAATTATTAAAACACTGAATATTGAATATTGTTATTGAATCATTGAGCATCGAATATTGTCATTAAAACATGGATTATTGAATATTGACATAGCATTGGAAAGATTATTGTTATTGTCATTAATCATTGGACATTGATTATTGAAATATTGCTATTGATATTGTTATCGGACTCACCAGATCACTGAAATGGACCTAAGGGTCAATTTATTGCTATCAGATCATTGAACTTATTGATATTTATAATATATTGAATATTGGCTCAAATTAGCGGACCTTGGATTCGAGTGGACATTGGATACAATTGGCTTGCCATAGGATTTATGAGCTCATTGGTACGGGTGGACTATAGTCGTTGGGTTACGACCTTTATATTGGCGAGGTGGATGGATTTTGTGTTGGTCAATTAGCGAGGCAAAAGGACTAGACCTTTATTGACTTGGCGAGGCGTAGGAATTTGCGTATCCACTATCTTGAATCGATGCAAGGGTTAATATTGAACTAAATAATTATTGATGTTGAATATTGACAAATAATCATTAACTATCGTCGCATTGTCATCGATCATAGATATTGAAAATTGATAAATTGAAATTGGACACTGATGCTTTGCTACTGAACATTGACATA
Organism: Hibiscus mutabilis; assembly: GCA_019671005.1. Classification (NCBI taxonomy): domain Eukaryota; kingdom Viridiplantae; phylum Streptophyta; class Magnoliopsida; order Malvales; family Malvaceae; genus Hibiscus; species Hibiscus mutabilis. The sequence continues at coordinate 23,990,497 of CM033720.1, forward strand.
TTGCCATTGGACTATTGATGAAACATGCATTTAAATGCATATTGATTATTGACATTGTTGATGGCTGCCTCACTAGGAAAAATATGCCTAATGCATTCACCTTCATGCATTTTCAGGTTAAGTAAGGTTGGGTTGGAGATCGGACAAGCTTTTGAAGGTTTTTGGCAAGTCACCAAAGGTTAATGTAATGTATATTTACCCTACGTACTCATAGAATGGTGGCATAATGGTTGTAAATCCCTTTTTGCCTTTATATGTATGGCAAGTCACCAAAGGTTATAATGGACTTTTGTTAATGGCAAAAAAGAGGATGAAATTTGCATATTGGGCTAAAAAGTAGAAAACTAGGTAAATGGATTCAAAATGCTTTGAGATTTTGCATGCTATTAGAAATTGCTATTAATAACTCACTAGTAAAATTTCATTGCATTTGGACTTCATTTGGTATGTTAAAATTGGTTAAAACCAGATAAAATTTGTCATTACAAACCAGGGTGTACCGATATGGGTGATGACGTATCGATACGGTTTTGCATTTTTGGACTATGTCAACGTTGGTCAAAGGGGCATACTGATACTGCACAGTGCGTATCGGTACGGTCTCTAGTCACTATAATTTTACTGTAGCATCATACCGATGCGGTTAGATAGTGTATCGGTACGGTATATCGAACCTGAATAAAAATGGAATTATTGGTTATGCGTATTGATACTCAGTATCGATACAAGCTTAACCGTTTTAACAACCATAAAGGGCTTACCGAAATGGCATAGTCCGTGCTGGTACAGTAAATTGTTACTGGAATCCTTTAATATTGAGAATAAGCTTAGCGTATCGATACGGTAGGACCTGTATGGACACGAGCCTTCTGTCCATAACTGAATTACCGAACTTTGCTAAGCTGTATCAAAAAACACCATAAGGCGTAGCGCTACGGGGTTAGTTAATTCTGTTAAATGCGATTAAAATGAATTCATAGACTTTTACATATTGGTCTTGTAATAATGAAAAACTAAATTGTTTAAGTAAATGATCTCTGAATACACTAAAACTTTACATGATTACCGTTTATAGGTTTAATTTCAAGTTGGTAAAAAGAATTCATGTTAAAGAACCAGTAATTTGTAAAAATTAAGTTTTAGTCCCTAGCAATTGTATAAGTTTAAAATTGGTCCATAAACTGGTAAGACTAATTATGTACCAGTCCTGAGACCCTACCATGATGTTATTATGTCGCATGAAACATCGAACCTTAAACGTTTCATAAAATAATGTATAAAACATTGAACAAAACACCTAATTACCTTTCGGTAACACACTCTAACTCGGTCCCCTACCTATAACCCCCTTGACCCGGCCTAGACGCCTGACCGAACCGAGTGAGCCACATTAGGTTTGCCGAAGCAAATCAGAGAAAGGTTACGAAAAGTCAGTCCATTTTTTATTTTATCTTGTCTAGATGCAACTTATTAACCTTACTTGTACATACTTGCAGCGGGTGAATTTTGGAAGAAACGAATCATAAACAGGCAACCAATTGCATCACACTTATTTTAAAGAGTAAAACGCAAATACTATAAATTATTGGATCAAAATTGAAATTAAGGTTACCAATCCTCAATTAGTCCATTTGCATGCTCATATCTCAAATTTTAGGTCAAAATGATCATCCATGAGCATTCAATTACATTTGCAATACTTAGGGACTAAAACGCCATAGACTAGAAACTAGTTTCCATAACATTACCTGTAAAAACTGCCTCCCGTACGGATACAAGCACAACCGTACTGATACAGAGCAACCACACGTACCGGTACACAAATGTACCATATCCACATTAGCTTGCACAATATTAAAGTCGTAGCAGTACGAGCCCTTGTTGTTCCGGTACACGGGTTTTTCCCCAAAAAGCAACTTTCCAAAAACAAGTTCTCGTACCGATACACCTTATCCCGTACCGGTACACAAAGCTTAGTTTGCTTTTCCATACCAACACTCAAATACCTGTACCGATCCTGAATGCCCTGTTTTGCCTAGCCGTACCGATACGATCCCTTGAGTATCGGTACGCATTAGGTATAAAACAAGCTTATACTACCATATGGTTTAATCTAGAGGCACGTTCCATAAAAAACTCCACCAACATACCAAATTGCTCAAATAAATAATTATCAACATCACTTTAATACCATATTCAACATGTTAAGCTCATCAAGCATGTCATCCAAGCAAGACCATCTAGATGCATACCTAGGCAACCTCAAAACATCAACCATGGGTAACGATGCACAACAAGCTTAACAACATCAATCAAACTCTGAAATCATAGCATTACACATGCTCAAAACAAGGGAAAACAGAATTACAAATCCCAAAATCCATGGCGAACACATTGCCTTATTAACCGAAAATGTAAACCGAGTTCATACTCAAAATTGCTTTGCCTCTTGGATCACTACGACTTTGTCTTTGCCGCCCCAAGCTTTAATGCTCTACATATTTAGGAAAAAGAGAGCCTAGGCACACATGCTTAGTAAGGATGCTCTTAAAAAATGATGCATTAAAACCTTGAAAACCAACACTTGTTCCTAAACATGCTTACCAACTAAGCAAGTTTCAATGATTCCAATTTAAAACATGCATATTGACCATATGCAAAACAATATATATTCCACATGCTTAAATCCAAAAGCATTAGATACAAAACCATGCTTAAATCCCAAAGCATTAAATATAAAACGATGCTTAAATCCCAAAGCATTAAATATAAAACCATGCTTAATCCCAAAGCATTAAAAATAGATTCAACAATAGAATTCTCATATAATGGCAATTATAGTGACCTCAGATAGTCGACCACTATCCTTGATTAGCCGACTGCTAATCTTTAGTTAACCGACAGTTAACTATATACATCGGATACACAGATCTCCCTTAATGACCGACCATCATCAAGACTACCACATGCTGACCGTATGTCTTTACAACCTTACCGACCGTAAGCTTTACATCAACAAGGGGAACAGACCGCTCAACCCAAGTGATAACAACATTGTCCGAATAGCCGACCGCTACCTCAAGGACTCTTAACCATGATCAATTTTTAACATATTATAGTGCACTTTATCCTATGACATGCGAACTATATTTGAATGTTTTCTCACCTTGTCACATAGACAATATATCATTTATAAAACCATTTACTTACTATTTTACAATGCATTACACAAAATCCCCACATATGCATACTTTTCAAACGCTGCATATGCACTTAAAATCATGTATTTACAGTAAGTAAAAACAAACCATGTTTACGACTAAAACATGAGTCACAAATGCTCATATCCGAACCGATATTAAAGAGCAAATGAGGGAAAACTTACTTCCAAGCTTAGGTAAGTGTTTCAAACTTACCCTAAACGTCCAAAACCACTTTCAAACTTTTGAAAGACTTCTAAAACCGTTTCCACCTACCGATTTCACTTTGCCTTGCTTGCTACCGCGAAACAAGCTCCCAGCAAGCCACAATCCACCTCAAGATGCTACGCCTTGATTATCCCCTGCTTTGGCCACACAAAACCCAAAGGAAACATGCATTAAATTGCATCCAACGCTCTATTTTAAACAAAATCCCGCAGCTCTCAAGATGCCCACTCAAAACTCATCCGAATTTTATTGAAATCAACCTCAAACACTTCTTAAACTTAACCCATCCATTATATAACGATTAAAACAACAAATTTCATCAAATAACATCTAAAACCCCTTTTACAAGATCCTTTTACTTCCAACAATGATTAAACTCCAAAAACAATCCAAAAACCATTAACTAACAACCTAAGAATTAGAGATTCAAGCAATTTCGGGATTCTATTGTTAAAAACAACTTATCCACAATATAACACATCCAAAATAAGTTTGAAATCAATCCTTAACACTGGAAAAACAGATCCACTTCGAAAGTCGCAAGATTCCATCAATTAACCCTCAATTCAGCAAACTTCCATAATTAATCAATTAAAATCCATTAGAAAACATATATAAAGAGTCAAAAACTTGGGAGTTTCAGTAAAGAACCTTTCATTATAGGAAAAGAACGAAACTTACCTCCAATGAGTGAGTTTCCCCTTAATTGGATGTTTTCTTCTTGAAAAACAATGAGTTTCAATAAGATTTTTGATAAAACAAGTTAAAGAATCATTTAGGAAATCAAAGGATAAAGAAACCAGATCATTACCTTGAATCTCTAATAGGAAAAAGAGTGTTTGGCTGAGAGTATTTTGAGAGAAAATATGAGAGAAAGAAAGTTACGTCATATTGTAATTTGGAAAAAAAACTACCTTTTTAACTAAATCTTTATTAATTCCTCTAGTTAAAACCCTTTTAAAAATAATCCTAATTAAGATAAAACTCATATTAGACCAAATGGTAAAATATCTCCTTAAAGATTCAAAGTTTTGACGATTTACAAAACAATCACCTTTTAAAAATAGTTTTCAAAAATTGTACTTTGGTCACCAGCCAAAAAGTCACCCTTCCAAAGCTTATTTTCCAAAAATGCTTTCACCAATATTTTTAATATATTAAAATAGGATTTTTAAACATTTTCTATATTTTTATCTTTCACAAAAATATCTACTCCTAAATCTGACTCAAATCTCTAACTTGGTCCACCAGACCGTCTAACTAGGCTTAAAACTGCTAGGCCCAAAACTGGGGCGTTACAACTCTCCCCCTCTTAAGAAATTTCATCTTTAAAATTTACCTAAAGGAAAACGATGCGGGAATTGCTCTAACATATCCGCCTTACTCTCCCAAGTGGCTTTCTCGACACCTTGTTATCGCCACAAGACTTTAACCAGATCTATCGTCTTACCACGTAGAACCTTGCTGTTGGAATCAAGGATTTGCTCTGGATCCTCATCAAAGGATAACTTCGGTCTTAACTCAATATGATCCACATTCATAACATGCGAAGGATCCAACTGATACCTCCGTAGATAGATACATGGAACACATCATGAATTTTATCAAGCTCGAGAGGCAACCTCAACCGATAAGCCACATGTCCAACATGCTCCACGATCTCATATGGTCCAATAAACCTCTGACTAAGCTTACCCTTACGTCCAACCTGCATCACCTTCTTCCACGGTGACACTCCAAGAACACACGATCGCCCAGCGCGTATTCAATTTCCCTACGCTTCAAATCAACGTAATATTTATGCCGATCCGCAGCCAACTTCAAGCGTTCACGCACAAGCTTAACTTTCTCATATGTGTCTTTCAACACATGTGGCAAGGAAACATGCTTTTCTTTACCTCAGCCCAACACAAGGGCATACGACACCTCCGACCATACAATGCCTCATATGGTGCCATTTGAATACTCCCTTGATAGTTGTTATTATAAGAAAATTCAACCAATGGTAAATGATTCTCCCAGGTTCTTTGGAACTCAATAACACAACACCTCAGCATATACTCCAAGACCTAGATAACTCGCTCAAACTGCCCATCCGTCTGAGGATGATACGCGGTACTAAAACTCAACCTCAAACCCAAAGCCTGATGTAAACATCTCCAAAACCTTACTGTGAACCTCAGATCCCTATCCAAAACAATAGACTAATTACTCTGTGCAAACGCACAATCTCAGCTATATACAAATCCGTTAGCTTGTCTAATGTAATGACCCAGATTTCTTGAGTCAACAATGGACGTTGACCCGGGTCTTAGACTGATGTGTCAGACCGAGACGCTGGGCTATAATGGGCCTCCATGTATTGTTGGGCTTGTTTGGGGTTTTTCGACTTTGCTTATGTTGGGTTTTGAGGAAGGGTAGTATGGTAAAATCATAAACGGGAGACACAGGCTGATGGCCTTGGTTTTTTCAGTAGAGGGAAGAGAGGGGTGAAGTCATCTTGTCCCCATCTTCCTCCTTAACTCTTTCCTCTTCAAACTCCCTCCCAAACACAAAGAAAAAGGTGGAAACTTGTTGTGGTGGAGTGTGAATCTTGGATTGGTCATCAAGGAAGAGTTTATCAGCATCAAAGGATCTCCATTTCGAGCTGAGTCATTGGATTTGTTGGAGGTTGAGTTGGAAGCTTGGACCAAGAAGAGAGGTGTTGAGAGCTTGTGGGGGTTTCATTTCGGGTTTTGCTTGCTTAAGGTCAGTACATTTCTGACTCCTACATTTCATGAGCCTCATAAGATGATTGCTTTGCTTGGTTTATGTTTATGAGTAGCAAAGTTAGGGTTCTTGAGCTTTAAAACCCTCTAATGGTAAATCACGTTTTGGGAGTTGATAATGGGTAAAACTGGTAAAAAACCACCTAATATACTCCAAATAACTTGTAGGAAATATTTGAGACTTAACCATAGGGGTTGAGGGTGGGATTGGTATAATCCTGAGCTCCAAGTTTAAAAATCTAGGCTCGAGTACCGGTACGGGGTGGCTGCTTTCTGGCACTCCTTTGTATTTTGAGAGACGGTGTGTGGGGGAGTACTAGTACGCCTCCCTGTATATCGGTACCCTTCACTCAAATGGAAATCTAGTACCACTTAGGCGTACCGGTACGCAAGGGGTGTACCGGTACGCAAGGGGCGTACCGATATGCATTGTTTCATTGCTTGGGATAGGCTTAGCGTACCGGTACTCGAAGGTTAGAGTATCGGTAAGGGCTTGGATCGGTACGGGGCAATCCAGTACCAATTGTGAGTACCGATACGGGGTAAGAGCGTATCGGTACGGCTTGTGGTCTAACTTTTTCAAACCTAGTTAGGGTATCGGTACTCATGGATGAGTATCGATACCAAGAGGGCGGTATCGATACTCACCTTGGAGTATCGATACTCGCTGGGCAATCTACCCAAGAAAGTTTAGTTTGCGTTCGGGGGTTCTATAATTCATGGTAAAGGGTCTGGTAGATCCCTAAAGGTATAGAACAAACTCTAAAACTGGGAAATCGAGGTTAGAAACCCGTATGAGGATTAATGGCTAATGGCTTGGTAATATTTGGAAGAGTTGCTGTGTGCTGAAGGGACGCCCATCTAAACTGGTTGTGCGAGTAGTGAGATAATCTAGTGAGAAAGGTGTAAATGAATCCTAAAGACACATATTAAATAGTGTAACAAATGAGTCATGCCTTGGGGCATTGGTAATGGTTGGTAGGATGTCTTTTATCTCTCAGTGAGATATGTTGATGCTCGGGGGAGCATGTGGTGTCGTATGTGTCTTGGTTAGGAATTCGGATGTCATAGAGTCAGTGCAAGGGCACTTAAATAAGGGGATGGGTACTTTGGGCTATATGATCGAGTACATCCGACGTGTACACGGGCTTTGTGATCTGGATGCGGTCCAAAACCTATCATTGGGCTATGTGATAGGGTATGGAAATACAACTCGAAGGGCTATATGATCTCGAGTAACTCAATGGGCTATGTGATCTTGAGTAATCCTATTCGGCTATGTGATCGCAGGATAAGACTGTTTGTGGCTATTGTGATCCAAGTATGTGTAGGACGTATCTGTGGCTATAGTGATCCGGATATGATCCTAACCCGACGGCTATGTGATCACGGGTAACCTGATGGCTGTGTGAGCATGGGATAAATAGTAGGCCTACGTTGGGCATTAGGGATTGTATGTTATTTACGTTGTTGTATGGATAATAGATGTTAGCTATTTTACCCTTGGGGCTATATGATCAGGGTAGGGTTGTTACTCGATGGGCTATGTGATCTCGGGTACGGGTTGTATTACCCTTGGGCTTTGTGATCAAGGTATGAGATGTAACTCGACGAGCTTTGTGATATCGGGCATAGGCTAGATAACCCTTGGGCTATGTGATTAGGGTATGCGACGTAATTCATTGGTTGGTGGGACCTCGTGTACGGTAAGCCTGGGATGGCTTGGTACACTTCTTACATATTAGTGGTATCTTGAGACAGATGTAAGCTCTAGCTAAGATAGGCTAGAAGATGATCCTTAGATGTTGAGAAGCCGTTCTGTGCAGTCTTGATTATATTATCATGCATGCTTGTTTTATGATATTCATGAATTGAGGTAGAGTAGAAATGTACCACTGAGCTTTGTTAGCTCAGCGTGCAGAATTGTGGTTTCTTCCGTGCGTAGGTTGATAGGTTGCGTTTGGAGGAGCACACCAAGAAGGATTTTCCAACATCGAGCCAATCTCAGTGTACAGTACTTGATGTTTAGTTTGGACTGGTTGTATTCATAGGACCTTACCACAGTCGAGTCTGTATTTTATTCTGATTTATTGTATTTGGTCAAACAAAGTATTTTAATTGGAACTTACGTTTTGTAAACCTCTTTTAGTATCATTACCTACGTGGATTTAAATAAGAAATCTTGATGGGTCAATTTTGGATGACCCATAAGTGACGCTTCAGATCTGAACTGGTTCGGGGTGTTACATCCAAGGTGTCCGTCGTATGCACTGGTAGAAAATGCGCAAACTTTGTAAGCCGATCAACAATCACCCCAATGAAATCCTTTTTAGTCGGCATCAACGACAACCCTGTCACAAAATCCATGGTGATTCTCTCCTACTTCTACTTTAAAATTCTCAGCGGATGCAACAACCCGGATGGGAACTGATGTTCAACCTTGACTCGCTGACACGCCATACACTTGGAAACAAACTCAGCCACATCCTTTTTCAACCCAACCCAATAGTGCCTCTTCTTCAAATGACGATACATCTTGATACTACCAGATGCATAGCAAAAGGACTAGAATGTGCTTCCACCAAGATAGTGTGCCTGAGCTCTGAAACTTTCGGAACCACTATTCAGCCCTTAAAGCACAAAACACCATCATCTTCAAAATGGAAATCTGTCGGATTACCATCTGCTATGTCCTTAACATGAGGAGCCAAATAATCATCAAACAATTGCTTAGCCTTAATCAACTATGACAACGTAGGCTTAACATGCAATTCAGCCAACAACCAACATTCCCGTGTCACACTCAACTTCGCAAACATCGCCCTAAGCTCAACCGCTTCCTTACGACTCAATGTATCCGCAACAACATTGGCCTTTCCAAGATGATATTGAATTGTCAAGTTGTAATCCTTAAGCAACTCCAACCACCATCGTTGCCTAAGGTTCAAATCCTTTTGAGACATCAAATATTTCAAACTCCTGTGATCCGAGAAAACCACACACTTCTCACCATAAAGGTAGTGTCGCCAAATCTTCAAGGCAAACACAACCACTGCTAGCTCCAAATCATGAGTTGGATAATTGCGTTCATGAACCTTCAACTACCTCGACGCATAGGCCACAAACTTTCCATACTGCACCAGCACACAACCCAATCCAATATACGATGCATCACTATAAACCACAAACTCCTTCCTAGATTCCGGTTGAATCAACACAGGAGCATGTGTCAAAACCTCCTTCAACTTCTCAAAACTCTGTTGCACCTTCTCCGTCCACACGAAAGGAACACTCTTCTGCAACAACTTTGTCAACGGAGATACGATACTAGAAAACCCCCCTACAAAACGGTGATAATAACCAGTCAACCCAAGAAAACTATGCATCTCTGATACAGTCTTAGGTTGTTTCCAATTGAGAATAGCCTCAATTTTCTGTGGATCAACATGAATACCCTCTGCATAAACCACATGTCCAAGAAACACCACCTCCTTGAGCCAAAACTCACACTTGCTCAACTTAGCATGCAACTGATTATCCTTCAATACTTGCAGCACAATCCGCAAATGCTGGTCATGCTCCTCGTCGGTACGAGAGTACACGAGTATATCATCGGTAAAAACCACCACAAACTGATCAAGGTACTTATGGAACACCCTGTTCATCATGTCCATGAAAGCCGTCGGAGCATTCGTCAAACCAAATGGCATCACCAAAAACTCATAATGCCCGTACCTCGTACGAAATGTCGTCTTATGCATATCCACATCCTTTACCTTCAACTGGTACTACCCTGAACTTAAATCAATCTTTAAAAACACCGCTTCCCCATAAAACTGATCAAACAAGTCATCAATCCGCAGCAACAGATATTTATTCTTCACCGTCAACTTATTCAACTGGCGATAACCAATGCACATACGCATTGATCCATCCTTCTTCATTACAAAAAGAACTATAGCACCCCAAAGAGAAACACTAGGTCAAATGAACCCATGATCTAACAACTCCTAGATCTGAGACTTTAACTCTTTCAGTGCCATCCAATAAGGAGCAATAGACACTAGAGTTGTACCCTTGTATGTCAATTCGAAACTCCACCTCCCTATCTGGAGGTAAACCCGGCAACTCTTCAGGAAAAACTTCTGGATAATCACATATAGCCCGAATGTCCTGCACACGAACACCCTTATCTTTCGGATTAATAACAACAGCCAAATAGGCTTGGCAAGCATCAAACATCATTCTCTCCGCTCGAGAAGCCGCCACAACATTGGACAAGAATTTTACATTCTCACCAACCACCACAACTTCATAATCATCAGCCAACCTCAGAGAAATCCTTTTGGACTCGCAATCCACCACTGCCTTGTGCTCACTTAACCAATCCATACCCAAGATAACGTTAAAACCATGAAATGGCAACTCCATCAAATCCGTAGCAAATTCATGACCTTGCACTGTCAAAGGACAACGCCTATAAAACCTTCTAGTTGTAATCGTCTCCCCAAAAGAGCTATTTACCAACATGCCAACATCTCAACATGAACATTCAGCAATAATGCATGCTCACTTAAAATATATGAATCAATAATGAAAACAACGACAAATATTGCAAGGTGAAAGTACCTACGATCACATCAGTGTCGTTGCGGCCTTCACGGTGAGCATAGATCTGCGCTGGCCCACCATTCTTAGGTTGTACAGCAACAACTTGAGCCACAACTCTCTGACCATCCTTGTGCCTCTAAAAATTACCTCTGCCACGGCCTCGGTCCCTAGCAGGTACAACAGCCCGAACCAGTGCATCCCCCATAGCATAAGGACAATCACGCTTCATGTGACCAGGAGATCCACATATCCAGCAACTCATGGTTTTTCCCCAACACTCACCTGTGTGGCGTCTACCACAATGCCCACACTTAGATATAATATGACCACCTTGGTTAACATGGCCAACACCGCCACCTCACCTATGATCCAAGTTATGTCTCTTATCACGGAACCTCCTATTCTACTTCCCAAAATTACCAAAATTTGCCCCACGGTTGTTCGAGCTCATGCCCAAACCTTGTCCTGTTACCCTCAAGGACTTCTCAATATCCTTAGCGCAGTTCACAAGCACATCAAAATTTGTGTAGTCCGCAGCCAAGGGGTATGTTTTGATATCCTTCACCAACCCATAGAAAAACCTGTTGCACCTTTTAAGATCATTCGGAACCAACTAAGAGGCATACTGGCTCAAATGGACAAATTTCACCTCATATTCAACCACGGACATGCCACATTGTTACAAGGACATAAACTCACGGTTCCTCGCATCCAGATACTTCTTGAAAACTCTTCGAAAGAACTCCCAAGTTACATCTGTCTTCGGAACAGTAGCAATTGTGGTCACCCACCAATGATAAGCAGCACCATGCAACAACACGGTACAACCCAGCTTACGCTCATCATTACAGCCCTTTTAATTCAGGATACGAATCGTACTCTCCTGCCATCCCTTTGCTGCCATGGGGCTCAAAACCCTAAACTCAACACCTCCCAAACTGCAGAGACGCTCTAAGGGTAACCCTGGATTAACTGCCACAGCAAGTGCCGGTGCCTGCACATGTACTGCAGCCATCGTTGCTTGAAAAACTCCCGTTATCACCTAAACTAACTCTGTTAAATCACCAAACACTGGCACTTGATGAACCTGGGGTACTCCACCAGCCACAACATTAGCAGGCAGAACCAATGGAGGAGGAGAAGGTAAAACGATAAGGGGATTCTCTTCCTCAACATTATTCTGCCAAACTCCGGCATTACCAGCCATTGAATGTGTCTTACGTCAAGCCATGCTATGAAAAGCATCAAAACACATTAAAGTCAGGCTAACATAAGGAAAAGGATCCAAGACCATCTTATAAAACATTTTAAAACCTTGGTAATTGGCAATGTGCTCCCAATTCATACCCTCAACATAATATAAATCAAATACCGAACATATCCACAATCATCGTGCATAACGAACAATGATATACAATCTTACAACAACATCCCAACCTTTCGTAACCTGGCTCTAATACCAATAAATGTAGCCCCCTTGGCCCGGCTTAGACGCTCGACCGAACTGAGTGAGCCACATTAGGTTTGTCGAAGCAAATCGGAGAAAGGTTACAAAAAGTTGGTCCATTTTTTCTTTTATCTTGTCTAGATGCAACTTATTAACCTTACATGTACATACTTGCAGTGGATGAATTTTGGAAGAAACGAATCATAAACAAAGAACCAATTGCATTACACTTATTTTAAAGACTAAAATGCAAATACTTTAAATTATAGGATCAAAATTGAAATTAAGGTTACCAATCATCAATTAGTCCATTTACGTGCCCATATCTCAAATTTCAGGTCAAAATGATCATCCATGAGCATTCAATTACATTTGCAATACTTAGGGACTAAAACACAAGAGACTAGAAACTGGTTTCCATGAAATGACATGTAAAAACTGACTCTCATACTGATACGAGCACAGCCTTACAAATACGGAGTAACCACATGTATCGGTACAAAAATGTACCATATCGGTACACCACGTCAGCTTGCACAATATTAAAGCCATACTGGTATGAGCCCTTAGTGTACTGGTACATGGGTTTTTCCCTAAAAAGTAACTTTCCAGTAATGAGTTCCCATACTGGTACGCAAAGCTTAGATTGCTTTTTTGTACCAATACCCAAATACCGATCCTGAATGCCGTGTTTTGCCTAGTTGTACCAATACGGTCCCTTGCGTATCAGTACGTATAGGCCTATAATGTCATTTTTCTCTACTTTTTTACTCAATTCTAGATGCATTTAGATCCTAGAAACTTGCATACATGAATATAAACATTCAACAATACATATATCAACACTTGCACCAAGGTTTAGGTACAAAAATAGCTTATGCTACCATATGGTTTAATCTAGAGGCGTGCTCCCTAAAACACTCCATCAACATGCCAAATTGCTCAAATAAATGATTACCAACATCACTTTAATACCATATTCAACATGTTACGCTCATCAAGCATGTCATCCAAGCAAAACCATCTAGATGCATACCTAGGCAACCTCATAACATCAACCATCGGTAACGAGGCAAAACAAGCTTAACAACATCAATCAAAATCCAAAATCAAATCATTACACGTGCTCAAAACAAGGGAAAACAAAATTACAAATCCCAAAATCCATGGCGAACATAGTGCGTTATTAATCGAAAACATAAACCGAGTTCATACTCAAAATTGCTTTGCCTCTTGGATCACTACGACTTTGCCTTCGCTGCCCTAAGCCTTAATGATTTGCAACATTAAGAAAAAGAGAGTGTAAGTAGACTTGCTTAATGAGGATGCTCTTAAAACAATGATGTATTAAAATCCTTGAAAAACAACACTTGTTTCCAAACCATGCTTACGACCTAAGCAACCTTCAATGATTCCAATTCAAAACATTCATATCAACCATATGCAAAACAATATATATTCCACATGCTTAAATCCCAAAGCATTAGATAAAAAACCATGCTTAAATCCCAAAGCATTAAATATAAAACCATGCTTATGTCCCAAAGCATTAAATATAAAACCATGCTTAAATCCCAAAGCATTAAAAATAGATTCAACAATAGAATTCTCATATATTGGCAATTATAGGGACCTCAGATAGTCGACCAATATCCTTGATTAGCCAACCGCTAATCTTTAGTTAACCAACTGTTAACTTTACACATCGGATACACGGATCTCCCTTAATAACCGACCATCATCAAGACTACCCCATGCCGACCGCATGACTTTACAACCTTGCCAACCGCAAGCTTTACATCAACAAGGGGAACCGACCGCTCAACCCAAGTGATAGCAGCATAGTCTGAATAGCCGACCGCTATACCTCAAGAACTCCTAACCATGATCAATTTTTAACATATTATAGTGCACTTTATCCTATGGCATGCTAACTATATCCGAATGTTTTCTCACCTTGTCACATAGCCAATACATCATTTACAAAACATTTACTCACTATTTTACAATGTATTACACAAAATCCACACATATGCAAATCACAGTGCCATAGCAATATTACATTCCCGACCGGAATCAAAACCAATGCTCCCTAGCATTTAGCATATTTTTCAAACACTGCATATGCACTTAAAATCATGCATTTACAGTAAGTAAAAACCAACCATGTTTACGACTAAAGCATGAATCACATATGCTCATATTTGAACCGATATTAAAGAGCAAAAATGGGAAAACTTACTTCCAAGCTTCAGTAAGTGTTTCAAACTTATCCTAAACTTTCAAAACCACTTTCAAACCTTTGAAATACTTTTAAAACCCTTTCCACTCGCCGATTTCACTTCGCCTTGCTTGCTATCGCGAAACAAGCTCCCAGGAAGCTACAAACCACCTCAAGATGCTATGCCTTGATTATCCCTTGGTTTGGCCACACAAAACCAAAGGAAACATGCATTAAATTGCATCTAAATCTCTGTTTCAAACCAAAATCCTGTGGCTCTCAAGATGCCCACTCAAAACTCATCCTAATTTTACCAAAATCAACCTCAAACACTTCTCAAACTTAACCTAGCCATAATATAATTATTCAAAACATCATACTTCATCAAATAACATCTAAAACCCCTTTACAACATCCTGTTACTCCCATCAATGATTAAACTCCAAAAACAACCCAAAAACCATTAACTAACAACATAATAATTAGAGATTCAACCAATTTCGGGATTCCATTGTTGAAAACAACTTATCCACAATATAACACATCCAAAATAAGATTGAAATCAATCTTAACACTGGAAAAATAGATGCACTTTGAAAGTCACAAGATTCCATCAATTAACCCTCAATTAAGAAAAATTCCATAATTAATCAATTAAAATCCATTAGAAAACATATATAAAGAGTCATGAACTTGGGAATTTCAGTAAAGAACCTTTCATTAGAGGAGAAGAATGAAACTTACCTCCAATGAGTGAGTTTCCCCTTAATTGGATGTTTTCCTCTTTAAAACAATGAGATTCAATAAGATTTTTGAGAAAACAAGTTAAAGAATCATTTAGGAAATCAAAGGATAAAGAAACAAGATCATTACCTTGAATCTCTGGTAGGAAAAAGAGTGTTTGGTTGAGATTATTTTGAGAGAAATATGAGAGAAAGAAAGTTACCTCAAATTGTGATTTGGGAAAATAACTACCTTTTTAACTAAATCTTTATTAATTCCTTTAATTAAAACCCTTTTAAAAATAATCCTAAATAAGAGAAAACTCATATTAGACCAAGTGGTAAAATAGCTCCTTAAAGATTCAAAGTTTTGACTCTTTACAAAATAGCCATATGTTAAAAATAGTTTTCAAAAATTGCATTTTGGTCACTAGCCAAAATGTCACCATTCCAAAGCTTATTTTCCAAAATTGTTTTCACCAATATTTTTAATATATTAAAATTGGATTTTTAAATATTTTTCCATATTTTTATCTTTTAGAAAAATATCTGCTCCCGAATCTGACTTGAATCCCTAACCTGGTCCACCAGACCGTCTAACTAGCCTTAAAATAGCTAGGCCCAAAATCGGGGCGTTACACTACCAGGCTGGGAAAAGGGTGTTACAGGTTACTCGTATACCAACATCTAACAACTCAACAGGTAAATCCAACAAACATGTATGCTCGTGCAAAATATAGGAATGCGTGGAACCAAAATCAATCAAAGATAACAAAGGTATTGACTAGAAGTTAAAGGTATACGATCATGTCGGTATTATTCCTCCCAACACGGTGTGAAAAAACCCTCGTCGGTCCACCATCCTCTGGCTAAACTGCCACGGTATGCGCTACCACTCTCTGTCCATCATCCCTACGCTGAAAATGTCCATGGCACCGCCCACGACCTCTCTGCGCTCTAGCAACAGGTACATTAGCCTGACCCTCTCCGGCTAACTACGAACAATCCCTATGTTTATGATCCCTCGATCTACAGCTCCAACAAGTGCCTATAGCACCCCAGCACTCTCCCGTATGCCTCCGGCCACATCTCCTACACTCGAGAACTCCAGCATGAGCATTCTGTCACTAGAATCCATGTTCAGCACCAAATCCTCCATGCCTCTAATCCGGGCGATACCTCTTGTCTCCATGCCTCTTATAACGACCTCGGCCCCCATCATACTCCGCACTCCTCTTACCAGACGAAGAACCCCCAGAACAAACAGACAAACCCATATTATGTTCTATGTCCTTAGCCCGCGACACAAGCACATCAAACTTTGTATAATCAGTGGCCAACAAGTACGTCTTCGCTTCCTTGATCAACCCGAAACAGAATCGATCACACCTCTCTTGGGTGTCCGTAACCAACTTAGGAGCATATTTACTCGACCGAACAAACTTGATCTCATACTCCGAAACAAACATGTTTTCTAGCTCCAAAACCATAAACTCCCTCTTCTTTGCATCTTTGTATCGAGTCCCCAAATACTTATTCTTAAAAGCCTCACAGAAGAATTCCCATGTAACATTAGCAGTGTAACCCCCTCGACCCGGCCTAGACGCCTGGCCGAACTGGGAGAACTATATTAGGTTTGCCAAAGCAAAACAGAGAACAATTACGAAATCCCAGTCTATTTTTTCATTTTATCTTATCTAGATGCAAAATATTAATTGTATATGAGTATACTTGCAGTGGTTAAATTTTCAAAGAAAATGGATTGTGGAAAGGCCACCAATTGCATATCATGCATTTGAAGGACTAAATTGTAAAATATATAATTTTAAGGACCAAACAAAAATTAAAGTTACCAATCCTCAATTAGTCCATTTACATGCTCACATAACAAATTCCAGGTCATTACTATCACTCAAACTCTTACAATTACATTCACATAACTCAAGGACCAAAATGGAAGAAGCAAAAACCTTCATGATTCCAAAATAACCGATTTAACAGTTGTTGTGCCGGTACGTGTACAAGTGTTTCGATACGCTCTTATGATTTCAAAAACTCAGATTCCAGTAGCTAAAACCCGTACTGAAACGCTTGTTCGCGTATCAAAACGCCTGGCAAAAAATGCTTAAGACCGTATCGGAACACTTGCTCGAGTACCGAAACATTATGTCTGAAAAGGCTTATCTGAATCAAAACACCTACTCGTATATCGAAATGTTATGCTTGATGATAAGTGTTCAAAAGTACTATTTTTATTACCCTTTTTACTCATATTATTGTTAGACTTAAGCTCATATTAGTTGCATAATTAATTATTCATGCATTAATTCATGTTTCTTTCCATTGTTGAGCTTGATTACATAACTTGGTGATTTTTGTGGAAAAAGATGTTGCTTTGGTGTGTTTTTGTGTGTGTATGTGCAGGATCACTTGCCAAAGCAATGCCGAGCTAGTTGCCAGGGCAATGCATGAAGGATATGTCCAGCTAGTTGCCAGGGCAATGCATGAAGGAGACGCCGAGCCAGTTGCCTTGGCAATTGTCGACAAAGAGAAAATGCAATAGGGATGTCGAAATTGATGACTATACAAGCCCAAGATGACGTGGAGCAAAGCCCAAACCCAAAGGAATTTGATTTCCATGCAGAGATTAAAGAAGAATTAAATTCCAAGAAGATAGGAGAAGTTCTAGTAGGAATACAATTATAATAAAGAATTATATTCTTTAAAGATAATTTAATTCCAACTCAAACTCCTCCTCAAAGAAGGACTTTGGCCTAGCCCTATAAATAGCAAGGAGATTTCGACAATCCATAGAGAGGAAGAGAGGGAAAATTTCGACAACTCCAGAGAGCAAGAGGAGAGGATTTTTGACAACTCCAAAGGGCAAGAAGGAAGAGATTTCGACAAGATAGCAAGGAGGGAGAGAGTTGATTTCTTCTTCTTCTTTGCTTCCATTAGATTCATGGTTTGGGGATTATTCTTTGTATATCTTTTGAACCCAACCATGAACTAACTTGATTGGTTGGGGTTATTGTGTTTTGTTGTTGTGAGAAACAATTGGATTTTGTTTAGGTAATAAGAGTTTGCACTTTTCTATTCAACGTTTACTCATTCTTGGCTTTTATTCTTGTTTGTGAGTGAATTGGGAGAGGATCTCGTAACTTCATCTATTTATCTAATATCGGGAGAGTTAGATTCAAGAAACGAATGAGTATGGTCTTTATTCAATCTATTGATGGTGAAGATTAATCCGGCTTAGGAATAAGTTAAGGATTTCAACGGCTAAGAGGAGCGCAAGATTGGTTGTTGTTCACCCTTGATTCACGCAGGGATGTATTATCAAGGCATGCACAAGTAGCTAGAGTTTCGACTTAGGGATAAGAAGAAACCATTGAAGAACGCTCTGCCGAACCTTGAAGTTGCTGCCCAGACGCCCAAGTAGTTGCCCAACTAGTTGCTCAGGCAACCATCGATTATTTGCCAAGGCAACCCCGTTGTGCAAGTTGCCACGGCAACTGAGTTTCCCGTGCTCTCTTTTACCAAAACGATCCAATCAGCTATCACACCTCAACTCACGATAACCTGGCCTATCTCTCTCTTTTTCTTTCATCTATTCTTGTAGTTTATTACTTTTACTTTTCTCGTTAATTAAAACCTCTATTATCAATTTTGTTTTTATTTTCACAGTGCAGTAACTTAAGCAAAGTGGCCCAAACCAATCCCTGTGGAGACGATACTCAATACTCATATCACTTTATTACTTGCGACGTGTATACTTGCACATTTCCGTAGCACTTATCACACGCAACAAGTTTTTGGCGCCCCAAACTCGAACTATTGCTTGTCCTCAAGCAATGCAAACTAACAATTACCTGCCAAGACTTTAATCATCAAAGACATGCTTCAAACTTGAATTCAAACCTCGGAACCGTGGCACAAAGTATGATCACCTTTTAATTTTTCGGATAACACAAAAATTACCCGGAACCAAACTATAGTGCTCGTGACAATGTGTGTGCGTAGTTGTGAACAAGTTGATTTTCAAGATTCTATGTGAACTACAGGCTTTTATTAATTTAATTATCGGGCTATTTATTTTTATTTTCACTAGAGCCAATTTCGGGCACCTCTAGCAAAGTAAGCAATTCCTCATTTTATTTTAGTCGACTAGAGCCAATTTCGGGCACCTCTAGCTATTCTTTAATGTGCATTAACTACTAGAGCCAGTTTCGGGCACCTCTAGCAAGAAAGTGCATTTACTACTAGAGCCAGTTTTTGGGCACCTCTAGCAAGAAATTAACTTTTAATTTTCAATTTTAAATTTACCCAAATTTTAAGCAACCTAAGTTCACTAAGTTTCTTTCAATCAACAAGCCACAACCGTGTAAAAAAAATTTAGCATCATAGTAAAATTCTAAGTTCTTTTCATGCAGTCCTAAAATTAAAGGTTCTTTCAATTAAGTGCAGTGGCAAAAATTCATCATTGGATATTCAACAAGTCTTAAGCAATTAAATCAAATTAAAGGCATGGCAAGTAACATATGCAACCTATATGTGATTGCTAAAGATGAATGCATGAAACTAACTAGAAACCAACACCCCCCCAAACTCGAGAGAAGCATTGTCCTCAATGCACGTAAAAGTGAAACAAAATTTAAAAGAAACTAAATGAAATGAGTTAGTTAGAGAGGTCGTCACATCGAGTGATGAGTTTCCTTCGCGTCGTTTGCTTGATTCAATTTCCGGTCAGTGGTTGAATGCTTGTTGCTGGTACCGCGTGAATAGCATTGCCTTGATTTGGTCCATGTTTGCCGATACAGGTTCACTTGCATGGGCATCAGTAGTTGCCGAAGCCATTGTTGTTGCCTGGGCATCACCAGTTTCTGTTGTGGTTGCTGTGGCAAGTAGTCGGCAGTGAATTTCCTTAGCATAGTAGTTGTGAGTCTTGTTCTGAAAAAGAAAACAAAGAAAACCTGAAAACTAAAGATAATGAAAAAATAAAATCTCTCCTAAAAATAAAAATGAAAATAAAAAGAACAAGAAAATATTGAAAGGAGAGCATGCTCAGGCATCTCCTAAAGTGACCACTTCTAATGTTACTGCATATCTGAGAAAACTTGAGGAGAGTCGTTTCCGATGCTTCTTATAGTCCATCCGTACCCTCCATCGGGTGACAATATTGCCCAAAAAGAGTTGGGCCAATGTGCTCCCAGCTACTCCCTTTTGCATTACCATGGTGGAGGTGTCTTTCTTCTTTGTTCGCTTGTAGTCCATGTATACTCTCCACCTTGTTACTATTCCTGAAGGCACAAATATATTAATAGGAAAAATTATATCCATTCTCAACCATTCAATTACCTCATTCTTTTCGACTTCTATCATGGTTGGATGTAGCCTTTGTTGTCGTGGCAATTGCTGCTCAAGCCAATTGCCGTGGCAATCAGTTGTCAAATTTTGCTTTAAGTCAAGGGAATAATCAATTTTCTGAAGAGCTTTATGAATCCAAACACCGTTTTCTTTTGGCCTCTCAACAATCTCCATCAGTAGAGATTTCGATGGCTTCAAATCTACCAACCTCGGTTCCTCAAGACATACCTGCAATGGACGAGGTGAGTTTTTAAAGAATTCAAAAGGTTCAACTATTACCTGCTCATATTCCATTGGCAAAGTATTATCATCTCGTTGATCTTGCACGTGGTCGTGTAATTGCCGTGGCAATTGTAGATGAGAGCAATCTACAGATTCCTGCTTTAACATCAACGTTGTAACCTTATGGGCATCAGGTTCCTCAGAATTTGTTGTAGTATTGTTGTTCTCAGCTTCACTGAGTGTTGTCGCGGCATTGCTCTGTTCAGGCTCCTCAATCATTGTCGAGGCAATTTGTTTTTCAAGCTCATCATGTGTTGGGCAGTCTCTCTCATTGGCATCCTCTTGACCTTGAGGTTTTAGTTGTTCCTCACACATCGGATAGATTTCTTTGCATTGCTCCTTATCCTCTTGCCTTGGGACGTCAGTATCCCCAGGAATGAATTGTTGGTGCATGTTATCCATGACATATGTGGATCTCCCCAATTGATCTTCTGAATCCCCTAAGGTTGCATCCCACTGAGCTATCCTCGTATCCATAGATTTTGATAGTTCTCGAATCTCTTAAATTGATCCGTCAAGTCTAGCCAAGGAAGCTAGTAACGTTTCCTCCAAGGAATTGGAATGCTTTTGAAAAGGACTACATTGCCATGGCGTATCTGTTGCTGCGACAAAATTGTTATGGTAAAAAAAATTTGAGCTTTTTGACCATACCATGAAGAATTTTGCTGCTGGTTCCCTCTATGGTCCTCCATGTAGTTATATGCACCGAAAATGTGAGGGCAATTTTCAAACACATGATGTTCTCCACACATAGCACAAGATTTTTCCATTGTATAAGTTCTTTGGGCTTTTCTCGGTTGGTATAGGTAATCATCAAAGGGTGCAGGGAACTCTTGATTGGATTGATTCATATCTTCCAAAATCATCTCTCGAATAGATTGGCTTTTATTTCCCGACATGTTGATGTTCCTTAACTTGTAGCGCACCTAATTTTTTTTTGATAAAACAAACAAAAAGAAAAGTTAGTAAAACTAAGAGAGAGAAAAAAACGCAATAACAAAAACAACTAACACCAATTGCCAATCCCCGACAACGGCACCAAAAACTTGTTGCGTGTGATAAATGCTACGCAAATGTGCAAGTATACACGTCGCAAGTAATAAAGTGATATGAGTATCGAGTATCGTCTCCACAGGGATTGGTTTGGGCCACTTTGGTTAAGTTACTGCACTGTGAAAATAAAAACACAATTGATAATAGAGGTTTTAATTAACGAGAAAAGTAAAAGCAATAAACTACAAGAATATATGAAAGAAAAAGAGAGAGATAGGCCAGGTTATCGTGAGTTGAGGTGTGATAGCCGATTGGATCGTTTTGGTAAAAGAGTGCACGGGAAACTCAGTTGCCTTGGCAACTTGCACAACGGGGTTGCCTTGGCAACTAATCAATGGTTGCCTGGGCAACTACTTGGGCGTCTGGGCAGCAACTTCAAGGTTCGACAGAGCGTTCTTCAATGGTTTCTTCTTATCCCTAAGTCGAAACTCTAGCTACTTGTACATGCCTTGATAATACATCCCTGCGTGAATCAAGGGTGAACAACAACCAATCTTGCGCTCCTCTTAGCCGTTGAAATCCTTAACTTATTCCTAAGTCGGATTAATCTTCACCATCAATAGATTGAATAAAGACCATACTCATTCGTTTCTTGAATCTAACTCTCCCGATATTAGATAAATAGATGAAGTTACGAGATCCTCTCCCAATTCACTGCAAAAATAATAATAAAAGCCAAGAATGAGTAAACCTTGAATAGAAAAGTGCAAACTCTTATTACCTAAACAAAATCCAATTGTTTCTCACAACAACAAAACACAATAACCCCAACCAATCAAGTTAGTTCATGGTTGGGTTCAAAAGATATACAAAGAATAATCCCCAAACCATGAATCTAATGGAAGCAAAGAAGAAGAAGAAATTGAACTCTCTCCCTCCTTGCTATCTTGTCAAAATCTCTTCCTTCTTGCCCTTTGGAGTTGTCGAAAATCCTCTCCTCTTGCTCTCTGGATTTGTCGAAATTTTCCCTCTCTTCCTCTCTATGGATTGTCGAAATCTCCTTGCTATTTATAGGGCTAGGCCAAAGTCCTTCTTTGAGGAGGAGTTTGAGATGGAATTAAATTATCTTTAAAGAATATAATTCTTTATTATAATTGTATTCCTACTAGAACTTCTCCTGTCTTCTTGGAATTTAATTCTTCTTTAATCTCTGCATGGAAATCAAATTCCTTTGGGTTTGGGCTTTGCTCCACGTCATCTTGGGCTTGTCTAGTCATCAATTTCGACATCCCTATTGCATTTTCTCTTTGTCGACAATTGCCAAGGCAATTGGTTCGGCGTCTCCTTCATGCATTACCCTGGCAACTAGCTCGGCATTGCTTTGGCAAGTGATCCTGCACATACACACACAAAAACACACCAAAGCAGCATCTTTTTCCACAAAAATCACCAAGTTATGTAATCAAGCTCAACAATGGAAAGAAACATGAATTAATGCATGAATAACTAATTATGCAACTAATATGAACTTAAGTCTAACAATAATATGAGTAAAAAGGGTAATAAAAATAGTACTTTTGAACACTTATCACTTAAAATGGCCTAGCCGTACCTGTACGTGGTCACTTGTTTCGATACGCCTGGACCTGTAATGTCCCAAATTGCTGTTTAATCACACTTTAATGAAAACCAAACCACTTATACATGCTTCAAACACTTATACAACATCACCAAAATACAATTCCCACCAAAGCAACACAGATACATCAACCAAACATGGCATTCATACAAACCTGTTGATCTATAGGCATGCTTCCTAATATCATTCTATCAAACAACCAAAACTCACATTTGGTACCTTTAAGGCATACTCAATAGCTCGCACATTTATAATATCATACCGAAATTGTTTGAATCATCAAAAAATGGTAACCATAGCAAAATAACTAGATGCACTCCTAAGCACACATCTAGCATCAAAAGAGGCAATGATTCACACAAGTCTAACAACAACAAACCATCATGAAAAATCTAGCACTTCTTGTGCTTAAAAACCATGGAAAGACACAATTACAAATTCCCAAAATTTGGCGAACAAGTTTCCTTATTAACTGAGTTCATACTCAAACTAGTCTATGTCTTAGGATCACTTTAGCCTTGCCCTTGCAGCCCCTAAACTTAATGCTCTGCATCATTAAGAAAACGAGAGCGTAAGCTAACATGCTTAGTGAGGATGCTCATGAAACAATGATGCATTTAAAAACATTTGAAGCCAAAACACTTGTATCCAAAACACACTTATAACTAAAGCACTTTCCTTGTCTCCAACCGAGACATGCATAAAAACCCTTACGCAACATCATGAACATATTCCATGCTTAGATCCCAAACATTAAATCATAAATCATGCTTAAATCCCAAAGCATTATCAAATAAAACATGCTTAAATCCCAAAGCAATATCAAATAAATCATGTGTAAATCCCAAAGCATTATCAAATAAAACATGCTTAAATCTCAAAGCATTATCAAATAGGTTCAACACATGAACTTCCACATATATTGGCATTAATAGTGACCCGGATAGACTACCCTCTATCCAACACAACGGATACATGAATCTCTCATGCAATGCCTAGTAAACCGCATGTTATTCCCAAACCTTGCCTAGTTAAAACGCATGATATTCCCAAACCTTGCCTAGTTATACCGCAAGATTTTACACCCTCGCCTAGTTAAACCGCGAGATTTACATCCCTTGCCTAGTTAATTCGCAAGTATACCGACCTTGCCTAGTTAAACCGCAAGATCACATCAAATTGGGTTGCATAGTTAAACCGCATGACCAATGAGGTTCCCAACAGTTTGAGTGGCCTTGTAAAACTGCCATACCTCAATGACCCATGGCAACGATCGATTATGTTCATATTTTATAGTGCACTTATAATCCTATGGCATGCCAACTATATCTGATTGTCTCTCACTTTGTCACATAGCCAATATATCATTTACCAACCAATTGCTTACTGTTTTACAATACATTATATAAAACACCACATATGCAAATCACATTGCCAAGCAATAACACCACTCCCAACCGGAATGCAATCCAATGCTCACTAGCATTTAATATACTTTTAATCCCCTGCATATGTACTTAAAAATCATTCATTTCCAGTAAATAAATCATACCATATTTATCACCAAAACGTGAAAACAACATGCCTATATCCAAGCCGATATTCAAGAGTAAAATAAGGGAAACTTACTTCTGAGCTTAGGCAAGTGTCTCACGCTTAGCCTAAACTCCCAACAACCTTTACAAACCTTTGTAAAGCATTTAAAAACCAGTTTCCACTCACCGATACGCCTTGCCTTCCTTGCCAACGCGAAACAAGCTCCCGGCAAGCAACAAAACAACTTTAAGCTTCGTCGCCTTGATTGTCCTCTGTTTAAATAGATGAAACTAGAGAATAAATGCATCATTATGCATTCAAACCATTCCCTCAAAGCAAACCCCTCAATTATCAAGTTGCCCACTCGAAAACCATCTGAAACATACTTAAATCATCCCCAAACACTTCCAAAACTTAACCCAGCCGTAATATAACAATTCAATCCATAAAACTTCATCAATTAACCGCTAAAAACCCTTTCCCAACATCCTTTTACTTCCAGCAATGATAAAACTCAATTATCACCACAAAAACACAAATCTAACAACCTAACCAATTAGAGATTTAAGAGTTTCGAGATTCCATTGATAAAAACAACTTATGAACAACATAAACATCCAAAATATGTTTAAAATCAATCTTAAACACTAAGAAACAAATCCACTTCGAACCTTTCACTATTTCATCAATTTCACCCAATTAATTCAATTAAACATTGTAAAACTGAAAAATCAGTTTATAAATCATGAATCAAGGATCAAACACTTGGGAGTATCAATAAAGAACCATTAAACAGAGGAGATCACGGACCATACCCCTATTGTGAGATTTTTGCTTCAATTAGCTTATTTAAAACTAGGAAAACACAAGATTTCAATGAGATTTTGTAAACTAAAGTTAAATAATCAATTATAAATCAATAATATGAGTAAAAAAAGATCTCTCACCTCTGGATTTTGATGAAAAATTGAGTGTTTGGCTGAGAGTGAAGTGAAGAGAAAGGTTGAGAGAAATGTTACATCAAAATATCTTGAAAAAGGTTAACTAACTTTTAATATCACAAATCCGTTTAATTGGCTTTTGAAACACATGTTAAAATAACTTAATTGAAAGGAGAAATCACCAGCAAAAACTTGGTAAAATAGCTCCTTAAGTATTCTAAGAATTTGATCCCTTTTCATTTTAGTCACCTTTAAAAACCAATTTTCAAATTTTACATTTTGGTCACTAACCAAAATGTTACCCTTCCAAAACCCATTTTCCAAAATTGACACCACCATAAACCTTAATATATTAAATAATGATTTTTTTCATATTTTTACACAATTTTAACACCTTCAAAAACATTTAATTCGATTTAATCCCGAAATGGACTCGAATTTCTAATTTTGGTCCACCAGACCTTCAGACCAACCTTTGAAACACCTAGCCCCAAAACCGAGGTGTTACAACTCTCCCCCACTTAAGAAATTTCATCCTTAAAATTTACATAGAGGAAACAAATGCGGATACTACTCCAACCTGTCTGCCTTACTTGCCCAAGTGGCTTCCTCAACACCACGGTGCTGCCAAAAAACTTGACAAGCTTAATCGTCTTGACACGAAGAACTTTGCTGCTGGAATCAAGGATTTCCACCGGCTCCTTATCATAGGATAAATTCGGTCTCAACTCAATATGCTCCACTGGCATAACATGCGAGGGATCCGACCGTTACATCTGCAACATAGATACATGGAACACATCATCTATTTTCTCAAGCTCGGAAGGTAACCTCAACCGATAAGCCACATGACCTACATGCTCCACAATCTCACATGGTCCAATAAACCACAGACTAAGCTTACCTTTGCGTCTGAACCGTATCACCGTTTTCCATAGTGACACTTTCAAGAACACTCGATCACCTACCCCATATTCAATTTCCCTACGCTTCAAATCCGTGTAAGATTTTTGTCGATCCGCAACTGCTTTCAAGTGATCACACACAAAATTTACCTTTTCATCCGTGTCTTTCAACATATTCGGTAAGGAAACATGCTTTTCCCCTACCTCAGCCCAACACAAGGGCGTACGACACCTTTGGCCATACAATACCTCATACAATGCCATCTGAATACTTGCTTGATAGCTATTGTTGTACGCGAATTCAACCAAAGGTAGATGTTTCTCCCAGGTTCCTTGATACTCAATAATACAACACCTCAGCATATCCTCCAAAATATGGATAACCTACTCAGATTATCCATCCGATTGAGGATGATACGCAGTGCTAAAATTCAATCTCGTACCTAAAGCCCGATGCAGGCTCACCCAAAACCTTATTGTGAACCTTGGATCCCTATCTGAAAGAATAGACTTCGGTACCCCGTGCAGACGCACGATCTCATAAATGTACAAATCTGCTAACTTGTCCAAAGTGTACGTCATATACACTAGCAGAAAATGTGCACACTTCGTAAGCCGATCCATAATCACCTAAATAGAATACTTTTGAGTCGATGTCAAAGATAATCCTGACATAAAATCCATGGTGATTCTCTCCTATTTTGTCTTGTCTATATCTCTTGTCTTAGAACTTCCTATTTTGTCTCCTAGAATAGATAGATTCAGCTGCTCTCTTACCCAAGCTCGCACTCGCAGCCTGGATTGGTGCACCCAAAGACTGCTCAACATATTTGGCCCGATTGACCAACACATAAAAATCTGTGTAATCCGCAGCTAGGAGATATGTCTTAATGTCTTTCACCAATCCATAACGAAACTTGTCACATCTCTGTTGATCATTAGAGACTAGCTCTGGAGCATACTGACTCAAGCGAACAAACTTTACTTCATATTCGGCAACAGACATGCCACCCTACATCAGTGACATAAACTCGCACTTCTTCATATCTAAATATTAAGTACCAAGATACTTCCCCTTGAATGCTCTCTAAAAGAACTCCCAAGACACATCTGCCTCAGGAACACCCGCAATCGTGGTCACCCACCAATGCTATGCATCACCTTGCAACAGTGACATAGTACAACCCAAATTGTGTTCCTCATTGCAACCCATCTGGTTCAAAATATAGATCATTTTCTCTAGTTAACCCTCAGCTGCCTCAAGACTCGGACCTGAAATTCCTTGCCTCCTAAACTTCTAAAGCGTTCCAAGGGTAAACCTTAATTAGTCACCACAGTAGGTGTCGGTGCTTGCTCTTGTACCTTAGCCATCACTGCTTGGAAAACCCTCGTTATTGCATGAACTAACAGAGTCAAATCACCATGTACAGACACCTGGTGAACCTAGGTACTTTACCCGCCCCAAAATAAACTGGAGGAACCAAAGAGGAAGAGGTAAAAAAATTAGGGAGACTCCTTTCCTCAACATTATTCTACCCAACTCTGACATTAATAGCCATCGAATGCGTCTTACATCAAGCCATGCTAACAAAAGCATCAAAACACATTAAATTTGGCTAGCATAAGGCAAAAGATCCAATAGAACCTTATAAAACCTTTTTAAACCTCGATAATAGGCAATGGGTTCCTAATTCATACCCCAACATGATATTAAACAATCACCGAACATATACGCAATCACCGAACATATACGCAATCACCGTGCAATTCAGACATCACTTACTAATCACACAACAACGTCCCAACTTTACGAAACCTGGCTTTGATACCAACAAATGTAACCCCCTCAACCTGGCCTAGACGCCCGACCTTATCGAGAGAACTACATTAGGTTTGCCCAAGCAAATCGGAGAACAATTACAAAAACCCAGTCCATTTTTTCTTTTTATCATATCTAGATGCAAATTATTAATCCTACATAAGTATACTTGTAGTGGTTAGATTTTCAAAGAAAATAGATCACGAAAAGGCCACCAATTGCATATCATGCATTTTAGGGACTAAATTGTAAAATAAATATTTAGGGGACCAAAATTGAAATTAAAGTTACCGATCCTTAATAAGTGTATTTACATGCTCACAAGACAAATTCCAGGTCATTACTATCAGCCAAACTCTTACAATTGCATTCACATAAATCAATGACCAAAATGAAAGAAGTAGAAACCTTTACGATTCCAAAATAACCAATTTAACGGTAGCCGTATCGGTACGCGTACAAGTGTTTCGATATGCCCTTATGATTTCAAAACTCAGATTCTAGTAGCTAAAACCTGTACAAAATGCTTGTTCGTGTATCGAAATGCTTGGCAAAAAAATGCTTAAGACCGTATCAGAACACTTGTTTGAGTACCGAAATGCTATGGCTGAAAAAGCTTATCCGTATCGAAACATCTACCCTCATATCAAAATGCTAAGCCTAAAATTGCCTAGCCGTACCGTTACGGGGTCACTTGTTTCGATACGCCTGGACCTGTAATGTCCCAAATTATTGTTTAATCACACTTTAATGAAAACCAAACCACTTATACATGCTTCAAACACATATACAATATCACCAAAATACATTTCCCACCAAAGTAACACAGATACATCAACCAAACATGGCATTCATACAAACTTGTTGATCTATAGGCATGCTTCATAATATCATTCTATCAAACAACCAAAACACACATTTGGTACCTTTAAGGTATACTCAACATGCTCGCACATTTATAATATCATACCGAACTTGCTTGAATCATCAAAACATGGCAACCATAGCAAAATAACTAGATGCACTCCAAAACACACATCTAGCATCAAAATAGGCAATGATTCACACAAGTCTAACATCAACAAACCATCATGAAAAATCCAGCACTTCGTGTGCTTAAAAACCATGGAAAGACAGAATTACAAATTCCCAAAATTTGGAGAACACATTGCCTTATTAACCGAAATTATTAAACGAATTCATACTCAAAGTAGTCATTGTCTTAGGATCATTTTAGCCTTGCCCTTGCAGCCCCTAAACCTTAATGCTCTGCATCATTAAGAAAAAGAGAGCGTGAGCACACATGCTTAGTGAGGATGCTCATAAAATAATGATGCATTTAAAAAAATTTGAAACCAAAACACTTGTATCCAAAACATACTTATAACCAAAGAACTTTCCTTGTCTCCAACCGAGACATGCATAAACACCCTTATGCAACATCATGAACATACTCCATGCTTAGATCCCAAAGCATTAAATCATAAACCATGCTTAAATCCCAAAGCATAATCAAATAAAACATGCTTAAATCCCAAAGCATTATCAAATAAATCATGCTTAAATCCCAAAGCATTATCAAATAAAACATGCTTAAATCCCAAAGAATTATCAAATAGGTTCAACACATGAGCTTTCAGATGTATTGGCATTAATACTGACCCGAATAGACTACCCTCTATTCAACACATCGGGTACACGGATCTCTCATACCATGCCTAGTTAAACCGTATGATATTCCCAAACCTTGCCTAGTTAAACCACAAGATTTGACACCCTCAACTAGTTAAACCGTGAGATTTACCACCCTTTCCTAGTTAATCCGCAAGTATACTGACCTTGCCTAGTTAAACCGTAAGATCACCATCAAATTGGGTTGTGTAGTTAAAACGCATGCCTAATAAGGTTCCCAATAGTTCGAGTGGCCTTGTTAAACTTCCATACCTCAAGGACCCATGGCCGTGATCAATTTTGTTCATATTTTATAGTGCACTTTTAATCCTATGGCATGGCAACTACATTTGATTGTCTCTCACTTTGTCACATAGCCAATATATCATTTACCAACCATTTTCTTACTATTTTAAAATGAATTATATAAAACACCACATATGAAATCACATTGCCCAAGAAATAACACCTGTAACACCCTAGTTTTGGGCCTAGCGATTTTAAGGCTAGTTAGACGGTCCAATGGACTAGGTTAGAGATTCGAGTCGGATTCGGGAGTAGATATTTTTTTGAGAGATAAAAATATGGAAAAATGCTTAAAATCCTATTTTAATATATTAAAAATATTGGTGGAAGCAATTTTGGAAAATAAGCTTTGGAAGAGTGACATTTAGGCTAGTGACCAAAATGTAACTTTTGAAAACTATTTTTAAAAGGTGACTAT
This sequence comes from Hibiscus mutabilis, assembly GCA_019671005.1. Taxonomy (NCBI): domain Eukaryota; kingdom Viridiplantae; phylum Streptophyta; class Magnoliopsida; order Malvales; family Malvaceae; genus Hibiscus; species Hibiscus mutabilis. The sequence goes on from CM033720.1 coordinate 24,021,571, forward strand.
TTTGTAAAGAGTCAAAATTTTGAATCTTTAAGGAGCAATTTTACCATTTGGTCTAATCTGAGTTTTCTCTTAATTATTATTATTTTTAAAAGGGTTTTAATTACAGGAATTAATAAAGATTTAGTTAAAAAGGTAGCTATTTTTCCAAATCACAATTTGACGTAACTTTCTTTCTCTCATATTTTCTCTGAAAATACTCTCAGTCAAACACTCTTTTTCCAATCCAATATTCAAGGTAATGATCTTGTTTCTTTATCCTTTGATTATGATCTTGTTTCTTTATCCTTCGATTTTCTAAATGAATCTTTAACTTGTTTTCTCAAAAATCTTATTGAATCTCACTATTTTCAAGAGGAAAACATCCAATTAAGGGGAAACTCACTCATTGGAGGTAAGATTCATTCCTCTCCTCTAATGAAAGGTTTTTTACTGAAATTCTCAAGTTCTTGACTCTTTATATATATTTTCTAATGGATTTTAATTGATTAATTATGGGATTTTGCTTAATTGAGGGTTAATTGATAGAATCTTGTGATTTTCGAAGTGGATCTATTTTTCCAGTGTTAAATATTGATTTCAATCTTATTTTCGATGTGTTATATTGTGGATAAGTTGTTTTTAACATTGGAATCCCGAAATTGGTTGAATCTCTAATTGTTAGGTTGTTAGTTAATGGTTTTTGGGTTGTTTTTGGAGTTTAATCATTACTAGAAGTAAAAGGATGTTGTAAAAGGGGTTTTAGATGTTTGTGGCTTGTGGCTTGCTGGGAGCTTGTTTCGCGGTAGCAAGCAAGGCAAGTGAAATCGGTGAGTGGAAACGGTTTTAGAAGTCTTTCAAAGGTTTGAAATTGGTTTTTGAAGTTTAGGATAAGTTTGAAACACTACCTAAGCTTGGAAGTAAGTTTTCCCTCCTTTGCTCTTTAATATCGGTTCGAATATGAGCATATGTGATTCATGTTTTAGTCGTAAACATGGTTGGTTTTTACTTACTGTAAATGTACGATTTTAAGTACATATGCAGTGTTTGAAAAGTATGATAAATGATAGGGAGCATTGATTTTTATTTCGGTCGGGAATATAATAATGCTATGGCAATGTGATTTGCATATGTACAGAATTTGTGTAATGCATTGTAAAATAGTGACTAAATGGTTTTGTAAATGATATATTGTCTATGCCACAAGGTGAGAAAACATTCGGATATAGTTGGCATGCCATAGGATAAAGTGCACTATAATATGTTAAAAATCAATCGTGATTAAGTTTTCTTGAGGTATAGCAGTCGGCTATTCGAACTATGTTGTCACTTGGATTGAGCGGTCGACTCCCCTTATTGATGTAAAGCTTGTGGTTGGCAAGGTTGTAAAGTCATGCAGTCGGCATGTGGTAGTCTTGATAATGGCCGGTCATTAAGGGAGATCCGTGTATCCGATGTGTAAAGTTAACGGTCAGCTAACTAAAGATTACCGGTCAGCTAATCAAGGATAGTGTTCGACTATCCGAGGTCACTATAATTGCCAATATATGAGAATTCTATTGTTGAATCTATTTTTTTTAATTCATTGGGATTTAAGCATGGTTTTGTATTTAATTCTTTGGGATTTAAGCATGTGGAATATATATTGTTTTGCATATAGTCGATATGCATGTTTTGAATTGGAATCATTGGAACATTCTTAGGTCGTAAGCATGGTTTGGAAACAAGTGTTGGTTTTCAAGGGTTTTAATGTATCATTGTTTTAAGAGCATCCTCACTAAGAAAGTTTGCTTACGCTCTTTTTTCCTAATGATGTAGAGCATTAAGGCTTGGGGCAGCAAAGGCAAAGTCATAGTGATCCAAGAGGCAAAGCAATTTTGAGTATGAACTCGGTTTACATTTTCGGTTAATAAGGCAATGTGGTCGCCAAGGATTTTGGGATTTGTAATTTTGTTTTCCCTTGTTTTGAGCATGAGTAATGTTGTGATTTCGGAGTTTGATTGGTGTTGTTAAGCTTGTTGTGCATCATTACCCATGGTTGATGTTATGAGGTTGCCTAGGTTTGCATCTAGATGGTCTTGCTTGAATGGTATGCTTGATGAGCTTAACATGTTGAATATGGTATTAAAGTGATGTTGGTATGATGATTGTGGTAAACATTTATTTGAGCAATTTGGTATGTTGGTGGAGTGTTTTAGGGAGCATGCCTCTAGATTAAACCATATGGTAGCATAAGCTTATTTTGTACCTAAACCTTGGTGCAAGTGTTGATATAGGTATTGTTGAATGTTTATATTCATGTATGCAGGTTGCTAGGACCTAAATGCATCTAAAATTGAGTGAAAAGCCAGAGAAAAATGACATTACAGGCCCATACATACCGATACACAAGGGACTATATCGGTGTGGCTAGCAAATCAGGGCATTCATGATCAGTTTAGGTATTTGAGTATTGGTATGGATAAGAAATATAAGATTGCGTACTAGTACTGCATAAGGTGTATTGGTACGGGAAATTGTTACTGGAAAGTTGCTTTTTGGGGAAAACCCGTGTACCAAAACACCTAGGGCTCGTACCGGTACGGCTTTAATATTGTGCAAGCTGACATGGCGTACTGATATGGTACATTGTGTACCGGTATGTGTGGTTGCTCTGTATTGGTACGGTTGTTCTCGTATCGGTACGGGAGGCAATTTTTACAGGTAATGTCATGGAAACAGTTTCATGTGTTTTAGTCCCTAATGTGGCTCACTCAATTAGGTCGGGCGTCTAGGCCGGGTCAAGGGTGTTACATTTGTTGGTATCAGAGCTAGGTTACGAAAGGTTAGGATGTTGTTGTATGATTGTATATCATTGTTCGTTATGCACGATGATTGTGGATATGTTCGGTGTTTGATTTATATCATGTTGTGGGTATGAATTGGGAACACATTGCCTATTACCGAGGTTTTAAAATGTTTTATAAGATGGCCTTGGTTCATTTGCCTTATGTTAGACTGACTTTAATGTGTTTTGATGCTTTTAATAGCATAGCTCGACGTGAGACACGTTCAACTGCTGGCAATGCCGGTGTTGGGTAGAATAATGTTGAGGAAGAGAATCCCCCTAACGTTTTACCTCCTCCTCCTCCATTGGTTCTGCGTGCTGGTGTTGGGGCTAGTGGTGCACCCCAGGCTCATCAAGTGCTAGTGTTTGGTGATTTGACCCCGTTAGTTTAGGCGATAATAGGAGTTTTTCAAGAAGCAATGGCTGGAGTGCATGCGCAGGCATCGACACCTACTGTGGCAGTTAATCCAGGGTTACCCTTAGAGCCTCTCCACAGCTCGAGAGGTATTGAATTTAGGGGTTCGAGCCCCGAGGCAGTTGAGGGATGGCTAGAGAGTATGATTCGTATCCTGAATCAGATGGGCAGTAACGATGAGCGTAAGCTGGGTTGTACTGTGTCGTTGTTGCATGGCGATGCTTATCATTGGTGGGTGACCATAATTGCTAGTGTTTCAGAGGTGGATGTAACTTGGGAGTTTTTTCGAAGAGCTTTCAAGAAGAAGTATCTTGGCCCTCAGTATCTAGATGCGAGGAAACGTGAGTTTATGGCCATGGAGCAGGGGGCATGTCTGTGGCTGAATATAAGGTGATATTTGTCCGTTTGAGCCAGTATGCCTCGGAGTTGGTTCCGGATGATCTTGGAAGGTGCAACAGGTTTCTCTATGGGTTTGTGAAGGATATCAAAACATACCTATTTGCTGTGGACTACACAGATTTTGATGTGCTTGTGAACCGCGATAAGGATATTAAGCAGTCTTTGAGGGAACAGGACAAGGTTCGGGCATGAGCTCGAACAAGCGTGGGGCTGATTTTGGTAATTTCGGGAAGCAGAATAGGAGGTTTCGTGATAAGAAGCATAAGTTGGATCATAGGCGAGGTGGCGGTGTTGGCCATGTTAACCGAGGTGTTCGCATTATATTTGAGTGTGAACGTTGTGGTAGACGCCACACATGTGAGTGTTGGGGAAATACCATGAGTTGCTGGATATGTGGATCTCATGGTCATATGAAGCATGACTGTCCTCATTCTGTGGGGATGCACCGGTTTGGGCTACTATACCTACTAGGGGCCGAGGCCGTGGTAGGGGTAATTTTCAGAGGCGCGAGGATGGTCAGAGAGTTGTGGCTCATGCTGTGGCTGTACAACCCAAGAATGATGGGCCAGCGCAGACCTATGCTCATCGTAAGGGGCGCAACGACACTGATGTGATCGTAGGTACTTTCACCTTGCAATCTTTGTCGTTGTTTTCTTTGATTGATTCGGGGTCTACTCATTTATATATTTTAAGTGAGCATGCATTATTGTTGAATGTTCCTGTTGAGATGTTGGATGTTGGCATGTTGGTAACTAGTTCTTTTAGGGAGACGATTACAACTAGAAGGTTGTATAGGCATTGTCTTTTGGCAGTGCAAGGTCATGAATTTGATGCGCGTTTGATGGAGTTGCCATTTCATGGTTTTGACGTTATCTTGAGTATGGATTGGTTAAGTGACCACAAGGCGGTGGTGGATTGCGAGTCCAAAAGGATTTCTCTAAGGTTGGCCAATGATTATGAAGTTGTGGTGGTTGGTGAGAATGTGAAATTCCTGTCCAATGTTGTGTCAGCTTCTCGAGCGGAGAGAATGATGTTTGATGGTTGCCAAGCCTATTTGGCTATTGTTATGAATCTGGAAGCTAAGGGTGTTCAGGTGCACGGCGTTCAGGCTGTGTGTAATTATCCAAAACATTTTCCTGAAGAGTTGCTGGGTTTACCTCTAGATAGGGAGGTGGAGTTTCGTATTGAGACATACGTGGGAACAACTCCTGTAACACCCAAAATTTTGGCTAGTGACTAATTTGTAAATTTTGAAAGTTTAGGGGTTAAAGTATAAACATTGGAAAAGTTTGGGAACTAAAGTGTAAATTTCCCCAACAAGTAATTTTTTTCAGTATAAGAGTGAATCGGATCGAAATAGTTACCTTGATATCGGTTTTAAGAATTAAGATGCAGAAAAAGTTACCAATTTTAGATCGAATGAAATTTTTAAGCGTGCTCAGGCTAGGAAAATACAAGGACGGGTGACCTTCTGGGAAGTGTCACATAACAATATTTTGATCAGCAAAAAGGATTCAGAATAAGTGAGAAATATTCGCATAAAAGTTTGATGAAGAATTTTCAAGAAAGATATTACCCGATAGAGATTTCGGGTAATTATCAATATTTTTGGATCGAGTCAAAATTTTTAAATTGGCTTTATTAAATGGAGAATTTGTATGAAAATATTCATGGAATTTTGGAAAATAAGAGATTTCCAAAATAAAGTTGATAGTTGGATAGAGGAAATGTATTCAATAAAATTCCCGATAATTATCGGTATATTTGATCAAACTAAAATTTTAAGGACAAATCCAAGAAATTATGGAAAAGTAATAAAGTATTATTTTATGAATATTTCATTGTATCTGGTTAGGTTCTAACTAGATATAGTTAGAATATTATGGAATGGTTATAAAAATTCAAAGGAAGAGGATTTGGAAATCGTATTGACGGAAATTTGAATATTTGGATCAAATAAATGTCATAAATAAAATTTAAGATATTTTTGGGGGATGGCCGGTTGGATTAGAACCAATTTGGTTCAATTTTAATGGGATGACAATTTTCAAGACTAGTTGTAAAATAAAGTTTAGTTGGAGGGCAATTTGGTCATTTCCCATGGATGGTATTTTTGAAATATTTTGGAACTTTGAGAGAATTTTTATAAGAAGGTTATACATGGACAAATCCTAGCCATTGATTTTATTAGATTAAATTATGGCTATTGGATTAAAGGACAAGATTGTAATTTTATGAATTAAATGAATTTTTAATTGATTAAACAATGACATGTGTATTAAAACAATTAAAAATATGAAGAAAACATTTTCTTCATCTATGTTGAGGCTGCCGAATGGTATAGGGAAAAGGGAGAAAGAATTTTGCAAACTTTCAGGTCAAATTTGAAGAAGAACAAGACTAGTTTCAAGTAAACTTTAATTAGGTAATTTGTTCTACACTTTATTCTCTTTATTTCGATAATATTTTTGCATGGAAAAGTCAAGTATAAGTTATGTCATGAATAAAGATTGATGATGGAAGTTGAAGTTTATGATGGAATTAGAATGGTAATTAGTTGAATTGATGATTTTGATATGGAATTAAGGTTGATTTGGGATAAATTTCATGTTGGAAGGTATAAACCCTAACCCTAAAATTTAGGGGTTTTGGTCAGGAAGCTAAAATTAGGATGTTATTGATTGAATTGTGTTGTTGGAAGCTTGATTTTGATGTTAGAATGAATAATTTCCCAAGTTTGTGTTTTAGTGACCATTTCGAAAATTTATGAAAATTAGGGGAAATTCTTGAGAATTTTATTTTAGCATTGGAAACATTGAATTATGATGAAAGAAGCTTGAATTTGTGGATAGGGACCAAAATGAAAATTTTTGGAACCTTAGAGACCAATTCGGCAAATTGAGAAAAATTAGGGATTAGTTTTGAATTTATGGAAAATTAATAAAATGAAGATTTAAGTATTTTATGAAAGTTGGAGAATGAAAATCACAAGAAAGGAAAGTTTAGGGACCTATTTCAAAAATGAAGGAATAGTGAAGGACTATAGTGAATAAAGTTGAAAGTTTAAGAAAAACTTTCTAAAACTATTAGAAATAAGTAATTGGTTATTTGTACATGAATTTATGTACAAAAATGAAGTAGTGGCTAAAATGTTATTTTATAAAGCTTAAGGATTAAATTGCAAGAAACTAGTACAAGATTTGAAATTATTTATGAAACTGTGTAAAAACTGAATTTTGCAGTAAATTTGTAAATTCACCATAAATTCCACAAAAATATTTAGAAGGTGAATTTTATATTGATATAAAGATGTGTTCGTCTAGTTTCGTTTCCAACAAACAGAAACTGATTTCGAGTTCCGAGCAAAAAGATATGAATTTTTAAGTGATGAAAGGTTAGAAAAACAGTTTAGCAGTCTGCTTTGAATTTAGCCCAGTAAGTTGACTTTGAAAATTCACCATAAATCGTACAACTTGAATTTGAGCTATTAATTTATATTGTTGAAGAGCTTATTGAATCTAGATTATTTCAGAACAAACGGAATCGAATTTCGAGCTATAGATTATTTTATAGAAATATTTCTTTGAAGGTTGTACAAAGCTGCCCGAAAATGAAAATTTAGATATTTTGTATCTAATGTTGGTTATCAAGTTCAAAAGAATTATTTGAAGCTCAAAATGGTTATTAAGAACCAAAATGAGGTTTTGACAGTATAAGGAAGAAAGGAAATTTATGGAAATTTTTTATATTGAATGATTAAATAGCTTAATTGAAATATTGTTATAAGTGAATCTAACAAATGTTTATTTATATCCATGTAATAAAAGAAGTTGGATCCGAATCAAAAGAAGATTCGAGAAACTATAAAAGGAAAGGATCAGTAAAGCTTAGTGAGGCATATTAATAAATGGCCCAGGTGAGTGCATTTCTAAATGTTTGCATTACATTGAAATTGGCATTGCATTTCTTTATAATACATGATATGATACAATGCTCGACATGGTAAGCTTGATGGAATACCGGGTACGAATTATTATTTGCATAAATGATGATGCATTATGCATAATGGCAATGTATGTCTATACAGGGAATATGGACAATAACAAGATTAAAATGAAACAAGATACACCCTGGGGATCCAAGCCCATAGTGCAAAATGCACTAACGAGGTGTTTTTTTAATATAAGGAACAGAGAGAGTCCTTATATGAGGAGCAAAGAGCGTCCTCCCGAGTACGTACTCTACGAAGCACTATGGTGCAGATAGGCTATGGGGTTTCCATGGGCCTTTAGCCAGACACGATGATAATAATAACAAGATGATTACATGGTAGATCATGAGCATGCAAATGATTGCATGACGATACATGATTTATATGACAAAGATGATATATGATATAGATGTTACATGTTTCATGATACCTGAAAAAGAAGTTACATGTTACATGTCTGAGAAGTACATGACATACGAGATAGAAATGTTATTGATATATGATAGAATGTTACATGATACATGATAGAAATATTACATGCTATATGATAGAATACATGTTGCGTAAATGATTACATCATGAAAACATGTCTATGATAGAGAATATATTATGCAATGATAATATGATTTATATGATAGCTATGATACATGTACGTTGTGATATACTTGCCTTGTCATAGAGAAATACGAAATGCACTCTTATATGAAGTATTATATATCAACATTTCATGTGTAAATAAATAAGTTTAATTGCCTCACTAAGTTTGTACTTAGGGTGTGTTTTATTTCACACGTAGGTTCTTCAGATCAGACTTAGCGAGGAGGAGCCACTCGTTTGGAAGTCAAGTTATTGGTAAGTGAAAGTACGTACATCTTTAAAATAGTCAAGTACTAGTGGACATGTAATTATATTTTCAAAGAACTGTTTTGGCAAGCTTTCCAACTATAAAATTTACAAATATGAAAGCATAAATTTAAATTAATTAAGAGATGTTCAACTAATTTAATGAATTTAACATTTATCCCAATAAGCCAAGGATAAATTTAAATTAATTAAATTAATTCTAACCTTAAATCTAACTATGGCTCTAAAAATAAATCCTGAATTTAATTTGACTAATTTAAAAATTATGCCCTAATAAAACGAGCGCATAATTCAAATTAATTAAATTTTAAACCCTAAACTAATCCTAAAAGGCCTATCCTAATAAAACACTAAAAAGGCAACAAGGGTTTAAACGAACATCAAAAGACAAATATTACACTATGCATGAATATAATATACACACGTTACAATATATACTAAACACATACATGGGGTATAATGTGTATTAACACCTACTTATATTATATACACATCTAATTATCGCATATTGTACATCATGTATATCTATATATCATGCAATATATATATGTAACAAAATAATATAGCATAGTATATATTTCAAGAACAAAGCCATATATGTATACAATATGGTTTAGTATAATAAGGTACATATATACATGTACGTACAACATATACCATATATTATAAGAATATATTATATACAACATTCATAGATGTACAGTAAAAGATAAACACGTACATAACATACGATATAAGGCAAGTAAATATTAAACAACTTTGAACGTAAAGACATGAAATCCGACGAAATAAATGAAATGAAACAACATAAGGAACATAAAAGCAACGGAAATAAAATATAATGGCAAAAAAATTAAATATGCATGCAAAGGACTAAAATAAAACAAAACGACAAATTAAAGGGAGACAAACGAAGGTTTTACTACTGGATTTGGGACCGAATCGAAGCAAAATCGAAGACTTGATGGACTCAAAGGATCATTATCCCTTTTAAAGATAGATTAAATGAAACAAGGGACCGAATCAAAGAAAACTAAAATAATAGGGACTATGGAAATAATTTAAAAAGGCGGAATGGCCTAAAAACTATATCAAAATCACGGAAGGGACAAAGGGTAATAAACCCATTTTTTCTAAAAAAAATTGGTCGAATTTGAGGACGAAACTAAGAGTTTTTTGAAAACTTGGAAGGACCAGAGAGGGTATTTCAAAAGGCAGAAGCCCTCAGCGTGATATTTCAAGGATGCGGAGGTCCTTACTATGCTATTAAACCAAAAATATTTAAAATGTTTTATAAAAGACACTTCTCGGCCAAAAATTAAAACCTTTTCCTCTTTTTCTTTACCATTCGAAATGATTCTCCCCAAAACCTCTGAAGCCGTCCTGGGCAAGTCATGAAGTTACCACAGACTTACTTGGATTTTCCAAAAACCAGCCTTGCGTTGTCATCCAAACCGCCGTACACCGATCGCTGACTGCCGCTCACCAGCGCCGATGAGCTTTGAAACAACCTCCAAAAACATCATCTCCCCATCTAAAACCAGATTCGACCTTAAATCTTCATAACCCAACATCCTTCCTTTTAAAACCAAAAGAAACAGAAAAGGGACCCTAGCTGCCTCCTTGCTCAACCCGCACCACCGGCCTCTGAACCTCTGTGTGGTTCACCATGGAAGCCCCTTAGAGGCTTCAAGGATTGTCACCAGATGCGGAGATCGATAGACCGACGGCCACGGCCCTTCGGACGTAAAATAAAAAAACCCTAAGCTCTAATAGATTTATTATTATTATCTTTTTTAAATGCATAATGAATTGAGATAAATACCTCAAAACTCTGTCTTTGCATTGAGGTGGAGTTTCCCCAATTTTCTCCCGGTTTACAACTGTCCATGGCCGCTTTTATATAGCCCTTAGAGATTATATATCTTTTTTAAAAACAAAAAAAACATCACTAATTGCTATTGGTTGCTTTTGTTTGAAATCTCGTGTTCTCTAAAATTTTGGCTCTGTGTTATGAACTTGTGTGCGCTTCTGATGCTTGTCCTTATTGTCAGTTTTGCATGTCGTGGCTTCTTGGATAGGATGAGGGGACCAGAGAGAAGTTTTGGTGAGGCAGATAAAGGGTCAGAAGATGCGCGTGGAGATCCCAGGAATTAGAGCGTGTTGTGGCGCACGCGCACATGAAGAAGTGGGAAGGTCGGGGCGTGGATCACAGGTGCGTGAGGCTTGATCATGGCCGTGCATGGCAATTCTGGAACCTTCTCAGCACTAATCTAGTCTGTTGACGTGCTCCCAGATCTAACGGTCACGATCAACGCGGTGCCAAGGAGCAAAGAAGCCCTCCTAGGGTTTTCATCCAGATCTGACGGTGGAGAGATGGCTATGCAAAAGGAAAAAGGCATTAAGGGTTTTTTTTTATGTAGGCTTAGGATTTATCTTATTTTGGGCACAAACGGGCAACTATGTATAACTAATTTAACTTTTGGGTTTCTTCATATTGTAAATGGACTGTAAACTAATAAATGGGCTCTGATTATATTTATTGGGCTTTTATCAATTAATAATCTATTAATAATTTTTTTGAGTTTTGTTTAATAATAATAGTGATATAATAATAATAACTATAATAAAAAAGATTCCAACTAATAATAAAATTAAATTACCAATAACTAATAATAATAATAATTTTTCTTTTTTTATGTTTTGTTTTTTCTTTCAAATTATAATAACATATAATTGAAACAAACTAATAGTAATTATAATTATGCTAATAGTAGTAATAATTTGGGGGTTTATGCATATATTATAATATGAATTAATAATATAAAAGGATAATAACAACTCAAGCCCATTATTTCAAAAACTAACAAAAATAAAAAAGAAGGGTTAACACCACAGATAAAATTAGCGATTACAGATGGTACTCTAAAGAGCACGTATTTTACCCTTATTTATCAATTAATCTGTCCCCAAATTGCTATCTCATGCATACAATCTTGCATTTCTAGTTTACTATTTGTAGATTTTCTAACTCAATTTACTTTGCTTGAATTCTCAATATTTTTGCCATTTTTTGTTGTTTTGTGACTACACTGCTAATGTTGCTGTAAAAGTATCTTATTATTGCAGCCATGATTGTCATTGTATTGTGATTTCGCTGCATAGCATTGCTTAGATTATGTCTAGTTTCTATCGCTAGACTGACAGCTGTTAACATGTAACGACCCAGATTTTGAAAATTCGAGGGTCAGGTTTGATCGAGGCATGGGCCTCGTGTTTGGGTCGTGTTTCTTCAGGCTTTTATGAGCCCTTTTGGGCTAGCTTGTATGTTGGGCTCATGTGGTTTTTGGTTTAGGTTGAGATAGGAGGTAGAAGGGTAATGTGGTAAATGCTAATTTTGAAGAGTGAAAGGGGGAGGCTTGCTTTTCTTCTGCATTGTGCAGGGAGTTGGGATCGCCTTGCCTTAATGTCATCTTTCTACCATTTCAAACACCATCTCTCTCCCAAAACACCACTATCAAAGGTAGAATTTTGTGAGTTTGTGTTGTGAATCTTGTTTGGCGTGTGGAGGGAAGTTTTACCAGCATCCAAGGATCTACATTTCAAGGTAAGCTTTGTTTGGTTTGGAGAAAGAATGAGGTTGTTGGAGGTTTGAGAGGGTAGGACGGGATTGGAGTTTGGAAGCTCTAATCTTTGGTTTAGTTTATGTTTTTGGCCTCTATTATCTTCCAGCAACGTTGTAATACGTTTTGTAATCCTCTCATGTAGTAAAAAAGTTTGGGAGCTCATCCAAGGCTCAAGAAGGAAGGAAGGCTTGAAGCTTTGGAAGGAGGGCTTGTGTTATCAGCTAAGCTAAGGTTAGTACACTACTAACTCCCATAGTTTCCTGGAAATCATAAAGTTAGGCTTTGAAGCATGATTTGGTGTTTTTGGCCTTGGTGTAATTTGAGGGGTTGTTAATGGAAAATTATAGAATTGTTGTTGTAAGGGCTTAAAATCGATAGAAATCCACTTAATACCTTCACAATAACTTGTAGGATCAATTTGGGGTTTAACTATGGGAGTTAAATAGGGTTTTTAGGTGAAACCTGCACCTAGAGTTCAAAAATCGGGCTCAATTACTGATACTGTGGATAGGGTATCAGTACGCCTTAGTGGAATAGGGGAAGAAATTGTGAGGGGCAAACCAATACGCTTCCCCGTGTATCGATACCCCTTGTAAGTCAGAAATTCCAGTAACACTTTCGCGTATTGGTACGTATAGGGCGTATCGATACGCAATATTACATTGCCTGGGAAAGGCTTAGAGTATCGGTACATGTATGAGGAGTACCGTTACAGTGGTGGATCGGTACGGGGCGATCTTGGCACCGATGGTGCATACCGGTACAGAACGGAGTGTATCGGTACGACTTATGAGTTCAGTTCTTTCGAACCTATAATATGTATCGGTACATATGGTTAAGTATCGATACGTAGAGGGGAGTACCGATACCCATATAGGAGTATCAGTACTCACTGGGCATTCTGTCTAAGAAATTTGGCTTTACGTTCAGGGGTGCTATAATTTGAGGCAAATGGCCTTAGGGGTCCCTTAAGGTGTAAAATAAATACTAAAACCGAGAAACTGAGATTTTAATATGAGAATTAATTGCTAATGACTTGGTAAATATTGAGTAAACCGTGTGGGGTAGAAATCCATAGGGATCCTAGGTGGATCCATCACGACTGTGTGGTAAATTAGGGTCCTTGCTGTGTGCTGAGGGACACCTAGGTAATCGAGTCATCCCTTTTTGTTGGTATTGGATACCCTAAGTGTGTTGCAACACCTTGAAGATTTCTCGAATGTTGGATTCCGATGCTATGTAGACGCGGGCCTCATTCGAAGATGTTTGATGTGAGATTCCAGGCATAGTGTAGGATCCCGATGCTTAGTGGACGCGGGCCTCATCCTTGAGTATAAGATCCCGATGCTTAGTGGACGCGAACCTCATCCATGAGTATAAGATCCCGATGCTTAGCGGATGCGGCTTTGCTCAGAGTATAAGATCCAATGCTTAGCGGACGCAGGCCTCGCTCAGAATGTGGGATCCCGATGCTTAGTCGATGCGGGCCCTATTCTATATATAATTATGGTTATCTGTGTGATGCTATGTAAGTGTATGAGGTTCTCGTATGAGCTGTGTGTGTGATCATACATTCGTAATGCTATGTGTTTAGGCTGTTATGGTAGCTCCATTGTTATCTTGCCATGATATCTTTCTTGTTGCATTGCTTTATTTAGGATTTGCATGAAGCATGGTTGAGTGGCGGTGTATCCACTGAGCTTGTTAGCTCAGCGTTCAGAATCATTGTTTTCGTTCGCAGATTAGTAGGTTACCGTGAGGCTTGAAGGGGCACCATCAAGGTTGGATTTTAGCATCGACTCTAGTGGTTGAGTACAAATACTAGATGCAATGGGCTATGTATTTCGTAAAACCCTATATGTATTTGTAACTCTTATTTTGTATTATTCGGTCAAGTCGAATATTTTAATATTTGTAAGTGGAGCTCCGTAGATACTGTTTAAAATATCGAGATTCAACTATATTTTTTTAATGTATAGACTCATGTTTTTATTGGACTTATTCTATTAGGCTTGAAAAAGGTGAAATTTTAACGGTATGGGTTTTGGGCTTAGGGCCCAAATATGACATTCGGGTCAAGAGTGTTACATTTAGTGGTATCAAAGCCTAGGTTTAGTCGGTTTTAGGACGTCCTCGGGGGAGTCTAGAGAGCGTATAGGTGTCTAGCAAATACATGCCCATGAGTCGAAGTCGTACTTGTTTTAAAGATAAAATTCAATGGCGTGACCTTGTTTGTTGTTGTGCAAAATAGAATCATGCCAAGGAGGGCAATAATTGATGAGGAAAGTTTGGGCTCTAGAGGAGGGAGTTTTGATGAGGAATATGTGCCTGGCACAGAAGATATGTTGGAGGACACAGTTGACCGGGGAGTCAACTACTTCTCACATCTGAATCAGGCGTTGCATCGGATCGTGAGGGCGATACCCAGGGCATCTTCCACCCCTCGTAAGGCACTTGCTGAAAGGGTGATAAGAAAAGGCGCTACGAATTTCCATGGATCGGGGCATGATAACCTAGTACAGCCAGAACAGTGGTCGCAAAATACCCGCTGGATCATGAGGCAGATGCGGTTGAGGTCAGAAGACAAACTGTCATATATCTTATCCCTATTGAAGGGCAATGTTAGAGAATGGTGGGAAACAGTAGAGCTTGGGTGGCACCCCAATCGACCATCTTGGGATTATTTCCTTGAAGAGTTCGAGAAGAAGTATTTGGGCGAGGCTCACATCGACACCTTGAGAGATCGGTTCACTCACATTGTGCAAGGAAATCGGTCAGTTTTTGAATATGATCAAGAGTTTCTCCAGTTGAGTAGGTATGTTCCTGAATTAGTTGCCACTAAAAAGACGAGGTGCAAGAGGTTTTTGAAGGGCTTGAGGAAGGAAATCCAGACTTACCTAACTGCTGCACCACCAAAGGTGTTCACAGAGTTGACTTCGAGTGCCAAGTCTCTTGAGCAAGTGCAAGGCTTAACATATGGCCCATCTGGTGGGCAAGGGAGTTCGGGTGGGAGGACGTAGAACCCTACCAATAATAACTCGCAAGCTTTCTCAAGGAGAAGCAAAAATCGGTGGAACTATAATAGCGGTGCCTCGAATTAGAATTCGAGGTCAGACCGAAGATCTAAGTCAGCTGGTCGTAGAAGGCCATCTTCTTAATCCATAATGAGCCCGGAGGGTTCACAGATGAGTGCGGGCACCCCAGTTTGCAATCATCATGGACACAAACACAGAGACGAGTGTTCGGGAGCAGTAAGAGTTTGTTAAAAGTGTGGATCACCGGATCACCTTGTGAAGGACTGTTCAGTAGCTGTTGTGACCTCTCTAGATCAGGTTCAGAGGACTTGATATCCGACCCAGAGGGGTCGAGGTCTTTCTCAGGGAGGAGCAATCCATGTATTATGAGGCACTCTCCAGTCCACCGCGAGAGTGCTAGCTAGGCAGTATGCAGTTAGGGCTCAGGAGGATTGCGCAGCTACAGATGTTATTTCCGGTATGTTCACCTTGTTCTCGGTTCCTATTGTTGCTCTTGTGGATTCAAGGTCTACCCACTCCTATATTCATAGTGGGATATCTCAACAATGGGGTATTCCAACCGAGAATCTAGAGGTAGGAGTCTGTGTGACTAGTCCCTTGGGACATGATGTGATTGTGGACAAGATGTATTGAAGATGCTCGATCGAGGTTTAGGGGTCATTATTTCTAGCAGATTTAATGGTTTTACCGTTTTAAGAGTTCAATGCCATCTTGGGGATGGATTGGCTCTTTGAGCATGATGCTAGTATGGGATGTATTTATACAAAGAGTTTGAAGCTTCGTGTTGCGGATGGTTCCAAGCTGATTGTGCGAGGTGAGAGAAACCCATATCTATCTGGTGTAGTATCAGCCTTGCGAGCTCAGAGGTTGTTGCAACAAGGTTGTGAAGCCTTTTTGGCCCATGTGGTGGATGTAAGTGTTGATGGTCCAATGCTTGAAAATCTTCGGACGGTTAATGAGTTCATCAATGTGTTCCCAGAGGAGTTACCTGGGCTACCTCCTGACCGTGAACTAGAGTTTTAGATTGATGTAATGCTGGGTACGACACCAGTGTCCATCGCAACTTATCGGATGGCACCCGTAGAAATGAAGGAGTTAAAGAAGCAAATTCAAGAGTTGCTAGGGTGAGGTTTTATCTGACCGAGTGTCTCACCTTGGGGAGTACCGGTCTTGTTCCTCAAAAAGAACGATGAGTCTATGAGAATGTGTATAGATTATCGGTAGCTTAATAAGGTAACGATAAAGAATCGTTATCACCTTTCGAGAATTGATAATTTGTTCGACCAGTTGAGAGGTGCTCGTGTGTTCTCTAAGATAGACTTGAGGTCAGGGTACTACCAGTTGAAGGTGGCGGATGAAGATGTCTAGAAAACTACTTTTAGGACGCGGTATGGACATTGTGAGTTCTTAGTAATGTCGTTTGGGCTTACCAACGCACCTGCAGCTTTTAAGGTGAGACACCTAGATCAGTTTTTTGTGGTCTTTATTGATGACACCTTGGTGTATTCGCGTTCAGAAGAAGAGCATGATTACCATCTGCGTGTAGTTCTACAGACTCTCCGAGATAGACATCTTTTTGCTAAGTTCAACAAGTGCGAATTTTTGCTTTCGGAAGTGGCTTTCCTTGGTCATATTATTGTTACAGACGGGATCCACGTGGGCCCTCAAAAGATTCAGGCTGTGGTGGAGTGGAAACCTCTACGGAATGTTTTGAAAGTCTGTAGTTTTCTAGGACTTACCGGGTATTATAGGAGGTTTGTTAAGGGTTTCTCCATTATAGCCGCACCGTTGACCAAGCTGTTGCAGAAAGGGGTCCCTTTTGAATAGAATAAGAAAAGACAATAAAGTTTCGGTTTAAACTCAACTCGAGCTTGGAAAGGAGTATGTTGTGTTTAGTGACATGTCTTTGAATAGACTTGGTTGTGTCCTTATGCAAGAGGGTAAGGTGGTTGCTTACGCTCGAGATAGCTTAAACCGCATGAACAGAATTACCCTACCCATGATTTAGAGCTCGTTGCAGTCATCTTTGCATTAAAGATTTGGAGGCATTATCTCTATGGGGAGATGTGTTATATTTTTACGGATCATAAGAGCTTGAAGTACCTGCTTACACAAAAAGAGTTGAATTTGAGGGAGCGGTAGTGGATTGAGTTGTTGAAAGACTATGATTGCATCATAGAGTATCACCTCGGTAAGGCAAATGTTGTGGCTGATGCCCTTAGCAGGAAATTATGTTCAACTTGAGAGCTATGTTTGCCCTTAGTAGAACCTATATTGGTACAAGAGATAAAGAGGACCCAAGCTTTGGATGAAGAGTTAGTCGCACAGATTGAAGCAGTTTAGAGAGGTGAAGCTCGTACTTTGAGGTACGAGATGGTTGGTACTTGTACTTCAAGGGGCGACTGTGTATTCTAGCCTTGGAAGATTTGAGAGACCGTATCTTAAGAGAGGCAAATCGTAGTCCTTTTGTTGTACATTCGAGAAGCAACAAAATGTATCAAGATCTTCGTCTTTTTTATTGGTGACCAAGTATGAAAAGAGATGTCTCTGAATTCGTGACAAGGAGCTTAGCTTGTCAGCAAGTGAAAGTGGAACATCAGGTTCCGTCAAGTTTGCTTCAGCCTATTCAGATTCCACAATGGAAGTCGGATCAGATCATCATGGATTTTGTCATCGGGTTACCAATGACCCAAAGGTAGCATGATGCCATTTGGGTTATTGTGGATCGTTTGACCAAGTCTGCTCATTTCTTGCCAGTACGGATGGATTTTACCTTGGAAAGGTTGGCTCAGTTATATATAAAGGAGATAGTAAGGTTTCATGGCGTGCCATCATCGATCATTTCAAATAGAAACTCGTGTTTCACAGCTAGGTTATGGAAGAAGATCCATAATGCCTTGGACACCAAGCTGCATTTTAGTACAGATTTTCACCCTTAGGCTAATGGTTAGTCTGAGTGTGTCATTCAGATTCTTGAGGATAAGCTCCGGTGTTGCACTATGGATCTTGTAAGAAGCTGGGAGGACCAGTTACCGCTCATAGAGTTTTCTTACAACAACAGTTACCAGTCAAGCATTAAGATGGCCCCTTTCGAGGCGTTGTATGGGCATAAGTGTAGGACACACATGTGTTGGACCGAGCTCAATGAGAGGAGGATCGTGGGATCTGATCTGATTAGCCAAATAGAAGAGAAAGTTCAGATCATCAAAGAAAGGTTGCAAGCTACTTTTAACCGTCAAAAGGTCTATGTGGATCAAAAACACAAACATATTGAGTATGATATCGGTGAAAAAGTGTTTCTCAAGGTGTCTCCGTGGAAAGGAATCATTCATTTTGGATGCAAGGGGAAGATAAGCCCAAGCTACATCAGACCTTATGAGATACTTGAAAGAGTGGGACCAGTAGCTTATCGGTTAGCCTTGCCACCGGAGTTGGCTCATATCCATGATGTTTTTCATGTGTATATGTTTAGACATTATTGTTTTGATCCTTCACATGTTGTTCCACTTGAAAAAATTGAGGTAGATACCAACTTGACGTATGAGGAAGTTTCGGTTGGGGTTCTTGACTCAAGAGTTAAAGAGCTCCGCAACAAATGCATCCCTTTGGTGAAAATGCTATGGAAGAATCATGGTGTTGAAGAGGCAACATGGGAATTCGAGGATGACATGAGAGTTCTTTTTCGTATTTATTCCCATTAGGTAAATTTCGAGGATGAAATTTTCTTTTAGGAGGGAAGAGTTGTAACGACCCAAATTCAAGAAATCCGAGGGTCGGGTTTGATCGAGGGATGGGCCTCGTGTTTGGGTTGTGTTTCTTCAGCCATTTATGAGCGCTTTTGGGCCAGCTTGTGTGTTGGGCTCATGTGGTTTTTGGTTTGGGTTGAGATAGGAGGTAGAAGGGTAATGTGGTAAATGCTAATTTTGAAGAGTGAAAGGGGGAGGCTTGCTTTTCTTCTGCATTGTGCAGGGAGGTGAGATCACCTTGCCTTAATGTCATCTTTCTTTCATTTCAAACACCATCTCTCTCCCAAAACACCACTATCAAAGGTAGAATTTTGTGAGTTTATGTTGTGAATCTCGTTTGGATTGTGGATGGATTTTTTACCAGCATCCAAGGATCTACATTTCAA
Organism: Hibiscus mutabilis; assembly: GCA_019671005.1. Classification (NCBI taxonomy): domain Eukaryota; kingdom Viridiplantae; phylum Streptophyta; class Magnoliopsida; order Malvales; family Malvaceae; genus Hibiscus; species Hibiscus mutabilis. The sequence continues at coordinate 24,040,836 of CM033720.1, forward strand.
GGTAAGCTTTGTTTGGTTTGGAGAAAGAATGGGTTGTTGGAGGTTTGAGAGGCTAGGACGAGATTAGAGTTTGGAAGCCTAATCTTTGGTTTAGTTTATGTTTTTGGCCTCTATTATCATCAAACAACGTTGTAATACATTTTGTAATCCTCTCGTGTAGTAAAAGAGTTTGGGAGCTCATCCAAGGCTCAAGAAGGGAGGAAGGCATGAAGCTTTGGAAGGAGGGCTTGTGTTATCAGCTAAGCTAAGGTTAGTACACTACTAAATCCCATAGTTTCCTAGAAATCATAAAGTTAGGCTTTGAAGCATGATTTGGTGTTTTTGGGCTTGGTGTAATTTGAGGGGTTGTTAATGGCAAATTATATAATTGTTCTTGCAAGGGCCAAAAATCAATAGAAATCCACTTAATACCTTAACAATAACTTGTAGGATTGATTTGGGGTTTAACTATGGGGGTTAAACAGGGTTTCTAGGTGAAACCGGCACCCAGAGTTAGAAAACTAGTCTCGCATACTGATATTGGGGATATGTTATCGGTACGCCTTAGTGGAACATGGGAAGAAATTGTGAGGGGCGTACTGGTACACCTCCCCGTGTATCTGTACCCCTTGCAAGTTAGAAATTCAAGTAATGCTTCCGCGTATCAGTACGCATAGGGCGTATCGGTACGCATTATTACATTGCCTGGGAAAGGCTTGGAGTACCGGTATGTAACACCCTTACTAGTATTTATTAACCAATACTAGTATAGATTGTCACATGATGTTTAAACCGCATTTTATGCTACTTATACAAGTCAAAAATGACGATTTTGAATTTTTCCTTTTTAATCGCGTAAAATTTATTTCCAATTTTTAACCCATAAGATAGACCCCGATTTCAGGCAGCAACTTGGCAATTTATAACTATACTTTATGATTAACAAAACTGTCTAAAAACTGCATAAAATAAAAATCATTTTGATTACTCTAAAATTTCATTTTCATAACATTACCTGATTTTTCATTACTAGTAATTTCTTTAAACTAGCATCAAGTCTAACAAAGTCCAATATCGTATACTAACCACTTATCTAGATGTTAATATTACAATCCACATCTAGACTTGTTTAAAAGAGCTAATATTCATTCATACATACCAACTAGAAAATATCAAAATACATCAAGGATGTAATTACTGATACTGTATATATATATATATCCTTCTTTGATAGTGATGCCTTAATCCTTACTTCGACCTGGGTTTCCTACCTACACGTGAAAATTCATCACACACTAAGTATATACTTAGTGAGTATAATTTTTTTAGCATAAATCACATGCTTGAATTATAACAATAATATAATAAACATGCAGTTTGATCACTATTCCTTTATTTCCCTTATGTTAATCAAATATTAACATAATATAATCCGGATTCATAAATCCTATTAATATCCTTGCCTTTATCTGAGAGTTTACCTACTCTCTAAATTATTTACCATTATCCGAGAGTTCACCTACTCTCTAATTTATTAACCATTTATTATCAAATAAATTATTGCCCAAAATAGTTTGAGGACTTGAGTACACGAGTCAAAATTGCACCAAAGTGCTAATACACCCACCTAAGTGCTAAGGGATAGCGCATAAGTGCTAAAGAACCACACCTAAGTGTTAATAAACTGCACCGAAGAGTTAAAGCGCTGGACTCTGTGGCATGCCAACTATACTCTATACCTCAGTAACTTACTTGGGCATACTTTCCAATTCCATATTCAATTCATCCATGGCAATATAATTATCACGATTTCAGGCTAAGGCAGTTCATACCCGAAATACCATAAACATACATACCTAATATATTCAGTGATCAAATGCATCATAGTTCTACCTTTGACAATTCTCAACATGTCAAATATAAGTTCATGATATAACTATCAAACAATTATTAATAAGGTAGACTTATCACAAGTCTTCGAAATGATAATCATAATATTATCCATGCATGAAAATGCACTCGCCTTAACACTTTATAAGTTGCCAATATGTACTTAGCCTCACTAAGCTTTAGCTTGATCTATGTCATTTCCTCGATTGGTAGTTCAATCTCAGTTTTGATCACGATCTATATGTACATCAACATGTCATAAATACATTTCAAATTAT